>OX243815.1:10452942-10837942 GCA_945859605.1 Lumbricus rubellus
GATTTTCAGAGTAGAGACGAAGGTAATTGAACTGTTCGGACGATCAACCGATAGTTCAAAGTATTGTGCATTAAGTGCAACGCAATTTAAATGAGAAATTTGCGTTGGTGCATAATAATCATCGTGTGAAGTGTGAGACACTTGCGAAGAAGACGAACTCTTAGGCAACAGTCTGAAGAGTCGTGTAATTTTGAATCGGCTAGCGAACAGCTGATTCGGCGTGCGAAGTACGAGGGACGTTTGGTCAACTGGAGAAGAGCTGTGAGGTGAATGCGACGATTCATCTTGTGTGCAACTGATTCACGGCAAGATACGAGTAAGGCGATTGGTGTGGTTGCTTCCATGACTGCATTTCAACCGTCTGATCAACATTCTTGACTGCGAAGAATCGGACGACGGAGAGAGCCGAAGACATTCGAGTTCAAACAACTCGACAGATAAGCGCAAATATAATATTTCCTAAGTAACTCGCCACACTAGGTAAATAGGATTGTTATTTGTTTGTGCATATGAATGATATTGAATAACTTTATATTATATATATTTCATAAGAACTGGGAGTTTGTTGAATTTGGAAGAATTTCTTGAGTAAGTTAAACCCAACCGATTAACCACTAGGATAATAAAGTGCCCCTTTACACGGGATACGACAACTATGGGGTCCTACGTTCCGGGATATTAAAACTGGATTTTTAACTAACACTCGAAATATCAACGAACAATAATCTCAAGTATTGAAAATGTATAGTTTTAAAGTTATCGCTTTTGCGATTGCGAAAGAACGACTTTATTGATAAGCGTTTACTCGATGCGATTTGCTTAACCTCGCGTAACCATAGAGTACGCATTTCAAGAGGGAACATTTTATTAATCTTGTTTAAGATTATCTTTTGAAGAATTTAATTCTTGTATAGCGAAAGCTATTGGGAAATACTTGTTAACTGAGTAAACAAGTAAGTAGACCATGTCGTCATTTGGAGAACATGAACAGTGGGTTAAACTCGCTAAAGAGATGGGAATGGAAGGTGATGAGTTGAAGACGTATGTGCGTGATAGACAGCAGGAAGCAAGAGACGACAGACTGCGTGAACGAGAAGATCGAAAGCTTAAAGATGAGGCCGCGGCTGCAGAAGTTAAAGCAGCCAGAGTACAAGAGTTAGAGTTAGCAAAAATAGCGGATGCTAGGCTTGAACGGGAAAGAGAGGCGAATGACGCCAGAATTGAAAGAGAGGCGAATGACGCCAGAATTGAAAGAGAGGCGAATGATGCCAGGGTTCAACGAGAACGAGAGGCGAATGACGCCAGACTGGAACGGGAAAGTCGTGAGAATGAGGCAAGATTGGTTCGTGAAGCGGCCGAATGTCAAGCTAGGAGAGAAATGGATCTTGAGGTCAAGAAGCTTGAATGTGAATTAAGAATGAGAGAAATTGATTCTAGGAATAATCAGAATAGAGGTGAAGCCACATTCACAATGGTTGGTGATGGTTCATATCAAGGAAACAGTAGCCATAACAGAGGAATGAAAGATATAAAATTCCCTGTATTCAATGAGAATAAAGATTGCTTGGATGCATATTTATTAAGGTTTGAAAGGACATGCACGGCATACGAGATAGCAACAGAAAATTGGTCTCTGATGCTAGCCAAGCATCTTGAAGGAAAAGCGTTAGAGGTGTATCAAAGAATGTCATCTGAGGAGACACAAGATTACGAGTGTTTGAAAAGACATCTGTTAAAAAGGTTTCAATTAACAGAGGGTGGATATCGTAACAAGTTTAAGATGAGTAAAATGGAGTCAGGTGAAACACCTACAGATTTTGTGCATAGATTGAGGAGATATATGCAGCAGTGGCTACTTCAAGCTGGATTCGAGAAAACCTACGAAGGAATGGAGAACTTATTATTAAGAGATCAGTTCTACCTTACGTGTAGCAATGAACTTAAGATGTTCCTCAAAGAAAGAGGCAAGATGAGTCTAGAGGACACATTAAACTGTGCCGAGTCTTATATCGAGGCGCACGGATATAAATACACAGAAAGTAATCTAAGGCCTCCAGTGAAATTCAGTAACGAAAGGCCGAATGTGAAACCGTTCGACGATAAATCAAGAGAGAGGTTTAATGGAAACATAAATAGAGGACGAGGAGACATGAAACAGAACAGGGAGACGAATCATAATGGAAGTATGAATAGAGGATTTAGTAGAGAAAGAGAACAGGCGGCTGAACATAAGATAACTTGTTTCTCATGTGGCCGAACCGGACACAAGTCATATGATTGTTCACACAAACAAAAAGGAGTTGTTAAACATACTGCGGCGGCTATACAAGTATATGAGAATAGGGCGTACAAGATAGCGCAAGCAAATGAAGAGTTGAAACTAAATGAAGTTGAAAAAGAGGAAGAACGTAAGAAGGAATTACCGATACAGTTGGCAGCAAGTACAATGGTTACTGATCGGAGAGATGATGGCGATGACCTTGAGAATAAAAATGAAGGTCAGCTAAAGGTGAACGGTGTGATTGCCAGTTGTCTATATGATTCTGGATCAAGCACATGTATTGTCAAGAGATCGCTGGTAAATGATGTTGATTTCACGGGAAGAGAAGCCCAATGCATATTAATCGATGGGACATTGAGAAATTTTCCGACAGCAAAGGTTAATATTGAAAGTGAGTATTTTACAGGAAACGTTGAAGCAATGGTGATGGAAGAACCGGTGAAACCAGTAATTATCGGTAGGATGAAGGGACTAAAATATCTGGTAGTGAAAGAAACTACAGATAACATGATAAACTGTGATCGGAGTGATACAGATGATAACGAGAATAGAGAGGATAGATTGAAAAAGATTCAGAAATCTTTAAGTGTTGAGTCACAAGGACAAAGTGACAAAAAGAAAGTTCATTTTGCGAGTGAAATCACAAGTGAATTAAATGATGATGTAACGGATGACGTCATCGAGAATGATGATGTGTGCCAAACGACAGCAGCAGTTGAAACCAGAGCGGAATCAAAGAAAGTAACAAAATACAAACAGTTGAAAGTTACTGAGATGCCGGATTTAAATGTATCAACAAAAGAAATTAAAGAGTTACAAAGCAAAGATGAGACTTTGAAGAAGTTTTGGGATAAAGCAATTGATTGGAGTGGTGATGACAGTGTAACAGAGAAAGTTCTTTATGTGAAGAAGAACGGATTTTTGTATAGGAGATTCATGGAGACAACGGAAGATGATGCGAAGTGGCAGTTAATGGTCCCGAAGGAACTTAGAGGTAAAGTATTAGCCGTGGCCCATAACTCGCTATTGTCAGCACATTTGGGTATGAAGAAGACCCATGATAAAATTGTGAATGAATTTTATTGGCCATCGATAGGACAAGAAATTAAAAGGTATGTCCTGAGTTGTGATATATGCCAAAAGTCGGTGGACGAAAAGGTGAATTATAAAGTATCACACTGGAGTGAGAAAAACAGAAGAACGAATGAGGTTCGGTATAAGAAACACAATGGTTGGCCGTATGGGCCAAAAGTGAAAAAGAATTTCAAACATGAACCGTTTAAAGTAATAGAGACTCGAGATAGATACATGATCTCAAGGAATAGATGCGGGTCGAGTAATATTGATGAGAATGAGAAGATGTATGGAAGACATGTTGATTGGAAGAATAAGGAGAATAATTACAGGAGATGTGAGGTCCAATCTAAGAGACAAAATAGATGGATGAATGGAAGATGCATAGATGATAATGAAGTGATTAGGAGAAATGTGAGTTGGAACGAGAGGAATGTAAACAATGATAATATGAGAAATTATCAATATAAGTCGAGAGAGTTTAATAGGAACAATAGAATAGACAGTGATAGGTCTAGTAGATTAAATTGGAGAGACAGATATGATAGTAACATAGTTGAAACAATGGGAAAGTGTTATGAGAATAAACCATGGTACAGAAAGACCAATGGTAATGAATCTGTAAGGGAACAGAGAGAAACTGGTGGAGTGCACCATGATGAGAATAAGTGGAGAGGTAGAACATGGAATGACAGAAGGTGGTCATATCCTGTAGATGTTGTAAACAAAGGAGGTAATAGTGATAACTATTATAGGAGAGAAAATGAGTCACTGAAAGGAATCAGATGGAAGACTTATGGAGATATAAATAGGTACAGATGCGAAGAAATGAATAATAGGGATTCAGAGATCCGAAATGGTAGTACATTGAATACGATAAGAAAGCCAGAAGTAAAACATGGGACTCATGTGTGGACCAGACGAGTGGTCAAAACAAGAGAAGAATAGATGTAAAAGTGAGTTGATAAGTGTGTATATAGGTAGGGTGGATAGTTAAGAGGATTGTAAATAAATAAAAGTTGAGTTTAAGTTAAGTTGAGTTGTTTAGTTGAGCAGGTGTGAAATTTAAGAGTAGTTGACTAAGTGGAATGCATAGTCAAATAGTGTAGTGATATAGTAGTAGGTGAATGAGTAGTTAAGAAGTGAAACAGAAATTAGTTCATGTGAGTAGTATATTGTTATTTGAGTGTGTTGTGATTCAAACATTCATGTGAACAAGAAATTAATTCTGCACAATGAGATGAGAGTGAATCATCAATTTATAATAAAAAAGAACAGTATTGATTAAGTAGACGAGTTTTATTTAATGAGAGTTGATGTAGAAACGTCAGCATACATATCGGCAATAATACATGACGATAAAGATGGTGAGAATGAAGAGGAAGAAATATTGAGTTTATATGTGAGTAAATAAAAAGAATTGATGGCACCGTTGAGCGACTTGACTAAAAAGTTAGCTCCTAACAATATTGAATGGAACCAAGAGTTAGGTGAAAGTTTTAAGCAGTTGAAAGAAGCACTAGCTAAGACACCAATCCTTAGGTTACCAGACTTGGAGAAAGAATTTATAATACAGACAGATGCATCAGGAAAAGGGATAGGTTGTGTTCTTATTCAGCAGTATGAAGGAATAAACCACCCGATTGCATATGCGAGTAGAAAATTGTTGGAAAGAGAGATGCGATATTCAGTTGAGGAAAGAGAATGTTTAGCCATAATGTGGGGAATCAGTAGATTTGATCGATATTTGTGTGGAAGAGAGTTTGTGATCGAGACTGACCATTGTGGACTACAGTATATGAAAGAAGGGAGGATGAAGAATGCAAGAGTCATGAGGTGGAGCCTCGCCCTTCAAAATTATTGTTTTACAATACGTTACATTAAGGGATGTAATAACGTAATGTCCGATTATTTAAGTAGAGGATTGACCTAAGATTTAAGTAAATCAATGGTGATACTATAGGTAGATAAGAAGTAGTTGTGTTAGGTTGTGATGTTGTGTAAAGTAGTATAAGCATAGGCATAAGCAGTTATTGTAATTTGATAATTAGATAAGTTGATAAAGCCTGTGTACAGACTTTTGAAGAAAGGGTATTTGTCGTGGTTATATTAAATGATTATCAAATTAAACACTTGCTATGCATGTATAATTATTAATTATAGGTAGAAGTTAAGCTAGGCAATTTAATTGGCGAGTTTAGGTAATATGTGTGGCAACATATAAAATATTAATACATAAAACCAATGACTGCAGCTAAGCGTAATAACGAGTGGTCAAGATTACCATGACAACAAAGGACGCTAATCCTATTCGTGATTGGTGCAAACTGGAAGCGAATGACGTGACGAGTTAAAAATGACGTCAGCAAAGTGGACGTTGAGTTTTTGACTCTCTACAGGTATATCTGGAAATGGTGGTTGTTTCGCTGCGGTGATCAATCCAAAGTTGTGATTTTCAGAGTAGAGACGAAGGTAATTGAACTGTTCGGACGATCAACCGATAGTTCAAAGTATTGTGCATTAAGTGCAACGCAATTTAAATGAGAAATTTGCGTTGGTGCATAATAATCATCGTGTGAAGTGTGAGACACTTGCGAAGAAGACGAACTCTTAGGCAACAGTCTGAAGAGTCGTGTAATTTTGAATCGGCTAGCGAACAGCTGATTCGGCGTGCGAAGTACGAGGGACGTTTGGTCAACTGGAGAAGAGCTGTGAGGTGAATGCGACGATTCATCTTGTGTGCAACTGATTCACGGCAAGATACGAGTAAGGCGATTGGTGTGGTTGCTTCCATGACTGCATTTCAACCGTCTGATCAACATTCTTGACTGCGAAGAATCGGACGACGGAGAGAGCCGAAGACATTCGAGTTCAAACAACTCGACAGATAAGCGCAAATATAATATTTCCTAAGTAACTCGCCACACTAGGTAAATAGGATTGTTATTTGTTTGTGCATATGAATGATATTGAATAACTTTATATTATATATATTTCATAAGAACTGGGAGTTTGTTGAATTTGGAAGAATTTCTTGAGTAAGTTAAACCCAACCGATTAACCACTAGGATAATAAAGTGCCCCTTTACACGGGATACGACACTATCCCTTTTCCTGATGCATCTGTCTGTATTATAAATTCTTTCTCCAAGTCTGGTAACCTAAGGATTGGTGTCTTAGCTAGTGCTTCTTTCAACTGCTCAAAACTTTCACCTAACTCTTGGTTCCATTCAACATTGTTAGGAGCTAACTTTTTAGTCAAGTCGCTCAACGGTGCCATCAATTCTGCACAATGTGGAATAAACTTTCGATAGTAATTTATCGCTCCTAAAAAGCTTCTCACTTGCTTCTTCGTCTTAGGCTGTGGCATTTCCACAATCTTGTCAATAGATTCTCCCTTAGGGCTTATATCGTCGTTGTTCAATGTATGGCCTAGGAAATCTATCTTGCCATATCCTAGTGAACATTTCTTCGGTTTCAATGTCAAATGAGCTTTTCTCACTCTTGTGAAAAACTCTCTTAACGTCTTCATGTGTTCGTCCCATCCTTTCGTATGAGCAAGAATATCGTCGACATAACTTTCTAGATTTTCAGTTCCATGTAATATTTTCCGTATCAAGCGATTATAACTGGACGCGCTATTGACTAGTCCAAATGGTAACACATTGAACTTATATAATCCGCTTGCACAGATGAATGTGGTTAAGTCTTTTGATTCTTCGCTCATTGGTATCTGCCAATACCCTTTACAGAAATCGAACTTGCTATAGATTTTACTTCCACTGAGTTTATTGAAAATATCCTCATTCGACATCATCGGTTCTGGATCGAATACTGTCACTTTGTTGAGTTGTTTATAATTACAGCAAAGTCTGTTACTTCCATCTGACTTTTTAACAACTACAAGCGGCGCTGCATACGCTGCTTCCGATCTTTCTATAATTCCATTATCTAGCATCGTCTCTAATTCTTTGTTTATCTCCGCTTGAAGATGATATGGCGTTGGATAAGCTCGTAACCGAATTGGCTCATCACTCGTCAGATGAATCTCATGCTTTACCATATCTGTCCTTCCTGGCTTATCACTGAATATGTCCTCATGTTCTCTCAGTAGTTCCCTTAATTCTCGTTTCTGTTTTTCCGTCAATTTAGGATTGATATCCACATCTTTGTAAGTCTCCGTTTGTTTACTTACATATAAGCTCAATATCTCTTCTTCTTCATCTTCACCATCTTTACCATCATGTACTATCGCCGATATGTATGCTGACGTTTCTACATCATTACCTTCTCCATTTCTCTCGTAGTACTTCTTTAGTATATTGATGTGATATGTTTTGAGTTTTCCACCATCAATTTCCACCTTGTAATCATAATCTCCTATTTTGCCTCTGACCACAAATGGTCCTTGCCATTTTACAAGCATCTTATTGTTACAACTGGGTAACAGTAATAAAACTTTATCTCCTATCTTCAACTCTCTGTAACGTGCTTTCTTATCATAATACTTCTTGTTCTTTTCATTTGCTTTATGTATGGCCTTCTGTGCCATATCACATGTTTCTTCTATTCTTTCTCTCAAATCGGTCATGTATGTATAAACATCTTTTACTTCATCTTCCACTTTCTCATTTGTCCAGAGTTCCTTCAATATCTGTATTGGTCCTCTGCATGACCTTCCAAAAATTAATTCAAAGGGTGTGAACCCATGACTTTCGTGTACAGTGTCTCGTAACGCGAACAATAATGGTGCTAAGAACCTGTCCCATTCCTTGACCTGTTCTCCTATTAGCTTCCTCAACGTTGCTTTTATTGTTCCGTTAAGTCTCTCCACACATCCATTTCCCATAGCATGGTAAGGACTAGTGAAAGTGTGCTTGATCAACAACATCTTGTTAACATCAGCCATCAGTTCTGAAGTGAATTGGCTCCCTCTGTCAGTATGGATTTTCTGAGGAACACCCATGCGACAATAAAAATTGAACAAGGCTTCCGCCACCTCCTCTGTAGTTATTCCTTTCAGTGGAATCGCTTCTGGGTATCTGGTACTCAAATCCACTATCGTTAATATATAGCGATAACCTCTTGATGACATAGGTTCTATCACTCCGATAATGTCTACACAGACATGTTTGAATGGTACATCCAGTACCGGAAGATGTCCCATCGGTGCTCTGTGGCTCACCTTTTTATCCACCGACTTTTGGCATACATCACAACTCAGGACATACCTTTTAATTTCTTGTCCTATCGATGGCCAATAAAATTCATTCACAATTTTATCATGGGTCTTCTTCATACCCAAATGTGCTGACAATAGCGAGTTATGGGCCACGGCTAATACTTTACCTCTAAGTTCCTTCGGGACCATTAACTGCCACTTCGCATCATCTTCCGTTGTCTCCATGAATCTCCTATACAAAAATCCGTTCTTCTTCACATAAAGAACTTTCTCTGTTACACTGTCATCACCACTCCAATCAATTGCTTTATCCCAAAACTTCTTCAAAGTCTCATCTTTGCTTTGTAACTCTTTAATTTCTTTTGTTGATACATTTAAATCCGGCATCTCAGTAACTTTCAACTGTTTGTATTTTGTTACTTTCTTTGATTCCGCTCTGGTTTCAACTGCTGCTGTCGTTTGGCACACATCATCATTCTCGATGACGTCATCCGTTACATCATCATTTAATTCACTTGTGATTTCACTCGCAAAATGAACTTTCTTTTTGTCACTTTGTCCTTGTGACTCAACACTTAAAGATTTCTGAATCTTTTTCAATCTATCCTCTCTATTCTCGTTATCATCTGTATCACTCCGATCACAGTTTATCATGTTATCTGTAGTTTCTTTCACTACCAGATATTTTAGTCCCTTCATCCTACCGATAATTACTGGTTTCACCGGTTCTTCCATCACCATTGCTTCAACGTTTCCTGTAAAATACTCACTTTCAATATTAACCTTTGCTGTCGGAAAATTTCTCAATGTCCCATCGATTAATATGCATTGGGCTTCTCTTCCCGTGAAATCAACATCATTTACCAGCGATCTCTTGACAATACATGTGCTTGATCCAGAATCATATAGACAACTGGCAATCACACCGTTCACCTTTAGCTGACCTTCATTTTTATTCTCAAGGTCATCGCCATCATCTCTCCGATCAGTAACCATTGTACTTGCTGCCAACTGTATCGGTAATTCCTTCTTACGTTCTTCCTCTTTTTCAACTTCATTTAGTTTCAACTCTTCATTTGCTTGCGCTATCTTGTACGCCCTATTCTCATAATAATAATAATTATACTTGTATAGCCGCCGCAGTATGTTTAACAACTCCTTTTTGTTTGTGTGAACAATCATATGACTTGTGTCCGGTTCGGCCACATGAGAAACAAGTTATCTTATGTTCAGCCGCCTGTTCTCTTTCTCTACTAAATCCTCTATTCATACTTCCATTATGATTCGTCTCCCTGTTCTGTTTCATGTCTCCTCGTCCTCTATTTATGTTTCCATTAAACCTCTCTCTTGATTTATCGTCGAACGGTTTCACATTCGGCCTTTCGTTACTGAATTTCACTGGAGGCCTTAGATTACTTTCTGTGTATTTATATCCGTGCGCCTCGATATAAGACTCGGCACAGTTTAATGTGTCCTCTAGACTCATCTTGCCTCTTTCTTTGAGGAACATCTTAAGTTCATTGCTACACGTAAGGTAGAACTGATCTCTTAATAATAAGTTCTCCATTCCTTCGTAGGTTTTCTCGAATCCAGCTTGAAGTAGCCACTGCTGCATATATCTCCTCAATCTATGCACAAAATCTGTAGGTGTTTCACCTGACTCCATTTTACTCATCTTAAACTTGTTACGATATCCACCCTCTGTTAATTGAAACCTTTTTAACAGATGTCTTTTCAAACACTCGTAATCTTGTGTCTCCTCAGATGACATTCTTTGATACACCTCTAACGCTTTTCCTTCAAGATGCTTGGCTAGCATCAGAGACCAATTTTCTGTTGCTATCTCGTATGCCGTGCATGTCCTTTCAAACCTTAATAAATATGCATCCAAGCAATCTTTATTCTCATTGAATACAGGGAATTTTATATCTTTCATTCCTCTGTTATGGCTACTGTTTCCTTGATATGAACCATCACCAACCATTGTGAATGTGGCTTCACCTCTATTCTGATTATTCCTAGAATCAATTTCTCTCATTCTTAATTCACATTCAAGCTTCTTGACCTCAAGATCCATTTCTCTCCTAGCTTGACATTCGGCCGCTTCACGAACCAATCTTGCCTCATTCTCACGACTTTCCCGTTCCAGTCTGGCGTCATTCGCCTCTCGTTCTCGTTGAACCCTGGCATCATTCGCCTCTCTTTCAATTCTGGCGTCATTCGCCTCTCTTTCAATTCTGGCGTCATTCGCCTCTCTTTCAATTCTGGCGTCATTCGCCTCTCGTTCTCGTTGAATCCTGGCATCATTCGCCTCTCTTTCAAGTCTTACTTCATTCGCACGACTTTCCCGTTCTCGTTCAAGCCTAGCATCAGCTATTTTTGCTAACTCTAATTCTTGTGCTCTGGCTGCTTGTGCCTCTTCTCGTGCCCTGGCTGCTTTAACTTCTGCAGCCGCGGCCTCATCTTTAAGCTTTCGATCTTCTCGTTCACGCAGTCTGTCGTCTCTTGCTTCCTGCTGTCTATCACGCACATACGTCTTCAACTCATCACCTTCCATTCCCATCTCTTTAGCGAGTTTAACCCACTGTTCATGTTCTCCAAATGACGACATGGTCTACTTACTTGTTTACTCAGTTAACAAGTATTTCCCAATAGCTTTCGCTATACAAGAATTAAATTCTTCAAAAGATAATCTTAAACAAGATTAATAAAATGTTCCCTCTTGAAATGCGTACTCTATGGTTACGCGAGGTTAAACAAATCGCATCGAGTAAACGCTTATCAATAAAGTCGTTCTTTCGCAATCGCAAAAGCGATAACTTTAAAACTATACATTTTCAATACTTGAGATTATTGTTCGTTGATATTTCGAGTGTTAGTTAAAAATCCAGTTTTAATATCCCGGAACGTAGGACCCCATAGTTGTCGTATCCCGTGTAAAAGGGCACTTTATTATCCTAGTGGTTAATCGGTTGGGTTTAACTTACTCAAGAAATTCTTCCAAATTCAACAAACTCCCAGTTCTTATGAAATATATATAATATAAAGTTATTCAATATCATTCATATGCACAAACAAATAACAATCCTATTTACCTAGTGTGGCGAGTTACTTAGGAAATATTATATTTGCGCTTATCTGTCGAGTTGTTTGAACTCGAATGTCTTCGGCTCTCTCCGTCGTCCGATTCTTCGCAGTCAAGAATGTTGATCAGACAGTTGAAATGCAGTCATGGAAGCAACCACACCAATCGCCTTACTCGTATCTTGCCGTGAATCAGTTGCACACAAGATGAATCGTCGCATTCACCTCACAGCTCTTCTCCAGTTGACCAAACGTCCCTCGTACTTCGCACGCCGAATCAGCTGTTCACTAGCCGATTCAAAATTACACGACTCTTCAGACTGTTGCCTAAGAGTTCGTCTTCTTCGCAAGTGTCTCACACTTCACACGATGATTATTATGCACTAACGCAAATTTCTCATTTAAATTGCGTTGCACCTAATGCACAATACTTTGAACTATCGGTTGATCGTCCGAACAGTTCAATTACCTTCGTCTCTACTCTGAAAATCACAACTTTGGATTGATCACCGCAGCGAAACAACCACCATTTCCAGATATACCTGTAGAGAGTCAAAAACTCAACGTCCACTTTGCTGACGTCATTTTTAACTCGTCACGTCATTCGCTTCCAGTTTGCACCAATCACGAATAGGCTTAGCATCCTTTGTTGTCATGGTAACCTTGACCACTCGTTATTACGCTTAGCTGCAGTCATTGGTTTTATGTATTAATATTTTATATGTAGCCACACATATTACCTAAACTCGCCAATTAAATTGCCTAGCTTAACTTCTACCTATAATTAATAATTATACATGCATAGCAAGTGTTTAATTTGATAATCATTTAATATAACCACGACAATGCCACTCATCCATCACTTGACCATCAGACGTCCTTGCATGCAGAAGATGTTTCATCTGCATCCATCATTCGACCAAGAAAGAGATCAATCAGTGCACAGACTGAAGAGTAACCATCATCATTGCCATCATCATCATCATCATCATCATCGTCTTCGTCGTTGTCGTCATCATCATCATCATCATCATCATCATCATCATCACCATCATCATCATCATCATCATCATCATCATCATCATCATCATCGTCTTCGTCGTTGTCGTCATCATCATCATCATCATCATCATCACCATCATCATCATCATCGTCGTCGTCGTCGTCGTCATCATCATCTTCACCATCATCATCATCATCATCATCATCGTCATCATCACCATCGTCGTCGTCATCATCACCCGCTGTTTGACGTTAGAGACGAGAACGAGAACGAGGTCGACATGAGTTGGGTGGAAAATAGTTCGAACTGATGAAAGATATGGTGACTTGTATACATGGAATGAGAACAGAACCACACATAATTATAACATATACAGGCGCACTGCTGAGTGCTGAGTGGATGGACAATCATGCGGACGGCCTTGACTGCGATAGGACAGGAGATTTCAAGGAGTCTAAGAACTAGTTAAAGAAGGACTAGCGATGGAAGGGTTAGGGAGTGGAAGGAGCATAGACTAGAGTGTGGAAGGCCTTCCGAGTGGATGGTTGGTGATTAGAATTGCCAAATGTCATGTATATTAAGTGGAAGACTATACAGAGTCCATGGTAGAATCGACAGAGGGCTGGTATCGAGATTATAAAGAATCGAAGAGCTGAGGAGCTAATATAAAACTAGAACAAAACGAAGAAGAAGAAGAAGCAGAAAGACAAGAAGCAGAAAGACAAGAAGCAGAAATACAAGAAGCAGAAAGACAAGAAGCAGAAAGACAAGAAGCAGAAAGACAAGTAGCAGAAATACAAGAAGCAGAAATACAAGAAGCAGAAAGACAAGAAGCAGAAATACAAGAAGCAGAAAGACAAGAAGCAGAAAGACAAGAAGCAGAAAGACAAGAAGCAGAAAGACGTCTATAAAGAAAGCAAATCGAGGTGGAACCGTGGAAGAAAGGAAGACCGAAGAAGAGAAGATGGCAAAAAGATGAAAAGAAAACGAAAACATTATTTTGTCAGTGAAGATGAACAAGAAAAGCAGCGTCGATACAAAATGGAGTCACGCAGCAGACGACCGGAAGTTGTCATCGTTCCATTTCCTCTTCTCTCGCTTACCGTAAATCCTTAACTCTTAGAATAGTTTCCGCACAATCACAATATTTTCTATCCAGACTATTATATCAGCCATGCACCGCAAGAAGTCGGTCTACGCCCTGGCACGTGTCTGACGTAAGCACGATGTGATCTCTATATACGGAATGGCGATTCAGTTGTAACGCGTATAAGGGATGGCAAAAATTAAAGACAGCAGTTCAAAATTCACGTTATAGAGCTCTTTTGTGTTTAAAGATATTGGCGAATGTCGTGTTGCTATTATGTCACGACGTGTCTCAAAAATCACGGAAAATCAAGGTCAAATTTGTGTTGGAAAGTCACAGCAGAACCCGAAAATCCCGGAATTCTCTGCTTCCGTGACTTCGTGTATTTTGGAATCTATGGCTCTGGTATTTCTAATATTCGTATATAGCTATGAGGCTGATTCAGTACTTAGTCGTGTGCCTTTAGAGTTCATACATATATATTCGCGTAATATGTTAGACCTACTCTATTATACTGCACTCCGTGGTTTTGTATTTGACATAAAAATCACTCTCCATTTTCGGCTTACTTCTATACTATTCACAACACGTTCTTAGCACGTGCTGTCGCCAAGATAGTCGTCAACAGTTCTCTAGCGTGTAATTCTCCATCAATTAGTCGGTCAAAGCCGTATTTGGATGGATAACTTTTGTTCTTTCAGACTTCTACACGGTGATTCATAAAAAACGTCCCCCTGCATATTTCACTGTAACTCCGTCAAATGTTATGCTATGTGAAAGAAATTTTAAAGGAAGACAGAGGAGTTATTTCTAAACAATCGGAAAGTTAAAGTTTATGTTCAAATCAACCCCCTTTGGCAGCTACGCATGCGCGAAGACGAGTACGCCACTGTTTGACTGATTCATCAATGATGCGCTGATCCATCTCGTCCCATGCCTCCACAATTCGACTTCGCAACTCACTGACATCACATATTCGAGATCTGTAGACCTTTTCTTGCATGACACTCCATATCTTATAGTCCACTGGATTTAAATCAGGGCTGTTGGGTGGCCACATAGTAGGCGGGATGAAATCAGGTGTTTCAGTTTCCAGTAACGCAAGTGTCCCGTGCTCTGTGCGCAGGAGCGCTATCCTGCTGGAAGATGAAATACTCCGAATGTCTGGTAAAAGGCCCTGTTTTAGTAGAACATCTCTGTAAGTTTTTACATTGATCTTAACGCCCGGTTCGATTAAATGGATATGTTCGTACGACCGTGTGTAGAGACCCCGACAGATAGGCCTACCATAAGAGATTTGCTGGAAGTTGGTCGATTCCGCAAAAGACGATTTAGGCCTACTGGAACGACACTCTTCTGTGTACCGGCAGATGTGTGATTGTGAACATTCTGATTGTTACTGGGTGATGCCACAGTAAACAATTTCTCACCAGGAGGCTAAACCAGATTAAATTGACCATGCAGGTTTGCATGATAAAACCTCAGTGACTGACAGGACGTTGGAATCTTGCTTATTTCTCGAGATTATCGTGACGTCATTAGTTTCGTCATCCGCGTTACGTCATTATAGCTCTGAACGTGACATAATTTATATAGCACTTGGCCATATCATCAAACTTCATTATTCTGAAATTTAATTAAATTTGATGGTCATCCACATGAGTTATGCCAACTTATGTAGGGGGACGTTTTTTAATGAATCACCGTGTAATGTGACCTAATATGTCTAATATTACGTTTCTGGAGTTATTGCTCTCTTCCTCCGTCGTTTCTAAGGGACCGTTAATTTTGGACGGTGCTCCTCGGGTGTTTAGCTTACTCTTTTGATTGTGCGCGTAAAAGTCGTCACTCCCTTTTCAGGTTCCACGTGTTATAGCACAATGTAGTGTACAAATCCATTTGAAAATGCCAAAGGCCATGATATGTTTCTGTGGCCACGACGGGCGTATTTATGGATGGTTTTACTGGTTCAATCTCTGCCTCCATAAATGTATTAGACCTAGCTATACTGTTATCAAAGGCCAAAAACTGTATTTAAAATATATGGTCGTGTTCGACGGAAACCCCGATAACAACCTTCCCACAATATTGTTTCCTGGTTAAAACCCTATAATTCAAATTCACGACGTAGGCTCTGGATTAGGTCTTTATATCAAATTCGTATACAAATTAAGTATATACTCAAGGAGTCGTGTGTTATGTATGCCTATAGTCCATGGCATTTTCATATCCCAACTTATAATTTATCACCAATTAAATCAACTTCGCTAGGGTATATATAGGGCCTATCAAAGCCTTATGCCAACAGTTTCATGACGCGTTGGCAATGATATGAAGAAAACATAATATTTCATAGTATAGTTTATAGTTTGTATGTGCACTGGTTATAGCGCCCCTTCAAGCTCTCGCTACTCATAGGCGCTCCCGAATGCAGAGCGGACACTGCATCGGAGTTTCACGCCGAAGCACTGAGCAATTGCGAGTGAAGGACTTGCCCAAGGTCTTTACGCGGCGAGGTGTATTCGAACCTAGAACCTTCCGGCTCCAAGGCAACGACGCCACCACTATATAAGAATGCTGTACTGTTATCGACCGTGTATTTGTCTTATGCCGTGCATGTATAATCTAAATGTGGCTCTTCTGCAACCGGTTCAAACAAAGAATGTATACAACCTAGGCCTACTTACTTACCTGCTCTCCTGCCCATATATTTTTTATATGGACAGGAGAGCAGGTAAGTAAGTAGACCTAGGTCATATGCACATGCGCGCACGTGCGGCTTACGACCACGCTGTTATATAGATAAGCTTAATTAACAGTGAACAGCCATAGAAACTGAAACCTTAGACAATCGTGTCGCTTATAATTATTAGTATCTACATGTAGATCGAAGAATTTGCAGCAGAATGACTAGATATGCTACCCGGAAATGTAAAAAAATGTAGATGCTGTCCATGTTTAAAAAACTCATGGTCCTGATTTGTCAGTCACGACTTCCCCGCTATTAGTTTATTCGCTGTGTTATTGCGCCTGCGTTAGTTTTTTGTCATAATAATAATAATAATAATAATTACAATTTCTATGGCGCCGTAACGCGGCCATGCTGCTACAAGGGCGCCTTGACCACGACAAATACACATTCAGAGACAAGCGATTGACATGAACTAGGCCTAATAGAAATGATCTTTCTGAGAAATTAATATTTTTAAAAGCACAATTATTCTTTGCCTGATGCAATAATTTTTGATGTTCATCATTGTAGGCCTAATTGATTATTAACAGTCGCAATGTTTCGAATAATTAAAAAATTAAAATTAAGCTGAGCAATAATTTGAAGATTTGATTTGAAGATTTGAAGATTTGCAAAATTATGAACATGTTCTTGTTCTTGTTATCCTCCTCCTCTTCTTCTTCATCTTCTTTGCCCTCCTTCTCCTCCTCTTCTTTTTCTTCTTCTTCCTCCTCCTCCTCTTCTTCTTCTTCTTCTTCTTCTTCTTCTTTTTCTTTGCTCTCCTCTGCAGCTGCACATATTGGCATGCCTATATAAGCTTATGCGGTTATAAGCTTACATAATCAGTGCTATAAGAGTCTACAACCTTTCCCGACTGTCGTTGTATTCAGACAGAAAAATATGTCTATAGAATTCAGTGTTGGCAGGAGCTGAGATGTAGATTGTTGTCCTGTAGTATAATTATAGTGCGCTGCTTCTGAGCTTCTCTGCCTATAATGCAATAATCAGGTACAGAAAAGGTCAGCGTCAGCGTAAGTGTTAATGGCAGACACGAGATTCATCTGTATGCACATAGGCGACCTAAGAATACTGCTAGAGGGTGTTTCGCCTATACTTGCACCCGTATGGTATATCCAACAGTGCAAAAGCACAACTTGCCTCCAAGCAATTAAGTCTTTATGTTTATAAACCGAGTCTCTGTCATTGTAAAGATTCTTAATCAGTTCTGTTCGCTTGCCTTCTTACAATAAAAAATGTATGCAGCATGGCCACATTCCGTTTGTTGCAATAATAGCCTACTTCTGCTAAACTTCAACTAAAGGTCACCAAATATATAGTCAGCATGCAGTCACAAGCTCTTGTCACCTCTTTCTTGAAGTTAAGAGTGGCTAAGACGAATAATTCTTGTCTTGAGGAGAACCCAAATAACTATAAAAGAGACAGGACAAGACGATACAAGATGATATTAAAAGCATCATCAGATATATCGAGATGATTGAAGTGAATCGAAGGATCATGCGATTTTCGAACGGATGAAGATTAAAAAAAACTTAAGTGCAATAAGTAAATGTCCTTGAAGTCTAGAAGAAGAAGAAGAAAAGGGAGTGCGCGGAAGAACTGACCGGAAACCATCAGGGACGACACGAGAGATGCCTGGAATCCACAGATCCTGGATAATAAAAATAATATGTCCTTGGATGAAGTTGAGGAGCTGACGATGAACAGAGACGATTGGAGGAGATGCGTTATCCGATGTGCAGAACTGGACAACTGGACTAAGATACGTCATTGTCTAACTGAGACATTGTCAACGACAGAAAGAGAGGACAGACATTCCGACGCATGATTAGGAGAGGTTTTCTCTCTTTGTCATGCCGCCGCGATGTCTAGGCTACTGCTTCCAACACAATGTTCGTCGTCGTCAAATGCATTCGCGTAATTCCATCCAGATGTCCTTGTCTGATTTGTCTCCCGTCTTCCATACACACACGAGAATGTTTGACATGCAGGAAGGCGTCATAGACCGTCCCATTTTCGGTTATCTTTTACTCACTTCCGGTGCGCACTCTCAGCTGATGACGTCAGACTTGCTGTGAATTGCCTCTTCTTGATTTCATATGAAATCTGTGGTCTGCAGTGTGAGGATCCATTAGAAAATGGCGAAACAGGCGGCATCCCCCCCCCCCCAACACCCCTATATCAGTGTTCAGAACTGAAATGGAGAGCATATAATTTATACAATGTCATGTAGATGCCTGTATTATGCAGATGTTATACGACATTAATATCTGTGGCGTTCTGCGCTTTTTTTATGTGCGCAAATTGCACATAGCCTACAAATGAGTTTTTGACAGAACAAGGTTTATTCAGAAAACCTATATCATTCATTGGGAATTACATGGCACAGTAAACAAGAAAGCTACTGATGTAACGTCCTATAAGGCCGCTACAATTTAACGTCCTTTTAGGCCGCTCGGCGTCCTTACTTGCTAATTGATTTTATTAGATATCGCGGTTCTATTTTTAGTTCATCACATAGAGGGTATATTTTTGCGAGGTCGTCATGACGACAGGAGACTACTGTATTCGAGGCTTCTGTCGAGGCTTCTGAGTCCTCTTATGGTAGCCAATCGCAGTAGTTTCCCCGTCCTATCAGAGGCCGAGGTTTGCCTCCGACGGTCGCTTTTGCGTGGCAGTCGCTGATTGGTTGATCCGGATCACGTGACCGCTTCCAACGCCGAAAAGCGCAGTCGACTGGAGGTTTTCATCGGGGTGAGAGCTCGGCTCGGGAAGATCAGAAATTCCGTATATTCTGGGTCTAAAAATGCTGATTGTGTGGCTGATTGCCTGATTTCATGAATATGAATATACCGTTGACTAAGCGACTGGTTTTGGGACAGTTTGCAGCTGATTCTGTGTGAATCTTTATTGTCATATATTCCAATATTCGGACAAGAAATCTTCCGATCTTCTTTTCATATTTGAATGCGAGTGTTGGCCAAATTGCACGGAAATTGCCAGGGAAGTATTAACTAATCTAATTGCTCCATAACAGATTCCGAAACCAAGTGTAGTTAATCAATCAGATATTAATGTTCATTGATAATAAGAATTGAAACCTAAGTTGATATTGCATATCGGTTGAAAGCTGCAGACCGAATTATGATTCATTATACCTGACTGTTAATTATAAAACGCGATTACTAGAATTAAGGTTGTGCACGCCTGTTGATTATTTACGGAGATTCTGCTGACTTTGAAGACATATTGCATAGTTATTGAAGGACAATACCTAGGCCCGATCACAGATGTTAATTGTCAGCAACGCTTGTTCATTATATTCAGTTGAATTGTTTAATTAAATATATCAAATCAAACGTTAATAAATCATTGAATCATGGAAACTTCTATAAGGTCTGAGGATGACTCTGACGAGGATTTAGAGGAATACTTAACCAAGGAGAAGAAGGGAGGAACCCCTGATAGACCAGAGGAAGGTGAGGTAATGCAGGAAAAGAGAAGGGAAGGGTTGATCGCACTTAAGGATGGGGGACTTACACAATCTGTTGAAGGGGATTCGAACCCAGACGGTCTTCAATTAGAGGAAGCCGTCGTTCCCAGACCGGGAACCGCAGACATATGTCGCCACTCGACCGAAGCCATTCCTGGTACCGATGAGAGACATCCCCGTCCTGAGGTGGAAGACCCAACCCTAAACTACGACTTTACCAGAGGGAAATCAATGGATCCCGTAGATCTTACTTACTTAGTTGAACCTGTAGTCTTACCTGACAACAGAGAACCCCTTCAACAGTGCGGCGCCTCGATTGAAATCCTAAGGCGGGCTCCTACCACTTGGGAGGCTGAAGAGCAATACCAAGGGTGGGACCCCCGGTCACGTGGTCTTCTTTCGAGGTGGGGGCAGGCCGTTACACTGAGAGGTGCAATAACACATGTAGGGATTGTAGGCCTATGTATTTGTATACGTAGAAATGATGCGCTACATAATATTAGATTTGCAGATTTTAATAGATTAGATTGGGATAGGTTTTCAATAGTTAATATTGTACCACATGTGTGTGCATATAGAATTATGTATAAATATAAGGGCTAGTGCTAATTTAAGCCAATTAATCGAAAAAATGTCTAAAAATAGACTTCCACTGATCAATTGATAAAGGACGAAGTTTGTCAGCAGGATGGAACGCAGAACAAATTAAGAGATTCCACAAATGGTGGAGTCAATGACATCCCTGATATAAATTCAAGTAATCAGAAGCCTGCAGAGAAAATGGTTGGGTTGCATAATGAGAGGAGACACCCTCAAAATGAGTGTAATCGAGGTGAGATTAGAGGGTAAGAAGACAAGAGGAAGATCGAGATTGGTGCTATTGGACTAAGGATAATGAAGGAGGGCTACAGGCCGAGTAAATTGAAGACAGCAGAACAACGTGACCAGTGGCGCCATGCAGTGTACAATTATGTAGGCTATGCGGACCTGCATCTAGGAAAACTGAGAGCCGACAAATTACACAATACACAGCGTAAGTATAAATTAAATTAAATTAATTTGGAATCTGTTATGTAAGGCGTTAAAGTTTTTAAATAAAGGTAGCCACTAATTCAGATAGTGCTTTCTGTATAAAAAAGTCAATCATTCCACATGATGAAGAGTGAAGGTGATAGGCAGCGTGTGTTTTGACGGGGGCGGGGTTGGGGGTTTCAACCCTCCCTCCGTCTTTCTTAGAGCCCCCTCCCATAGCAAAGTCTGTTTTTCACATCACATCCATATTTTCCACAATTCTCACAATGGTGATAAACTTATCGTTTGGACCTCGGTATAGGCCCGCCCTAAGCGAATTGTTTATTTAAGTGAAGACAATTGTTTTGTAGCCATCCTTTGACTTTTCGATCAGCATTTACCTCACATGCACAAAATAATCGATAACTTTTCACTCACACGTCTCACGTCATCGTTGTTCACCGTGTTATTTCCTATTCGTGGCTTGTGGACCTAGATATGAATCTTCGGCCTTCCTACTGGCCAGTGGTCCATGCAGCACGATGGCCTAACATCGCGCATGCAGCAATACAATGTATTATGATATAATAGGATATGATTAATAGATTATTACATTATGATATAATAATTATATAGATCTAGAGGATATGATATAATATAATATAGCATAGCATTGTATGGTATAGTATAGACTGCATAGCATATGCCTAGTATAATAGTATGAAATAATTGTAGCCTATACTATTCCGTAGTGCAACGCAATTATAGGCCTGCTGTAACACTAGTTGACTATAGGCCTAATATAATCCAAACTCAACTAAATTGGGCTAATTGAAATCCAATCAATCCTATGCAATTGTTATAGGCTACACGACTTGTCTTTATATTCAGGCAATTTTCGGCATTCGTGAGTTAGCTATTAGTCTGCGTTTTGCTTTAGAATAGCATTAAATCTTTAAAGAAGTTTAGAAAAGTTTAGAAATTAATTTTGCGATTTTTCATCAATCAACAACAAACATCATTAATTTGAAGTTTGTGGTCGGATAATAGAAGACTACTTTGCATTCACCAGGTGACGCCAACCATCCACGCTCACAATGGAGGTCCTAACCTATAATGGGCCAGTGGACGGGCTAGGGGAGCTAAGCCCCCCCAGAGGCCATCCATTTTTTCCCATGTAAAAATAAAATATTTAGATAATTAGCCCCCCCCAAAAAAAACAGAAAAAAGGTCGTCAGAAGTTTTGGCTGTGGAAATGGAAATTTTCTACGAGATTTCGACCGGATGACTAAAAAAGGTCGTCAGAAATTTTGGCGAATGAAAATTGAAAATTTCCTCCCGCGTTCAGCCCCGCTTCCCAAAAAACCCACATAAATCCTGGAGCCACCACTGCCTGTCTTTGTAAGCATGCTAGTCGTCGGCGTTCGTGAATTAGCTATTAGTCTGTGTTTAGCTCAGTATGAGAATTGTGGAAAAATAACTGGGGGGGTTGGCCTATGATAAACTTGAAATTGGGGTATGAAAAACATACTTTAACATGGGGCTCTAAAAATGACTGGGGGGTTGAACCCCCCCAACCCCCCCGGCAATTCTCACCCTGGTTTAGCTTTAGAATAGCACTAAGCCAATTGAAATTTGAAATATCCTCCTTCACTGAACTCTAGCGTTTGCTTGCTATTCTTGCGATAGTGTTCAACATCACGTTTCCTTACCACTCGCCAGGTGTCGGGCGTTGCTCCAGCATGGAGAAACGCCATCTATCGATTGGTGATGCCTTCCTCCACTGTTTCTGTCTAGCAACGATCGAAAAAAGAAATGACAGACATCTAAACTGTATTAGCTTTATCAAAATATTGAAAAGTCTGAATGGATTGCGAAGCATTTGGTCCGTCAGTGCCAAATATTCCGTTTAATATATATTTATCGATTGTGAGACATTGAAACCCCGGTCTGCAATTTACGACTCATTAGGCCTACATCTGTGATACAATAATTATGTTATAGGCCTACAGTTCGTAATCGTAGGCTAATCGTAATCTCCAAATTTCTAAAGTGCTAGTCGAAAGCCAAGCGCGGGGCACCAGCTTATTCACGAGCGCTGTGTTGAGTCAAAAGGGTTGTCCGTAAGAGTCGTCCATGGTCGAGTTACCAACCATAGGGTCAGAGCGGAACAGCTATACTTAGGCAGCTTTTATTTCATAATTTTAGGGAATGTTGCCCTTTTAAAGTCGCATTTCATATTTAATCCAAAAAAATTACCTTTCAGTTACTTGGGATTTTTTGCAGCCTGGGTTAATGTTGGGATTGTCTGGCAAGATCTTAGGATTTTAGAGAATTGGGAATTACTGAGGCTGCAGTGGGTTTTTAGTCATCGCTTTCAGCAGACGATAGACGTTTGGTTGGCGCCAAACATCAGCAGATCCTCAGGTCACGTTCGTTTGTTTGCAATGACGAATGTCGAGGAGGAGGAGGAGCAGGAGCAGGAGTAGGAGGAGGAAAAGGAGAAGGAGGAAGAGGAGGAAAAGGAGGAGGAGGAAGAGAAGGAGCAGGAGCAGAAGGAGCAGGAAGGAAGGAGCATGAGGAGAAGGTGGAGCAGGAGGACCAGGAGAAGGAAGAGCAGGAGGAGAAGGTGGAGCATGAGGACCAGGAGAAGGAAGAGCAGGAGGAGAAACAGGAGAAGAAAGAGCAGGAGGAGGAACAGGAGCAGGAGGAGGAGAAGGAGGAGAAAGCAGGAGGATGAGAAGGAGCAGGAGCGGGAGGATGAGACAGAGAAGAAGGAGAAGGTTGAGAAAGAGGTGGTGGAGGAGAAGAAGAAGGAGGAGATGGAGTGGGAGAAGATGGGGGAGATGGTGAAGGAAGAGGAGGAGAGATAGACAGGGGAGTGGCAAAAAGTACACGTGATGTTCTGTCACGAACCCAGTGGACTTAATTGCGAATCGGGTGACAGAGAACATCTGCAGTTTACACAGAGCATGTTATGCTGCATCTATCCATGGGACATTGGACGGTCACTCATCGATCATTGCGACGATCATCAGACGTCTTCTGTCGCTTGGAGCGCTTAATATCCAAATGATAATAATCTTCCGAACATAGCGACATCTTCAGGTTTTCAAGACTGTTAACGAGATCTGATCGAATAATTTAATTATAGTCTATATTATATGTAGTCTAAAAATAAATGCTGCGAACATCGAAATGGTATAGGTTACACATATAGTCTGCCTCTGTCAAAGGCAATTTTATAAGCAATTTTGGGCAAAGTTATACAATTTAAAATAGACAAATTAAAAGCAATAATCTATACTCTTGCACGAGGACAGCTGATTTTGACTCGTGGTATGACGGAAAGATTGGTGGCACTTGATTCTTACGTCTTAAAACTCTTATTCTTGAGTTCCATCTGTTTCATGGAACCTCTGGAAGAGGGCGCTACAGTAGGCTACGGACCAGCGCATCCAGATTTCTAATCATTTCAATTTAGAGGAAATAAGTTTTCACTTTTCGGATGATTTCATATGATGAATTAGATGCATGATTTTTTTCTTTCTGTAGATAATTCAAGTCACTGACTGTTTAAATCAAATCGAACTAATTAATTCATGACCACAATAACAATTAACGAATAATCGTATTTAACTTATATAATTTAAGTCAACATTATACTCGAAATCTAAATTGTTGAACTGAATTTCCGACACAAACTCCTGTCAAGGCTACATTTATATGGCGCCGACCTACTGCGTCCGCCTCAATTCAGGATGTCGCCCACTGCGCATGCGCACACTAAGGAGACAAAGATCGATGCGCCATCGTCTTCCACTACTCATATGTCTAAACAGTCTAATAGTCTATAGCCCCACCGACCGACCGACCGACCGACCGACCGACCGACCGACCAACCGACCGACCGACTGGTCTTCCATCAATCCGACGATTTTTATCTATGACCCTGCTGCAGACTGCCTTGAAATAATCGTTCAACGCTTTGCTTGTTTCGAAATGGACACTAAGTCTTACTCAGCTGAGATGATGATGATATGCTACTGATTCTAAGACGCCTCGCAAGACTATTAGGCTATAGTCTTAAGCGTCACTTTGCTCGTTACTGTGTATTCATCGGGGACTCTTAAATAACTCGTGCTAACAGTCGCAGTTGCTGTTTAACGTCACTGTGTGGTAACAAAGACCATTAGCGACGCCCTCCTCCTTTAACCAGGCTTGGGACTGGCACCGGCAGAGTGCAACCAGTGGCGGAGTACGTGCTAACAGTCATTTCATCAACCGGTTTTTATTCTCGCTGATTATACGGATCAAGCGTGTGATATTTATTAGGTCACCATATTATAATATAATTACACACTGTTGTATCCGTGGTTTAAAATATGTCGGTTCAACTTGGAGTCTTTTTTCTCACCTGCAGCGTATTGTTCTGTTCCTCAGGTAAGTCGTTCTTGCTTTGATTATTTTTGTCGTCACGGTCTGTAACGTGTATGTAACTATGTATGTATGTATGTAAGACATTAGGTTTGGTCGTGTATCCGTATAGCCTTATATATCTGTGTAGCCTATATAATTATACACATATTATTTAATATTTATATTTTTTATTTACAAAATGAATAAATACATATAGGGATTATAGGCCCATTATCCCGCCCTTATATATATATATATATATTATATATATATGCAGATACCTACTGACGACATGACGCTGTGTTTTATGTAGGCCTAGCCTACTTCTGTACGTAGGTATAGAGGTGTATTATAGGCCTACACATCATCTGCATAATTTTTTAGCAGCGCCATGATGGCGTCTTTCGCTTTTGTGTTTTTGGATTTTAGACAGACCCGAAGACAGAGTTCCAAAAAAACGCGACCAGTCTGTATTTATAGTCAACGTCTATATGCAAGTTACGGGTGTAATGAACTTGGAAGAAAGTCTTAACTGTCAGTCTCACACTCTCACGCAGACACGTATAACAGGAAATTCAAAACTACGATTATCAAATTAAGTACTCTGTTGTCGACTACTTGGGCGGTAGACTGAGCAGTGCTCATGAGCACTGTGATCAGTGAGCACTGTGATCAGTGAGCACTGTGAGCAGTGAGCATTGTGAGCAGTGAGCACTGTGAGCAGTGAGCACTGTGAGCAGTGAGCAATGTGAGCATTGTGAGCAGTGATCACTGTGAGCAGTGAGCATTGTGAGCAGTGAGCAGTGAGTACTGTGAGCTGCGTCCTTTCGTCCAAACCAAGCAAGTTACGACTAAACTATAAGAAGACTGAATCCCTTACGTTTAGATCTAACTGAAATTTAGACACAATTGAGGCGACCGAACGAAGGAGTTTAGATGCCTCACCTCTTGCAATCTCTCCACATGTCCTTCACTCATAATTGAAGATATTGCCTTCTCATAAATCCTATCCTGATTCTTCCTCTTCTCCTCACCGTCGTCACCGACCTTTCACCATTTCAACTCTAAACATCGTCCATCTTTACCGTACGTCTGTCTGTCTGTCCGACTCTCCAGATTCTGACCCTCTGTCTGTCGATTTTATTTTGATTAAGCTTGTATGTGCACTTGTCCCTTCAATCTCTCTCTACTCAGAGGCGCTCCCGAATGCAGAGCGGACACTGCATCGGAGTTTAACGCCGAAGCGCTGAGCAATTGCGAGTGAAGGACTTGCCCAAGGTCCTTACGCGGCGAGGTGGATTCGAACCTCGTACCTTCTGGCTCCAAGGCAATGACGCCACCACTACACCACCGCGCATGAGCTGGTTTCCGTGATTTGGCTTTTTTGGGCGCTGTAGAAATCTCGAGATTACGATTACGATTCAATCAAATATCGAGATTAAATAGAAGTAGCCTATGTAGGCGTTGGATGCCAATTAAGTGACGATTTCTCATGAAAGAGGGTTGTAATACAATGTTCTCTTAGACACCTTTAATTCAAGTTTTTCAAATTTATATGTTTCTCATTCCGATCCATATTTCACAATATATTCTTAATCATGCGTAAGCTTAATTATTAAATTTATTATCATTAAAAACAACAATAATTATTTGCTCTCCGAAGAAACAGCCTTGATTATTTTTCTTCACGTTTATAGGGAATGTTACTGGATGATAGTTTCTCTAGTAGTGTTTCGTGAGTTGTTTGTGATTGTGTGTCGATTCTATGCCTATTAATTATCGACGATATCTGTTTGCTGATTGAAAAACTGCTGCATCACGACCTTGATTATCACAATATAATATTATTGTAACCCACAAAATGGGCCATGATGCTTCCAATGTTATTTGTGAAGATGTCAGCGATCAGCTTTCGATCAATATTGTTTCTAGTACATCCTCTTTCTCAAACTATGAGACTATACCATTTGATTACAATCAAAATCATCTACACCTGCAATCAAATTCGTGCCATGGTTTCATCAGTCAAACATCATCATGTTGTTTGTTTCTCTAACGTCACTATGTAGGCCTACCAGGCTGCGGTGTGCCATCCTGCACTTTTTCAACGAATATATATATATATCTAGATAGATGCGGCCGAAGTGGCTGCTACACGAAAAAATGTGAAGTATGTGGATCTCCCCGCAACACATGATTTCATCCCGATTGCTTTTGAAACACTTGGTCCAATTAACAAATCAGGCACTGAATTATTAACCGAACTGGGTCGGCGTTTGTCAGTTGTTACTGGAAATCCAACGTCTGTCAATTTGTACTCAAAGACATAACGCTGTTGCTTTTCGAGGCACATTCACACAGTTGCTCTGTGATGAGGACCGCTAACTATATAGAACAAAGATCATGTCGTGCTGTTTCTTGTAAGAACGTTGTGTTTAATAAATGACTTGACTTGACTTATGGCCTTGGCGATGCCCCAGCACGCAGAAGTCGCTCATCTATGGAAGCTCTCCATCTCCCTCTGTTCTCCGCCCGATGCACAGCCTCCTGCATCGACAGCCCCATCTCCTGACAGTCCTCCTTGATCATATCCCTCCATCGTTTCTTCGGTCTTCCCCTGTTTCTCCTTCCCTGTACCTCCCCATTGAAGGCTATCTTTGGGTATCTGATGTTCTCCATCCTGACCATGTGCCCAAAGTAGCGCAGCCGTCTGTTCTGAATTCTGCTCACTATATACTTCATTCCGGATGTTTAGTCTTTCGTATATAATCTCGTACTGTCACTAAGTAACAACACACACGGTTTAAGCAGATCGTATATACTAGACTTTCATGGGTTGTCCGTTTGATCCAAAACATCAATAGTGACCACAAACACACACACACACACACACGCACGCACGCACGCGCACACATCGATAAGCAAAAAATAATATTAGTCCACATGACATGAAAGGTGAGTAACTTAGAGTAAGTAAATGTCGACTTCGTGGTCGCTTATCGGCGCCAAGTCGTCGTCTTCCACAGCAATCCTCTTCTTCCTCTCGCGACTCAAACCCAATAACCCCAACTCCTCGGTCGCAGATACTTTTCTTCTTCTTCACCGAGACAGATATAACACGTTCAAAGCCTCTACATCGATTCCGAATTAATTACGCCGCCAGGGCGCGCCACGCCAATGAGTCGTCTTACGGATGATAGGATTTGGAGGCTTAAGGGCCACGCGGTTTGGTCGACTGGATGGTCATTGGTCACTATAGGTTGCATTGACCACTGCAGCATTGACCAGTCCAGATGTCTCGCCGTGTCGCCAGAGAAGGCGCCTATTGTTATCGACCGATCGATTTCAGACGGCTTTCTTGGCGACGCCAGATTGAATTCAGACGCCGCCAGATGATGAGTTTTGTAGCGCATTTCTTGACGAACACGAAGGATTAGTTTTAAACCGATTATAAGACTTACTTGCGGTTCGTCGTGAGATTTATTGGCAGTGAAACTTTTAATAAAGCATGTGTGGACTTGACCGTATAATCAAATCGGATGCGTTTTGTTTGGTGAACAAAACCTGTGCAAATTTGTTCACATCATGTTTGTCAGTTAGTATAATAGCATTGCTAGCCTACTGCATCATTGAAATGGAAATAATCTAATAGAGAGTAAGAAGTTTGTTAAGTTCACTGTTAGAAATCTCACCGTATTTTTACGGGCGTTTCCTGGCAGCTTTGTACAGTGGAAATGACCGTAAAATTACGGCAGACAGTACTTTATTCTAGACCGTAATAGCTACGATCATATGACCGTAAAAGTTTACGGTCATATCTCTTATTTTGATGTTTTTGGAATGTATTTTACCGTAATTTCTACGGTCATATCTCGTATTATTTGTTATTTTCGAATGTATTTCACCGTAATTTCTACGGTCACGACTCTCATTTCTTGATGTTTTGAATAAATTTTACCGTAATATTTACGGTCATATCTCGTATTATTTGATATATTCGAATGTATTTCACCGTAATTTATACGGTCATATCTCGTATTATTTGATATATTCGAATGTATTTCACCGTAATTTCTACGGTCACGACTCTCATTTCTTGATGTTTTGAATGAATTTTACCGTAATATTTACGGTCATACCTCGTATTATTTGATATATTCGAATGTATTTCACCTTAATTTATACGGTCATATCTCGTATTATTTGATATATTCGAATGTATTTCACCGTAATTTATACGGTCATATCTCGTATTATTTGATATATTCGAATGTATTTCACCGTAATTTCTACGGTCACGACTCTCATTTCTTGATGTTTTGAATGAATTTTACCGTAATTTCTACGGCCATGTCTCGTACTTTTAGGGTTTTTGAATGTATTTTACCTTAATTTATACGGTGATGCCTCGTACTTTTAGGGTTTTTAGAATGTATTTTACCTTAATTTGACTTAACAAACTATTCCTTCAATATAGCCTGCTAGGACATAAGGAATCTTTACAAACCCGGAACAAATAATGATTGAAAGCCCTGAACATTTAATAAAACTATTCCTCTATACTTTACCTATCAGAAGCTCTTTTTGTTAGATAAAATGTCTACACAATCCAGTTTTAAACAATTTTATTTGCAAAACAGCATATTTATATAAAATGATAAGCTCAGAATCCTACAATAAGCAGCATAAGCACTTGCAAGCAATACAAAAAGAACCAACACTAAATTATAAACTCTCACGTCCTACTATTTAAAGAAAGGAATGAAAGGCTTAAACAATCATTCTTCTACAAATAAACTACCGAGGGCACCATAAACACTCATTACCTGAAGGTAAATTTAATAATGATCCATTTTGATCACATTTAATTTCAACAACAGCATCCGAAATAAGAATATTCGCTTCAAAATCCTCGAAATAAAAGACACAAACAATCCCTAAGCAAAAAATCCAACGTTATCTTTTAAGCTCGAGTCTTATTTATTTTATAATGTTCAAAAGCCCGAAGAAATCGTTACTAACCCATAACAAATCATTATTGAAAGCTCTAAATATTGAATGTTCCTTTAAACCTTATCTAATAGACGCAACTTTTAAAATCTAGAATTGCTACACTATCCAACTTTGAATACTTTTATTTACACAACAGCATCCTAAAGTAAAACGGTCTCCTTAAAATCCTATGAATAACAGCATAAACACTGGAAATCAATACTTAAGCACAAAACACGAAATTACAAACTTTAAGGTCATAATGTTTTAAAAGACAAAGAGAAAAAACGTCAAAAAAGCCAATCTTCAGCAAATAAACTAAAAACATTGTAAAAAATCTCAATTACTGAATGCAATTTCAATAATGGTCCCTATCAAAACAACATTTAGTTTACAAAAACAGCATCTTAAAGCAAGCAATCGCCTTAAAATCCTAGAAATACTGCACAAACAAACTAAAGCATAAAATAATAATTTAAACTCGAGTCATATTTATTATATACTGTTCGTAAGTACATAAATAGGTCTATATATGTGTACCTTAAAATCCTAGAAATACTGCACAAACAGACTAAAGCATAAAATTATAATTTAAACTCGAGTCATATTTATTATATACTGTTCGTAAGTACATAAATAGGTCTATATATGTGTATCTATACACCGGCACGTCTCTTATTGTTATGTTGTTGTACGCATTGCACCAGAATTTCTGGTATCCAGAAACAGCCTGTAGGCATCCTGCTCAAATTCCCGCTTAAATTGCAAAAGTTGATAATTACACTATCGATACATCGGGTGAAAAGAGAGTTGCTGGGAGTATGATTAATTTACTGCACGACACCAGGGTCACGTGCACGAGGTAGGCCAGAAACGAAATGGATGGCCAACATGAGAACATTTCCTCAACAGCAGAACTGGCAAAAGGGGCCAAGAAACAGACAGCAATGGAGAAATATTGGGCACGACGCTGCCAGTCCTCTTATCGAGGATGGTTGAGAACAAAACAGGTGGCTCAAATCTTGCATAAGTGAATGCCATAGTACTCTCTTCCATGTTTCCTCTTTACTTTCAGGAAGCACATAGATGCAAGCTATTCCTTAAAATTTGCTTACAATGTTTGCAACCTTGACCTATCTAGAACAAAGTAATACTGAATGCAGAATTTCTTTTCTGTGTTACTTATAACAAAATATTTTAATGACGTGAAAATGACTCACAATCCAGTTCAACTAATTTAATTTGCAAAGCAGCTTAATTGGAATAAAAATCGCTTTTTAAAATCTAATCAAATCGCGCCCACACTTGCATACACTCACAACATGACGACTACAATTTTTGCAATCCTGAGAACTAATATGTGCATCGCGAAATAATAGCAATAAAAATATAAACTATTTCTATGCACATGAGCAGCGAACTGTCAACTCCACCGCCGTCTTAGGAATCGGATCCTGACGACTTCGCATCGAAGTAGGGATGACGAGGTAAGTCTCATCCAAACATGACGATTTTGTTGTGCTGGTATACTGGGTGCAGATCAGCGGCGTTGACAACCCACGACGATGGACCAACACCGGCTCCTTGCACCACGCTGGAATTGATAGGAGCGGACGCACAAAAGCCCAACGTAACGCGTAAAGTAACTCCGACCATGCAGCAACGTCATCAGGAAAGTCGAGTTTCGATAGTTTTGTGGTGTCGAAAGCCTTTGAAAAACCGACTGAGACGAAAATCGCGTAATAATAGTAATAATAATAGTGATAAACAAGAAATATTAATAATTCATAATTTCAGGCTACTTCAAGTTCAATTCCCGTTAACAAAAATGTAACTGGGCCAAACTGCAGTAGAGAACTTATCCCCATTAGTTCATCCATTCAAAGTCTGCTATACTTTGAAACAATGTTACAACTTTGGGGTTTAAATTGTACTTCTTTTTTTTCTCCGCCTTCTCTACACGACTGCCTCGTTCAGGGTTAATCTTGAAGAAGCACCTACAGTAACAAAATACATAGCAATGTAGGTCTAATACAAATCAGGCAGTCAGCAAAGTGTCTATTTTGTGTAGCAAGTGAATGAGGCGTATGGAAATGGATTGAATTGCTCGTGGGTAAACCACTTTTTTTATTAAAGTACTAGCTAACTCACAATTGCTCAGCGCTTCGGCGTGAAACTCCGATGCAGTGTCCGCTCTGCATCGGGAGCGCCTCTGAGTAGAGAGAGCTTGAAGAGGCGCTATAACAAGTGCACATACAAACAAACGACCATCACCAATACAAGAACAGCCACTGCCACTGCAACTACAACTACAACTGCCACTTTTTACTACTACAATCACCACGACTACTTCTATTGCAACTTCGTCGACTTTCTCATCAGCGTCGTCGACTACTTCATCATGATCATGATGATCATGATGATCTTCATCCTCATCATCATCCTCATCATTTTCATCATCCTCATTATCCTCAGCCTCAGCCTCAACCTCATCATCCTCATCTTCATCGTCCTTATCGTCCTCATCATCCTCATGCTCATCGTTCTCATCGTCCTCATCGACCTCATTGTCCTCATAGTCCTCTTCATCCTCATCGTTCTCCTCATCATCATCCTCATCCTCCTCATCGTCCTCATTCTCCTCATCGTCCTTATCATCCTCATCCTCATCGTCCTCATCGTCCACATCGTCTTCATCGTCCTCATACTCATCATCCTCATTCTCCTCATTGTCCTCATCATCCTCAACCTCTTCGTCCTCATTGTCCTCATTGTCCTCATCATCCTTATCGTCTTCATCGTCCTCATCGTCATCCTCATCCTCATCATCCTCATCATCCTCATCGTCCTCATCGTCCGCATCTCCATACTCATCATCCGCATCCTCATCGTCCTCATCATCCCCATCATCCTCATCCTCATCGTCCTCATCGTCCTTATCGTCCTCATCATCCTTATCGTCCTCGTCGTCCTCATCATCCTCATCCTCATTCTCATCATCCTCATCGTCATCCTCACAATCCTCATCCTCATCTTTTATCGTCCTCATCGTCCTCATCATCTTCATCCTCATAGTCCTCATCATCTTCATACTCATCCTCCTTCTCATCATCATCCTTATCATCCTCATCGTCCTCTTCCTCATCATCCGCATCATCGTCATCGTCATCGTCCTCATTGTCCTCTTAGTCCTCTTCATCCTCATCGTCCTCCTCCTCATCATCCTCATCCTCCTCATCGTCCTCATCATCAACATCCTCATCGTCCTCATTCTCCTCATCGTCTTTATCATCCTCATCCTCATCGTCCTCATCGTCCACATCGTCCTCATCGTCCTCATCGTCCTCATACTCATCATCCTCATTGTCTTCATCGTCCTCATCATCCTCAACCTCTTCGTCCTCATTGTCCTCATCATCCTCATCATCCTCATCGTCCTCATCGTCCGCATCCCCATACTCATCATACGCATCCTCGTCGTCCTCATCATCCCCATCATCCTCATCCTCATCGTCCTCATCGTCCTTATCGTCCTCATCATCCTTATCGTCCTCGTCGTCCTCATCATCCTCATAGTCCTCATCCTCATTCTCATCATCCTCATCCTCATCGTCATCCTCATCATCCTCATCCTCATCTTTTATTGTCCTCATCGTCCTCATCATCCTCATCCTCAAAGTCCTCATCATCTTTATACTCCTCCTCCTCCTCCTCCTCATCATCATCCTTATCATCCTCATCGTCCTCATCCTCATCACCCGCATCATCGTCATCGTCCTCATTGTCCTCATCGTCCTCATCATCCTCATCTTCATCGTCCTCATCCTCATCATCCTCATTATCGTCATCATCATCCTCATCATCCTCATCGTCCTCATCGTCCGCATCCCCATACTCATTATCCGCATCCTCATCGTCCTCATCATTCCCATCATCCTCATCCTCATCGTCCTCATCGTCCTTATCGTCCTCATCATCCTTATCGTCCTCGTCGTCCTCATCATCCTCATCCTCATAGTTTTCATCCTCATACTCATCATCCTCATCCTCATCGTCATCCTCATACTCATCATCCTCATCCTCATCTTTTATCGTCCTCATCGTCCTCATCATCCTCATCCTCATAGTCCTCATCGTCTTCGTCATCTTCATACTCATCATCCTCATCATCCTCCTCATCATCATCGTCATCATCCTCATCGTCCTCATCCTCATCATCCTCATCGTCCGCATCCCCATACTCATCATCCGCATCCTCATCGTCCTCATCATCCTTATCGTCCTCGTCGTCCTCATCATTTTCATCTTCATAGTCCTCATCCTCATTCTCATCATCCTCATCCTCATCGTCATCGTCATCCTCATCCTCCTCATCCTCATCTTTTATCGTCCTCATCGTCCTCATCATCCTCATCCTCATAGTCCTCATCGTCCTCATCATCCTCATCCTCATAGTCCTCATCATCTTCATACTCATCCTCCTTCTCATCATCATCCTTATCATCCTCATCGTCCTCTTCCTCATCATCCGCATCATCGTCATCGTCCTCATTGTCCTCTTAGTCCTCTTCATCCTCATCGTCCTCCTCCTCATCATCCTCATCCTCCTCATCGTCCTCATCATCAACATACTCATCATCCTCATTCTCCTCATCGTCTTTATCATCCTCATCCTCATCGTCCTCATCGTCCACATCGTCCACATCGTCCTCATCGTCCTCATCGTCCTCATACTCTTCATCCTCATTGTCTTCATCGTCCTCATCATCCTCAACCTCTTCGTCCTCATTGTCCTCATCATCCTCATCATCCTCATCGTCCTCATCGTCCGCATCCCCATACTCATCATACGCATCCTCGTCGTCCTCATCATCTCCATCATCCTCATCGTCATCGTCCTCATCGTCCTTATCGTCCTCATCATCCTTATCGTCCTCGTCGTCCTCATCATCCTCATAGTCCTCATCCTCATTCTCATCATCCTCATCCTCATCGTCATCCTCATCATCCTCATCCTCATCTTTTATCGTCCTCATCGTCCTCATCATCCTCATCCTCATAGTCCTCATCATCTTTATACTCCTCCTCCTCCTCCTCCTCATCATCATCCTTATCATCCTCATCGTCCTCATCCTCATCACCCGCATCATCGTCATCGTCCTCATTGTCCTCATCGTCCTCATCATCCTCATCCTCATCGTCCTCATCCTCATCATCCTCATTATCGTCATCATCATCCTCATCATCCTCATCGTCCTCATCGTCCGCATCCCCATACTCATTATCCGCATCCTCATCGTCCTCATCATTCCCATCATCCTCATCCTCATCGTCCTCATCGTCCTTATCGTCCTCATCATCCTTATCGTCCTCGTCGTCCTCATCATCCTCATCCTCATAGTTTTCATCCTCATACTCATCATCCTCATCCTCATCGTCATCCTCATACTCATCATCCTCATCCTCATCCTCATCTTTTATCGTCCTCATCGTCCTCATCATCCTCATCCTCATAGTCCTCATCGTCTTCGTCATCTTCATACTCATCATCCTCATCATCCTCCTCATCATCATCGTCATCATCCTCATCGTCCTCATCCTCATCATCCTCATCGTCCGCATCCCCATACTCATCATCCGCATCCTCATCGTCCTCATCATCCTTATCGTCCTCGTCGTCCTCATCATTTTCATCTTCATAGTCCTCATCCTCATTCTCATCATCCTCATCCTCATCGTCATCGTCATCCTCATCCTCCTCATCCTCATCTTTTATCGTCCTCATCGTCCTCATCATCCTCATCCTCATAGTCCTCATCGTCCTCATCATCTTCATACTCATCCTCCTCATCATCATCCTTATCATCCTCATCGTCCTCATCCTCATCATCCGCATCATCGTCATCGTCCTCATTGTCCTCATCGTCCTCATCATCCTCATCCTCATCATCCTCATCGTCCTCATCCTCATCATCCTCATTATCGTCATCGTCCTCATCGTCCTCAACGTCCTCAGCCTCATCATACTCATCAATCATCATCCTAATCATGTTAATTATCAATCGCCTCCTCCTTCTCCTCATCATCATCATCCTCGTCATCCTCATCATCATCATCCTCATCATCATCACAATCGCTTCTGGAAGGTATACTAGTTTTTGTACAGCTCCACAGGCGGCGTGTCACATTTGTTGCTGTTTAAACGATTCTAGGACGTTTCATCCCAGGACGTTTCATCCCCGGACGATTCATCCCGGACGATTCATCCAGTGGACGTTTCATCCCCGGACGGTTCATCCCCGGACGGTTCATCCAGTGGACGGTTCATCCAGTGGACGGTTCATCCCAGGACGGTTCATCCAGTGGACGGTTCATCCCCGGACGGTTCATCCCCGGACGGTTCATCCCAGGAAATAAATAGAGAGAATAATATGATACATTAGTCGAACATGAAGTAGGTCCCAAAAAAATGTACACCATGAAAATGGTATTTTATCCCGGGCTTATTCCCCCTAGAAGCACTAACCCCCCACCCCAAGAACGGAAACCAAACTCCACCCATGTCGGCAGGGTAATACAACGTCCCGGTGAAGAGTCGTGCACCTATTCTATTGTTCTATAATCACTTAATCGAGTCCCGACGGCTTAGTGTTGTACGTTCAATTGGACATTGTTTAAAATTCTGTACACCACAGTACGAATGCCAATTAAGATTGGAATCAGCTGCAGAACAGCCGCGTTTAACAAATCGACAAGACACGTTTCTACGTTCGAACAGTTACTGTAGACTATCGTATACTTGTTCCATAAGGTTTTGAAAATTGTTTTGGATATTTTTCAAATAAATTAACTGATGGCGACCAATTTTGGACTGTCCAAGCGTGGAAAGCGGACTCTAATACACGGGAACTACGAATATTGGAGAAAAAGATGGGATGAAACGTCCTGGGATGAAACGTCCTGGGATGAAACGTCCATTGGTATGAAACGTCCGGGGATGAAACGGCCTGGGATGAACCATCCACTGGATGAACCGTCCTGGGATGAACCGTCCACTGGATGAACCGTCCACTGGATGAACCGTCCGGGGATGAACCGTCCGGGGATGAAACGTCCACTGGATGAATCGTCCGGGATGAACCGTCCGGGGATGAATCGTCCGAGGATGAAACGTCCGGATACCGTTTAAACAGCGTTCACTAGGTGGCAGCCCTATTTACATCCGGTCTACGGTCAGTTGACCGTAATCACAGGTCGCAATGGAAATTCAATGGAGATAGTCGATCTTTACGGGGACTGACAGTAACTGGTCTAGGATAGAAAGTAACTGGTCAGATACGGTAATTGCCATTCAAGAATTAGTGGCATATCCATTCATACGGCCGTGAATTGTTACAGTGTTGCTAGGTGATGTCGCAACGCTATAAAACGTCCGAGTCCACGTTTCACTCTCGTATAGTAGCCTACGATGGGGAATATCATTGCTTTGATTAAATTTGTCTTCATGCTAGGTGATGTCGCAACGCTATAAAACGTCAGCTTTGCTGTTACAAATAGAACTTTGCTGTTACAAATAGAACTTTGCTGTTACAAATAGAACTTTGCTGTTACAAATAGAACTTTGCTGTTACAAATAGAACTTTGCTGTTACAAATAGAACTTTGCTGTTACAAATAGAACTTTGCTGTTACAAATAGAACTTTGCTGTTACAAATAGAACGTTGCTGTTACAAATAGAACTTTGCTGTTACAAATAGAACTTTGCTGTTACAAATAGAACTTTGCTGTTACAAATAGAACCGCTGCGAAAATCATCAAGACATGCAAAATAGTTGGTCTAAATACATCATCTCAATGGTATCTAAGAACCCTTCATGAACAAGTTAAATAAACGAATTATCTAATAAACAAAGGTAAAAGGTTTTTCTTAACCAGTTGTCACAGTTGTGCACTCAACGAACTCATGAAGCAATCTTAATCGTGCACTAATGAAGCAATCTTAATCGTCTGTCATAATTAAACCGCAGACAGCAAAGCTTTTGAGTTGCTCATCTCGATGCAATATCATTAAACCATTTCGCTTTTCAAATTAAAAAATAAAATAATTTATTTGGTGAACAGTACCAAGAACAGTATGCTACACAGTGAGATTGAAAGTATATATGATCACACACAAGAAACCCTGAAGTGGTCTTACGGTCCCGCTAGGTAGGGCCCCGTTAGTTAGGACCCCACAAGATAGGGCCCTGCTAGGTAGGGCCCCAAAGCTACTCAATGGCTCATTGATTTCTACACAATCACATTCCATCAGTTTTATCTAGCTCCTATCTCGTTCATGCAATCAATTACTGTCGTCACTTCTCTTGCACTCCATTCTTTCCTCCCACTTCAGTTATTCCCGTTTGACCCAATTCCTTTAATCCGTTTCACTTCCCACATTCTCGCCTTTTTATCCATTCAATCCATCCAATCGAGAAGAGTCCATACAGTTCAAGGACTCTTTCCTTTCTTCCTCATATCGTTCAACTCTATAAAACCGAGATCCTTGTCAGTGTTGTCATTCGTCGCCTTCGCCGCAATCGGTGGCGTGCGTCCCATGATATCAATTGTTTGATTGAGGTTCATAGGGGTCGTATAAATAAGAAAAAAAACCATGCATCAATAGAAGCAAGCTATACGACGTCAGTGGCATTAGACGTATTTCTGACCTTTGACCTTGCAAGTGCTGCCATCCAGCGGTGGTTAAACTAACTGGAGAAGGGAAGCCAAGGATATAGTATCGGATGGACACACTCCTACACACACCCCGCTCTTAACAGCAGACGGACACGAAATAGTGCAATGCATAGAGGTCTAAGCATATTCCGTGTCATCTATCTTGTGTCTATCTGTCTATCTGTCTATTCTGTCTCTGTGTGCGCTGGTATTTCTGCTCTCCACATCTCCTTTTTCGCTCTTCCATTACTTATTAGTCCCCTTTTCTCCTTCTCTTTATCTTCCTCTTCTTTCTCCTCCATTTCTTTCTTCTTTTATCTCACTCTTCTCATTCCTCTTCTCTTTTCACTCTTTCTCCTCAATCTCCTTTTCCTCTTCTCCGTTCCTATTTCGTCCTCCTTCTCATCCTCCTTCTCCTTCTTATGTTTCTTTTTTGTCCACCTGCTCCTCCTCTTTATCTTTTCTTTCTCATTCCTTTCCTCCTACATCTTTTATTCCTCCTCTTCATTCTCCTCGTCCTTCTCCACCTTCTTCTCCTCCTTCTCCTACTCCTAATTCCCTGCTTCGTTTCCATCAGCCATAAGATGAAACTACGCTTTCCAAAGAAAAAAAACCCAGTTAGTCGCAATCTCAAAAACCCAATATGCCATTTCGTTCTGGTTCGAGGCTATTTCCTAATTTAACTAATGGAAACGCGTCACCGGAAGTTCGTCCACATGGTCGGTTAATCTCGACGTCGCTTTCGCCGGAACTTCAGTCAGATCGGTTTTCTCTTCGTCTTCATCTTCGATGGCAGACGAACCGGAAACTCTGTCTGTCTCCTTCGATGATCACAAGACATGTATGCATGTATGTATGTATGTATGTATGTATGTATGTATGTATGTATGTATGTATGTATGTATGTATGTATGTATGTATGTATGTATGTATGTATGTATGTATGTATGTATGTATGTATGTATGTATGTATGTATGTATGTATGTATGTATGTATGTATGTATGTATGTATGTATGTATGTATGTATGTATGTATGTATGTATGTATGTATGTATGCATGCATGCATGCATGCATGCATGCATGCATGCATGCATGCATGCATGCATGCATGCATGCATGCATGCATGCATGCATGCATGTATGTATGTATGTATGTATGTATGTATGTATGTATGTATGTATGTATGTATGTATGTATGTATGTATGTATGTATGTATGTATGTATGTATGTATGTATGTATGTATGTATGTATGTATGTATGTATGTATGTATGTATGTATGTATGTATGTATGTATGTATGTATGTATGTATGTATGTATGTATGTAGCCTATGTATGTATGTATGTATGTATGTATGTATGTATGTATGTATGTATGTATGTATGTATGTATGTAAGTATGTATGTATGTATGTATGTATGTATGTATGTATGTATGTATGTGTGTGTGTGTGTGTATGTATGTATGTATGTATGTATGTATGTATGTATGTATGTATGTATGTATGTATGTATGTATGTATGTATGTATGTATGTATGTATGTATGTATGTATGCATGTATGTATGTATGTATGTATGTATGTATGTATGTATGACTGTATGTATGTCAATATGTCTGTCTGCTTGTCTCTGTCTCTGGAATCTTCTAAAAACAGAATGATGCAGTCATCATTCATTTACGTCTGACTGATATTATTTTAAATCCAGTTTTTAATGTGATTCCTCGGTTTATGAATTGCATCGGATTCATATCAACCATCGACCAGATTTGGATGCCATCTAATGGAGGCTTGTTCTAAGCTGATCTAATCTAATCTGGCCGAATTAAATGGTAAATTTTAACTGCCCTCTTCTATGGCATTCTGCGATATGCAGGTCCTGCCTGCATTGTCCGACAACTGCATATTATGTGTTGACCTCTGTTTATTATCGGCACACCTGCTCTTTGTTTTCTCTGCGCTGGCTTCCTGTCTTCCTGTCAGCGTATTTGATCCAGGTTGTTGCATACCATGCATAGAATCCTAGCAAATCATCTGCATCGTGCAGTTTCATATTATGTTTCATTGCCGTATTTATAAACCCTGTAAGTTATAACTCTGTTGTTAAAGGTCGAAAGAATGCTTTTCCTGGTACCATGGCATCATGTTTTTGCCGTCGTTCATTCACAGCTGCCATGGCCCTTCATCGGAAACTACATGTATCTAATCTACCGACACATGTTCGCAACTATCTTAACAAGGCTGTATTTTGCTCTAAACGGAAGACTAACCTTTCCGGTTTACTTATTGCTCGTATGCCATGGAGTTGGACGGTTTGAAAGCGATCTTCTGAACTTCGTAAGAAAGGCGTATACAGCATATGACAGTTGCGTTGCGCGTTGTCTTCTGCGTGCATAATTTGGACCACCCTAATAAACATATCATTGTGTTTCAAACTGTTTCAGATTCACTGAATCACGAAGCAACTGAATCTGGTGAAAATGATCTGCGAGACAGCTTGAAGTCCTCCTCCTCATCTCTTTCTTTATCACCGACAACAACAACACCATCATTGCCGTCATTGTCATCATTGACCTTGGGATTGACCTTAATTGACCCATCGCTCCAGCGGTCAACCAATGAACAACGTGGATTAGAAAAGACTACGCTGGCGCCATCTGGTCATCGACGACGGACGAACCACGTGATCACATCGACAACGACGCCTGGCGACCAAACGAGTAAACGCACATTGGCAAAACGGAAAGTTTCTCTGATTGGTCACGTGGAAGAAAGAGGATTCGAAGTCAGGCCAGAGGATGATGACGATGATGATGAGGAAGAAGTTGAGCAAGAAGAGGAAGAAGAAGAGGAGGAGGAGGAGGAGGTGGAGGAGGATGAAGACTATGAGCCACCGATTCATCTGGACAATTCCTCATCAACTGAATTGATTCAGAATGTATCCGAGTCAATCTTCTCCTCCTCTTCTTCTTCCGCATCCAAAGAAGAACATCCTCCATCATCATCGTCGTCGTCGACTTCTTCACCTGCGGCAGGTGTCGCCCGTAAACTGAAATCTCGTCGATTGCCTTGTGGTGAGAGGGTCTCCTCCTCCTCCTCCTTCGCCAGCAGCAACGCACCCCGACGGGGACCAATGGACGGCTCTTCCTCCTCATCCTACTCTGACCAGTTCTCCAACGAATACCGCATCAAGCAGCGACTGTTGAGACGATACGACAAGACGACTCGACCTGTTCGCGACGACACGAACACCATCACACTCTACATCGGAATGTCACTCTTCCACATTCTTGATACGGTCTGTATACTTACAGTAGGCTATGTTGGTGGAAAATGAAAATAAGAAAATAATGCGATTCAAACCGTAGCATTTCTAAGAACTCTCATGTAATGTAATGAAATGCAATTGGTAATTTCTGCAGCGCCAGTATACCTACAGATATACTGTATGATATTTATTATTGCATCCAAACCATCCATCGATGGCACTTCGTTTCTTTGCAAATTTATGTTCCTTCGTGCCTTTAATATTGCTGACCTCAGTTGGTAGTTTTCTACGCTAAGACCCGCAGCCATGGAAATCGCCTGGAAGAGATGTACAGTCTATCCAAAGCAGAGCAGTCTGAACAGCATTTCACCGCACACTTTAACATTGCATATATAGTTAATATTTAATTATTATGTCAGCACAGTAATCAATTTCATGTCGTTGGCTTATATTTCGATTTTCAGAATGAAAAATTCCAGACGCTGTCAGCTCTGATTGCCGTTCGACTGGTAGGTAACACTGTGGCACTATAGACAATACATGTATATTATATATAGTTATTTACATATAATTATAAGCCCTAATAAAAAATATGCATAATATATAGACTCAACATGTACTAACATCTAAAAGAGAAAGTAATCATCATTCGTAAACAGCTTATGTCTGTCTGTCTGTCTGTCTGCCTATCTGTCTGTCTATCTGTCTGTCTCTCTCTTTGTCTCTCTCGCTTTTGTATGCCTCTTTCAGCACTTTGTGAAGGACTTAAAAGTAGCTACATAATTAGGTATGAGCCTATCTAGTTGTGAAGGTACAGAGTAGTTTATTTAAGATCGGTCTACAGAGATCGTTTGTTCCATAGATGTAAAAAACGATGAAAATAAAATAAAAAACGGTAAAAACCGACGTTTTTTTCAAAAAAATAAAAACGACAAAAAAACCATAAAATACGAAAACGGAAAATAATTTGACTTTGCTACATCTAAAACCGCATTTTACCCTTGAAAACCTTGATTAGGAACCTACTACACGCAGGCTATCTCTTAAATGATGATGTTAAACGATGAAATAATGACTTTAGTTAGCTGAATTCTTGAGAGTTGGCGGAAGACATAAGGAATATCAGAAAAAATAAAAATTAAGTGAAATAATAACAGAAAGTAAATGAATAAATAAAGATAAAGAAATAATAAAAAACGATAAAAAAAACGATGGGAAAAATAAAAAACGAAAAAAACGACGTTTTTTGGGAGAGAATAAAAAACGGAAAAAAACGTTTTTTACAACTATGGTTTGTTCATTTATTCCGAATCTTGAGTTGATAAACTGCTGTAAGATCGTTTGGTATCGACTTCTGGTCGGTATGATGCATGCAGACAAGGATAGGCGTTAAGTGGCCTCACTGGCCCGTGGTGATGTTGGACATCTATAAATTACACGAAACATGTATTCAGGGCAAAATCCATAAAACCATTTATCACATACACACACGATAGGCGTGAAATAAGAACGATTCATGAATCATTTGCAATAATACTTCCGCCACGATCACGTTCAACCGTATACTATCTCTCCCTTTTTATCCTCTCTCCTCTCGTTTTATTTGTCTTCCTTTTCCTTCTCATGCTCCTCCTGGCTATTGTCACCCTCCTCCTAAAACTAGATCTCCTATATGTCATCCTCTTCTTCCTTCCTCTCTTCCTTCTTCTTCCTTCCATTCCTTCTTCTTTTCTCCATTTCTCATTTTCTCATTCTTCTACTACTCCTAAGGGTACTTCTTGTACATTATCGTCGCATTCATCCTTTTAGGCTACTAACTTGCCATCCTTTTCGTTTTCCTCGATCCTCCTGTCTCTCCTCTTTCTTATCACCCTCCCCTTCCTCTTTCTCCTCTCATTTCTCCTCTTCATTCTCCTCGTTGTCATTACATCTGTTTACTTGCCACCCTCTTTCTCCTTTCTCCGCGCCTCCTCTCTTTCTCCTCCTCCTCCTTCTCGTTCTCCCCCTCTTCTTCCTATATTTCTGAACACTCCTATCTCTTTCTCTCTCTTCTCTTTTTCCGCGTGGGTGTCAATCCGAGAGAATTGCCGCGCGTTATCCCGTGATTTTCTCTATCATTAGCATACGAATCTGCAGGAGGGGAAGAAGAAGGGGGGAAACTGTGGTTCAATGGCTGCTCCAATACAACCGCCGTCTCTCTCTCTCTCTCTCTCTCCTTTGCCTGCATCTCTTTGTCTGGCTGTCTCTTTCTCTCTCTCGTGCAAGCAAATGTAGAAATACGCAAGAGAAGGCAGACACAACGCGAACTCGATGACCGATTCATTGACATGGATCCGATATTATTATATTATTATCTGCAGACGTCAATTCCCCAATTGTATTATACTTCTTTCCTGCCTTCATTCATTCATTCCGTTCATTGTGTGTTTGTGTGTGTGCGTGTGTGTGCGTGTGTGTGTATATATGTGTGTGTGTGTGTGTGTGTGTGCGTGTGTGTTTGGGTAGAGGTGGGTGGATGATTATCTCCAGTGGGATCCAGAACAATTCGGAGGAACCGATCAGATCTGGATTCCAGCCATTCACATCTGGACACCGGACATCTTCGTCAACAACTTGTGAGTCACATCATGCATATACATGTATATAAATATGTAGATATATATATGACTCGTAGCTTTGCCTTTATAATAATAATATGTATATATATATATGTATATAGCTCGTAGTCATGCCTTTATATATATAATATATAAATATATGTAGCTCTATTATAGCTTTGCTTGTATAGTGTATACATATATATATATATATACACTGTGTCCCAATAAATCGGGACCCCTTTTATAATGTAAATAAAACAGGCAAATCTTAATCGATTTTCAAAATTTTAAAACCGTTTTTTTCCTGAGATAATTATCTTCCACTGGTTAAAATATGAAGTTTCTGGCATGAATATTGACGTCACAATTACGTCATTTGCATCAGAGAATTCAAATGTTAAGTACCGAACACAACGATTTTTGTTGACATTTGGTTTCGATATGTAAATTAACGACGTCATTATGACGTAATTTTTTAGTGATGGCCGTTCATAAATTACCAATTTGTCGATAATTATCTCAGGATGAAAACAGTTTTGAAATATTGAAAATCGATGACTATTTGCCAGTTTTATTCACATTATAAAAAGGGGTCCCGATTTATTGGGACACAGTGTATATATATATATATTATACACCGTGATTCAGAAAATTGCCTGTAAACTGAAATTTCGGCATATGAAGTTGAAAGATTCATATCTTTTTATCCGTTCAACTTTATCTCATGAAAATTTTGAATCATATTCTTGGTCTCAATCACTAAATATTTAGAAAATTTTAGCGTTATAGGTTATCAGGCATTAGAGATATATACAAAAACAGTTTGGCTTACTTTTTCAATCACGGTGTATAATATACAATATAATTAATGTTGCAGCATCCCATCCATTGTTTCGCAGCATGGCTGCGATAGATTTTTGTTCTTAGAGCGACATCCAACATCATACTACGCTGCAGCAGGAGAGGCGCCTCCTTTTAATATTATCAGTGCTACACACAGCGGCGCTATATAAATTTCTAATTATAACAATATCGCTCATTTATATGCGGGAACAACATTGAACGTTAAAGTTTGGTCATAGGATGTGAAGAAAGAAATGAAATCGTTAATATTTCATTATCGTCGTCGTTGCAGCTCTGTTGAGTTTAATGCTCTGTTCTTCATTCACATTTATATAGAGCCTTTATCAGGGTATACTAAACGGGGGAATGTAATCTGAAAATTTATTGCATAATATGAAAATTTTCTGGATACACTGTATGGGACTATTATAGTGGTATAGTTTAAGGTGCATGGATATATGTTGACCGTTTATCGGTTTCGGATACATTACATAATCTTGAGTGATAAGACAAGCGAAATTTAAGTTGTATATAGTTTATAGAGTAGCAGTAGCATCCAAAAGTATGATGTGTGAAAAAATGGTATTTGAAGTTGAATTGTTAAATAACTGCGATTCCTGTAAGCATATTGCATTGAAATTTGAAACAATGCATGGTATCCGAAGTTCCATTGTGCAAAAAACAATGATCTGAATGTATACATGCATTGTTCAAGTCCCATCAGAGGAAACCCAGCTTAGAACTACATGTAGTCTATATAGGCCTACTGTTGTCAAAAAGTACACTTATAATTATATTGCCGACTGTTTATAGTTGGCCTGTTACTCGGAGTAGGCTATATGAGTTTAAGCGCCACCCGAAGCAGTCATTGCGTTGTGTTCTGTTCTTAATTGCTCAGAGCATCATCGATCGATTATGGTCATTTAGAGTGCGCTTCAACGCTCGTGAATAAGCTGGTGCCCCGCGCTTGACTTTAGACTATAGCGATTTAGAAATTTGCAGATTACGCTTGCGATTGTGCCTCTGAGAGTAGGAAGGAGAGGGCAATATCTAACCCGTTGAACTACAAGTTGGTAAATGACTATCATTATGAAATATGACTGAGCGTCTCCGCGTATGTTTCTTGAAGAGGCGCTATATAAATTCTCGGCATGAACGAATGAAATGGCGCTCGTCGTGGGACTGCATGGTCTTCGTTTGTTTTCTGTGGTTGCAGCGCAGACGATAGTTTCCAGGATTTCCTCAACACCTTCGCCATCGTCTCAAGCAACGGTCACGTGCTCTGGATGTTTCCGGCAGTCGTCAAGACGTACTGCACGCTCGACGTTCGCCACTTTCCCTTCGACGATCAGAAGTGCAACATGGTTTTCATCTCGTGGACCTTCAACGCGCTCAAGCTGAACGTCACCTTCAACGAATCGGAGCAGCAGGCCGTCTACTACACCCCGAAGAATCAGGAGTGGTTCGTCGACGCCGTCACCGTTGACCGGCACGAGAAGGTCTACGCCTGCTGCCCGGAACCCTATCCGGATGTGACGTTTACGATCCATATGACGCGTCGAAGTCTCTTCTATGTCGTGAACCTCATCTTTCCATGTCTGCTGATCTACGCTGTCTCCTTCCTCGGATTCTTCCTTCCGGTGGAGTCCGGCGAGAAGGTCAACCTCGAGATAACCATTCTACTGGCGCTCGTCGTCTTCCTTCTGATCGTTGGAGAGACGCTGCCACCCACTCCAGATGCCATTCCATCTCTAGGTTGGGAAGTAGATCTATTGCTCATCTATCACAATACGATAGATATCATATCATATCATTATCTGTCCCTGACTTCACACTATAGACCGCTGAGTACGCGTGCACTAACGACATCTTACCTCATCTTTAGTTCCGAACTATTGCTCGGCCTGTCTTGTTTCTCCATCTGTTTGTCTGTCCGTCTGTCTCCGTATGTGTCTGTATGTCTGTTTGTCCATCTGTGTGTCTGTGTGCCACTCTGTATATATGTGTCTGTGTTCTGTGTGTCTGTGTGCTTATCTGTTTGTCTGTGTGTCTGTCTGTCTGCCTTTCTGTCTGTATGTCTGTACGTCTGTGTCTCTGCGTGTCTGTGTGTCTGCGTGTCTGCGTGTCTGTGTCTGTCTGTCCTGTCTGTCTGTCTTCTGTCTGTCTGCATGTCGGTCTGTATGCTTGTCTTTCTGTCTTCTGTCTGTCGGTGTGTCTGTTTTCTTATCGCCTTTAGTCACATATACTTTCTCACTCAGTCACCCCCTTGTCCATCCATCCGTTCTTTTCTCATCTTTTATTTTCTTCTTCCATTCCTTGCTCTTCCTTCTCCTTTCCAACTCGCGATGGTAAACAACAATTGTCCTATAATACATGTGAAAAATCAGCGAAGACTTACAGCGAAGCAATCAATCACTCGCCATCGATCTTTTAAATCGATCTTCAGACTTTCAATTCCACTGATCAGTCGGTCAATTAGTCGGTAATTAGACGATTCATCACTGCCATGCATCAGACAATTGTGCATCAGACAATTGTGCAGCAACCAACGACGCTGCAGACGACGCCATCTAGTAACGAGTGAGTAAACGAGGATGCGCCGCAGAAGCGCATAGCAACATCGATGGAATAAGATGGTTGACCTTGACCTTGATTGCGCTCGTAACGGGGTTTCCTTTCTACTTTGCATCTTGACCCTTCGGAGTCCGGACCTTTCCTATCTTTGACCTGATGGCGTCACTATGACGGTGTAGTCGTTGCTGTCGTGGTTGTTGTCATCACTATGATGATGCAGTGGTTGTTGCAGTAGTTGTTGTTATCAGCATGCTCATGTAGGTGCTGTGCAGCATTTGTTGTTCTCGTTACGATGATGTAGTCCTTGTTGCAGTAGTTACTGTTATCGTTATGATGATGCAGTCGTTGTTGTAGTCTTTGTTGCTCGACGAGTAAGGTTTTAACTGGGACTTTATCCACAGATTTCCGAAACGCTTTGTCCCGAAATCACGCTGTGAAGTCGCCCAAAAGTCGCGAAATTTCGGAAACGCGAAATCACGTTGTAAAGTCGCCCAAAAGTCGCGTATGGCCTACTTTATCGCTGTGGGGGAAGAAACGGTGTGAGGGAGGAAAGAAGGAAGAGGGAGCGGGACGAAGAGGTAAGGGACGGACCGGAGGGGAGGAATGGAGAAGGCAGGGATGCAGGGAGGCAGAGGGAGGGAGGGAGGGGAGAGGAATGGGACTGGGGCGGGAGAGGAAGGAGGGGAAGGGGAGGGGGGGTTTAGGTAGGCAGGGATGGTTGGACGCTCTTTTCAGCCACAGCAACGCGTGGCCGGGTACAGCTAGTAATATATAATTGTGTGTTTAGGGATTCTGTTTGGTCTGACGATGTTGATGGTCTCCATCGCTCTCGTCATGGCCGTCATCGTGACGAACATCTACCTTCGCAAGGACGCCGGTCACCGCGTTCCATCATGGCTGCGACGGTCAAGCGACGGTGGCGCCCTCGTCCACCTCTCGCGACCAACCGACGAACAACAACCGAACCACTGCGGCGGTCACGTGACGCAGGGACCAGCGAAACCCATCGAACTAGATAGCGTGTCCGTCATCAGCACCGACGGTCGAGACAACTTCCGGTCACGTGTCAATAGCAACAGCTACGGCGGCGGCGGAACCGGAAGTTGGCTGGCGAACAGTCACCGGAGGGCGCTGTCGCAGGAAGTAGCGGCCGGGGGCGGAGCGAGGCTGTCTTCTCGGGCGAGCCTGCCCCCGTCGTCGATGATGATGATGATGACCGAGAGCGAGCTGCGGGCGGCGTCGCGTCTTGAGATGTACGGTCAGGAGTGGCGAATCCTGGCGAGAAGAGTCGACCGTATTTTCTTCTGGATTTTCGTTGGATCGAGTGTTGGAGCTTTGCTGTCTATGTTTTTATCTCTGCCACACCACAACCTCATGTAGCATGTCTGTCTCTGTCTGTATGCCTGCTTCTGTCACTGTGTGTTTGTCTGTCTCTCTGTATGTCTGCCTGCTTCTTTCACTGTGTGTGTGTCTGTCTGCTTCTGTCACTGCGTGTCTGTCTGTCTGCGTATCTGTCTGTCTGCTTGCTTCTGTCACTGTGTGTCTGTCTGTCTGCTTGTCTGTATGTCAGTCTATATATAGTTCGCCATTGATCTTTTTTCTCTGTCTGTCTGTCTGTCTCTCCATCTGTCTCTGTCTGTCCCTGTCTCTGTATTTCTGTTTCTCTCTCTGTCTGTCTATTTGTCTGTCTACCGGTGTCTGGTCTGTCTATCTGTTACCTTCTCTGTTCTTTTGCTTGTCTGTCTGCTCTATCTGTACCTTTGTAAGCTAGTCATCAACTACTCCTGACATGCGATCACATAGGCTTATTGAAATATTATATTAAAATAAATATGTATACATATGATTATATAGCAGCGATTCCCAACCTGTGTGCCGCGGCACACTAGTGTGCCGCGAGAACTTTGCAGGTGTGCCGCGGGAAAATTCTAAAATGTTATTAATTAATAATGATTCCAAACAAAACATCCGAAAATATCGTCACTGCAACATCAAAACTTAAGTCAGTTGTTGGTCTTAATCTCTCAGACTGTAGTATAGGTTAAGATCCACAATGGAAATCTAGATTGTTTTCCCACAGTGATTGAATCTCAGTTAAAAAAGAAAGTTGCACCTAAAATACTAAATACATTGATAGACCTACAACCAGCACTACAGCGCTTTTAATTCCCTTCGCTTGCAATTGACAATTTTGACTGGGTAACATGGGCGGAGTTGTGGAGTTTGGTTTCCGTTTTTAGGAGGGGGCTAAGAAATTGGGCTTTGTTTTGGGTGAAGTCAAATTTTTTCTCGACCCAAAAAGTTGGATGTTTTTTGCAAGTATGATATTGTTGTCTCTGGAGCTTCATTTCAATTTGATCTGCTGACCGACTAGACTCACTAGAGTAGGCTAGGCTATTATTTAGATAATTTTTAGGAACATTAAAGATTAGAATATTATTAAATAATACTGACAAATAGATTAAAAAATTGATAATTATAATTAGGTGTACCGCGAAATTTTTTATTCCTTCTTAGTGTGCCGCAAGCCAAAAAAGGTTGGGAATCACTGTTTTATAGTATTTAGCTTGTATATATTCATAAAGTTCACTGCATAATAATACAGTTGCAAAATTAATCGCCTTCAATCAGTCATTCAATCAATCAATCAATCAATCAATCAATTACTCAAATAGTCGTTTATTGGCTTAAAACAACAGAAATCTCAGGTGTAGGCTAGGGTGACCATACGTCCCGGTTTTCCGGGACATGTCCCGGTTTTTTGTGGTGCGTCCCGGTGTCCCGACGACTTTGGCAAAAGGGCAAAATTGTCCCGGTTTTTGACAAGAAGGAAACTTTGATCTTGAAAACGCCAGTTTCATGTAAATCACGGAACAAAGTGTAAACTTGTAACCCCCAAAAAGTCGTCACGAAAGAGAAGTTGTCAATTTATGGATTATTATAGTATATGTATATATTTAGTAGGTTAGTGAGTCAGGTTAACAGATTTAAAGAATTAATTATCAAAGTATTACGGGAAAGATTTTGCAATGGAGGAGAGCATTCAATTTCAATGGCGGTGTCAGATCGACTTTGGCAGTTCGCGCCAGGGTCATAATGGGAGTTCGACCGCTCATGACATCTCTGAAATACAGCAATTTCTTTCGACAACTTAAAATGCTGTCATTGCAATGTGGAAATACAAAAAATTGGGATGAGGTGCACATTCCCTATACCAAGCCCCATTTCCTGCTCCGCGCTGAACGCCTTGACGGTCGTCCGCCGGACGCTCCTTTGCGTCCCAGAGGCCTAAATCTTCCTCTGAACTATAATAGATTACCCAATGTGCACCAAGTGAAGCAGAGTTCTCAATTTATAAGAGTTAGTTTACTGCACAAAGTGCACTGACAACTAGAGTAGGTTGTAGATTTCTACACTGATGTCTTTGCTCAGCATTAACTGTAACTGAGCCTACAGGGTTAATTAGGCCTATAGTCCAGTAGTTAAGGAATTATAGGCCCACAATTGATGTTTTCCAAAAAGCGTCCCGGTTTTTGATGGCCAGAAAATGGTCACCCTTGTGTAGGCTAAACTTAGAAATGAAGCACAAACAAAAGGTTCGATATTTAATCTGCAGATGTCGTCAACAGACAACCAACCCTGAAGGATACGAAAATCCGCTAATGCATAGCTGTCCATTTTTCATTCATGTGCCGTATACCTGCAGATGACTAAGAAATTTGTAATGGATCAATGTGAATACAAACGTCAATGTTATTATAAACGTATGTACACATAAATCTAACCATAAAATTATTTCGTCAAAAAACGGCGTCATTAAACAGAAAATAAACATCAAATATTACTAAGACTCAATGATTTATAGTTTCTTTTTCGCCGTCGGCTTTCCTGCACAGTTAACTGCAGCCTACCATGCTGTGCACCTGTGAAAAAACATAACAGTTCAGCCTACTAAATAGATTTGCTGTCTATAATAGATTCGGAGAGTTCTAAACAAAGTCATATTTTAAGTATGCCCAATAGATAGGATATTATTATAGTCTATATATAATTAAGGCGATTGCGTATGTATCCCTATAGGCCTATGCGTCATTTATATGTTAGACGGGCCGGTGGCTATTTTGTTTAAATTGGTTTTATTATAGTCAGGTGACTCAGGTCTATAGTAGAGGAAATGAAGTTGTTTAACGACTGCAGGGCAGATTCTCCCAGGTACAAACAGTTCATACAATTTGGTAAACACGGCTCCGAGCGTATACAAGCGATGATTCCCGTTATGTGGCCGTGACGTCTGTCCATAAATGACGTCACGAAATTTTGGACGATTTTTTACTCACCCCTCTTCCATCCCCTCGTCACGACTCAACCCAAAAGTCATACGACATAGTTTGAGACCGTCACACATCGTCACAAATGTACGACCACTCCCCCTAGGTGCGTGGCGTCATTTATAGATGGTCCCTGTAGTGCTCTCTGAAAAGTCTTCTGTTATAATTATATGGGAGAAACATACCACTGGCCTTTTAACCTTTTAACGACCAGCGTGTACCAAAATGCATGGAAGTCATATGTATTTGGTCATTAAAGGATTAACCCTCTATGCACTCGACGACTTTGTCATTTTAGAGACATTTTGGTTTTGTATCAATCATGTCTACTAATCTACTAATTTTTTAGTGTGCTGATGCATAATGCGTGCATAGAATTGCGTTTACCTCAAATCAATATTCGTTCATTCACTCCAGAATTTATTTGTTTAGCGCTTCATCAAGGGTCTACTCAGAAATGCTCCCGGCTTCAGCACGGCAAAAGCACAGTTTGAGTTAGATTTTTAATGTTTTAGCAAGAGACACAGTATGCAGACGTAGCCTATAGCATGTAGGCTAGCTCCTGTGGCAGCCCATTTAATTGCGGACAACTGGGTCTACCACAGAAAAGGCTAATTAAGTATCAAAACCTAGTTTTAATAGAGCAATATTCAGAAGAACAGTGCTTACGAAGGCAGAGAGACCGCAGCCCAGACATTGTAATTAAGCAATTTGATAGAGGTAGCCTACATTAAGTATTAGTCTAGAAAATGGCATGGGGATTGTACATAAAAGGACAGCAAGAGAGACAGAGATAGAGACACTCTGAGACAGACAGAGAGACAGAAAGAGATAGGCAGACAGGCGGATGGAGGAATGGAAGGAGTTTCAAACTCTATTATGTTGAGTAAATGAAAAAGCTGTGAAGCAAGAACAGTTCCAGTGTTAGGTTACACGACCATGGCAGAGACCATGCAGAGTGACGTCGTTTGCTAATGCGGCGGAATTTATGACGTCCGTTTGTGACTCAGACGAGATTGGAAATAGCAACGCATTCTGTCCTTCAATCTACGATCATGCATGCTTCGCTTTGAACTATAATTAACAGAATCGTAACTGCAGCCAAAACAGAACGTGTGGCTTTTAATTGGATAGAAGTCTGTATGTCTGTTTGTCTATCTGTCTGTCTGTGTCTATCTATCTGTCTGTTTATATGTTTGTCTGTCTATTTGCCTGTATGTGCGCGGCTTTTTCATATATGCACGCATACACGAACTCACACAGAGCTGTCTGCAAACATCCAGGGTTTAAAGTGTGGCAGGACGGTCATGAACGGCGTCCTGGCACTTCTTTTCAAATCTCTGTGCCGTCCTGCCACTTATTTTTCAAGCACATCTGAAAATGTATGTAGCATCCTGGTGCTTCTTTTGGAAAGGTAAGGGGCGTCCATGCACTTCTTTTTCACACTTTTAGCACTGCAAACATCCATACAAGTAGCTATGCGCGCATAGATACACGATAGCACACACATACATAGCTTACGTAAGTACATGCATGCGTATGTATGCATGAATTATATCATTCATTTATTCATACATTCATTCATTTTAGTCATACTTAAAATAATGATAGGCCTTATATATAATTAATGTAACAGGAGCGCTCTCAGTTTATATCTAATTCTGAAAGTGGAGCTTGTATAAGCAGCGTGTAGAATGCACGCGTAACAATGCCAAGGTAACAAGAGACGATATATAATTAAAACACAGAACCGTAGTTAATTAGCCAGATCTGTAAACAAATGACTTTCATTTTTACCAGCATTCAGCGCATGCGTGACTGGAGAAACGGTCTGATGCTTTAGAGTTTAGAGCCTGCATGTAGATGCATGAGTCTCGTTCGTTGTTCCTGTACTTTTTTCGGAGCGTGCAGCCTTACCATGCACCCTTGCCATGCACCCTTGCCATGCATCCTTGCTTTTTAAAGATACGCTAAAGAATTATAAGTCTTAGACATAAAATTTAACTCTGAAATTGATTGATAACTAAGCATGACATGCACCATCGTCTAAAGAGATGACCCATCTGTCCATCCAATCCGTCTCTCCATCCGTTCAATTGTCCATTCGTACGGTCTGTCCGTCTACACGCGAGGCATGCCGCATGCATGCTGACCTGTGACCAATATCTATCATCGCGTGCATTGAAGTGCATGTCATGTATGATCGGCTTAAACTCTAGCCAACGATTGTTTTGCTACATTGTTGAACTGAAAGACTGAGTTCAGTGAATAGCTATAACCGACCAATGACTGTGTTCTGCCCTAATCGCGGTCTCTCTTTGCTCTCAAACGATTTCTACTACACACTCACTACTCGCTCAACTCTAATTCATCATTTCCCCGTAAGCTATTCGCAGCCAGCTGCTGGCAAAACTTCACACACTTTTCACAAAATTCACATAGGTATACACATGCAAGCAACTATATATTATATATTATATATATTATATATGTGTGTGTCGATTTGAAAATATAGTCATAATTTTATATACATATCTATCTAGGTGAAACATATTATATCCGTATACATTATATAGAACAGTAGGCCGGTAGACATGTATATATGTACTCATTTAAAGAGCGCAATATAATACATATATAATTACATATATATTATTATATATATACAGTGGACATGCCACAGTGATGATTATTATTTGCCGCCCTCTACACTGAACTGGGGCTAATTAGAGGTCGGATAGCCGAGTTCTTTCATGAGTCACGCGGTTCCTCTGGCTGCTGCCTTCTTTATGTTCATGGCTGCTGCCTATAAATACGAGCAGTGACAAGTCTAGAGACGCAGAGTATTGTCTGCGACTGTCTACGTATAAGCGTTTGAACTTTTGACCTAGAGAATCTATAAGCTTAGAGTGGTTTCTTTTCCTTTTTGACGGTTCACAGATCAGTCGGAGGCAGAGTCATTTGGTGCAAGTGTTCGCCTGTCATACTAGTTCATCCTTGCATCCATATATATCCGTCTCATTGTCTATCGACTCTCCATCCATCCGTCCATTCATCCATCCATTCATCCTGTCAGTCAGTTTCGCTGGTTCCTATTACTGCATATTTTCCGATCTATTTATTTGGGCGTCGTTTATCTCTGGAATCCTTGCGATAATAGTTTCCTGTTGATAGAATCTCTGCATTGAAGTTCAACAATTCATATCTGGCAACGTTGACTGTGGCCTGTCTCTCATATTTGTACTCGGAGACCCATCATCATCATCACCCCCACACTCCACAGCCAACAGAAACACCAGCCTCCCTCTGCATCACTGTGCTCAGCAACAGTTGTTACGTCATCTGCCATCATCCAAATACATTGAGATATCTCGAAAGGAGGAGACTGCTGTAGCTGCCAGAAGAAACCATCAAAGATGAGGGTAAGTAAACGACTTTGAATCCGTATTATTGGAAATTATTACCCGTTTGTTCTGGGGCTAATTAGAGGCTGGATATCTCTCAAACTGAGATGATGATGCGCTAAATAAATTTTGTTTATAAATACCGTATCGGTATCGTCTTCCGAATTAAGTCCCAGAAACGACATCTTGCTTAAACAATATATTAACAATGATGAATCCTGGAACAACAAAGTGGACCTATGTATAATAGTAATACGTATTTGAAATAGAAACCGCTGTATACCCGTGCAACAACAGCTATTCGCTAAGCGGCTAAGAAACCCAGTCATACGTGCACTCATGAGCCTGTAGCGGCATGTAGCCGTATCGATGACAATTTATATAGCTCATGAACATCTGTGCTCTGGCACAGAAAACTCCGAACCTAGAGTAGACTGTATTTTGAGGTGTGTGAAAGGCCCTGAAGAAATTACCTCTGCACGAATTCATTATTTAAAAGTTCTGAATTATGTTATTATGAAATATCCTGTCATTTATTACTTGTGTGTAGAGATAGGTCTATGTGGGGCAGGAGTAAAAGGTGTATGCTCTAGAGTCTAGAATATATATGTATATTAGTATTGTACATAATAAAATTTGACGATGTTGAATGATGATGACGATGCATGATGATGGTGGTGGTGGTGGTGGTGGTGGTTGTGGTGGTGGTGGGGTGATGGTGGTGGTGAAGAGGTGGTGGTGGCGGCGGTGATGTGGTTGTGCTGGGTGTGCTGGTGATGCTTTGCTGGTGCTGGTGCTGCTGCTGATGATGATCATGACGATGACGACCGTGATGACGACGACGATGACGGTCAATTTCTTGTGTGAGAAGGCTATTCATCACTAACCACATTGTTGGAATTACTGATGGAATGGCATGCATGTTAGCCGATTCCCACAAATGTCTACGACGCCAATTAACAAGAATTATACACAATCATAATTATGGTTGTCATTAATACAAAATGTTGCATAAAGACATGAATGATGATGGGCGTATATACACTTATTACACTCGTAGGCTATATCACTGTATACAATATAATTATGACACCATGGCAATTGCATGGCAATGGTATCACTCATGTCAGATCATTAGCGCTATTATCACATTCCACGTTCATTGACGTAGAAACACATTAAACTTAGGCAGATCTAAGTAATTATGTATATTATTTGTTATTAAACTTTATACAGTGTGTGTTCTTTCATTCAGAGCATTGCAGGCCTATACGTGTATACAATTATACATAATGTATACAGATACAGGGTCGCTTCCTTGGTATATGTACGGCGATGTCAACTATTGGTCATGCTCCAACTCACCTATATACTTGATCTTTGCCTGCCTGTGTCGGGTTATACTCGTACTAGTCGATCCCTAAGCTCAGTGGGAAGGGGAGTGCTCTGATGAGTCTCGTTTGCTCGTTTATCTCAATCATGACAAATCGTGCTTTTTCTGTGCTTGGCTTGGCGCTATATACGCCTGTTCTGAGTGTTCTCTAGGTTATGACGCACTGACACATATTATAAATTAAAGTACTTGAAAATTGGAAACCCTTCGTTTGGGCGGTGCTTTAGTCAGTAGCACCTATGAGTAGGCTATAGTTTATTTAAAGAGGTGCTACACATAGATACTTGAATGAATGAAATCAGAGGTTTTCAGTCAATTTGAACCGGCTATGGAGGTGTATCGTCATTGACATTTATGTCTACTTTTTATGTAGTGCATGCATAATTTGTAGCCTATACATGAATGACAGAAGAATTTGAGTTGAGTGCATGGTCTGGTTTTCTGCAGTGAGATCTAAGTGGGAGTCATTGGTAATGGTCACTCGATGCAGATGACGTCATACGAAGTTCGCATTGTTGAACTTCATGCGGAACTTCAAATTGTGTCCTTTATCTCATGAATAATAATTATTATTATCTCTTAGGTTCAAGTGACAAATATACGACCGATGAATTTCAAGATAAATTAAGTCTCATCAAATTTTCTTTCTATCTTTGTCTCTCTCTGTATGTCTGCCTGTCTTTCTGTCTGTCTGTGTGTCCGTCCGTTGTATAAGTATACGTATAAGTAGACTATTAATATTATATTAAAAACTATCAGAGTTGTTAATCGCTGTCTTGTTCGGCTGACTAATATCCACTTCACTTGTAAAATCGAAAACATTTTCAGCTGATAAGGTCCATGCTACCTGCAGCCAACCATTGGCCTTCGTACATCGCTCGCTTGACTCTGACTTTTTGTGGTGTAATAAATGCACGCACGCAGACCCATATATGTGTACACATAATATACATTGTTATACATGTATGTGTGTGTGTGTGTGTGCGCGCGCGCATGTGTGTGTGTGTGTGTGCAGGCGTAGGTGTGTGTGCGTGTGTTGCCATAAACTGTGTATACGTTCAGTGTTAAAGCCTTGTTATCTTATTACAATTGCCTTCAAGTTCTGCGTCATTTCGTCTCACTCCCTGTAGACCGGACACGGTTCAGAGATTAGTTGACTCGATCAGCTGCATGCGATAACTGTTCAACTGTGTATGTTCAGTCAAGTATCTCTATCTGTACACAACAGACATCTTGTTTAACTAACACCATCAGCAATGGCATCTTTGTATACACACCCGAGTATTGATAAGTGGATAAGTGCGTGGTGTTATGATCATCAACCTTTGGATGAACCTTATTATACCTCCATTGAACATAATAATTTATTATGAAGATGAAATTTATTTTTTTATTTGTATTGAGATGCAAATATAAGTTTTTGTTCATTTAATCGGAAGCGATGAATGTTTCAGAATGTCGTATATGCGTGCATCTGATTTAATGATCTGAAATCTGAAAGTAGCGATCACTTGATGAATCAGACGACCATCAAGGCAATCGTAATCTTAACTCCAAATTTCCAATACGACTTCGATATGTATGTATGTGCACTTGTTATAGCGCCCCTTCAAGCTCAGAGGCGCTCCCGATGCAGAGCGGACACTGCATCGGAGTTTCACGCCGAAGCGCTGAGCAATTGTAAGTGAAGGACTTGCCCATGGAAGGTCCTTACGCGGGGAGGTGGATTCGAACCTCGGACCTTCCGGCTCCAAGGCAACGACGCCACCACTAGACCACCGCGCCCCACAATAAGGTTATAATTATAATATAAGAACATTGCAGTGCTTAGTCTATTCATTCACTCTCCGTTTGCTTTTGTCTGTCTCTTTGGCTAACTCTCTTTCTTGCCTTAATTCGTCTCCCTCTCTGTCTGTCTAGCTTTCTGGTTCATTTATACTGTACGTCATAGACTTATAGCCTAGTGTCTCATTCCGTCACTGCCTTGGTTCAGGTTCTCTGTCTGTCTATCTGTCTATCTGTCTGTTTGTCTAAATCTATCTTCTATTCTTCAACGTTTTGTTGTCTCACTGCGTGACTGCTTTGGTTCACGGTCTCTATCGGTATGTTTGTCTGTCTGTCTTCCTCCCTGTCTATCTATTTGTTTTTCTGTCTTCCTGCCTGTCTATCTGTTTGTCTGTCTGTCTTCCTGCCTGCCTGTCTGTCTGTCTGCCTGTCTAAAAAAATTCTATCTTTCTACATCTTGATGTCTCACTGCGTGACTGCTTTGGTTCACGATTTCAATTCAAGGATCATCTAAGCAAATCCAATAAGCAGACGACACCATGCATGCAGTTAACGCTCGAAGCTTCAATGCAGCATCGAACTTGCATGCCAAGACATCAAGGGTCGATCCATAAATTATCTGAACTATACTTAGCCTAATGATATAATGAGTACGCCTACACTTATGTTCGGAATAAAATTGATATAATAACTTAATAAGTATACGCCTACACTTATGTTCGGAATAAAATTGATATAATAACTTAAAAAGTACGCCTACACTTATGTTCTGAATAAAATTGATATAATAACTTAATAAGTATACGCCTACACTTACATGTATGTTCTGAATAAATACATAATTATGTATAAATGCCAATATATATATATATATATATCTGCAGCTGGATATCGAGGAATTCGTTGCATGCAGTACCATATATAAGGAGACCTCAGGTCTGTTATAATTCCATTGTAAAATCGATGTCTTTTGAGTTGGTTCAGTTGAGATTTAAACAAGCTGGCCGCTTTCTATTCTTAATTAGAATGCTGAAAGTAATTGTTCAACAGCAGTTAATGTATAGTTGTATAGTCTATATGTAGGCCTATGTATGGTATGCACAATTGCACATGCATATATAATTACATGTATGGTATATAAGAGCAGAAGGGAAGTACGCTAAGTAAGCTACTTGAACTAAGTCGACTATATAAATATTGTGAGACATAATAATGTCGTAGTAATTACAATAACGAGACATATACTCGTACAATTATACATCGCATGCATTTGTGAGGCATGATTCATTCGCTATCTATCAGCGCTATATAACTATAAATACATCTAGCATACATATACAGAGTATACAATATACAACACATAGGATGTCAGAGCAGAGACTGTTTTATGTAGCTCCTCTATTGAAGCAAAATGAAAATTGTCTGGGACATAAAACGAACCATGTATCTAAGCCTAAGGTATACCCTCCAGTGGCCTCCACCCTACCACTACTGACTGGAAGAAGGGAGTTTATGCAATACATATTTTATAGGCCTACAAAGGCCCTACATGTACAATTGTGTACCAACTATACAGAAAGTACCCATATATATAATTATATATAACGAATATATAGAATGAATATATACATATATATCAGTAGTTCATAAAGGTCAACCATTTTTATAGTTACAATGTTATGTGGGATTTAGAAGTCTATAGTCGTGTCTGGCTAATCTCAATCAGCAAACCTCTTTCGCCAAATAATAATTATTATAGGCTGCCTCTATTGACGAATAGATTCAAGTCTTTAATTAACACAAACGTATAGACTAATTATATATCTCTTCGGGACTTTGATATTGCTTACTGCCCAGTTTCATTCATATTTCACTTATTCGAAATTAATTACATATATAAAAATAAATATAAATATATATTTAAATTATATATAATGCGCTAATATTGGACTGACGGCGTCTGCGTAGGCTACTTTCTTAATGTAGAGTCGTCGGAGCGTGTGTGTTTATCATTGAGATGAAAGTGATAAACTTACCGCTAATAGATCATCTAGAGTTTCAAAACAACCTTGTCAGCATGCAGAGAGAATATGCCTATAGTTGCGACACTTTAAAACGGATAGAATTTACAATAGTTACATATAAATCGTTCTCTTTTCATCTTCTACTTTTCACGCAATACACAAGAACTACGCGTTTACACGTTAACAGTCTGTCAGTAATTGCACATAAACTATCTAACAGTCAACGAGGGATACAATATGGTTCGTTCATGCCTATTTGTAAGCACGCTTCATACACGCATAGCCTGTGACGGAAATATTGCATGTACGACCGTTGAAAGAACTATACAATGATTTATTATCACAGAGCTGTCAGAACATAATGTTACGGTAGCCCATTGACGAATTCTATTGACGAAGTCTGTTGACGAAGTCAGTTGACGACTCTTTGGTCAACAGCAGAAACGTGTCGTGAAAACGAGGTCTTTTGCTGTACTATTAACACCCCTCTGAGTTATTAAGACGATAAAAGAGTTGTCAGATGTTTTCCACGCCTTCCCTTTTCCTCTGGATGAGGAGTTAGACCGTTAGGGTATCATTATATACCATCGTTATCAGCTCCTAATGTCAGCCATTTTGTGGCGATGGGTACGAATAAGTTATCTCCATTGTCCCCCGGTCATTTGTCAAGTCAATTGATCCCATTATCGGTTTATATAAAACTTTATCTTTAACCAACGTAATCTTGACCTGTCTTTATTCAGTGTAAGAATTGTGGGAAAATAAATGGGGTTGGGGTTGGACCATCATCCACTTGGAATCGGGGTGTGAAAACAGATTTTACTATGGGGTTCTAAGAAAGAATGGGGGGTTGAAACCCCCAAACACCCGGCAATTCTCACCCTGTCTTTATCGCCCTTGAACTTCACTTGTGTGGGATCATACATGTTAACTGATTTTACATGCCAATCCACATTAGAATTTATACAACTATACAATACAAACTGGCGAGACACAGTGACTGATAGGTAGTAACGGTGGGTCTGTAACGTGGAATGTACGGATTCAAGCTTACAAATCTCAGTCGATTTGTAGGCTTGGTGACTTCTTTTTCTCGGCCTCAGTCTGTTCAATAAATCTGTTTTCCCCATTTAATTCACATTTCAAGGTCTATGGGTCTATGACTGAATTTTATCTGTGTACTATGTAGTCAGTCATTGTCCACTGCAGAAGTGTTTAATATTGCCATGGTCAAGTGCTATTTCGAAATCTCTTGTCGGCAATATCTTTGACAGCTAATAGAGCAATGGTCAGGCGCCTAATACAGATAATAGCCCGCCTATATTATCGACTAGAGATGGCCTAAAGAGGTATACACGTGCACTTGAGATGGAAGACGTTTAATACCAGATTTATCAATGCGGCAATTAATGACCATCACTTCTACGTATAGTCGTGTACCACAGGCAGACATAATATGGCTGTTTGGGTTGTTAAAATAATGTCTCCCAGGACCAGACAACATTGTGTAGCTTTTGTATGCGTATATTAATGTGGCCTATGCAACAAGAATACAATGTGGCTCTCTGTTGCATGTTTAAATGATGTTTTACTGATTCGTCTGGACTCTGGACAATACAGCGCTAAACACTGTCTTATAGCTATAATTCATTGACCGTTTTCTTCTGTTCAATTGCCCTATTATGAAGCAAAATGCGCGAATTTCGTTACGGTAACATAAGCCTGTTTATTATTTAAACTATAAACACCAAATAAATCAATCGCATTTGGATTCTAATGGTAAAACTGCACTTTATCAAAACATTGAAATCTTCATGCCTATAGCACCTCAACCCTATTCCGGATCTTTCTGGTCTGTCTGTCTGTGTGTTTGTCTGTCTGTCTGTCTGTCTGTCTGTCTATCTGTCTGTCTCTTTCTCTCTTTTTCTCTTTGTTTGCCTCTCCCTCTCTGCCTCTGTCTCTCTCTCAGGTTCAGGTAGAAATGGCAGTTAGTTGAGTTTATGGAATGCGCTGTGCTTCCATGCTATGGCATGCAAGTTTGTACATAGCTATTTAGGGCCTATATAACGCCTTTAGAACCACTCTAAGCGTATAATTATTTTTTGTGGTATGGCATGCGTTTATATATGCTGCGCTTCTGACAAATCTCTCTTATCGCAGTGGGAATTAGATTTCTACCAGTCACAATGCATGTCTCTCCTGTGAAATTGAGACGTTGCTGCTAAAATTATTACTCATATTTTTACGGATAAACAGCCAAAATGGATAGCCATATATATAATACATATATATTATGCATATACAATGTACATAATTATATAGTTTATATATATATAAATATGTCTCTGTATATATAGCGTGCATGTTATTCCGTGAGGGTAAAGGCCACGAAATAACTATGTAAGTGACATTTTTATAGCGCCACATCCAGCGTGTTTACATTCAGCGCATAGCTATTTTGCACAAGCTTTTATAGAGCCTTTGTGTATTATTGCCTATATATATATATATAATATGTTATATATATGTGTGTGTGTGTGTGTAGTGCATATATATTCAGTAGTGCTTGTTATTGGAGGGATTTTTCTGTTGATGCTTTCGTATTCAGCAGAGCCGACAGCCGTATCATTTTCTTATTTAGGCTGCAGTCAAGAAGGGTCTCTACTTTTTGATACAGGTTAATTTGTCACTTGAGGCCTAATGAGCGCTTGTATATGCTAAATCGACCTAAGCACTCTATTCACAGAGGCCTATCCAACTTCAAGCCTTTTGACCATTATAGGCCTAGACTTGGAAGGTATGAGCGATTTGCACAAACGTGTTGCTGCATAGGCTATTGTAGCTGGGCTTAGCCATATAAATTATATCATTTCAATTGCGCGCTCTCTCTCTCTCGCTCTGTCTCGCTGTATGTCTCTCTGTATCTGTCTCTCTGTCTCTCTGTCTCTCTGTCTCTCTCTTTCTCTGTGTGTGTTTGTGTGTACGTCCGTCCATCTGTACCTTATACTGGCGGGCTGTCGTTCTCAGAAGTTTGTCAAGCGCGCATTCAATGCTAATAAATTACATACTGTAGCAGGTTATAAGATAGATTGACGAACGGCGTCTCGAAGGCTGAACTGTTTGTTAAATAGATCACTGCAGCATGCAACAGTAAGATAGTTTCGAGTAAGACATCAGAGCAAAAGGAATTGACAGGTAAGACATGTATTAAATGAGCTACAAAAGCTTGGGGCAATCATCGAAATCAACAATTTAATTATATTATAATATATTATATTATTGTAATGTAATGTGTTTAGAGGTGTAATTGTAATCACATTAAGTGTAATCGTAAAAAAATTAGACGACAGAACAAAATTTCTTTTCATGTGCTTTCGGACTAGAGGAGAAGAAAAATAAACCATTTCGTGGCGTTGGTGACTTTAGGCGACTTATCCCAGAAAGCTATAGACCAAGATCGGCGATAGTTCTAATGCAAGTTATAATTTCGGACGGCAGGTCATGCATGCATGCATTCATTCATTCATTCATTCATTCATTCATTCATTCGAAAAATTGTATAGCGCCCATTTATAGACGCAGAGATTGCAGGTCATGTGGTCTCATATGAAGATAGCAAAGGCAAGGATCAAATAAAATCAAAAAGTTACAGCAAGGATCAAATTTAAAAAATATACATCTTTCTCACAATTCAACCTCGTAAATGTGAATTTAAACTCTGAAATTACGTTCTTTCCGTAATGAATGAATGACCAGGGGCGGATCCAGGGGAGGCCAATCCGGCCATGCCCCCCCCCCATTTAGAAATGCCCATCTATCTAAAGAAAAGGTCATCAACTTTTTTGGCGGATGAAATGGTATGATTTTCCCAAAAATTTAGCCAGATGACTAAAAAAAGGTATGATTTTCCCCAAGGCCAATAATTTTTTGGGCCCCCCCCCCCCCGTCCAAAGTTTCTGTATCCGCCCTTGTGAATGACCATACTCTGTTTCCATGGTTGCTGGATTGGTTGCAAGAAGTAGGAGTGTTGCTAACATTTTATGGATCTGGTCATTTCCGAGATAGGCCTAACAGTGTAACCCAGAATTTTTATTACGTTGCAATTCAGCCAAGCTCTGATCTCTGTGATAATTAATTAATTATCATCCAACTTCAAAGAAACAATTTAACCATTGCTCAACGCTATTGATTTGGTTGATCCTCCGCCTCACACATAACAGAACCACGATGACTGACTGACTGATAGCCGAACTGAATGAAGTTTTTTGAGACGGTACGCCCTGGTACGGCTACGGTCTCAGTGTTTCAGATTGACGGACTCATTGTACACAACGTATTTAGGCGGTTTCAGTTTTAGCTGAAAGGAAATGGCCTAAGCACCGGAACTAATCAGCATGGGCATCAACATCAAAAGCAGAGATTACACCCGGTAGGGGAGGGGGCAGAATGTTGCGGTCTGTAAGTTTTACGCTGCCAGCAAAATCAGATTAATATGAAGTATTTCCGATCGCAATTTGACAGAATCCAACTCCATGGTTGAAAGCAGAGAAATAGATTCCGTTTTCTGAAGGCGTTTAATTGCGTCGTACATATATATTATATATATATATACTATATATATATACATATACATTGAAGAATTCGATTCGACTCAAATGCATTTAGGTCTGAATTTGCATCTGATTTCATCGATTAGATTATTGTCTACTTGCTACTTGCTTCTTGATGCGGCTGGTTGTGGTCGGCCACTCGTTTTATCAACGAGCTAACAGCTGCTGCTTATGCTGCTGCTGCTGCTGCTGCTGCTGCTGCTGCTGATGATGATGATGATGATGATGATGATGATGATGATGATGATGATGATGATGATGAAGATAACGATGATGATGATGATGATGATGATGATGCCAATCCGGAGATGCATGATTATGGTTTTCCCTAACAGTTATTGATATAGGCAAGACAGCAGGTTGTGTGTATTATATTATATACATGCATGTAGGCCTATGTATATATATAATATATACACACATTGTATATATATACACAACAACACACGCACATGTATGTGTATGTGCGTGTGCGTTGAAAATATTTGTGTTTTGGTGCGTTTGTGGCTGTGTATGTACGTGCTTGCGTGTGCTCGTGTGCGTATCTTGCGTGTATTTTTTGTGTATATTATGCGCAATTTGCGTAAGTGTGTGTGTGTGTGTGCGTGTGTTTGTGTGTGCGCGTTTGTGTGTGTGTGTGTGTCAGACAGGCTCACCACAGACATACAGATAGACATTCAGAAAGATTCCAATGGGACTTGAAGATATGGTCTCCTAAGCATAAAGTGCAAAAAGTAACAATTAAAATACCAACATGAACAACAATAATAAATAATTAATAACAGCAATAACAGTTCTGAGTTGACAGAAATAATTTGAAGGCGCATGAAGTAATTCTATAGCCATACATAGTTACATTTAACATCCTATAATAGCTGTGTCGCTGAGCGTTTGATGATGACGATGATTAGGCCTATTGTTGTTATTGCTGTTGTTCTTTTTGTCATCATCATCATCATCGTCGTCGTCATCATCATCATTACTGCTACTATTTTTAATCTATATTATTATTGTTGTTGTTATCATCATATTATGTTATTTTATTTTAGTAGAAGAAAAACATATTTTCGTGTTTTTGTACGTATCGTTGAATGTCAACTTTCAACGGAACAATTTCTGTGTGAAAATGGATTGCCTTCATTGTGTGTTTGGTTGTGATGGGTGGTTAGGTGTGTGTGTGTGTGTGTGTGTGTGTGTGTGTGTGTGCGTGCGTGCGTGCGTGTGTGTGTGATGGGCATCAATATGGGGAGGGTTGGGGTGATTTAGTGCATAGGTGGAATGGGTGGTTGTTCTGTGTGGTGCCTGGATATTCCGAAAGAGAGGAGCAGGAGCAGGAGCAGGAGCAGGAGCAGGAACAGGAGCAGGAGCAGGAGCAGGAGCAGGAGCAGGAGCAGGAGCAGGAGCAGGAGCAGGAGCAGGAGCAGGAGCAGGAGCAGGAGCAGGAGCAGGAGCAGGAGCAGGAGAAGGAGAAGGAGGAGAAAGAGAAGAAGAAGAAGAAGGAGGCCGAGGACGATGAGGAGGAGGAGGAGGGGAAGGTGGAGGAGAAGGAGCATGAGGAGGACGAGGAGGAGGAGGAGGAGGGAGTCTGAGACGAGGGATTGGGTGTGCTGCATGAGATGCCATGACATCGGTAGAGGATGACGACCCTGGATCAGAAATCCATCAGCGACAGCATCATCAGCAGCATCAGCAGCAGCATCAGCATCATCATCAGCAGCAGCAGCGCCTCTTGTAGTTGACCTCCGCCCTTCCGTCTCCATCTTCTGATCTCAAAGCAAATTCCAGTCTCATCGAAACTGACTTTGATAACCGACCTATTTCTATGATGCTGGGAAGGGTTGACGAACCGAATGTGACAGGCAGACGGATGAACAAACGTCAAAACGGTGACACATGGAGAGGGGACGCTGAGTAACAACAACAGATATATGCATACATACTGGCGCATTCTGCAGCTTGATTAGGATGATCTATTGAACGATTAAAGACATCTTTAATGATCTACACACACACACACACACACACACACACGCTGTGCAGAAAGACAGACAGACACACAGACAAGAACTAAACTATTGTGCAAATAGAAAGATTGAGAGACAGAGAAGAAACTATGTAGTCTTTTATCTGGAACTTCGATCCAAGAAGACTATTGAGAGACACACACACAGACATAAGCAGACAGAGACATACAGAGACAGACAGAGACAGACAGCAACAGCTGCCTGCAAGTGACCTTCCTTAGACGCAAAAGTCAAAACATGTGCAAGATGACAAAGAAACAGATAACTGGACAGACAGATGGATATCTAAGTAATTCCAGTTAGAACAGACAGACAGACAGACAGACAGGCAGACAGACAGACAGACGCCGGGAAGACAAACTCGCAAAGATCGGAAAAGATTGACGATATGGTTGTGGGGTAAAGCAATTAGTAAATGCGAATCCTAGAGATAAAGATAAACAGACTGAGACAGGCAGACAGAGACAAAGAGAGACAGACAGAGACAGACATGTAGACAGACAGACAGAAAGAAAAAGGAATCTCTGTTAGGAGTTGACATTTGTGTGACTTGAGCGATAATAACATCACTGATTGCCTGACAATTAATTATTGTCAGACACATGTGTATCTGTGTATTGGTCAATGTGTATTTGTTTATGCATGCATGTATTTGCGGTAAGACTTCTTTTCTTGTAGGCCTATTGCTTTCCACTGGTTCTATTGTTCAGCATTCACCAAACCTGAAAGTCAATTGTATCAACGTCCCATTTATTCTTGCTTTGGCTTTTTTGCATTCCGCTGCTGCTCTGTATCTTAGAAATTCTTCTATAATAAATTTAATTGTGTGGAACATCGAGTTTTCCACTAAACATGTATTTTTGCTGCTGCCACCTCCATAGATACGAATGAACTACTTAATTGCTCAGTGGCTTCTAATTTGATGTTGATCGGATGGGACGGCTAGGGAGAGGACTGGCCATCCGCCCTCATATTAAGCCATGACTAAGAAAAAGGAACACTTCATAATTATAACTCCCCTCCATGCATGGTGGCATCTATACCCCGCAGTCGATCGAGTCGTGGGCTACGATCGACTTGGCTCGGCCGACGATCAACTCGATCGACTTTGTCGACTCGCCGACCTTTTCACGACTCGATCGACTTGGCTCGGTCGACGATCGACTCGATCGACTTCGTCGACTCGCCGATCTTTTCACGACTCGATCGACTTGGCTCGGCCGACGATCGACTCGATCAACTTCGAGTCGACTTGACCTAGTTTTGTCTCTTGCTCACCCCTGCAGTTATATGATCTCAAAATGAAATATGCGTGACGTCACACTAAGCCTAATTTCGTATTCTCAGTGAATTTATAGTAGATGTGCACTGTAATCGTAGTGACGTCACAATATGCCTCGTTTAGATTCTGTAAAATTAATGAGTTTAAAAAATTATTACGGTTGATCTGCGTAATAATCGAAGTGACGTCACAATTCGTCTAGTTTATACTCTCAAAATGCTCTTCTTTAATAGTAGATATGTATAATAATTAAAGTGACGTCACAGCAGGCCTTGTTGATATTATCAAAATGCACTTCTATAATATTACATTGTGTATCATAATCGAAGTGACGTCACAATAGGCCTAGTTGTTTTAATTCTCGAGGTGAACCTGTAATAGGCCTGTAATAGTAAAAAATTGCATCATAATCAGAGTGACGTCACAATAAGCATGGGTCTAGTTTTGTATTCTCAAAATTAATGAAATTATATGATAGTAGATCTGTATCCTGATCGAAGTGACATCATAAAAGGCCTCGTTTTATATTCTCAAAATTACCATCTACATAAAATTATAGTAATTTATACAGGCCTAAATGTATCCGGCTCATTCAGGAGCGGATCCAAGAGGGCAATCCGGCCATGCATGCCCCCACTCCATTCGGACCATCCTCCCATCAGTTTTCAAGAAGCTGTAAATCAACGCAACGGGAACAGGAAGGTGAGAGAGAAAATAGCACATGACTAATAAAGTTATCAGACTTTAAGTACGGTAACCAGAGTTGCCACGAGTTTTTGGAAGTTTTTTGGGCAAAAAACTAAAAGAAGAAATTTTCCACGGAAGACCCAAAAAATTTTTTGTCGGTCCAAGACCAAAAAATTTGACACCCCCAGTCAAATATTTCTGTATCCGCCTCTACTGGTTGAACTAAAATCGAAAACGTACGCCTATCAACTTTCCCAGTTCCACAAACACGAAATCGTCAGCTGCCAAAAGGTTCATTAGCTGCACTCGTGTGGAAAAACTGAATTACGTCATTATATCATGTAGTTCACTTTGAGACTTCACGAAATAGTAGGCCTAAGATAAATATTTTTAAGTGGAGTCGAGTCGACGGAACAATGATCGACTCGACTTGCAAGTCGACGATTTTTCGATCGACTCGACTTGGCATGTCTCACGATCGACTCGACTCGCAAGTCGATCGAGTCGATCGAAAAAACTCACGACTTGCAAGTCGATCGAGTCGACGATTTTTCGATCGACTCGACTTGGCCGAGTTATGATCGACTCGATCGATCAACTCGATCGACTGCGGGGTATAGTGGCATCCACTCTTCTTCTTCTAATCTCGCATTTTATTTGATTCCTGTCTCGGTCGTTGATTAAACCGAGTGTAATTACCGATTCTAATAATCATTATACGACGATTATAATCAGGTTTCGTGATGATAAGAAAGTATCAATGTCGTAGTCGCGCTATTGTCCGAAACTATTCAACAGCCTAATATCTATAGATTCCTTCATCACACTCGATGATTTCAATGAAAAAATTATTATCTCTTGCTGTACAAGTTCGATTAGTGTCTTCACAGTAGGCCTGCATTCTTCATCGCTATCCGCATTCCTTCATGCAGTAGGCCTATCTATCCTCTCAAAAGCTCATCTGAAGTATAGTGATGCATTAGCATTTGCATTCCATCGGCCACAGTAGGTGTGTGCTTTCGTCAGACCTTGTGCGCCTTTCGCTTAGCAAGTAGCCGCCGCCAACACTGATTTGAGAGTATTCTACTTGAGACAGAAAGAGACCAATCGCTGGTTAGTCCTGCTGTGCACAGTGTGCAGTGCATAGCTTTAGTCTCTAATGTCACAGTTCATTCGCAGCTTGCTCACACCTGTTGTAGATGTGCGTGTGTACTCGTCTGTGTAGTAATCGGATTTAACAGTCGTCGCTACAGCAGGTGCTCAAACTGCTCATGGTCATCGCCGAATGAATTAGTGATAAGCTCTGACATATTATAGGGTATTATACTATAGTCATTCAGTCTTCGAATAATTATATTGAACTCGCATCGCATCGTGTATATTTTTATGGTCGCATCATCGATTGGCGTTTTGAGACATTCCGTAACTAAATTCTAATTGCTGGCTTTGCTGAAGGTAATGCGCGCCTTTAAATTGAACAGGATTAATAATTAATTATATGCATATAGGTATCATGGTGTCCTAGAATAGCTCTGTAGATGTATAAAGAACGAATGGATTTGGACTTTTAAAAAGGAGCTTTTAAAGAACACCTCAAAATCACTGTGAAAATGTCTGCCTTAGGGATCTGAACAGGTGCGTGCACGACTGCACGCATATATATAACATATTATATAGGCCTAATTATGTACATGATTAATTATGTTTGATAGTAATGTATAGGATTGATAGGCTTAAAGCTATTCGCCTGATTTTTTGTCTGTCGACTGTTGACTGTAGGAAACAATGGCCGATAAGAAGAACGTCGAGAACTGCGTGAAGTGGATAGCCAATCAACAGGTAAGCTCACCTATACCTACGCATGGACTTCGTATTATACCCCGATAATTATGTCACCCTATAGAAACTGTTACACGACGTCGGTTGTAAAATGGTAAAACTAGAAGACTGGGTCCTTCTGGCTAACCTGCAACTAATGTTCGCCATTCGCTTTCACAATGAAAAATAAATAAATGCGTGAAATATGATGCATATCAGCGATGCTAACAATAAATTATTGCAGCGAAAGATAATAAAACAAATTAGTAAGCGACGAGTCTTCACTGTTAGTAAAAGATTCATAGTTCAGGTGCGTGACCAGTGTGAGAATTTTGGAAAAATAACTGAGTCTGGACTATGATCTATTTGGAATTACGGTGTGAAAAACAGACTTTACTATGGGTGCTAAAAAGGCTGGGGTTGAAACCTCCAACCCCCTTGCAATTCTCATCCTGTGCGTGGCGTATCTTAAAATCGATTTGGCAGATCTCTAATTATTTTACTTCGGCAAACGCTTTCATTGTATATTTAAAACAACTGTAAAGATGGAGGGAAAGTTTATTGCGCGTGCCGCCTACATGTATAGGCCGTTATGCGTAGGCCTATCTTTGTGGGAAATTATGTTGATCTTAGAGAGATAAAAGTAGACATCGACTTCGACCCTAGGGACAAAAGGAGATTAAACGTAATCTTCTGTGGATTTTAAATCAAGGAGGAAGTTCCGAAGTCTTCGTGCGATGATAACGATACGATATTTTTGGCTGTCAGCCTGTCATATAGCCTGATATAGGCTATTGATTAAAGTGTTCATTGGAGTGGAGTGATGCACTTAAAATGCTCGACATGAAAGTGAAAGGATTAAAATTAAATGCAGCCTATTTATGTATCTATGGATCAGGATACTTAATGAATTGCCTAAAAACTCAGATATTATCAACTGCGATCTCTCTCTCTTCCACAAACTGACATTTCCCACACCCAGAGAATGCGACCAACTCGTAGAAGTGAGATCACCATCGATTAATTTTATTACAATTAAAACCTTTGCTCAATTGACTTAGGGTGACCTCTCACAAATTTCTTCCACCCACTGCAGACTACAGACAAATCAACTGTAGGCCTACACTCGACTATGAGAACTGGAGACTGAGATAGAAAAACAGACTATTTTATATAAGCGCTGACTTAATGATGCTCATTTTGAAGTACATCGCATGTATAAATAAATTCGCTGTTATGTTTTGTGCTTTAGACGCTGCAGGAGAGAGCGGAATTCGGAGCGAACAAGAAAGCCGTCGAAGAATCTCTTACGGATCAAGCACAGCGATGTGAACTCATCAGGGACTACGGTTCACAAGTCGATAAGATCAAAGATGGCTCAAAGGTATACAGGCTAGGCCTATACACACATTTTGCATAGCATAAAATAGAAGCAAAAGTGGTTTGAATAATTTTTACATTCCATGCAGTAGAGTAAGCCTATAATAGATTGAGATATGATTCAAAGACTGTACAAATATCTGCTTGCTATCAGTTTTGAACATTCTAAGAAGTAGCCTAAAGCATAATATAACATAGACTAAGATAGTCAGATATGGCGTGTTTGTGTAAGCTTACAATTAGTGCAAATATTGTCGGTAAACATAAAAGGAATGTAAAACAACAGTAGACCTACATGAAGGCCAACATAATTATTAAGTCTTGCGATATTTACTTCACGATCAAGGTTAAATAACATGTAGCCTATGGGATACATATACTTTTGCATGCAATTCATGGAGGTTAAGACCTGCATACCAAAGTTACTGCAGATGCATGCGCAAATTGCACATGCGAAATGTTGTTGCTAATGCTCATAAGAACAGTTTAACATGACTATAACACAGGTGAGGAGATATAATAATAGGTCTACTCTGAAAGCCAAATTTACGATGCTCTTAAATGTGTGGCTCGTTTAATGGCCCAGTTTTATCTCTCATTTGAAACGCAAGTGTCTAGCCATTATATATAAATATATACATAAATATACTATATACATACAATATATATGTATGTGTACGAATATATGTGTGTATATATACAATATACAATTATACATAGTCCTGCAGCCTGTCACCAACATACGTATACAATTGGCGGCAGATTGCCTCTTCTACGAAATTCCTCTCGCGCATCTCTCTAACAAAGACGCTCTAATGTTGATTCGTCGAAATGTAGGTCGAGTGACAAGATCAATACCCGTAATTACCCGCTTTAGCCTACTTCCGTTTCGAATCGACATGACAGTGAGGGTGGGGTGGGGGTCATGAAGGCCGCAACGATAAGAATCGCTAAGTCCCAACAGTTAGAATACGTCAAATTTTAATTACAGGACTCCACCTTGTTTAACGGGTCACGACTCGATTCGTTGATATACACCGTGAGGCATAAAAAAGGAAGCCCCTAGAAAAATCGTTATTATTTCAACAATTTTCAACCAATGCCAATGAAATTCAGGAAAATTATAGCCAAGTAGCAGGCAATGTAAAAAAATTAAAGTTTTTACAATTTACTGTCTGCCTTTAGCTTCTACGCATGCGCGAAATCGCTTGCGCCATTCACGCACCGCCGAGTCAATAATTCGCTGGTAAAGATCGTTTCAAGCTTGCAGTCGCCTTTTGTTGCGTCGATACCTAGCCTGCCTAGTGCATTTCATCTGGTTCACGGTCGAAAAATTATCCACAGTTGCTTCTCGTTGCAATACTCAAAATGTAGCAGTTGGAACTCGAAATAGAGATAGCCTATTGCAGCCGACCCCTTTTACGCACACGTCGGACGTTTAGCAAATCTCTGATGGTGTCGGTCGGTGTTTCTTCTCTGGGGCGCACGTCAATTCACTTTGTTGAACGGGGGTAAAAATCAACGGCCAATACTTAGTCTAGGCATACAGAGATGTTTTATTCATGGAAGGCCTACATGAAATTCGAGAACTCTCTGAATTTTACATTTTCCTGCAAGGTGGTTTCCTGCACACAGAGTTCGAGAAACGGTTGCACTTCTGACGAATAAAACTCCTGACTTCATAATTCCTACATTACGGCCCCTAACAGCACAGACCTGAATCCTGTTGATTATGAAATATGGGGATGCATGCAGGAAATGGTGTACAAAACAAAGGTCCGTGATGTTGATGATCTTCGTAAGCGAATAATGCTAGCTTGATCATTATTGACTCGGCGGTGCTGTGAATGGCGCAAGCGACTTCGCGCATGCGTAGAAGCTAAAGGCGGACAGTAAATTGTAAAAACTTTAATTTTTTACATTGCTTGCTACTTGGCTATAATTTTCCTGAATTTCATTAATATTGGTTGAAAATTGTTAAAATAATAACGACTTTTCTAGGGGCTTCCTTTTTATGCCTCACGGTATATATATATATATATATATATATATATATAAAGTATAGGAGAATAGGAATGATTGCAATGCTCCTAAAATAATTATATCAATTCACATACATGTAGAACGTAGGGAGTTGGCGTCACTTTAAATGGATGTAAAAAGCTGATTAAAACAAATAAATCAAGTTGTATTCAGCTATAGGCTACATTCTGTTAGATTGAACGGAATAAATCACACTGCTGTTATAGCAGCAGCTACTTGATCTTTGTTTAAATCAGCGTTATCCATGCTTTCTCTGACGCTGTTTGTATGTCTGTCTTTCTTCTCTCTGTACACACACGCACACATGTATTATAATTATATATATAGGCCTATATATATATATTAATATATAGGCAATATGTATAGGCTATAGGCAGGCCTATTTGTTTATTAAAACAAATTAGCAGACCATGTGCTGCACACAAGTATTATGAAATCTTGCAAAAAGCTACATTTTAAATAAAATGTTGCGATAAGGTACTGTTACTACTGTAGCCTATAGTAGTATGTATGCAGGCGTGTATGCATGTGTAATTGTATATAGTCATACGATGATATAGCCATACGATGATATGGCCTATATATATGTAGGCTATATATATGCTTGAACATGTGTACCTACGTATGCATGCGTGTATGTATGCATGCATAAGCATTGCATATGTAGGCTACGCATGTAAATGATATGCCAACATCTACATACTTACTCTAGAGCCAACTCCTATCTTTTAAAAGTGCTGCTTATGTTAGCCTGCATATAGACCTATTTGCGTATTAAGGCTTATCATCGTATGACTAATTCTGGTAGAATGATTTCTTTAATCAAGATCGATAATCATAACATCAAAAATCAATGAACCTATTCATCAGTTTGATCGTCAACAACATGCGTTCGCTTTATGCATGCCTTCACAACCATATATATATATATAATATATATATATATACATATTGTATAATTATATATAATTTTTTATATAGCCTATATATTTATGAATGTACATTATGCACATATTTATACATGCATTCATAGACACACAGACGTAAACTTGGTAGGTTAATAGTTGATCTATAACTGCCCTGTAGCCTACACTGCTGAAGGAAAGACCTTTACGTTGGGGGGACGAAGTAAACAAGGGCAGGTCTCACTATGCTGAAAAGCTTTAAGGTAAATTAAGGATGATAGAAATAAATAGATGAACAGACAGATATGAATGGATTGATGGAAGAATGGATGGATGGAGGAAAGAAAGAAAGAAAGAATGCATGAACCAAACACAGTTGTTAAACATTTATTTATTTAATATGTATTTCAAGTAAATTAAGTGTGAAACAGTTTGCAGTAAAAGATTACTTGACCTTATAACTTTACATATGGATATTAAATGTTAGTTATATAATTGTCGTCGATAATGCTACATAGCTGTCCACTTAAGTTGTTGTTTATTGCTTGATTTACGGCAAGCCATACCAATGGGCAACAGTATTTCGTTGTTCTTTCTGCTGTGTTCAAGAGAAGTATAGGCATTCCATTTCACGATGACTTGTATTGCAGGCAGGCAAAGGAGTGTACACAGTGTAGACCTAAAGATCATTCCGCGATATGGCATTTATGTTGAGAGAGGCGAGTCACTTCTCGCCCAACACATAGGCCTATCTGTGGCGGCATTTTGCTTTTGATGTACATAATAATAATGTTTGATTGATTGTTTGCTTCAGGATCCTCTGACGCTTGACGATCTGCAAGCAACGTACGACAGTCTCTGTGTAAGTTACATTAATAATTAATATACATGCAAGTTACACTACAATGCTGTCAGTTACCTTACGATGCATGTACGTTATATATGTCAAAATGATTTAGGCACCTCTTTGGTGCCAAGGGTCAGAGTTCCCTATTATACGAGAGTACGGGGGATGAACTAGCTCACTTACTTACTCGCTTACGCTGAAGGCCTAACTAGTAATGATAACACAAGAGTAGATTTATATATAAAGTATTATTATTATCAAGACGTAGAAACTGAGTCCAGCGAGATTATCATTTACACTCGCTAAGCTAAGTTCGCCATATCTTGTCAATTACTATTTACTATCCTATTTGACTATTCCACATCGTTCTTATCTTTAAATCCCGGAACAGACTATCCTACTTAAGTGCTTGTTAGACAGCTACAGAGGGCTGAGACTAAGGGATGAATCGATATGGATCCTGCATTCTAACTGCAACTGTTTTATTCCTAACTATTAAGCTCTTAACATGTACAGTGTTGTGCACCCAACTTAACCTAACCCAACCCAACTCAACTTAACCCAACTCTCCTGTATCCAGGCTGGAAGCCACCCGCGCAGATTTCTTGTTGGCATCGTCTTATATATTTCACCGATCTGTATAGTATGCAGTTGCCGTCCAATAATATCTTGCATCTCTGTGCGATCTGCGTCCCGGGCACGGCTTTCCTAGAAGTGCAGCCAATGGGATGAGGCGATGTGTGTGCGTGCCTCGCCATGATTGACGGAATGTATTCATATAATTATGTCCTATGTCCTGTGCTTTATATATAGTTTAAATGTATCCTTATCTATATCTATCTCTGTATATGACTATGAATTGTCTTCATTACACCTTCCCACTATGCAGAAGATCCAACAATCTCCTGATTGTTCTAGTGTATGAATTAAGTGTGTGAATTTAAGGTCCCGTCCAAAATTTTGCCTTAGATAGGAACGGTGTGGTTACATGAATACATACTAATATAAGCACAACCACAAAAGCACAACATCAATCGCTAAGTCCCTACAATATGACTTATGCATTTGTATAACTTTAGCCTAGTTAAAAGTTCATTCACTTTAGCACATTATCAATGACCGTTAAAATGTCCGTGAGAAATAAAAATGTGTTTACAAATACAATCGTTCTGATTTGAGTTCGATCGTCAAAATGATATTCAATAATATAGTCTTAAATGTCTTTGCAAACGTTGAACTCTCTTATAATAATATACTTGAGTTCAGTCAAATCGATACTACTAAACAGAGATTCAATCATATAAATGTTCAACCATGTTTCACTAGAATCCATACAATTGAGATTTGTTAATATAGCTGTTCAAGACAAGTTTACTCGAATCCTTCGCATTTAGATACACAAATATAAATGTTCATTACTAAACCGTATCTGAGAAATGAAAAAATGTATAATTAAGTTATCTTAAAATAGATGTACAACTTGTTCAACTGAAATAAATAGACAAAGTTATTTCGTACAACTCGTGACGTGTTAGCCTGAGAAAAAATAGACGTAATTTATAATCCTTCCAACCTGCTAGTAGACAGTGCAAATATGACTTCTTACATTCAAACATTCCCAGTACTTGTGGATTGATGCAATAACTTGTAATCACTTCTGTCTAGATAAGGTTAAAAATTCACGAAATGCTCACAAATGCTTAATATGCCTTTTCTTGCAATAAATTCTGTATTCGCTGGCTGTGTCAATCATTGTTGTTGTTCTTGTCTTAGTTGCCGTAACGATGTTAATAATCTGCTGCTGCACTTTATGAAGAGAGGATGCAGATAGTATTGGACTTGAAACTTGTGGCGGTAATTTGTGAATCATTCGAGATTGCCCAGTATAATGCCCACTCATAATCATCAAAAACGTAATCAAATCTGTCTTTAAGGCGAGGACTGATTTTACAGACTGCAATGATACATCTTACCAACGTCATAACTTCCAATAGGTCTACGGAATACTCTACATAGCCTATGTACATGTAACTTGGTAAGTGCCTTGTGCTCATTCTCGCGCATTTACATTGTCAACTTACCCGACAAAACATATCGTCGCAAAAATACTCGTGTGACTCTTACAATAATAAATATAAAAAATGCGAATAATAAACTCGAATCTTTGTTCGACATGCTGAACACTGGGGTAGCTTCGTCCCATGTTAGCGTAACTATATGCGTGTCCGGAGTATATGACCTCGCGTGACAGCCTCAATAATCATAAAAAGTCGTATGTCACACTCGAATGCTTGAAATCAAAACGCTTTATCCGACATTTGACTGAACGCAACCGCGCAGCATAAACTTTTGGCACCTCAACTTACAATATACAGAAAGTAATAAATCGGCTTGTGCAATCTTATCTCGCATTTGATGAACGTACTTCGATGTTCGGTTATAGAGCATCTCTCAAAATCTCAAAATTTCCAAGCCTCAACCTCAAAATCTCTCGAGCGTGTAGATGTATAGCTCACTCCAATATAGCATGGTAACTTGGCAGGCATAATAGAGTTGATATAATAGGTTACGGCAACATAGGCTACATAACAACGATTTGTGATCGCAGTGGTTTGTCAGCAATGAAATAGATCAATATACATTATGGTCTAGTTGTCAAGGAAGAAGGGAAATTAATATTTCCAAGCGAACATCGAAAACTGAAATATTTCTATTTGACATTAAATTATAATAGGTCTGTGTCTTATACGGTAACGTTAACTCAATGCTACTTCAAAGGTGAAATGAAATTGTGCTGAAACAATAGGCTTGCTACATGTATGTCATGCACTAGAAAATTTAAAACCACGTCAATGCATAGGTCACTAACCATGACATCAAAAAAAAATTATGTCGTGAAGCAAGACAGTAGCTAAATCGATAATATACGTAATCCACACGGTACAACGGCATTTGAAATAATAAGACTACATTTCATATAAATATTCCTTTCGCAGCTGAGACGTGTAAGCTTAGACTTTCTTCCATACATAGATAAATAATGAAAGCGTGAAATAAAATGTCTCTTTCTCAGATTTTTGGAATCACGTTACAGTGTAGAGAATTTTGCTTATAAAATCTCTGTGCGGAACAGTACCCGATGTAGGCTAAATATTTTACAGACTAAGTGCACCCTGTCTTCAAATGAGGTAACACTGCACAAAATCTAGAAACAAAATTCAAACCGTTGTGATTCTACACATCTTTATAAATGGTAGCTCATCGAATTTACGCCTCCATGAGACTACGTTAACAATGTAATAACACGATAAGCCTATACCAAATAATAAAAGCACTGAAGAACCATTTATCAGAGTCCACGTTTGCATAATCAGTAGGCTACGGATGCAATTAATGGTGGGCGAAGCTCTTGAGACTTGATCCGGCGTGACACTTCCAAATTGCTTTTCCCGGGGACATAATCCTCTGAGTAATCTTCTATTCTGGCCTGGAATTCTGATAAATGTGCACATTAGTCTCTGTCGCTTTCTCGCGTCTGTCCTGGACTTTCCGACTTTGGTCTGTTAATTTGGCGAGGCGAGTCTGGGCGAGATAAATGGTCGCTCATCCTGGAACGATGAGAAACCATTGACGTCCCTCGGGCTTTCAATGGCTTCCAGGAATCCATTATTCTCTGGAATGGAGAATTCGGCTGTGATAGATCGCGGTCATAAACTGAATTAGGTCTCTGTTCTGTCCTCTCAGTCTGATGCGATCCTCCTTGTTTTATTACTGGTTCTTGGTCCGCTTTCATCGCGTGAGGCGCAGAATTCTGGTCCAGTCGTTTGTCAGAAATAAATTGCTCCTAGTCGTGACGTTAACGGTTTCCGATAACGGATTACCGTTGGGTCCATAACAGCCAGCGTAATGACACTTCTCGGAAGATTAATATTCCTTTGGCCATTATTCCTGCCTGCCCCACATTCTAATCCTTCCTCATTCCTCATTCCTCATTCCATTATCTGGTGCAATTTATTAGCTTGGTGGTCTGAGGATGGAGCGAAGACCTCTTCGTCCCTTTGTCTGCGTCCTCGTAATTATTTAGGCTTATATGGTCTCTCTGTAGACCTATAGCAGTGTCATTTATCACGTCACAATCTAACACGACCTGAGTCAAGACCAATAATTATGTTTTGCTTGCCAAATGCAGCGCGGTTTCCTACGTAACTATACCACCTTAGGCCTGTGCTAAAACCAGTCATGCCTGTATTAAGTCACCTAATCTGCTACCAACAACAGAGTAGACTACTACGGTTAAATTTCTGACTAGAAAATACATATCAAAAGCACAATCAAATATAATAGGCCTACACGACAAAACCTCAACTCATCGAAAATACACACCAAAACAACGTATTGTAACCTGACATAGGCCTACTCATGAGTTATAGCACAAGACTATACTTCAAGTAGAACCAAACATCGAATAAAGCACCATCATGGGCAATGACCTTAAACGTTACTAATATGCATATCAGATAATTTTAATCATATCTAATCACCAAACTATACTTTATGCCAGTGGCGTAGTTAGCTTTTCGTGGGCCCGCGTGTAGAGGTCCCGCTTGGGCCCTTGCTTAACCTCGTATAAGGCCGGTACTTTTGCATTCCTGGCAGTATTACTTGCAACCAAAATCACCAAAACTATAATCAATGATATTTGCCATTAGCATAATGTAATACAACTCACTCGCAGAATACTAAAAAAAATGCTGTGAGAATGAGATAAATGACAGCATTACAGCTGCACTGATTTCTCAATGAATCTAAAACCTATCACGTGGCATGCAGGTTCAGGATATTATGTTTAGGCCTAGTATTATTAAGACAATTATTATCTGACTCAATGCATTATAATTCTCTTTATAGCCTTTTGTTCTACAAATTTGTCGATAGTCTACCAATATTATTCTGGTCCTGCAATATTCGTGTCGCATCGTTTAATTCCTTATACGATCATTACAGACAGATGAAAATAGCCTACAGAATTAAAAGTAAAACCGACTATCATTCAACACAAGGTGACACACTCGGCAATAGCGCCTTAAGTGAACAGCAAGAATAATCGTCAAATCCACAGTTACAAGCATAGCTAATTACTAGATTCTTTAACTTTCACAATAAGATAATAACGCATTCAATCTCGCCTCTACATAAAAGAAAGGAAAAGAAAATTTCTTCAACGGCTCTAAGCTAAAATTAATGTACTTATCTGTCGTAAGGTCCGTCACCGAACAGAGTAGCCTAGGCCCTACTTGTTATTCTCTGACGTCTTGATTTCGACAGAGTCGTCGCCATCCACCAAAGACATCAAATGGCTGCACCAACGCAGCCATGTACGGACGCAAAAGCTCCGCGCACCCTCTTCCTGCTCGAGACGATCCGAAGGAATTACAGCGAGCACGCCATCCGTCCCTCACCTGGATGTCATGTGGGCTCCGACCACTGGACGAGCCTTCCAGCTCGTGGTTGAATGATGGTTTGCCATTAGACTGGCGCATCTGAAGCGTATCATCTTGACACACGTAGTCGTCGTTCGGCGACTCAGATGACCTCGACGAACCAACCACGTTACGACCAGTTTCGGAACTCTCCGACGAGACAGTAGGTGACCGTCGCGGTGTTGAATGACCTTCCCATTGACTCGAAACCAAATCCCCGGATTCTTCCATCATGTTTAGGCCTGGCTATAGAGCGATGAGTGAAGCAAATGACTGCGGAACCCAAAGATTCTGTTTCTGTAGGCCGCAGCGCACCGCTTCAACCCTATCGGACTATTCGGCCAACCGGTCTCCACCACTTGTCAAAATGATTTAGGCACCTCTTTGGTGCCAAGGGTCAGAGTTCCCTATTATACGAGAGTACGGGGGATGAACTAGCTCACTTACTTACTCGCTTACGCTGAAGGCCTAACTAGTAATGATAACACAAGAGTAGATTTATATATAAAGTATTATTATTATCAAGACGTAGAAACTGAGTCCAGCGAGATTATCATTTACACTCGCTAAGCTAAGTTCGCCATATCTTGTCAATTACTATTTACTATCCTATTTGACTATTCCACATCGTTCTTATCTTTAAATCCCGGAACAGACTATCCTACTTAAGTGCTTGTTAGACAGCTACAGAGGGCTGAGACTAAGGGATGAATCGATATGGATCCTGCATTCTAACTGCAACTGTTTTATTCCTAACTATTAAGCTCTTAACATGTACAGTGTTGTGCACCCAACTTAACCTAACCCAACCCAACTCAACTTAACCCAACTCTCCTGTATCCAGGCTGGAAGCCACCCGCGCAGATTTCTTGTTGGCATCGTCTTATATATTTCACCGATCTGTATAGTATGCAGTTGCCGTCCAATAATATCTTGCATCTCTGTGCGATCTGCGTCCCGGGCACGGCTTTCCTAGAAGTGCAGCCAATGGGATGAGGCGATGTGTGTGCGTGCCTCGCCATGATTGACGGAATGTATTCATATAATTATGTCCTATGTCCTGTGCTTTATATATAGTTTAAATGTATCCTTATCTATATCTATCTCTGTATATGACTATGAATTGTCTTCATTACATATACGATGCCGAAACTAAGCTACATTGTACATACAGCTTATAACGTGGCATGAGCCTTTGTTTTCATTGGCCTTGCACTGTGGAATCAACTTCCTCATTCGATGCGTTCCTCCTCATTAACTGGTGGACCAAATGCCTCTTTTCGTTGTCTCAAGACCACTTTCTCTTGGTCTCTCACACACTGGGAGCGCCTCTGATTGGCGCTGTATAAATTTTTAGATGCAATACAATAACATTTGCTCGTAATTGTGCTTCAAACTGTGCATGGAAAGCTTCAAGCTGTGTCCCTTCAAATACGGGGCCGATCAGATGGGAGAAAAGCATGCGATGAAAATGAAGCTTCTCACAGCGATGCGTAGATGAATATCTTTACTGTTTGACACCTGTCCTACTAGATATATATATATATATATATATATATAGTTGTTCTCATTCTCGACTTCGTATATGTACGTAGATAGCCTTCTTAAGTAAAATTCCGCAATCACGCGATATCACCGTTTATGTTTTTTCGTCGGATGATGGAATGCTACGTTACACGAATAAAATGTATACTTTACAATACAACGCAACTGATAATGATTGACAGTGGGCGCTTAGGCATTTTAATTGTTTTAGCTCTCGTTAACTGAGATCATAGGCCCAACTTAGTTGAGAGACTTTCAACTAGTGCATCGGTACACACAAGTTATTCTATTAAATAAACAAATAGGTCTAAGTGGTTTTTATCGTTTCTTTATGTTAATGTCTGTTTGTTGTTGTTTTTCCTGACGTATTATACAGACATTGTCTGACCGACGCCTCGCCAGTCTTAATGCGATGTCTCAGATTGCTCTTTTGGAAGACATCTTTTCGGTAAGTCCTCTAGACATGACCCCTTCTTTTGCTTTCCCGCAGTTTCATATCTTTTCGTCAGATGCAGGCACTACCGTATAGAAGTCATAGGCACCTATTATGGATTTATGGTCAGGCATTGAAATAGCCTACTCAGTAAATTCATAATAGGCTAAGCCTACGCCAACAATAACTAATATCCGAGGCATTATGCTAAGGCTTTTTTTAAACCGACAATTATCTGCCCGATTTTTTAAAACTCTGTTGTCAACTGCCAACTCCCGAACTATTCAAAGAATCTCCTGCTATAAATAGACACGCCCATTTGTCTGTGAATGACTGTGATCATTCATCACTACCCAACAAATTTACGACTAAGCAGACTCATTTTATGGGTTCTATATTGCTCAAAACACCGAACAACTTACCTACCTACCTACATGTACGTAGGCATATGCCTATCTACCTACCTGCACTCGTAATTTCATGGAAGCGTCAGGCGATACATTATTTTAGACCACTGCAGAAGACCGGCGTTGTTAACGAAACAGTCTGCAAGAAGAATCCGAACGTCTAATAATATGAGTTACTGCACTGTATGCGATATCTATTGCTAGCATATGTCTCGGGTGTTGCCAGTCGTACATCTAAATACGTCGTCCTCTGCAGCGGTAATAAATCTTTCTAATTATTTACCAAAACAAATATGTGTGTCTGACAAGTCGACCATGCCACCGGTCACAAAACTGTCTCTTCTGAGGCGTTATTGATTATATGGTTTGGCCTTTGCAAAGCAACTGTTTTTCTTCTAGAGAAAGTAACCTTCGGTCGGCCATGTCGTATCACGTGACTTCTGAAGCGCCGCTGAGCTAAGCAATGCAATAGATGGCGTTTATAAATCATTGCTTTACTATATTGCGACTATATAATGACCTCATAAGTTCATCTCTGTATGCTACTTTCATATTACTGTGATATAATGGGTTATTTACTAATGGGTGGTTTTATGCCCGTATACCATTACATCATTTGTCCACATGATTAGGCCTTATAATTTACTGCAGAGTTACTGATTTGTACATTGCTTCTCTGCTGGTTCATCAAATCATCATTGTACAATTGTTTTCTTCAATAGTCTGTTGGTTTCTTTAGGCAATTTCCCGTTAAATGACGTTTACAACACATAATGTCAATTTATCTATGTGTTGGGGGTATAGGCTATGTGTGCTTGTTTTTGCTCTTTCCTGTCAGCATGTGGAGCCCATAAATGGTCCATCGCAACCCACAAAGGGTCCATCTGGGTCATTATGACGTGGTCCTGACCTTACGTTCAGTTCTCTATAATATTATGGATGAAATTGCTTAAAGTTGGCAAAGTCATATTTTATCAACCAGTAATTTCGACAAAATTCACAAAATTATTGTATCTTCACTATTGACAAGCCTAGGCCTACCATGAAAACTATTTGGAAAGTTTGATAGTGGTTGCATGTTGCACCAGTTTAAAGTCGGAATGAAAATTCCCATTGTCTGAATGCCTCTCTACACTTGAAACTCTACAACAGATTTGATTTAGACTATGCCTCTGCTTACACCATAATCACATGTTTTACTTGTTTTACATATTATGCTCAGTTGCTCGTAGGCTTACTGTAGTTATTGAATCAATGCCATTCTGGATCGAGAACTAACACGATTCAGTGGCACATCCGGTCCTTCTCAAATGAAGTAACAAAACATAGAAGGTCACCAGGTCAAGGGTCATCAGGTCAAGGTCGTCGAGTGTGATACATTTACACGTCAACATATTTGGTTCAATCGTCTGACATGACATGTGTCAGAATCAAATGCGTTCTCGTGTCATTACAGCTGCAGCTACCGAAAGCATTCAACTGTATAATAATATAATCATCCAGTCTGTGTTGGGTGGGGCCACTGGAGAGGGGGCGTGGGGTGGGTGGGGTGGGTGGGGGTGGAAACAATCAATTGGCAGATAATAGAAGACGAATAACAAATTCCACAATAGAATCGAAAGTTCCAGAATGCAGTCCATCGCATCGACAATAATTATGTTAACCTCATCTCATATTATATGGAAACCAATTGAAAAATCCAGAACCAATTACCATACGTGCAATCGTCGTACATGTACTTCTATATGTTGCAAAGGATATAGCTTAGCTGCAATATTGAACTTGTACCTCAATTTTGTTTCTAGTACTTTCTACTTTTGTGGTGAATAAATGTATTATGTTAACATGTTATATTGGACATAGAAGCCCGTCACGGTTTAGACCACGAATTTAACCTCATGTAGCTCGGCCTATACTTGTATAATAGTCTAAAATAACAGATATTATTATTATTATTCGACCGGGGTTGGACTGGGAGCGCTCCTGAGTAGAAACCGTGAAGGAGCGCTATATCAAATTCTCAGTAAATAAATAAATAAATAAGAGCCCATTGTAGGTGCCAACTCATGATAGTCATGATTAGAGCCTCAGCTGCATGTGGTGGACTGTACTCTGGTGTTTGCTGCTTTCTTTCAGACAATTTCCGATGATTTCTCAACAAACGCCACGAAATTAGTGGAGAGTTTGTCAAGCGTTGAGAACGGTGCTGGTCCGAAACAACAGCAACATGTCTCGATCCAAGCGAACGGATCCACAGCCAACACAGCACAGGTCAGCATCTCTGCAAAGCATCTCTTCAATGCATCTCTTCAAAGCAATGTGCTCTGTAGTGTCACCTCTGCACATGCACAGAACGTGTCTATGGATCTAAACTAATCCTCAAGTAATAGCAGTATCAGTATAGTAGTTGTAGTTGTTGCTGTTGTTGTCGTTGGTGGTGGTAGTTGTTGCTGGTGTTGTTGTTGCTGTTGTTGTTGTTGTTGTTGGTGGTGGTGGTGGTGGTGGTGATGATGATGATGGTGGTGGTGGTGGTCGTGTAGGTGGTCGTGTAGGTGGTTGAGGTGGCGTTGTTGGTGTTGATGTTGTTGATGCTGCTGTTATAATTTGATCAAGTGGTTTTCTGTCGTAAAAGAGCAGTAGCATGCAGCTCAAAATCTCGTTGACTATAAGCTGAGGCCTAGAACTAATTTCTGTTGCTTTTGATTAAATTAATAGAGCTGCATCTTAGCCACCCGCAAGAACTGGTCTTGGCTGGTGAAGTTGCTCGACTGCTCGAAAATACATCTCCAACATGCTGCTGATTATCATCAGGTATACTATCATCATCATTGTAATCGTCGTCGTCATCACAGTCATCATCATCATCATCATCTCTATGATTATCATCATCATCATTATCATCTCTTTGATTATCGTCATCATAGTAGCCTTCTTTGCCTTCATCATTCCGATTATTCATCATCGTCATCTTCATAACATCATCGTCGTCTTAATGATAATAATCATCTCTTCGCGCATAATATAAGTTTTCTGCTCTGCTTTGGTCTCTGTGACTCGGTTGTAGGACAAAAACCCCCCTGGACATAACCCCCCCGGACATAACCCCCCCCCGGACAAACCCCCCCCCCCCGGACAACCCCCCCCCCCCCAGGGTAGGACAAAACCCCCCCTGGTAGAGTATATTGCATAAGTTGTCGTACTATAAAACGGCGGTCCTAAGTACGCAAAATGAAAAGAATTCTCGCTAAACAGAAGCCGGATTGATACAAATAAATTTTACTTAAATGGAAGCTGGATTCATGAAAACCAGCATAACACAGCCTAACTCCTCCTCTGGTCGTTTCTAAAAATTCCATCTTCAAATTATCGCCGAATTAAATGAAACTGTAGCTTAAGTTGCTGCTCTTTATAGGCTCTTGGACAGTAGGCTACTATAGGTGTCAATACCCCAGGCTAATGGCATTAATTAGGCAAAGTTGACAGCGCTACGAAACCCTGCGAGAAAACACAATAAAGGTGGTGTGACACCTCTCCGAAACCCTGCGAGAAAACACAATAAAGGTGGGGTGACACCTCTCCGAAACCCTGCGAGAAAACACAATAAAGGTGGGGTGACACCTCTCCGAAACCCTGCGAGAAAACACAATAAAGGGGGTGTGACACGGCTACGAAAACAGGCGAAAACTTACGTCCAGTTGGCTTGTGGCATTAAGTATACCAAGTTAAAACAACTACGAAAACCTGGACAATTAAGCTTTATCAACCGACTGCAGAATAGGCCATTTGCACGGTAAAGGGGGGGTTTTGTCCGGGGGGTTTTGTCCTAGGTAAAATCGGGGGGGGGGGTTTGTGTCCGGGGAGGGTTTTGTCCGGGGGGGTTTTGTCCAGGGGGGGGGGAATGTCCGATCACCCTGTGACTCTGATGTGTTGTGTGATTATTTTGTCGCGTCTTTCGCTATGCAGTTCTTCAACGACATCAAGGAGTACGAACGGTGGATGCCAGCCGATCTGTCGAAGGCTGAAGACCTTCTCAACTACGCGAACATGAAGAGAAACCAACAAGGCACCGACGCCAGTCGCCTTGTCTTCGAAATCAAGGCAAGTGGTTCAGTCAGCTGTCTATGCAGTAGGATTTCCTAAGGCCTCCATCTGTGCATTATTATGGATTACAAAACGGCTGCTCTGATTGTGATTTGTGAAGACCGGTCGCAGTGTTTATATTCTTCGTTTAGACCTATTGCCGTTTCTGAGCTTGTTATTGCTATTGAAGATGTTGTTGTTGTTGTCAGTGTTGTTGACAGTGTTGTTATAATGGTACCGTTGTTTAAAAATAATGCTATCGCTGACGACGATGATTATGATGGTGACGATGATGATAGTGACGATGACAAACGAAGGTGATGACGAATCGACGATTATGAAGACGACGACGACGATGATGATGATGGTGACGACGACGACATTGAAAATGGCGACCAAAATAACGATGACAACAATGATAGCGACGACAACGATGATGATGATTGACGATGACGATGATGATGACGACGACGACGACGATGATGACGATGACGATGATGATAGATTAGTCTTATATATATGTAATACATTCGCTCTTTCTTTTAGACTGGTCTCGCAATCTTTCTCAGTTGGCAATCGAGAGTGGAGACGATCTGGGATCGCAGTCGACTTATTCTTCCGGTTCCTCTTCGAACGAAAAAACTTGACCACGAACGACCGGGTCGAGTTCTGACTAATTACAAGACAAAGGACGTTAGTAATTGTCTTGATTACAATTACAATTACAATACAAGTAGGCTACTGTTGACCTCTTGAACTTTGGCAGCCTTGCTGGCCTCTGCGTCTTCTGTTAATTGCAGACTCTTAGTTAATAGTAGATTAGCAGTTGACTTTGAATGGAAAGCTACATGTGTATTATATAGACCACTAAATAAACAATAAATATTGGTAGTATGCGTAGGCCTATAGTCATGTCATAGTCTACTGTGAGACCATGCAATAGACTGCAGAAGTCTAATAATAGATTAATAATTATAATAGACTTCCTATGATAGATGAGAGTAGTTTGTTCATAGCCTGGCATTCATAGCCGCCTTCAGAGTAGCAACGAACTTGGAATGAACCACTAACCTACTAGCAGTAAACTACTGTCTACTGCTATAGAGTATAGACTACTGCTAGACTGCTAATATCACACCAGCTGTTAATAAACTATTTATATATTATCATCCTACATAAAAACAGTTTTAAATCGACTATACGGCTACTAATAAGATACTACTAGAGTTCAGATCTGACAGTAAACTACTAATAGTACATTACAGTACACACCACAGACTACATAGTTTAACAGACAATAGTACTCTGGCCTTGCCATTATAGCCGATTTCCATTTAATGGTTCCTACCCAGTGGCCCTTAGACAAAATAATGAATGACCTCTCCTCCCTTGACCATATAGCAACACCATGCAGCAATCACTGACAGACCACATGGTCACTGACATGTGAAATTTATGTGAATATAATTAGACAATTAGTGCATTTCTGCATTGCAAGCCACATTCATCTCATGCACTTCCAGCCAGACATTCCTTTCATTAAGCTTTGAATTAATTATTGTTAGTCATGGTTGATTCAACGAGTGCAGAATCTAATTTCCGATTGACTTTGTTTCGTTTAGTTGAGCATTGAAGACGGTGAAGAGTTGAGTATTCTCGACAACAGCAAAACGAGAACATGGAAGGTCAGAGAATAATTAACTGCTCACTAATGTTCACTCACATTGGTCATCCTAATCTCTGATGATCTAATCTCAAATAATTAATCTTTAATCTGTTCTGGTTCACAGTTGAGTCTTGTTCCAGTCTCATCCCACCACATCACATTCTCATCTGATTAAATCACATCACATTCTCATCTCATTACACCACATCACATTCTCATCTGATTACTCATCAGTACTGGCAATTGTTTTAGCATGCAATTGACTATCTGCCACTCCCACGAATAAGTGCAAGACTGTCAGACCGATTCAATGCAAGCCAAACCCACTTCATCCAAAACAAATCTAATCTAGCCTAAAAGCCTAGCCTAGCCGAAATTGTTTTAGTCTAGTTTATTCTGATATATATTTCTATTTTCTATATATTGTTACAAAGTGATGACCTAAGTTCTTTTATGTTCAGGTTCGAAACTTGCGAGGAGAGGAATTCTCGGTTCCATCTGTCGTTCTCTTGCTTCCAGGTCCAGATTCAGCAGCAACAGAAGCAGCACTCAAGTAGACACATCATCTTATCTATCTAATAGCCTGCATAGTAAAACTGCCAATAGGCCTACTAATAATACTACTAATAATGTTACTTCAGTCAGGAAATTTTGTTTAACGACCGTGTATGACCAAAGGGCCTTTACAGTCGGAGGCAGAGTACAACCTCACACTCCACGTTTATATTGCGACCGAGCCACCCGCAGTAAAGATCCGAGAAATTAATCTCTGACCGGGAATCGAACCCGGGCCGCCGGCGCGGCGAGCGGGCTACAACCCACTCGACCACGCAGGATCTCTTTACTTCAGTCAGAATCGGAACAAAAGTTTATGACTCAAGTATGATCAAAGAGGACGAATGTGTCTTGCATTTAGTTATAACTTATAAGACTATCATGTGTCTTATGTAAAGTTAGTTTTAAGACTATAGTGGCTGATGTAAAGCTGAACAATGTTATTGAGATGTTATTGTTTTACTGTGCTCCTCTTCTATAGACTGAAGCTCCAGTTCCTTGCCGCGTGGTCCAACATGATTAAGAGATTCGGAAAGACGATCATTCTATTCCTGCTCCAGGTCATACGCGACTGGACGCCAGCCGAGGTATGCATCATCATCGTTGTCGTCGTCATCATCATCATCATCATCATCACCATCATCATCATCATCATCCTCATCATCATCATCATTATCATCATTATCATCATCATTATCATCATCATCATCATCATCATCATCATCATCATCATCATCATCATCATCGTCATCATCATCATCATCATCATTATTATCATCATCATCATCATCATCATCATCATCATCATCATCGTCGTCGTCGTCGTCATCATCATCATCATCATCATCATCATCATCATCATCATCATCATCACAGCCCAAAACAATTAAATCAAATTCCCATTTATTCATTCGCTCAATTTTAAAAGTCGAAACTAACATTTATGATTGCTTCACTTAATAAACTGATATACTAACAAGAAGGCCAAGACTAGCCTATCCTATGATAGGATATCCTATGGAACGCGATGGTGTATTGGCGGGTTCGATGCCTATGAGCCACAGGGCTTCAGGCTTGAATCCACCTCAAGCCGCTGCTATATGGTCATTGAGCAAGTCCTTCAATTGCAATTGCTCGTGCGCTTCGGCGTGAAACACCGATGTAGTGTCCGCGCTGTAGTGGGAGCGCCTCTGAGTAGAAAGCTAAGGCATGTTTAACAGAGAAGAGGTTGAGAAATACATCGTATTTATATTTCTTGTTTGCAGAAGAGTATGTTGCGAGCGCTGAGTGATTCCGACAAGCAGGAAGTGCTGCGTCTGCTTGATTCAATCGAGAAGACATTCTCTCCATACTGGAGCAGATATCCTCCGTACCAGCTGCTCCAGACTAGGATGACGAATCTGAGAGAAATTCTCGCTCAGAAGCCGTCGAAAGAAGACAAAGGTCATTGTTCGTCCATCGATATATTCTATGGAATTTATATAGCGCAATAGTCGTCGTTCTTCTGAGACCAATCGAAAGGAGCTAGATAAGTTATTGCTGAAGGATATCCTCTCAAAGTTGCCCGACAGAAAGTAAATGTGCTGATGATCAGAAGTCGGACGTTCATCTATTTGTAAGTGAGGAATACGACGGATTTGTACGATGATGACAACTACTACTACGATGATGATGGTCACAGCAGGATGATGATGGCAATCGTGCCTTTCATCATCATCATAGTCATCATCATATTGATCATCATCGTCGTCGTCGTCATCATCGTATTCATCATCGTATTCATCATCGTAGTTATCGTCGTCGTCGTTGATATCTTGTCCTCATTATAATCAACAACATCGACTAGACTTAGTCCACTTTTGTTACACCCACATTATACGCAATTTCAGCTTCAACTCCATCAACATTTCTGTCATCAATGACATCAGCTGCTGTTCCTTCAATCATCCCCCTCCTTCTTCTCTTCCACCTTCTCCTCCTCTTCCTTCTCCTCTTCCTCTTTCTACTCCTTCTCCACTTCTTCCTTCTCCTCTTCCTCTTTCTGCTCCTTCTTCTCCTCAGTTTTTTCTTCATATTATCTTCTCTTCCTACCAATTGCAATTACAACCTAATATTTCGTTTTGTTTCCTTTTGTAGAAGTTGCGGAAAATGGAAATCTGTTGGTGATTCAGACGAAAGTTTTGGAGGATCTACTTGGGAATTATCGAGTAAGTATTATTATAATTATAGGCAATGACAAATGAATAATAATAATAATAACAATAATAATAATAATTATTATTATTATTATTACAACCAATCGTAGATCTTCCTTCGAACAGTGCACACGTTGATGTCTCGCGCTAATTCAGCATCTTTTTCCGTCTCTCTCCGCAAAGCTATGTCCACGTGTGATGCAATGGAAATATTATGAGCGCCATAGCAACATCATCATCATCTTTATTACTGTCGTCGTGGTCATCATCATTATTATCATCGTCATCATCATCATCATCATCGTCATCATTATTATTATCATCGTCATCATTATTATTATCATCGTCATCATCATTATTATCATCGTCATCATCATCATCATCATCATCGTCATCATTATTATTATCATCGTCATCATTATTATTATCATCGTCATCATTATTATTATCATCGTCATCATTATTATTATCATCGTCATCATCGCCGTCGTCACCGTCGTGCTTCATCATCGTCATCATGAACCGCCATCATCGTCAGCATAATCATTACCGTCATCATCATCATACGTAATCGTCGTTATCATTCAACATCATCATCAGCTGTTCGCAACCATCACTTGCGTTTCATTGGTTGTATTGTATTGTATTGTATTGTGAACAGGATTTCTGGAAGGAGTGGGAGTCGTACAAAGTCCGAACGGAGTCACTCCGTCATCCGGAATATCTTCTGGCAGCCAACGATTGGGAAGATTACGAATTCCTCGAAATATCAGAATGGCTCAAGTGAGAAAATGAATATATATATATTTATATATCTAACATATATATATCTAACATATATATATCTAACATATATATCTAACATATATATATACATAATCATATATAATATTATTATTATATATACATTATATATATATATATATATACTACATGCAAAAGCTCTGTTGCTCCACCGGTATCCAAGGCTTCCAAGGCCACCGCCCTGGGCCTCCGTTCTGCACAGAAGGGTGTGCTCTTGGTTCCATTGGCACCGCAAAATGCAACCATGCATGCAGAATAGAGTATTTTCTGTGGCGGGTCCAGTGGTCAAGAATGGGCTCCCACAGGAACTACGTCTGCACCCTGGGACTCTTGTTGAAGCATTTTAAAAACTAAACTCAAAACTGAGCCTTTTGCCGTGCTAGAGCCGGGAGCGCTTCTGAGTAGCCCCTTGAAGAAGCGCTATATAAATTCTGGAATGAATGGAATTTTTATATATATAGAGAGAGAGACAGACAGACACCCACACACAGAGAAAGAGACGGAGAGAAGGGCCTAACGTCAATTAATCATAAGTTACAAGGGCACCTCACAAATCAGCTAACGACAGGCCTGATAAACCCTAGAGAACAAAGAAGATTAATTACAGAAAAGCTTATAAATTTTTTAAAATAAGATCATCATTGTAATTTATAGACCACTTCAAATTTAAGCGAGCCCAAACACGTGCACCGAGAGAGAGTTTAGTTTCAATTTATCTGCATAAGGAATGTTGAATATTATTAATCAATGATTTAGATAAGTTATTCAAGTTAGACATTTATCAAACAGGATGAGCTGACAAAAAAAAGGCGGCGATGAAGGTCATGATGACCTTGATAACGATCATGATGACGACGACAGCGACGAATATGAAACTGAAAATAAGAATGAGGATGATGATGACGACGACGATTATGGGGGTGATAAATGACGATGACGACGACGATTATGAAACCGAAAATAAGGATGAGGATGAGGATGATGACAACGACGAGGATGTTGATGATGATGTTTATGAGGAAGATGATGACAATGACGACGACGACTATGAAATTGAAGATGGGGATGAGGATGACGACGACGATGATGATGATGATGATGACGATGATGGCGATGATGATGATGATGACGACGACGACGATGATGATGATGATGAGGATGATGATGATGATGACAATGATGGTGATGATGATGGTGATGTTGATATGTTAGGAAATGGCAGACGGCGCTGGAGTTTTTCGAAGAGGACTATATGAACATTGGAGCGGAAATCGTGGAAGAAGTCCACACTCTGGAGACGGCTCAGGAAACAGCGGACACAACACAACTGACGACCAGCGAACAAGAAGAAAGACAAACCTTTGTCATCACAGGTAAATCTATTATTACCAATCAATCACAGGTATACTACGTCATCACAGGTATGTCATTACAGGTATTTTGTTACTCATCACAGGTATCACGTCATCACAGGTGCGTTTATTTTTCTAATCACAGGTATGTCATCACAGGTATATTATTATAATTTATTATCACAGGTATCACATATCATCACAGGTATCACATATCATCACAGGTATAATTATTACTAATCAATCACAGGTATTATGTCATCACATGTATTTTATAACTCATCACTTAACAGGTTTCAGTTTAGTACAAATGACACAATAATCACCACAGATGGTTTTCTTACTCGTGCACGTACCAATACTTGACACAAGACTTATAGGCTACTTGAACTTTGATGTTGAAACCATATGAAGACCACACGATTGTGTGGTATTATTTAACCAAGTTATCAGTGCAAAATTAACCGATGATGTAGCATCAATTGTTAACCCTTTGATGCCGAGAGTGTAGTAAAATGTATGGGAAATCCTAAACCATCCGGCATTAAAGGGTTAAAGAAAGAAAGAAATCTGTTTGGCTGTAACCACGTATACACATGTGTCAAAACTTAAGTACCATACCACGCGTACTCATAATTGAACCAATGATAATTTGATGTTTCTGTGGGAGGAACTGCTGAAGTGGCGCTATATAAATTTCATTTCATCTTGTATTGCTTTCAAATAATTATTATACTAACTATGTGTATGTATAATTGAATATGCAATGTTATGCATATATACATGTCTTATTATTATTTGCATTGGTCCCTCCCTATGGAATGGACTTCCTTCATCCGTTCGCTCTGCCATCCTCTCTGGTAGTCTTTCGTCATCTTTCTCTCGTCTCAACACAGTCCTGCCTTTTCTCTCAGGGTTGAATGCATTGGGAGCGCTTCTGAAAGGCCACTGCTGCAAGAAGCGCTTCATAAGTTGTCAGTTCAATACAATACAATACAATACAATACATTGAATACAATACAATACAGTACATTTAATACAATACACTACAATCCAATACAATACAATACAATACATTGAATACAATACAATACATTGAATACAATACAATACATTGAATACAATACAATACAATACATTGAATACAATACAATACAATACAATGAATACAATACAATACAATACATTGAATACAATACAATACATTGAATACAATACAATAAATTGAATACAATACAATCCAATCCAATACAATACAATACATTGAATACAATACAATACAATCCAATCCAATACAATACAATAAAATCCAATAAATACAATCCAATACAATACAATACAATCCAATACAATACAATACAATGAATACAATACAATACATTGAATACAATTCAATACAATGCAATACAATACAATACATTGAATACAATACAATACATTGAATACAAAACAATACAATACATTGAATACAATCCAATACAATACAATACATTGAATACAATACAATACAATCCAATACAATACAATACATTGAATACAATACAATACAATCCAATACAATACAATACAATCCAATACAATACAATACATTGAATACAATACAATACAATCCAATCCAATCCAATACAATACAATACAATAAAATCCAATACAATACATTGAATACAATACAATACAATCCAATACAATACAATACATTGAATACAATACAATACAATCCAATACAATACATTGAATACAATACAATACATTGAATACAATACAATACATTGAATACAATACAATCCAATACAATACAATACAATACATTGAATACAATACAATACATTGAATACAATACAATACATTGAATACAATACAATACAATGAATACAATACAATCCAATACAATACATTGAATACAATACAATACACTGAATACAATACATTGAATACAATACAATACATTGAATACAATACAATACATTGAATACAATACAATACAATCCAATACAATACAATACAATACATTGAATACAATACAATACATTGAATACAATACAATACATTGAATACAATACAATACATTGAATACAATACAATACAATCCAATACAATACATTGAATACAATACAATACACTGAATACAATACAATTATCATCTGTGTTTGAACAGGAGTGATCGACCCTCGCACAGACAAGGAGATCTCGTTGGACACAGCGGTCAGCGAGGGCATCATCAACCAGACGGAGGGTAGATACGTCAACCCAACGACGGGTGAATCGCTTCCGATCCCCGTCGCAATGAATGCCGGGAAGATCAAGGTCGAGATGACGACGACGAAGAAGTCTGAGGAGAAGCGAAGAGACATCGGACTCATTACGATCCGTATCGCGAAGGAGTCCCGACCGTACACGATCAAGGGAGTGGTGGATGCGAAGACGGAGAGACAGATGTCCGTCGATGAGGCGACGAGGAGTGGCATCCTCGACCAGAAGAAAGGAGTCTACAGGAACCTGAACACGAAGGAGGAACTCGGTCTGGGCGACGCTCTCGACAGCGGTCTATTGGTCGTTGAGTTCGAGGGAGATAACTCGGAAGCTAAGACGCCAAGGTCGGTGGTATCTATAGGCCTGTAATTGATTTTTTCATTCATTCATTCAGAGAATTTATGTAGAGCCTCTAAAGATAACTATATTCGGAAGCAGTGACCGATCCAGAAAGTGTATCAGTGGGCGGGGGTCAGATGGGAGGGGAAATCAAGGTAAGCGGGTGAAGACGAGCGGCTGAGATGGGGCGGGACTTGCATGGGAAGGTCACAATTCTGCTCTACTTTCGAGAAAGCTCTTTCGTCTTAAGTACTACAAACTGGGAAGGTGTGGCCAATATATTCAACATGGTATGCACTGTTGGAAGAGCATCCAAAGGACAAGAATTCAAAGCCTTATTTGCTGAAGAAGTAGATGAGCATTTCGGTGCCAGTGTCTTCTTTTTACACGACACTCTGAGGACCATACACTTAACTCTGCCTTTTGATAGCAACCATAATAAAACATTTGCATGGCGCCGCTCATTATAAGAAAACATCGGCGTTATATATAAATAGGAAATTTATGAATGAACGTGTGTTGTGAATGCTTTTCTCACGCAGGGAACCTGAGATAGAGACGAAGACATACGCCGTTCACGCCGTCATCGACATGAAGACTCGGAATCGAGTTGGATTCGCAGAAGCCGTTGAGAATGGCTTGATCAATCCAGACACTGGCGCCTACTTCAACAACTCCACAGGAGAAAACGTCTACATCGGAGACGCCATCAAGAAGGGATTCGTCAAGGCAACCGTCGTCTTGGATACGAAGACAATGGACATCGCCCCTGGCAACTGCATCACGCTGGCCCCGACGGCAATGGATAACTTCCGGTTGAAGGTCATGAACCCGCTGAAGGCCGTGAATGCTATGAAGGCAGCGGGCGCGAGTTTACAGAACGGAGACTAAGTTCTCAGGCCTATACAATACATGTTGGCTGAAGGCAGACAGGAAGAGATGCAGGAGAGTAATTTGAAGACCAACTTAACCCACAACGACTATCATAATAATTATTATCGCAAAAAAGAACCTAACGCCTTTCCTAACAATCAGTAGTCGAACATTCTAACTCACGATCGTGATAGGGAAAATTTCCATTAACAATTTAGATTATTTCTGCACGACAAAAATCTTGAATTTAACTGAAACAGTAGAACCTATTTTAATTTTATGTGAATAGTCCGTTAAATATGCTACCATGCTGATACACGACTATAAATTTTAGGTCCTAGACTATAGGCAGATTTTCCCTAAGTGTTGCATGTAGGCTATCATCAGGGTGAGGGGGCGGAAAGACTTATAGATAAATGCCCAAGGGAACGCTACATCCCAATGGGTTGGTCTGCCCAGTTAGTGAAAGTTCCGATTATTCGCTACAAATGACATCTTAGACTTTTCACTGTACCCTGTTTCCCCATAACCATTTTAGACTAATGATTCTAGGCTCTGGACTTAATTTAAACATTCTCCAGGCAGCTTGTATAGACGCCTAAACGTTCAGCTGATTTGTTTATTAATCATTATTGACTGTGATTAACAGTTTTTTTATATACCACTATCGTTGCACATATACATGTATAAAATTGCCTGAGGACAAATAACTTGCAGAATGTATGTATCATATACACTTAGTAATTTAGTATCTATTATTAAATGTATATTATAATATGTATGCATTCTGAATAACAGCTTACACAGACATGCATGTACAATACATGCATTTTTCTAAAACTGTTATTACAAGACAATGCGTGAATTCTAACTAATTAACAATACAATTTATGGATGTGAAACGTGGACAAAAACAAAGGCCTTAGAAAGGAAAATCGATGCTTGCGAAATGTGGATATGGAGGAAGGTATTAAGAACTTCGTGGATTGAAAAAAGAACAAATGAATCCGTATTACAAGAGATCGGACAGTCAAGAGGGAATATGTCATTGGGACAGAGAGCGGCAAGGCAGAAAATGGCGTTCTTTGGACATGTGATGCGAGCAAACGGCTTGGAAAAGGAGATTATGCTGGCCTGCGGAGAGGGAAAAAGGAAGAGATGACGCCCAAGAAGAAGGTGGATGGAAGAAATACACGAAAGAACAAAGATGAAACTGGAGGAATTGAGAGACGCGACGGAAGATCGCAACACGTGGAGAAGGTTTATCACAGCGGTCGCTAAGGTTCCAAGAATCGACGGCACAAGAGAGAGAACAATACAATTAAATGAGTTGCTTTATTATAATGAGTCAATTTTTCTTATTATAGATATAATAATTTATCTAAAACCCTGTTGATAATGAAACTTGGTACTTGTGAAAATTAATCATGTAAGCCTAACACAAGGTTCCAACTTTCAAGAACTGCGATGTCTATCTAGATTCTAGAATGTTTAAATAAATGTAATGCAATGCTGTCAATGACTCTGAAAAAGCAAACATGGTTCTAAAATATCGTCAACAAGTTATAACAGCACAAAGAGATGGCATGCTACTCTCTTGCTCTTGTAGTAGACTCCAATGCTTTAGGTGATTCAGAAGCAGAAACTAGACTAGCCAGAAGAAGTGCAAAGTGACATACTTAAAATGTACTATAGCAAATGCACATGCACTCTGGTGTGCACACACACGCACACACACACATCTATACAAACACAGGCTCATGCACACACACACACACACACACACACACACACACACACACGCATACCCGTATACGCTACCTTAAGCCCACATTCCATGTGGGAACAATTCATGAGTTCAAAACATACCTTAATGCACATAGAACTCTGTGGGGTCAAGGAACTACTTTCAGATATTTTCCACACAGCTAATTAATATTCATTACTGTGTTTAACACACACACACACACACACACACACACACACACACACACACACACACACGCACGCACACACACACACACACACACACACTTGTCTCCATATGGATGGCTTATAGAACCAGGAGTGTGTGTTGTGTGTGTGTGCGTGAATGGTGCCAAAACATACCTTATCGAATGCAGTGCTTGTGGGTACAAGGATCTATGCCCCTTACGGTTTTTTGCCCACAACTTGGCCAGATGTAAGAATTTCGAAATGAAATTTTACAGTCCTAAATTAAAGACAATTCATATTTACAAATGACGGCCACATTTAATCAAAATATTTCAAACAGAACAAAAGTTATATCACTTTTAGTGAGGCCACCCATCTTTTTAAAACTTTTTATGGCCCACTCTGTATAATTATAATTATAATCGATAATGCTCAATTGTCCTGGTTTCGTTTGCTGTGTCAGGTTTTTACTGCAGTCTTGGTAGAGACCTGTTACTATTTTGCGATGTGAACAAGACTTGTTTGCGACAATCAGTTATTCATTTCTAACGCCAGAACATGTTAATCTGATCGATTAAGCCTACATGTAGAGCTTGCTAATGTCGCTTGCAACCTTAAGTTAGAGACTTTTAAATGTCGTTGACATCTATCACTATCAACACTCGACCAGCACCAACTGTCACCAATCAACTATAAAAGAGTCCGCCCCTTTGGGGACATCCCAAGTTTCCCAAGTTTCCCAAGTTTCCCAAGTTTCCCAAGTTTCCAAAGTTTCCCAAGTGTCCCAAGTTTCCCAAGTTTCCCAAGTTTCCAAATTTTCCAAAGTTTATAAAGTTCCCAAGTTTCCCAAGTTTCCAAAGTTTCCAAAGTTTCCAAAGTTTCCCAAGATTCCAAAGTTTCCCAAGTTCCCCAAGTTTCCAAAGTTTCCCAAGTTTCCCAAGTTTCCCAAGATTCCCAAGTTTCCCAAGTTTCCCAAGTTTCCCAAGTTTCCCAAGTTTCCCAAGTTTCCAAAGTTCCCAAGTTTCCCAAGTTTCTGAAGTTTCCAAAGTTTCCAAAGTTCCCAAGTGTCCCAAGTTTTCCAAGTTACCCAAGTACCCAAGTTTCCCAAGTTTCCAAGTTTTCCAAGTTTCCCAAGTTTCCCAAGTTTCCCAAGTTTCCCAAGTTTCCCAAGTTTCCAAAGTTTCCAAAGTTTCCAAAGTTTCCAAAGTTTCCAAGTTTCCCAAGTTTCCCAAGTTATCCAAGTTTCCCAAGTTACCCAAGTTTCCCAAGTTTTCCAAGTTTCCTAAGTTTTCCAAGTTACCCAAGTTACCCAAGTTTCCCAAGTTTTCCAAGTTTTCCAAGTTACCCAAGTTACCCAAGTTTCCAAGTTTCCCGAATTTCCCAAGTTTCCCAAGTGTCTCAAGTTTCCAAATTTTCCAAAGTTTCAAAAGTTTCAAAAGTTTATAAAGTTCCCAAGTTTCCGAAGTTTCCCAAGTTTCCCAAGTTTTCTAACTTTCCAAAGTTTCCACAGTTTCCCAAGTTTCCCAAGTTTCCCAAGTTTCCCAAGTTTTCCAAGTTTCCCAAGTTTCCAAAGTTTCCAAAGTTTCAAAGTTTCCCAAGTTTCCAAAGTTTCTAAAATTTCCAAGGTTTCCAGGTTTCCCAAGTTTCCCAAGTTTCTCAAGTTTCCCAAGTTTCCCAAGATTCCCAAGTTTCCAAAGTTTCCAATGTTTCCAAGTTTCCCAAGTTTCCCAAGTTTCCCAAGTTTCCCAAGTTTCCCAAGTTTCCCAAGTTTCCAAGTTTTCCAAGTTTCCCAAGTTTCCCAAGTTTCCCAAGTTTCCTAAGTTTCCAAAGTTTCCAAAGTTTCCAAAGTTTCCCAAGTTTCCCAAGTTTTCCAAGTTTCCAAAGTTTTCAAAGTTTCCAAAGTTTCCAAAGTTTCCAAAGTTTCCCACGTTTCCCAAGTTTCCCAAGTGTGGAGTTACGGGAGGGGCGATTGGAAATATTTGAACTAGAGCTTATAGAATGATACTAAGATACATAAACACAAACATAACCTGGCATCCATGGCTGCAAGGCATGCGTACGGTCGAAATTGAATTTGATATTTTCACGCCTGAATAAACTTGGCATTAATATGCTGATCAGATAGACTTCTAATTTATGTTTATGGATAAGCAGATGGACGGAGTCTATGGTATGGAAGGAGCGATTGGGATAAGCAGTGTCAATATCATCCGCGAAGTTAATTACAGGTGTTGGCCTATTTGATGTATGGCCGGTGTGGAGTTACGGGAGGGGCGATTGGAAGGAGCGATTGGGATAAGCAGATTGGCTGTTTGTGGCTGGTGACTATTATACCTTCTCTGATCTTTGAATCGGTCGCAAAGGTTTATTTACATCTCCATTAATAGATCAGATAGGCCTACTACACTAGTTTGTCGATTACCTCATGCAAGCAATGTCGTAGCGCTTAGTTGGTCTGTGCTGTGGTATTGGAGGCGGATGATATTGACACAGTGGATAGACCCCATTTCCGCTTACCAAAGACTCCGAACATTTAGGCATTGCTGATGGCTGTCTGTTTTGGCTGCAAAGCTCAACATAAGAGACTGCACACAATGAGCCTGTTGAACTTGTGTGTGGCAGTGGAAGAATTGGTAGGCATATCCCTTCCATTTTGCCAGATAATTATCGAACAAAACTTATAGGCCTATAATAATAATACTGAATTATTCAGTATTTGAAAAGTTCAATTTAGATGAATCACATTAATTTGTTTTGCATATATTAAATAGACTATAGTATCGATATTTTTCTACGCCATAGGCCTAATAGGCCTATTGAGTGTTTCAGTTGATTTTTGTGTTACCGGACTCGGACTTGGACTCGATCCTTAGGATTTCGGACCCGGACTCCTTTGGACTCGGACTCGACTCGGCTTAGCTGGACTCGACTACATCACTGCTCCGTGGTCGTGTGTATTTCTCTGTATTTTTCGTTCATTCATTCATTCATTCATTCATTCATTCATTCATTGGATGGACTTATAATATCACAGCGCCTCTTCAAGAACCCACTTTCGACATCTAGGCTATTTTTTGATTTTTTCCACAAAATGTAATTGAAAAATTTTCATTAGAAACCTCACTGAAAAACACCCGTGTTCTTAATTTCCAGCTTTGCATTTTTCAAGCCCTTGCTACTAAAACATTTAACCGCGATCATCGAAACTTTTTGCTCCCCCCCCTGCAAAGAATTCTGCGGGCGCCCATGATTGCATCTAGGGGATTTCTCCAATTTTCCGTGGAGATAATGTCCTATCGGATAATACAAGCCATCAGATACATCACGAATAGGCCTACAGCACAACAAGCAATGGGTTTCATGGTGAAGCTATGTTCGATTCGCGAAGCCAACGTAGGATGGTCGTGCTTTGTAGGTTGCTAATAGTGCTGCTGTATTGAAGGCGGCCTCTTCTGTTAGTTGTTAAGATTGATGTTAATTAAGATTTCTTCATAACTTGTACAATGTTCACTGTACAGCGCAGTGCCTTTGCAATGTTTGCATGCATTACATTAAGTAAAAATCATTGTTGTTATTATTCATTCATTCATTCATTCATTTCGTGAATGTATATAGCGCTTCTTCAAGAAACCTACTCAGAGGCGCTCCCAGTCCAGCCACAGCTAAAATAATAGGTTTTGAGCGACAGCACAGTCAGTTTTCTTACTCTTGGCTTAAAAACAGTAAATGAATATCAAGAAAGGAAGAGCCTAAGAGGGGTCATAAATTGAAACTAAGTAGAAGAACATTAATATTTTGATTTCTACAGCTAGGTCTACACACGTAGACAAAAAATGCGCTGATAGTAGCCTAACTGTTGTGTACAAGTAGATTTAGGCATATAGGCTATCTGGGTCTTTTTGTAGTGCACCTGCTATTAGGATAACTTCCAAAGGCATTTAACTAGAAAATAACGATTCGAAAAGAAAAGGAAAGAATAAGTCATGCCAATAAGACCCAAGCACCCTATGGATGCAGTCCATCTATTGTAGGACTATTAAGATTCATTTCTCCATTACGAGGATTTATAACGTGTCCCTTTTACACTACAACTTAGGAGCGATTCCGACCCAACCTCAGTTATTGAGGACAGCTCTAAGATCACGATAGAACGTATCAGGAGGGGCCTTGAACATGGTGAGAATTGTCAGAGGTTGGGATGGTTCAACACCCCAGTCTTTCTTAAGACCCACAGCAAAGTCTTCTTTGTACACCCCAACACCAGGCGGACCATAGTCTGACCCCATCCCCACCTTTTTTCTAGCTTACTGCCTGGATATAGTAGCTGCAGGGGAGCCTGACGTTCCGAATCGCAGCAGGGCTAGCAACAGAGAAACCGCGTTGCTGCCTGACAGAAGTTCGAGCATAGAAGACACGAAGTTCGCCTGAATCGCCTCTAGCCTATCAGAGGAGCGAAGGGAACGGCAGGCCTGGATCAGGGCTTTGAATATGCCCGATGAATCTGTAGTCACAGGCAAGGTGAAAGGGGAATTATCATTGGCAACACCTTCTTGGTCAAAGTCCACAGGTGACGTAGGCCAAGGGCTATGCGTAGGCCTAGTCCTAATGCAACGACCGACCCATTTATCGCATGCTGCCAGATGTTGGTATTGATTCTGAAGATATACAGCGTACAGTCGGCTGCCTATATTGATGTTCAAAATGTTAGTTTAAAAAATAGGCCTACTCGACCACAAGGCACGCTGGGTTGACAGGTAGGTCATGCTTAGGGCAGTCCCAAAATCACGGTCAAAAAGTGAAAAAATCACGGCATGCTTTTGCAAAAATCCAAAAATTCACGGCACCGTGATTTTCCGTGATTTTTCACATTTTCAGCACTTTTTTCTAAAAACACGTTAAAATATGAGTATTTAGGCCTACAAATGTGTTTTCACTTGTCAGCGACGTCATTCGATCACTCCCCAAAACATAAATTCTTAAATTAATTTAATTGTTTCGCGCTGTTTTTGGTTGTCGGCGCCATTTTTGACGTGTTTAGCGACCATTTTTCACGTGTTTTAACAAAAAAAGTGCTGAAAATGTGAAAAATCACGGAAAATCACGGCAAAAGGCAAAATTCACGGCAAACGGCGAAATTCACGGCAAACGGCGAAATTCACGGTTTCCGTGATTTCCGTGAATTCGTGATTTAGGGACTGCCCTAGTCATGCTACTAACCAACAAACCGAGATGAACATTCTTAACAGTCATAAAAACCTGCAACCCTGCATTCTGACAAAATAATATTTAAAAAATATTATTTTAACCATTCTGACGCTCGTTTGTATGTGCACTTGTTGTAGGCCTAACGCCCCTTCAAGATTCCTACTCTGAAACGCTCCCGACTATAGCGCGTAGGCTACTGAATAGGAGTTTCACCCGAGGCGCTGAAGGACGTGGTGGTTTATATAATTATAGAAGAGTAATAGACGTGTAAACAGGCCTAGAAGGCATAGCCTATTTCTGATCTGCCAGTTAGCCAAAAACGTAGGCCTATGCTTATCTTAACCCTTTAATGCCGGAGGGTATAGGATTTCCCATACCATTTACTACCATCTCGGCATTAAAGGGTTAAACAAGAGACACACAAGAAACCAGACAAAAGTCACAAGACATAATAGTGAGGACGCTAAGCTCGTGCATTGTGCAAACTGTGGATAAAAGCAACAAACTTTTTTGTGTTGAAGAAAAACATATTTTAAGACTTTTCAGCGAGAGGCATCAATTAATTCGATCCGGAACATAACTAAAAAAATTAGTGAAATGTGTCGAAAATTCGGTTACTTTTGCTGTTAGATCGACCATTTGGGCGAATTTATTGGGCTATTTTCGCTCTACAGGGCCAACCTTGTGCGATAGCTTGGCTTGAACACTTAGTTTCGTGAGCGATGATTGGGCTGACCACTTATAAACATTTATGGATTAAAGTTGTTTTTCGCTCGTATTGTGCGCAAAAACGTTAATATTTTTGAACATGGATTATGTAAATTTGCATGCATTTGAATAGTTGTGTTTGGAAGGTTAGAATATGAATAACGTAGCGATGTTTAACCAGTGTTTTTAATCGACTCGGCAGTCTCAGTACTTGCCAGTTAATTGAACGTGCAGTGTGGGTAATGTATCGCTTAAATAGCGTTCTAAATTATTCGCCTCTAACAGCATAAGTATTTTCCATCAATCCTACTTCTGCTTTGGCATGAATAGTTTTAATTTTAATTTAGCAGACTATGGCCTGTCCATGTAAACGGTATGGCCGCCCAAGAAATCGCTAAAATAGAGCGCTGCGACTTATCAGCATCATTGCCATAATGCAATGCTCTCATTAAGTAATCAACATGAGATCCCAAGTAAAAGGGTTAAGTTAATAGGTAAAAAGTTAATAATTATAATTTAAAATATTAAGTATTAATACCATTAAATAGGAAGTTCGAAGGTGAAGAAACCTGCTCTCCTAAAACTGATTATTCGCTTTTAAGCATCTCTTGATGTCTTGGGTCAGGTTACGCATTGTGATTTTCGGTTAGGGTCTGGTTAGGCGTCTTGTATAGTATAGTATAGGAATAGTGTTAACATCAGATACTGTGCAAAGATACTGCATAAATTATGCCAGTGAACAGTATCCAATAAGAACACAACCTAACTCTAACCTACACTTATGACGCCTTAAGCTATTTCGTGTGCTTCCATTATTTTTCGCAACATTTTTCTTATTAGCGTGAACACTTATTTTTTCATCAATTTGGTAGACCTGTTTTAATTATCCCTATTTTGTCATAATATGAAAGCTTATTTTTCATTAATTTGGTCTACATTTCTTAATTTCTTCTATTGCTGTACTAAAATAGAATGTCCTATTTACTTACTTAGAAATTGTGTTAATTTGTTGTGTTGATTACTTACTCAATGCATTGCATCATGGGAAAGGGCTGATAGGTCACAACACTCTATTTTAGCAAATTTTTGGGTGGCTATACTTCTTGCACTAACAGGGCCGTTGTCTGCATGATTACTCTTTTCATCGATCGAGCTTCCATAAGTTTCATTAAGGCAAGAATTTATTTTAAAATCAGTATTGCTTCTATTTGGTCTACAGCAACTATTTCTTATCAATCTATATTTAAATAAAATATATTGTTCATCAATCCAGCTTTGATTTCAGCAAGAATCTTTTCATTGATTCCACTTCTATTTAAGTAAACATTTTTCATTAATCCAACTTCTGTTTAGCGAGAAATCTTTTCGTCAATCCTACTTATCTGCATCCAACGCTACAATTCACTAAATGATGAATAATTTTTAGAATGCTTAGGCGATATATTATCCTGTGTGTTTGTGTTTGCCAGAATAAAGTTTCTGTGGAGCGAATTGATTGTGGAATTCCATTCCGTAGAGAGGTATCTATGCAGGCAAAGCAACTGGATTGAGCCAGTGCAGACATGAGGAACATAATTTATGTCAGGCTGATCAGTGTATATGAGAGGATCCAATGGTGAGGCAGAGAGGAGACGAAGCATGAGGTCACAAAGATGCTTCTGAGACAGACACAATTGAGACATAAAAACCAAAGAAAATAGTGTGTTGCAAATTCTTGGTGACAATAGGGGCATGGTCTCAGCTTCAATACATTGCTGCTCATGAGGTTGCATGAATTTTGAGCCCAGAACTAGCTTTTGCATGACGACCCATCAGTCAAACTGCATTGTTGCAGAGAGAGTGAAAGGAACCAGTAAGTCACCATGTTCATTGCATTCATTATCTGTGACACAGTTTCAGCCTTTGTTGGCCGGAGCTAAAGACTTGTCGGGAAGAATTGCTTGAAAAGGTAGAACAATTGCGAACATTCCACCAAGGCAAAATGCATCATGTGACATCTCAAACATTCTGGGCATCAGGCTGGATATGTTTGGAGTCAAGCTTTAGGGGCACTGCCTGTCTTACCAATTCCTGCAGGCTGTTCTACAAAAATTACACTGCTTTAAAGATTACTTACTTAGAGTTTGGTGTCAATAAAAAGATTTTTCTTCAATTTCTCCAATGACATGTATTTAACTAGTTTATCAGGTGTCCCACATGCCCATTTTGTCAGTTGGAAGTGACTGCTATCACGGAGATGAAAGGTTTTTGATCATGCAATTCTATGCAATGCTCAGAACTCAAAACTGGAAAGCAAATGTGTTTAGCTGCTCTAGATCAAAAGTTATTGAAGAAGTCTAAAAATGTCATAAATTACACAGATGCAAATTCACATACTTTTTTCTTCTACCCAGCCAACTTCAGCAGCAAACAAATCTTGGTCAGTTTTTTTCACTTTAGACGCTTCAAACTGTCCGGTTCTTCATACCAAATGACCAGGAATTATTGTCACAAGTACTGGTTATCAGGGTAATCTTAATGAGACAACCGATGGGCAGATCGTGAATAACTGGACAATTTTGTAGAGAAAACACTTTGACATTATGTTAAAATAGTGACAGAAATAAATGACAGCATATTTAAACTGACATTTGGCCTCGGCTGAGCTATGGTGCTATATAAATCGTCTTATTATTATTTAATTACTAGTTAGTGATACAAACTGTAAATCAAATATTTTCTAAAAATTGTTGTGCCAGCATGCATTTTTATAGGAAAATTCCCAAATGTAAAAGACCTGTTTTACAACTGGAATTTTGACATTGTGTCTATTTATGGCATTATTTGATGTTCAAATCAAATCAAAAATCAAATCATTTATTTGGCAACCAAAAACAGGAAGAACAAATCAAATCAAGCATCAAAGAAAACAAGGTTAACAAATATAATAAGCAGTACTTAACTAATGATGCCAATAGTTACCATTTGGTTGCACAGAGGACCCGGAAGGGGTCTTGCAACCCCGCTGGGTGAGTCCCCTGGTGGGTTGTAACATGATGATGTTATGTCTTCCATGACGGAAGCACACTGATATTAGTATTTGGTATCTGCTGAAAGTACTCTTCAAGTTCTAAAGTTGTATTGATGTGCAGAACATTGTGCTACCCCACACGACTATATGGCAACCGGATATTGTAATGTGTCATGTTGTCAAAAGACCACATATTCTGCATCTAAGTGCAATATGGTGTTGCATATCAGTTCTGAAAAAGTGAAGTTTTAGCAAGTATGCATATGTATATTGTTTTAATTAAGTTAGTAATGTTTCATGTTGTCAAAAGACCACATATTCTGCATATATGTGCATAAAAAGTTGCGTATTGGCTCTGGAAATGTGAATTTTTTGCATACTTTCATAGTATATTTGTGTTCTATCAATTGTTCTGCACAAGTATGCATATGTGTCATGTTTCAATTAGGTTAGTAATGTTTCATGTACATTGTCAAAAGACCACATATTCTGCATATATGTGCATAAAGAGTTGGGTATCGGCTCTGGAAATGTGAATTTTTTGCATACTTGCATTGTATACTTGTGCTCTATCAATTGTTCCACACAAGTATGCATATGTGTAATGTTTTAATTAGGTTAGTAATGTTCCATGTTGTCAAAAGACCATATATTCTGCATCTATGTCCATGAAGTGTTGCGTATCGGCTCTGGAATTGTGAATTTTTTGCATACTTTCATAGTTTACTTGTTTTGTATCAATTGTCTGACACTGAGCAATGTTTAAATTAGATTAGTAACGTTTGATATTGTCAAAAAACCACATATTCTGCATATTAAAGCTATAAATAGTTGCATATCGGCTCTGGAATGTAATTTTTAGCATACTTTCATAGTATACTTGTTCTGTATCGATTGTTCCACAATGTGTAATGTTTAAATCCGATTAGTAATGTTTCATGTTGTCAAAACACCACATATTCTGCATCCAAGTGCAGTTTAGAGCTGCATATCAACTCTGGAGCATGTGCATTTTTAGCATACTTTAAACCATCTGTTTAAGTATGTTCCCATTTGAATTTTTTGATGCCTCTCGCTGAAAAGTTTTAAAATATGTTTGTCTTGAAGCTGTAAAAATTTGTTGCTTTTATCCACAAGATGCACAATGCACTGCGTTTTTGGACCTTAACCTCCTCACTATAACCAACACCAGAAAAAATAACGAGAGAAACGACGCTGACATTATCAAATATTTTAGCAGTTATTTTTTTTTATAGGCCTACACTTTCCCAAAAAAATTTTCGAGCCTGCCAGGAGTCGAACCTGGAATCTTCTGATCCGTAGTCAGACGCGTTATCCATTGCGCCACAGGCCCTATACGATGACCCGCCTTAACCTATCGTTTTATAGCGACAACAAAATTCTAATAAAAAAATATCCAAAACTCTCCTTACACAAAAATGCACTTGACTTCATAGTTTCGGGAAAAAAATCTAACAGAGTAAATAGTGTCTGGATTCATTTGACTTCACGGAGCTGGTGATGCCTGGCAGTCTGGCCCTGCGTGAGTCTGACCCCTTTGGGACTTGACCTGGAACTGATATAAATTTCTCCGCCAACCGATTGTTTTGGGAGTGAATAAAAGTTGGTTCGCGTTGCTTAACTTTTTTTGTCGATGTAGAAACTTCGAGAATGCGGTAATAAAACAAGTTGTACAGTAGCCACACAATCAGCCTATAACCGAATTCTAATGTGATCCTAAGATACTAACGCCAACAGGGTTTCCGTAGTGTAGTGGTTATCACGTTCGCCTAACACGCGAAAGGTCCCCAGTTCGAGCCTGGGCGGAAACAAACTTTTTCTTAACTTTGCTTGATATCAAATTATAAGTCATAGGCGACTTTTCATAGTTTTCTTTATCGACTCACAGCTGCAGAATTTCCGCGCACTCGCTATAGACCTACTTTAGTGCGTATATGACAATGCTTTTGCCTGTAGGCTACACTGGGCAGCATCTTGTGTTGACAGGCAGTGATTCCGTTAGTGTGCGTCCGTGCGTCCCGGACGCACAAATTTTGACGCCGGACGCACAAAAATAAAGGTCGTGCGTCCATGGACGCACCGCAGTTATGGATGGACGCACAAATAAATTGACGATGCGTCCATGGGACACCAATAAAAAATACCTTGGGGTCCGTAGCCTCTATATGTGTCATTAACACTTGCTTACTTACTTACTGTCTCAGTTTATGCAATGTGACAAACTGGTGAGCGGTGAATAATTTATGCAATAACCTATTTATGAATATTTTTCTTTGTTATAGTGAGTGACGTACCTAACCTATACATGCATATATATAGGCCTATATATATTTATATATCATATATGTCTAATTAACATGTCATCAATAATATGCTAGAGCGTCCTATGAGCGTTCCTGGCTTAAAAAGTAATGACAGTCGTCGGATAGATATTAAAGTCAAGAGAAATAAAAGAAGAAAAAATGTTGAAAAGTAAGAATTATCGTTGGGAAGATTGGCTACATTGGTAGACCTACTGGGGCTAGTCTCAAAAATTTCTGAAATGATGTCCTTGTTAGCGGCAAGGGCGGATCCAGAGGGGCCAATCCGGCCATGACCCCCCCATTTAAAAGTTGCATGGACGTGGCACCCCATTTGGTTTGAAGAATATTTAAATGAACGCCACTATAGAGACGACAAGAGATTACGACCAGATGACTAAAAAAAAGCTCATAAAACTTTTTGGCAGCGAAAATGGCATATTTAAAAAAAATTTCGGCCGGTTGACCAAAAAAGGTCATCAGAATTTTTCAGGGAAAATGGTAATTTTTTTACACATTTAAAAAAGGTCATAAGAATGATAAGATTTTTCCGGCAAATGTCACCAAAAATTTTGACCCCCCCTTCACAAATTTCTGTATCCGCCTCTGTATACCGGTAGGCCTATGTATACGTAATAATAAGGTTGGGCCCTTTGTAGCCTATGATTCACCTACAGGGCCTAATAAAAAAATCGGAATTTTTTGCATTTATCATACTGTGGCCCGGTGGGACTCCAAAAATGGATGGGTCTGGAGTCCATGACTCTCATCCATTTGGCGTGGACTCCAATTTTCTTGATGTGGTGCGTCCATGACTCCAAGAATTCAGACCTTAACGGGATCACTGTTGACAGGCATTCTATTGATCTATTCTACTTAAAAAAAGACAACTGCGATGTTCTGCAATAATCGCCATCTGGCGAATAACTTGGTTCAAACCACGATGGTTCAAACTGACAGTAATTACTCGTTATATGGCGATCCAAGGCAAAAGCGCGGCTGATTAACAGAAAAAGCCAATTCAACTAGTAAAATGATAAAATATTAACAGCAACAACATTTATTAATTATTATATATTTATTATTTATACACTGTGTCCCAATAAATCGGGACCCCTTTTTATAATGTTAATAAAACTGGCCGATATTCATCGATTTTCAAAATTTCAAAACTGTTTTTATCCTGAGAAAATTATCCACAAATTGGTAATTTATTAACGGCCATCACTAAAAAATTACGTCATAATGACGTCGTTAATTTACATATTGAAACCAAATGTCAACAAAAATCGTTGTGTTCGGTACTTAACATTTGAATTCTCTGATGCAAATGACGTAATTGTGACGTCAATATTCATGCCAGAAACTTCATATTTGAACCAGTGGAAGATAATTATCTCAGGATAAAAACAGTTTTGAAAATTTGAAAATCGATTAAGATTTGCCTGTTTTATTTACATTATAAAAAGGGGTCCCGATTTATTGAGACACAGTGTATAATAACTAGCTGTACCCGGCCACGCGTTGCTGTGGCTGAAAAGAGCGTCCAACCATCCCTCCTACCTCAATTCCCCTCGCCTCCCCTTCTCCCCCGTCCCAACTCTCCCCTCCCCACCCCTCCCCCTTTCTTACCCCCTACCCCACCCTTCCCCTCCTATCTGAAAATGTGACCATATCGACGGGCGGATGTACCCAGCCACGCGTTGCTGTGGCTGAAAAGAGCGTCCAACCATCCCTCCCTACCTCAATATTATTATTGACACTTAACTAAAATCAATAAGGCAAAGTAAAACTTGAACGATGTTATGCAGCAAGACAAACTGAATGGCCGTGCAACTCTTGCAATCGAATGCAATCTCGCAAAAAATTATTGAACTATGAAGACAGTGTAAACGATTTCGCTGCAGCTAAACTTCAAATGAACAACTGGAAAAAATCATATTTTATATATAGAAATTAAAAATTATTATTGTACCATCACTTTTATCACTTCAATTTTTTTTAAAATGTCCTTCTCATTAAGCCTTCAGATAGCTAAGGGGTCCGTGACTTCTCTGCCTTGGGGTCTGAAATTTCTTTTGTCAGACCTGACCGCTACAGACATGGAAATATGCACGTCAAATGTTCAACATGAGACACGTCAACTGTATGACATTACAATGACTTTAAAGTTATTACTACAAAGTCTTTCTGAGTCTAATGAACTGCTGGTAATAATCGTTCTACTAAATTACTGTCTCTAAAAAGTGTTTTGTGTATTATAAAGCTCTGATTAAATATCCATCGTGACAGGTCACTGCAGTGCATAACTTCTCACTGAGATAATAACACACAACATAGAAAATGCTGTAACAGCAAAGTTTATATCAGTTTCAGCCAGTCTCGTATTATGTTGACATCGTGAAAAACTGCAACTGGGGTTTAACCCTTTAAAAACAATCAACTGCATGCATTGGTTTCTCGGTTGCTCTTAGTGCTTTCTCGACGTTAAAATCATTTGAACAGAGAGGCTTACAACAACAAATTTTAAAATCTTTTCCTACATTTGCTGGCATCTCATTCTCATTTCTACAGCATTAACGCACACGCAAACATTTCTTAGATTAAACATCTAAACAGCAGCTGGTGTCAATTGTCCAAACAGTTCAAATGCTGCCACGTTTCTTAAAAACAAATGTCTGCACGTTTCCACGCGTTTTTCATCCTTCAACGCACGGCACTTGGTCATGGATGGGTGGACCATTGGGTGGTTCCGCATCAGGCATTGTCACATCAGGCATTGTCACATCAGGCATTGTCACATCAGGCATTGTCACGGGGAGGCTGAGGCGGTGGGGATTGATTGCAACGGACTTTGTGCAGTTGTGCGTCTTGTAGATTCCGATGAGACGATCGGCCAACTCGAACATATTGTTACGCAGGGAAATGATGATGAACTGTGCGTTGCGGGTGCGCTCCTGTTAACAACACAACAATTATAAATAACAATAATAACAATGCTCCTGCACACAATATACAATATACATAATAATTTTAAAAATGACAATTTATATGGAACCGTAACAAGGGTTCCTCACACATAACTAACAGCAGAATAGGCCTTACAAAATATTATAACTACAGCCAATATTAATGAAAAAGTATTAATATACAGTAAACCAATACAAGCACACACCAAAAATATTAATTATGAAAGGAGACCATTAGCACACAGGGAAATGATGATGGCTGGTACCCAATTTCTTACAGGTTCACATGCAGTTATGATGGAAATGCATACAGTAGCATTATCATCACATATCGCCGACAAAGTCAACGAAAAAGAGAAATTGCGACACCAATATTATTGCGAGTCAATACGTTGACAACACACAATAACTGCTTGAACTTATGAATATAATACAGCAATTTAACTGTCATTCGCAAATGAAAAAAAATTTCATATCTGTAAGTCAAGTAAAGCCCTGTTAGCTTAACATAATCACACTTGAGGTGACCTACCCGGATATAGTTTGCAACAATGGAGACATTCTTGAAGTCGAGGGCTGCGTCGATCTCATCCATGACGTAAAGTGGAGTCGGTTTGTAATGGTGGAGAGCAAAGACGAGAGCCAGCGAACTCAACGTCTTCTCACCGCCAGAAAGATTCGAGATATTTTTCCACGATTTCTTTGGAGGACGCACACTACAACAGAGACAAATTTTCATTAAGTTACACCAAAAAACATCTAAAGATGGATATAAGACATGTACGACGTTTTAGTCATAAAGCAAAAACATTTGCATTCATTTTGAAGCCTTAAGTGGGTTAGAAATCCGCATTTCACGACTTGCTGGAAGACAATGGTCTCAGGATTCCTGGACCCGTTCGTTCTGTTTTCAACAGTCTGTATTATGATAGTAGTGATGGTTCAGATGATGGTTATGATGATAATATCTTTAACTGGTGACGATTAGATTTACATGATAACGACTAATAATGCAGACAGTAATGTTAATGATAAAGAAGTTGATGGTAATGATCATGATTTAGCAACAAGGAATTATGATGATCATAGGTGGTTAGATGAACACAATGGTTCCACTTCATTCGTGACTCACCTGAAGACAATGCCTACCTGACGACAATGCCTACCTGAAGACAATGCCTACCTGACGACAATGCCTACCTGAAGACAATGCCTACCTGACGACAATGCCTACCTGAAGACAATGCCTACCTGAAGACAATGCCTACCTGAAGACAATGCCTACCCGAAGACAATGCCTACCTGAAGACAATGCCTTCTGAGAATGGATCCAACGAGTCGACGAGTTCCAGCTCTGCATCTCCACCGAGCGTGATCATCTGATACATTTCCTTCAGCTTGTTTGTTATGATGCCAAATGATGTCATGAACTCGTCAAGACGTTGCTTACGTAGGTCCTCGTGCTGCTTCCTTTGACCATTACGAAGCTCAGTCACCTGGTCCAGCTCAGCAACCCGCTTCAGGTACATCTCCTCCTATCATCGTAGAAAATCAAAACATCATTTCTAGTTTTCTACACAATAATCTTAATAATTTCCTGATTACTAAATCATGGTCATTACCATAAACACCTTAATCATTAACATCACCATCTGCATTAGTCGTCGTCACCTAAATCTAATTGTCACCAGTTAAAACGTTCATTATCGTCACAATTATCACACACATTGGGGAAACACAATGAAAGTGCTCACTAAGATAGATGTTGGTGACTTTTACGGTGGTACAGGACTTGGTCGTTAGTAATGAAAAACCAGATGTACAGAAAAATTAACTTTCTTCATCATCCTGATCATTTCCATCTTCTCATCTCATTTCCACAACATGTATCAGTACTGTAACTTTACCATGTATACAGTAAAATCGTTTCAGTACCTTCTTACGATATTCTCCAATCGCAGCCATGTTCGGCTTCATTTTAGTCAGTTTCTCTTCAACGAGTGTGATCTGATACGGAATATTTTCTGTGTCAACGCTGACGAGTTGGTCCGGCGTCAAGACAACCAACTGCTCTGGTTCACCGTCCGTAATGTGGTGCAGCTTCAGCCGATCAAGCTTCAACAGAATTCATTAGACAGGTTAACCCTTTAATGCCGGAGGGTATAGGATTTCCCACACCATTTACTAGAATCTCGGTATTAAAGGGTTAACTATCAGAACTCGCTTAACCCTTTACCGACCAAAGGTATAGGATACCATAACATCTCACACCATTTACTACACTTTGGTCAGCAAAGGCTCAAGCAACAGTTTCGACATGGTTCAAAACTAGGGTGTCAAATCATTTAATTTGGTGTAAAATATTTGCTGCCCAGTTTAAATACTTAGAGCATCTTAACACACATTTTAAAAGGCCTCCATTAACATTAACCAGGCTTTCTAATATACATGTATAGATCATTTGGCAGAAAACACCATACCTCTTTTTTCCAATGCTTATTCTTGTCTTGATTCTCTTTAACAACTGCATCGTATTTCTCGTACTTGTGTTGGATTTCAATCTGGTCTTTCCTGATCACCGTCTCGCCCTCTTCCAACTTTGCAACGGCCGCGTTCACTTCGGCCAGAGATGATTCCATCGCTTTAATTGCGTCCTGATCGCATGAACAGAGAGTAATCAAGTAATAATCAACACATCTTTAAGTAATAATTAACACATCTTTATTTCTATTTGATTAATTATCATCAAATCGACAATTACACTTCTTCCATGTCGATGCTGAAGCATATTATCAAGACAGCTGTCACAAAGGAAAGACCGGTAATGCAGGCAATTTAACATGGCAAAGTGACTGTTTACAGAGGCCTCAGTCATGGAAAGATAGCAATATGTCCTAAAAGGCACAAACTCAGTCACAGCGTGAATTTTCTAGAAAATTGCCTCATGTTAACAACACACTAATTAATTAATTACACACGCCTTCGATGTCTTAAAACTTCTGAAAGCTAACGAAGTTGCGCCTCAGAACATCTTAGGAACTCAACAAAACTTTCAGGCGAACTTCTTTGCCACTGAACTGCATGCTGTCAAAGTCTAACATTACCTGCGCCTGTTTGTAGGCATCCAGAACACCAGTGGCATCTACATCTAGCTGTGCCAATGCCTTCTCCAGTTTCTCCAGATTCTCCCGATTCTTTACCGTGTCTTTCTTCACTGTCTCCAGCTTCTCCTCCGTCTTCAGAATGTTCCTGTAAAACACGAGCTGTACTGTTTACGACAGAACAGTTACAACGGAAGATTTCACCGATAGAAATAACGATTCCACCTCGAATGAGATTCAGTTCTGGTTTAACTATATTGGTTCAATTTGTATTAATTGTACAACGAAAAGCAAAATGACATGCTAAGCATCATCCTACTTTGCACAACTGAAAAATCTATCCATCTGTACAACAGCAATAGCACCTAATGATAATTCCACTAGACTTTGACGAAGCATTTTCTTGGACAATAAATTATGAAAATGCTGCCAATGCTGGCCAAGTCACAGAAAAGGCGCATTCTCTTGTTTTCACAAACATTTATTTACCGTTCAGCAGTTTTAATGGCCACTCCAGACTTCGTAAGCAGTTTTGAAACCTGATCGAGTTGTGAGTTAATGAGGACAAGGCGAGATTCCACCGCTTGCATCTTTGTTCCTCCGATATCCATAATCTGCTTGTGCAAACTGAAGAGAAAGAAAATAGCACAGCCAATTATCATCTCATGTAATTCAAATAATTTTAATGCACGTTCATAACAAATGTACTTGAATATAAATAACGATTCCAATGATATTTTAAGAACTTATCAAAAGACACGTAGCTATTAGCTAATACCCAATTCTTTAAATCCTTTAATCGCAAATGGAAGGAAATTGTAATTAATGACAGCAGATTTAATTATTCAAAATGATAAGTTTATAATGGAGATGTAGCATCCAGCACATAATGCTACTTTGTAGCACACGCTGCGATTTTGCAGTGTAAAATAACTGTCCAGTGTAGTATTGTGTACACTAAAGATCATGGAATTAATTAAATTAGTAAATCTTGAGGAGGACAGAGTAGCAGAAACTGACCTATGGACAATCTCCTCGACTTCTGTTGAAACTCCTTGCGCTTTGTCATAAACTGGAATCAAAACATCATAAAATAGTCTCACCTGCATCCTTAAATGGCAACCAATCGTGGTCTTTATCACATAAACTGCAATAAAAGAACTGATTCTACCACGTAACTGGTTCATATAAAATGATTTTCTTGCCACACTCTGCAAGAATCTAGTTTTAACAGAAAATTATTGAATGTAAATTACCCATGTTTGTTAGCACAGCAGAAAATCTTTGCGGATGTCAGTTAAAAAATTAACAAAAAATTAACTAGACATTAACTCTAACCACCCTCCACCCTTATAGCCAATTCACATTTTTTGACAAAGCTGAACCTCCATATGCACTGTGCAGTGGCATTTCTGGATTCAATACTCCTCAGAGGTTTTCATTTTCAGTCTAAATCTAAATGAAAAATAAGAAAAACTCACTCTTTTTCAATGAAGCCACCTTCTTTTCCAAGTTTTGAAGCTGTTTTTCATCTGGTGCCGCAGCTTTTACAAGTCCCTCCTGTTGCTTTTCAAGTTTCTTCAGCATTTCCTCTTGATCTGTGAGTGACTGTTGAATGAAAAATCATTGTCATTCATTCAAACTGAATCAATCAATCATCAATCAATCAACCACGAGATTAAACAATAGTCAGCAAATAATGGTCAGAATACAACATGAACCAATCATCAAAAAATATTCCACCAAAATCAATCAATTTTGTAGAGTCATTATCTAAGCTCAGTAGAAAATAACTGGAACAATGTGGCACATGTTATCTATGACTATCTACTGAACTAACATATCCACTGCCACCACTGCAAGGCAATACATGACAAATGCATTTGGATACAAATAACAATTTAAATAATATTTAAAGAACTTATCAAAAGACCCGAAGACCTATTATTGCTATTCAATTGGACTCCAAACTGTCAGTTTCGTCCAATCTGTACCATAGATTCAAATCCAGATACAACACATTGTCTCTGAAGCAATTGGTTTTTGACAACAACTAGCATAAGTTTTTCTCACATAACAAAGGTTATCCATGAAATGCAATGTAACAGTGTAACATTACATTCATAGCTGCTGATTTATACAAGCAGTCTTGAAGTCGAATATTTTTTAACAAAATACTGATCGTAATGCTGAAACATATTCCTCTATTAAAATACTAAATTCTTGCAAATGCACTTGTTTTTCGCTAAACTAATTAACTTAAGTATTCAGCCAACTGATTTTTCTTCCTAGCTCCTCCCAGAATCGCAAGTATTGTACAGCATTATCAGAAACTTTAATTAATCACAATCACAATCGTGCCTTGATCTAAACTGCAAAGGTTAAACAAGTTTTATTATTTCAGCAATATAGTCACTTTCTTAAATCAAACAAAGCACAGCGACAGCAAAAAAGAATAAAAAATTTATAACCTTTATTTCAAGATTGAATTTCTGATGGTTGTGCTGCATCTCACGAGCGCTCTTCTGAAGGCGGTCCACCATCTCCTCCAGTTTTCCTCGATTTTCATGACACGCAACCGCTTCTTTTGTTTTCTATATATCACGCACAAATAGAATTGATCTAATACACACAAAGCGTTAATAAGCAAACTTCAATCTTTCACATTTATCCATTAACCCCTTTACCGTGATCCCCGAGTTAACTCGTCCAATTTTTACTCAGAAAATTTTTATTACACGGTTCTGGGGTTAACTTAAAGCTACAGTTCACCTGGTTGAAATGATCGAATTCAAAATGAACTAAGCAGACACTTAGTATATCGGCCCAGAAACACAATTTAAACAAATAAGGCTTCTGATTCTTATTAAAAGTGCCAGACTAATTTATTTTAACATCCACTGCAAAACAGTGTTAATCTAAGAGTGAAAAGAACATGGTGCAATATTTGACAATACTTGTTATAACATTGCCTTTAACTCTTTAATGCCGGAGAGTATAGGATTTCCTATGCCATTTACTACCATCTCGGCATTAAAGGGTTAAGAGCCACGCCAAGAACTGTCTCGTGACAAGTTTATTTTCTAAAAACCAAATTTGCTATCACAAGTGTCTGGCATACGTTTTGTCAGCGTGGTACAGATCTATCTTAGGTGACTACTCACATTGTCTAGCTGTTTCTGCCACTCATCGACATCCTTTGGATCAACATCAACGACAACTGCAGATCCCATCTTCCCCTTGCACACTCTCGTGCCACCGCCCGACATCGTTCCTACATCAAAGCACATCTAATATTGTCACTTGCTAAAAAAAGCAACTGCATCTTCAGTCACAAGTTATTTACATGTAAAGAAGGAGATGAAGAAATGCAAGTTCATTCAAACTTCATTCAAATTCACATGAGCAAAACATAAACTTCAGAAATAAATCTAGCATGCACAGTGCACAGTACTGTACAGTGTACACTACTGTACAGTGTATACTACTGTACATTGTACACTACTGTACAGAGTACATACCCGAAGTATCGATCAGTTGCCCTCCTAGTGTAACCACTCGAAACCGCGTTGGTCCGTAGGCAATCCTAGTCGCCTGATCAAGATCCTTCGCAACAAGAGTATCACGCAGAGCAAAGTAGAAGACGGGCAATATCACTTCATCTTGAACACGCACAAGATCAAACAGACGCGGAACATTTTCCGGCCTGAAAAAAATAAATAAAAGCTGCAATAACAGAATGCGCATTTCAAAACTATTAAAGAATTCTTCTTATAATAATTCTTATTTCACTTCAATTTTTTCCCAGTAAGTTTACTGAACATTGACCACACTGCCAGGAAGTGTTGTTTACAAAAGTTAAAATTTTCAAACATCGAGTAGTGGAGCAGATAATTCATTTATCAAGCAAACTTACGTCTGTATCTTCTTGTAACAATACGCCTTCCATTTATCCATCTTGTCCAATCCAACAAACGTAGCCGAGCCGACACCTGTTCTCTTTAGATGTTCGACACACCTCTGCGCAGTGTTAATTGAATCGACCACAATGTTATCGAGCGCACCGCAGGCAGTAGAGATGGCAACGTCGTACTTTGCATCGATAGCTCCAAGGTCTCCCTACAATGGTTTCAACATAAATCTGTTTTGTTACAAACAGCAACATTTAAAACTCTAATCACACAGTAGAAAAGAATATAAATGAAGAAAACTTGCAGATCAGAATATCTAACCTAGAGCTGATTCATATCCAAATGCCAAATTACGATTTTTAGGTTGTAGCCGAACCAAGTCATTAACAAACTTTTCATGAATATCAAATTGTTAATCTGTCACATGTTCTGGAAATAAACACCAATGTCACGTAATACAATTTCCCACCTTTAGTATATTGGAGTTTGTCCATTTGATAGATAAACAATGGCTGGCAGTGCAAACCTCTCAAACTCTGCTAAACTAAATTACCACCACCAGAAATGAACATTCACCAACAGCTACCAGCAACAATCAAGCATCACAATATTTTTTCTTTTCAGGATAATCATTTTCAGGGTTACCAAATTCATCAAGTTTATGCTTCTCTCACTGTGTCGATATCATGAAAAGAACATCACAAATGCACACTCATGTTCTATCCACTGATCATGATTTGTGCAGAATTTCAATTTACATGCCACAGTCTCGAAAAGCTCGGGTTACAACTTTCAAGCAACTAAAGATGCCTAAATAATAAGAAGGTTAGATAATCACAACAACCACCACTATCACTTCCTTTCCACCATTCTACAGTCAAAACCACCTGGAAAAGCAACGTCATGGTTAGGCAAAGTACCGTACCAGTCTTCCGTAGATGCCCGGCATTTTTCCGCTGCGTTTCAGATTCAGAAGTGAATCGAGAACAGTGCTCTGACTGCGTGCTGCCTGCATGTTGCTACGCGCCTCCTCAACGCGAATTCGATACTGCTTCACCTGAAAAAGAAATAAAAATCATCCTTCAGCCACGCAAATCAATAAATGTTTCAGTTAATCAATGTTAGCAATTCACCATATGAGAGAAGCGATAACAGACGAGAAAAATTGCAATATTTCAGTTAACCTTTAGCGACCAGCGTGTAGTAAAATTCATGGAAAGCATATGCAACTGGTCGTTAAACTGTTAAAGAAAAGGACATGAATGAAAGCAACAGTCTGCGAGGTAATGCAAGAGAAAAGCAATTAATTTTTTTAAATATGAGACAATTTTCTCAAAATTTTAACTCTCGTTGCTACAAGCTTGTCATACAAACGGCCACAGTTGGAAGTGGTTTTATTACATGTTATTCTGTTCATTAATCTTTTTTTGAATTTCTAATGTTCTACCTTTCGTTTTATCAGTTTAAATATTTCATTTATTTAAATTAACTTTGAGTCAGATACATCAATTCATCAGCATTTTCAAGACAGAATATTGCTGAGGAATAAAATAAGAACATGATGCAGGACATATAGTACATATTTCGACAGATTTTAAGTGTTCACTGTCTTATGAACTAATTATCGCCAAATTTATGAAAAACAACTTAACTGTGAAAGAGTTAATACACATAAACGCTCTAGAAAACAATAACACGAGAAAGAACTGCATACTTCTTCAGATGCCTTCTTTTCAGTCATCTCTATATCGTGCAGATCTTTCTTTGCCTTCTCCAGCGCTTTGTCTGTTTCCGGAATCTTCTTACTCAGTTCATCAATGGTTCTGGAAAACAATTCCAACGCAGTCCATATACTTCTCACCACAGACAGTCACAAGATGCAAAAAATCACCATTTGAAGTGTTGACGACAAAAAGCTGCACTGCTTTACTGCCTTATTGAGCCACAGCGCAGTAAACACAATTTAACACTTAGCGAGCTACTCAATTTCACATTAACCACACTCACGGCTGCAAGTTTTACACTACAATTTTTAAATACCTGGTGCTGATGTCCAATAGGGCAATTCATTTTTGATTCTCAAATTTGATGGGCTATCAATTTCAGTATAGCGTTACATGCCTGGTCAAGATCATAATAATCTTTAATTAAAATCCACTGCATTTCTGAATAACACTCAGGAATTAAAGCTAGACACCCGAGTTCCCAACCATTTCTGTTCTAACCCTTCACTGACCTCCTGCGTTCTTTCAGCGTCGTCGAAACTCTCTCCAGATTCCTTTCCGTCTCTTTCCATTTTGCTGTTTCCTTTGCCTGGTTACTTTTGTAGAGATCCAACTCAGACTGAGCCATTGTATACTAAAACAAACAATTACAAACTGGATTAGTAAACAGTTTTCAAGTCAATTAATTATCAACACACAACATAATTTAATTACATCACTCAAATGCTTAAATTATATATTACAGCTTTGCAAAATCATATGAATTACGTAAACACACCAAGCTAGATTTAGTTACTAAGAAAACAAAGAGATAAGTAGAATTGGATAGAGCAGAATATGATAGTCCAATAACCTGTGATTTTGTTCCATTGACGTTCTCTTGAAGTTTAATCAACTCCTGCTCTTTCTTTTCTTTCTCAATTTGGAGATCCTACAATAAAAGCACAGTAACACAACACCACTAAACTTTAGATATCAATTTCTTAACTTTAGGTCCCATCAGATTAAGATTTAACTGATTGATTTGATTCATTGTGATGAGATTGATGCTTTCCACATCATGCATGACAATGCATAATTTATAGGCAGCATGCATGAATGATTCCAACCTTTGTCTCCGTTTTGAAGCTCTCCATAACTTCTTTCAGCTTCTGCTCCTCCGCCGACTTCTCTGCCTGCAGTTTATCCACTTTCTTCTTCAGTTCAGCAGATTCCTTCTCCTGCTTTGCTGGCACTAACTTCAGCTCTTCCAACTACAAAAATAAGAAAAATTACATAAGAAAAGAAACAATATTAAGTTTCTTCCTTAATCTCCTCACATAAATTCTCAAAAAAACATAAATTCACCAAATAAATAAGTTACCTTCTTCTCTTCTTGCTCGACAGATTTCTCCAGTTTCTTCTTTTCGGCTTGAGCATGCTTGACGTCTTCGCGCAGATGAATATCCTGCTGCTCAAATTTGCTGAACTCCTCCTTTCGTAGCTCACACTCTTTCGACAATTCATCGTATTTTCTGCCACAAACACAACAGAACGATGTTTATTGAGCACTGATAAAAATTCACCCATTGTAGGATCATGCTCTAAATTCATCAGCTTGCATGTATTAGAAGTCCTAAGAATAGCAAAGCACTTACATAGCAATGATACCATACTGCATCAGGCAAAGCATTTCAACAAATGAAAAAAATAACTTCAGAGGAAATTAATTCGCACTCAATTCTGTCAAGCTGCTGTCAAATTAAATAATTGAGGGCACCGAAGAAATCGAAAACATGATTAACAGCAAACAGACGAGACACACACGTACACGTTTCCTACATGTCCATTAATTGAAAAAAAGCAAGAGCTGCTTCCAAACAACAATGTCAGCAAATGTGGCTCCTTAGCAACTTCTGAACTCACTTGAACGTCTTTTTTGACTCCTGTACTCGTAATTTCTTCGATCCTTCAATCTCGGCCAACTTCAGATTTAATTCCTTTAATTCTTCGTTGATCTTGTCTCTCTTCTCGGTCGCCTTCTTTCCAGCATCTTCACATTCCGTTCTAAAAGCAAGCGACACAATTTAATCTAATAGACTACAACTATCAGTGAACCGGTCGGTGGCCAAGGTTCACTTTGAGACACCAAAGATGACGAACAATCACATTGAAACATATGCTGAATAAACTATAATTGAATCAAAAACATTTAAACTAAAGGGCACATGAAGTCCTATATCTTGCTAACATGACTAATCTCTAGATCAATTGCACACAACACTGACTATAAATTTAGGCAGTCACGATTTCAACAGTTTCAACCATTTGAATCCTGAAGTGTAGGCATACAAAGTTAGTCCTTCAAATGTATGAACAGGACAACAAAAAAACCGTAAGTATAAACAAATTCAGCTATTACAAAAATATTGACACCCAAAAATGAATTGAGCTTGGGGGCAATACTGACATAATTACAACACCATCTGTCAACGTTGTCAAAACACCATTTGAAATATTAGGCAATACTTACATCAGTTTCTGTGTGATTAAAGTCACAAAATTTCACAATACAGAAAAATAAGAAACAATATCAAGATAATTTCTGCTTTTAAAACTACACCTCATCTACAAAAATGTGCAAGGGGTAAATTCAGACAAAAACTAGAAACATAGTCTTACAGGTATTTCTGATATAGCGTGTTTTTCTTGCGCACAACGTCGTTTTCCAGACTCAGATACTCGAGAGCTTCGTTCTTGACGCCTTCGAGATCGTCCTTCTCCTTCTCAACAGTTTTCACTCGATTCAACTGTACAGAAAAAAAAACAGAATGAAAACAACACGCACTCGAGTTAGAATGAAAACAACATGCACTAGAGTTAGAATGAAAACAACATGCACTAGAGTTAGAATGAAAACAACATGCACTAGAGTTAGAATGAAAACAACATGTACTAGAGTTAGAATGAAAACAACATGCACTAGAGTTGCTGCACAGTCAAACTCCATGTCCACTTTGATCTCCGCAGAACAAAACTTATAATCTGCTGCAGCAGTTAATTTGGTCCGTGTGCCACACCTCCACTGCTGAAAGAGCTAATAAATGAGCAATTATTTTTTTCTGGTTATAATTCTAGCAAAAATAGATTTACATACTGCATACAATCGGCTACTGAACATTACAAGATCAACAACCAACAATGAACAGATGTAAAAGCAACCTAAAGTGTCCAAAATAATCAACATTTAATTTTGCCAATTAATTGTCCCATAGTTGTCCTTTGTAACTTTATCTTCCCACTAATCACAGAACAATATAAACGCATAATTAGGAAATCTAACAAGACAACGAGATCAGCTAATGCGAGAATGCGAACCTTTTCGCCACGCAGTTCGTTCAGTTCTTCAACTCGTTTAGCCAGCTGATCGATTGGAACTTTGAATCGACTGCTGCCGATGATGTCCTCAAGAAACTCGAGCATTCCATCCTCGTGCTCAGATGGCGCCTTTGGTTTCATCATCGCAATCTGCTCCACCTCACCCTGGTCAAGAAAACAAAAAATACATCGATTTAAAATAATAATAATAATAATAATAATAATAAGACGATTTATATAGCGCCATAGCTCAGCCAAGGCCGAAGGAAAGGGCGCTATGCACGGGATCACATGCTACTGTCAATTATACAATTGTTTAAATGGGTAAGTCATGAGACTGGATTTAAATCTCTCCAGAGATGGTGCCATCTTCACATGGTCAGGAAGACTGTTATGAATGATTTATAAAAGTAGTTACTTTACTCTAGCCAACATATTAAATTAATAGTTCTGATTTCATGTGTGATATAAGCCATTACAGTGGATAACCAGTTGTAACGTGGTTGCAAAGTCTCCTAATTTACTATTGAATGATTTCAAATAAATTTCAACACAACGAATTCAATAAGCAGTTGTCAAAAGCCACAAAATCTCTGCAATTTAATTATGTCTAATTCTCTATAAATCCCAATTAATGAGTTGCCAAATTTTCCTATGCATTCGATTTTACAGCAAGATACTTTTCATGCATTAACCAGTAAGTTAAAATCACAAAACAGACGATCAACTTATACCAGAATGGAGAATCGTCACTGGAGGTTTTTAACTAAACCCAGAATGGGGAAATGACCACAAGAAAACTAGCAGTTATGCATACTCTCGCAACATAAATCAAACAATTTCCGGCTTATTTAGCGGAAACCTATAAGATCAACTTTGTACAATCAGAGAGATTTACCTGTAATATGAGAAAGCGATTATGATCAAGATCAATGCCACAGCCTCTGAGCAAGGCCGCTACCTCTTTGTACATCGCTTTCCGGTCATTTACACGATAGTAGGAGCTGCTATCCTTGTACGCCGTACGAGACACGACGAACTTTGAATCTGGAACCACTGTGAAGTCATCGTCGCCCGGCTGCAAATGAATCACCAATGAAAATAAATAAATAAACGTATAAATCAACAATTTACAACATTGTAAAGTTAACAGCCCTGTGTCACAGTGTCATATTTCACGCATTCCATGAACTTGTCCTGAACTTTAAAATTTAACTAGCACTATCGTGAACATTAAAATAAAGCAACCACACATATATCATCGGGTCCTGTTCAGCGTATATCGCCATAAATTTTATATATACAACATTAGATGTACAAAACATATGGGTCATTTATACCAAATAATGAGTACCAACACGTTTAAGCTGAGATTTAAACACAGTAATTACAATGCTTACACCATTATGTATGATTTCTATGATTTCTATGATCAGCACCACTGATACAAACATCAATGATGACAACACTTACACCGGTGTCGATAATCTTTTGAAAGTGAACGCTGACAGTGCAGCTGTCGATGTTCTGGTGATCAGTGCTTGAGTGAATGAGCACGCTGATTTTCTTCGACCTAATCTTGTTCGCACGATACCCAAACACGAACAGCATCGAGTCGATGACGTTTGATTTGCCGCTACCGTTTGGACCAACAATCGACGAGAAACTCTACAAACACCAACCATACATCATAGATAAGAATCAATAAATTTTCAAAACAATAAATATAAAATTAAAAAACCTTAGTAATGCAAGAGACATAAACTAAAAAACCATGTCGGCTATGCAGTGGATATGTTCTATTATCGCTGAACAAATGATGCTGACAGACATGACTCGATAGTTCAGCCTGTACACCAGTTTAATTTGACATCCCTTTCTTTTTACCAATGCTGCACGCAAGATTAGGATAACCATTGACGCTCTTCAAGCATTGTGATGACATTCAGTTGTATCGAACATGTCAACAAATCTGAAAAACATGCAAAGAACCTCAGACCTGAAGGTCTTGATATTGGCATAGGCTGAACACAGCGAAAATGCAGCTCATGTGGCTCGATAATAACATGACAGGCCCATACATGGATGGACAATAGAGCACTCACACTGGGAAGCACACACCTCACCTCAGGCCTTTGTTTGTTCCAAGAAACAGACCAAGGCAGGATCCAAGCTGGAACATGAGAGAACACCTGCTGCACATCCTGTAAAACTCTTTACCCTGAAGCTGGTCCCTCGTTAATACTTTAATCTTGGTAAAGCTGCCAAAGCAGTCGTGATATATCCAATACTTCTGCTAAATAAAATACAAAGTCGAATCTTTACCTTATGAAATGGACCGAGTGCCTGAATTCCCGCATAAGATTTGAAATTCTCGTTGACAATGTGCGTGATCATAAGCCGAGGTCCGTTGTGATCAAAAGACGAGGCCAATTCGGGGGCCGGTGCAACGACAATCGGCTCATATTCTAAACAAATATATAACCATAAAAAATCAGTCATTCACATAACTACAGTTGACATTATTAACAACATTATTACTATTATCAAAGACATTTTTAACGCACGTAGATGTTGCAGGGTCACACAGGAATGCATAATAATGTGAGGTATGGTTTGTAAATTGTGTTGTGAAAGGCATAAGACATTCAGACCTTGAAAGCCAGTAAGAAAAAGTGATTTTTCAGATGTTCCCTAAAAAATAAATCAATAGTTAAAACATCGAACAGACATTGGCAGGCGATTCCATTTCGTGGGCAGCAACATGGATGGCACGAGAGCCAAAGACAGCGCCAAATTGCAAATCAACCATATTCCCATATCCAAAGCTCTAAGTGGGAGGGATGAGTCACGTATAGAGACATAGTAGTTGAAAGTAGGTAGGAGTGAGGGCTCTTTGTAAGGGTTTATAGGTCAGTTTATATGATCAAGGCAAGGCTTAAACAGATACATCAGAATTGAAAAAGTAAATATCATTTCGAAAACAGTTTTTAAAACAAACCTGGAATTCCATTCTGATTAACAGCAAGTGGAGCTTCGTCCACTTCCATTGCCTCAGACATCTTCAAAACAACACTCTATCGGTACTTCCCTAAAGCAGCCACATCTAAAAATAATCCAAATGTAAACAAACCAAGTTTCACTTTTAACTGGGTAAAAAAATACACGCATAGCTGCATACACTCAAATTTCTCAAACATTTGACCATAATATGAATGGAACTAGCATTGTAGCTGTCCATAGAATAAGTATTTTATTAATGGAACGCAATCCAGCAATTGAGCAGGTGATTGCTGAAGCAGCAGCTAAAGAAAGGTCACAGGAATCTGACAGGGAACGGTTGTCAAGAGTGGCTTACCCGTATAGTTATCATTCAGGGTCAAGTTGAATGCATGGCATAAAGGGCCCATTAAGATCTGCTGATAACAGTTTAGTGTCCAAAAGTAATTAGGTTTTGTGAAAATCGATTTCGAGTATTTTTCGGTCGAATTCTGTTTCGGGGATTCTGGTTTCGGGGATTTGGGCCACAACCCGACGCTCAAACCTTTGTTTACCAAGCACAAGCTCGGACCTGAGTCTGCGCTGTGGTAAAGCATTACCATCAAAAGTGAATCAAATAGAAACAAAATAATCCTTCCAATGTTTCCCAACCTATTCAAAGTGAATATTTCTATGTTTTTGGAATGTTAAAATAAATAATTACCATTTCTAAACAAGAAATACTTATATTTACCGATATTTTATATTGATTCGCGCCTAAAGTTTCAGCACAACTTCCGCCCAATAATTTCACGCTGTACGCCTCGTTCCATTCACTTGCCCTAAATAATTTTGAAATTAATGTTGTTGCCAAATGACCAAATTTTATTATTATTCCGTGACTAAGCTTTAGGCCTAGTTAATTTAGTTAATTTACACATAGCAACAGAATGTCGTCGCAAGCATGCTTCTGCATTGTAAAGTTATGACTTCGTGAAAAGCAACATCATAGTTATCTCCAGAGTTCTAGGCTACGTGCCCAACGCAACTTTTGCATTGTGTTTCAAATAGGCAATGTAGGTAGACCTATACTTTTTATTCATTTATTCAATCGACCAGGAAACAAGTTCACGAGTTGCTCTTGTTGTTTGTTCTGACATGTGTTCTGCCCTTGTGGAATAGGCCTTAGTATTGAAGGACTCAGTCTTGATTATTGAATCGTCTTTAGCCTAACCTTAGGCCTAAGTTGTGTCTCGGACTCTCGGTTCCGAAGTTTTTTGTCTCGGGAGTCGGAACACTCAAATCAATCACTGTCTCGAAGTTGCTTACAAGTCTGCCAATGATTGTAATGACCATTCCTCCAATTCAGACGAGAACTTTAATATACAATCTCCACGGTCCGCCCTACAAAGTTCGAAATCGGGTCCACTGATCTCCATGCCCGTCTGTTATCCAGTGCGCTACCTGGATGGTTATGTATTGATTTGCCAAACTAATCAGTGCTTATCAAGTACGTCTGATTTGGCCCATTTGGTCCTAGTCTCCTCGTTAATATTTTAATTACAGCGGTATATAAATTGTACTATTATTACTCTGCGAAGATGGTAGGTCCTTTGAAAGGAAGGCGCCATCAAAATGGCGGAAGATCCGAGTTTGTTAGAAAGTGAGAAATACGCGTGTTTTCTCCAGTAAAATGCATCTTCTTTTCAATGGTCTTAGGTTATTAAAATTGAGCGAGTAAAAGATAAACGCTCCATCTTTATGATCGAGATATTTTAAGAGTTCTGTTTCGAAAATAGAGAAAGTTTTTTCGAATCGATGTACGGCTCTAAAGGAACTGAGAAGTACACTCGTATTGGCTCGGTTGGACGGAACCAACTACTTTGCAAATTGTTACATCTCACTGTAAATCTAAGACTGGTCTAATCTGTTGACTCAGTATTAATCTAAATAATATTAACACTAGAATTTGTTGTTTTGATGGCGTTAAACATCGGCCTTACTGTTTGGGAACAGTGACACTTGCTCGCCGAAGCTCGGCCTTTTAACCATCTTACTAATCTGAGAATGGATGACGATTGAAGATCTCGTTTATAAACAAGGCATTCAATTACTGTTGGAGAATAAATAATGTTCTAATGGTTCCACAGTTTTAATAATGATGATGATAGGTCATCACAAATAATTATTATTGATTTGTTGAGCAGTTTCTTTTGGAAATCAAAGCAATATGTGTAGTTTATGTTTGGAAACCCTTACAGTTTTGCAGTAGCCTAGTTGACGTTTTTGTACTTGTGGCTTTCATGCTATTTGTCTTTGTAATTGAGGATTGAAAACTCTTGAATTCAGTTCTGATTTCAGAACACTATTGAGCTGTGTCAATGTATATATCAGTCAAGTCTCAGATAGTACCAGTGTTATCCACACTAGGTCTGACAAAAAATCTATATGAATATAATGGTTTATTGCATTACAATAGGCTATGGCTGGATTTGTAAATTTGGTAGATTTTGACAATAAAAAATGTGAAAAACAAATATCTAGCTTTAAATAATGACAAGGAATTACAACAAGAAAAGTAGTGTAGTCTCTGAAGTTATCAACCAATGACTAGGGATGTTGTCATAAAAGACTTGGCTAATGATATTAGTTGGGAATTGGGATTATGTTTTGAAAGTTTTTTTTTTAAAGTTAGGTAACTATTGCATTGATCTTCCTTGCCAGTGTCTGGCACAGAACCGAGGGATATCTGGGTAGAGGGTTAAAAGTGACATTTCTCAGCCTGAATTTAAAGTGTGATGAAGACTGGATAGTTGACTTTTAACCTAGCTGCTGTGGGTGGGTGTCTTGAAAAAATCTGTTTAAAATTTGACTTTTGTGAGTCGAGTTTTTTTTACGGTGATTGGGGGTTGCCATGTTATAGGTTTAAACTGCTATAAACACACCCGACCTTGCTTTAACTCTCAGATTTTTTATTCCAAAAAAGTTGTTTTTTTCGTTTTTTATTTTCGTGTTGTTTTATTTCATTTTTCATTTCTAGGTAGCTTTATTTATTTATTTACTGTGTGTTATTATTTTCCTAAATTTTATTTTTGTCTGATATTTCTTTCGTCTTCACCGTACTCTCGAGGAATTACAACAAGAAACACAGCTTCATTATTTGACTGTTTAGCATCATCATTTGAGAAATACATGTAGGCTAATAGGTCCCTACAAGAAATGACATTATTTTATAACAGTTATTTTAATAAAAGCTTCTTAGGCCTATATTATGAATAACAGTTTTAAATACAATATATTATTTACACATCTATAATATAGTCTACTTCAGATTAGATTCTAATTGTGTTATGTCGATCAGCATGGACTTTTGTGGACTTATGCTTACAATTTAAATTTGAAAAATATTTCACTATCTTTAATTTTCCCAATTTCTTATTATGCCAAAGTTAGTATATTAAAAAAATATAACTGTTGTAGGTTTATGTCAATTGTAATTAATTTTGGCGTAATTATAAACTTGTGTTATTTGCCGATTAAGATATAATTGCATAAACAAACCTGTTTTAAGTTTAAAATGCAGTTTAAGATGTAACAAAGTAAAAATTTGATATAAAGTTTTTTTGTCATTTTTATTCCGTTTTCATCGTTTTTTACTTATGATTTTTTTATGAAGCATGTTTGTTTTAAATGAGATTGCATTGATTTTGTTGTTGATAATTTTAGGTACATCAGCAGAAGCTTTAGTCAGCATGAGAGAGAGTGAGTTGAATTGATTATTTTTTCTTTCTTAGATATATGTATTAAATCAGTGTCTAATTATAGCTAGACATTGCTGAACTTTACTTCTAAGACTCACTTGAGGTTCTTACACAATCAATGTCTTTGAAAGTCTTTAACCTAGAGTATAGTTTATATGGTACTCTGCAAAATGCAGAACTGATTGTGGCTTAGTGGTGGCATGAACGTTACAATATTTACGACTGCGTTACACTTTAACAATTTGCATTTGTTTCCAATATGATAAAATTTGGAGAACTGATTTGCATATAACAACTTCACCCTAGCTCCATGTTTGTTGTTTATACAGTTTGACTGATTGGTATTAATGAGGAATTCATGCTTTATGAGAGATGCTTTTAGTGTTATATTTATAAAGAATATTATAAATATAAATAAAATGTTCAATTTTTAAAATGTAATTTAGAATGATTGCGTACATGTATGTCTTACTGCTGTATATACTTAAACATCTGAACTGACATTCTGTTTTGCAGAAAGAGGAAGTTCATTTCAAGTGACGCCACCAAGAAGGGGAGTGGTAAGCAAAATGAGTACTTAGTAAGATGTTGCAAGGCTTCAAAACAGTTGAATTTGACTCCTGTAACAACCTGTGATCATCCATTCATACTGTGGATTGTAGTTGTACTGCAGTATGCCAGGTTGAAATTAAATTCAAAGATTATTATTACTTGAATTAGCTAATTGTTGAAATATCTTTGAAAAATCTTAAATATCCGCCATCAGGTTCTTTATAGAATGAACATTGAGTGTGAATTTTCAGTTTGTGAAAATCGTTAAAAATTACTGTGCATAAGTCAGTTGTGTGTGTTTATCTTCTAAGGTTGGTCGAATACGAAAACCTAACCCTCGAATTTTTGGATCCGATGAAGAGGATGCGCCAGTGACACCAAAGCCACGAAAAATGCCTAAACTATCAAACACTGTAAGTAGAGATGACATGTCTCATGTATAGCAGATCTGACTTGTGACCAGATTCACACAATCACACCAGCTATGGGATTCAAATTTTCATGTTCAGGGTAACATATGTGTGCTTGTTGCATTTTACATTCATGATTAGACGTTAATATCACATTTTTCTGTTTCAATGCTTCCTCACAAGAAAAGGTATTAAAAACAACATACATCGTCTCTGTTCCTGGTCTGATCTAATAATGCGTTGTTATTTTTTGCAGCCAAAAGGTGTCTTAAGTACCCCAGATAAAAAGGTGGCACAAGCAACAGGCGTGCGTCTTCGGAATCTCCTCAAATTGCCTAAAGCACATATCTGGGTTTGCTACGAGTGGTTCTACTCAAACATTGACAAGTGAGAAATATATGAAGTGTTTTATATAATTGTTGTGCGTCATGATTTGCGTAGTTTTCTATTAGCGGCTATTGGAATGTGCAGATCAGTTTAAGATTTTTGAAAGTGACTTGACTCTAAGTGTCGTAATTTGTCGTGACTCTTACAAGTTTAATTTTTCACCAACCAGCATTTGCCTGTTGAAGGACTAATTTAGTAGGACCCAAGTCCATTTTTGGCTCTTAACTTGGAGATTCTGCAAATGCGTGAATCAAAAAGTCAATTTGAAATCAATAAGCAAGAAAAAGAAGATGAGGATGGCAATGGCAACCTTCCTGAATGTGAAATTTATATATGCATATAAATGTCTTACTAATGTTTTGTGATTTTAGCGACCAATTGGATTTTGTGTCCTTAAATGACCATACAGTTCAATGCTCTCTAGATTTATTTAAATGTCTAAATTTATTTAAATGGCATAGTAACTTCTGGAGAACATGAGATCTCATTGACAGTTGAGTTTTAAAATTGTATAGTGGTCTTCCTGTTTTGGTGTATTTATTTAATCAATTTGTTGCATGTTTTTCTTTTAAGGGCATTGTTTGAGGGTGAAAATGACTTCTTCATTTGTCTGAAGGAGACGTTTCCTCAGTTGAAGACACGTCAGTTGTCAAGAGTTCAATGGTGCACAGTAAGACGTCTCATGGGCAAACCAAGAAGGTGCAAACTGTTTATGTATCATGAACATATAAATATGAATGATTGCATACATTTTTTACACTTTTTGAACAGCTCTTCCATTTTACTGTACAAGTTTCTCTACCATGCCAAAATGTTCTGCTGGCCATTATTCTTTTCAATAGAATAGTGACTTTCATATTCAGCATTGGAGTAATTTTTTGTAACAGGTAAACATATTGTATTCAGAAGCTTAGCAGTTTTCCTTTTAGTGTAACCTTGCATCACAGTTCTTGTGATTTTTCATTTTGTGATGTGAGAGAAGTTTGACACTGACAGTGAGCAGTAAAATAAGTAAGAAAGGTTAAATAGTGTACATGTATACATGTGTACAAAGTTCCTAACAACTTCTCGGAAGAGTGGGTTCCTTGGTTGAAGGCTATTTTTTTATAATTTTCATGTGCTAATACCTTATTCACCTTTATATTTCATGCAGTTTTATGTGTTTTTGTTTCTCAGATGCTCAGCTGCGTTTTTTGCTGAGGAGCGGGCAGCACTTCAGAGGAAAAGACAGAAGATCCGACTCTTGCAGCAGCGCAAGTTTGGCGATATTTCAGACTTCAAAGACTTGCCGGAAGAAATCCCAATGCTGCTGGTCATCGGAACAAGGGTAACTGGTAGGCAATGGGATCCGTCCATTCTTTCATTACTTACCACTTCTACCTATTGTGTCTGTGTTTCCCTGTTGTTTTTCTGTGCAATTTTCAGCAGGTGCACGTGAGAGATAAATTAACGTCCATCAAATATGGATCTTTCGATTTACAATTTTTTTTAGCCAGGACGGCTGTTCTCACATTCTTAGAGAAGAATAGTCGCTTGAGGTAGGCTGACAGGTTGACGGACGTATAAATTGTTAGCGACTTCATTTTCTTAGACTCAGCATATGAAGGCAGAAGTTTTGAAATAAATGTACAAAATACTGACTCATTTGTGCCTTTAGAATGAGATATTGTTCTACAGACTTAAAACATACTTGAATTTTGCACGTGGTCGAGTAATTTTTTATATAAAATGTACCTAGCTGTACCTGGCCACGCGTTGCTGTGGCAGAAAAGACCGTCCTCCCCTCCCCTTCCCTTCCCTTCCCTCCCCTACCCTCGCATTCCCCTCCCTCCCTCCCTCTGCCTCCTTCCATCCCTCCCTTCTCCATCCCTTCCCTCTGGTCCCTCCCCTCCCACTTCGTCCAGCTCCCTCCTTTCCTCTCTCACACCGTTCCTTCCCGACAGCGACATATGCGCTATCGCGACTTTTGGACGACTCTACAACGTGATTTCGCGACAAAAACCTTTCCGAAATCTGGCAACCCTCATGGACGTTGGGATGTGTATAATTTCAAAATGGCGGTCAAATGGAATTCAAAGTTCTCTTTTTGTGGAAAAGATTGCATTTTTTCGGGAAAAAAGCATAATACAACACGGTTCTATTGGAATGGAAGGTTTTGTAAAATTTTCAAAACAATTGGTCCGTCAGTTTTCAAGAACACTCATAACAAACTATTGGAAAGTTTCCTTTTTATTTATATAGATGGTGTAATTTGTTTTAAAGCTCGACTTCGGCGACCGCAGGATGGACTGTTCACGGGTGTCATTGATGCGTTGGACACCGCGAACAACTCGTATCGAATAACGTTCGACCGAACGGGATTGGGAACACATTCAGTTGCAGATATAGATGTCCTTGTATGTATCCAGATATTGTCATTATCAGTGGTTGATTTGATAGGCTTTGTTGACATTATAGGTTTAGTGGCCATCTTGTAAAACTGTGTACAACAATCTGTAGAGTAATTGGATATTTAAATTGAGAATTTAATGACAGAATATTTCAGTTGATGTTGTTTCCACTTTTTTTCCCATTGTTTACAAACAGAATTCTTAGCACAAATATTCAATGGTTAATTATCCATTCTATAATATATTAGTTTTTTAAAGTTCTGCTTTTTTGTTTCTTATACTGCTATGTATGTTTATCTTTAAATATTGTGTGATTGTGCCGAATCATGGCTAGATTTATATATACTCCACAAACTTATTAAAGCATTCTACATTATTACTAAAATCAGATATAACGCAGTCTCGGACTTGTATCTAAGCATATTATCCTCTAAGACTAAGCATGTTTCAATAGCATTTCAATGGCACAAGCTTTTAAAGTTGAATTCGTGGTGAGTTTCCAATTGATGTATTTGTAATGAGTCTTTTTATCTGTGCAGGGTGCTTTCGGTCTTGACAATCATTGATGTAGCCATGCTGGCATTCCCTCTGAAACCTCCAAACAGTTTGTAGTTGGTAGTTTGATGTGCTCCTGGGAGCTCTTTCAACAACGCGATACATAAAACACGTTGAATGCTCACCTAAAGAACAGTGCTTAGCAGTTGCATGATACAGATAACAGAATGGTAGACACAGTTCTAGATCTGTAAGCCTTCACAATTAAATCAGAACGTGTGTTTTTGTAGAGCAATGAACTGCAAGAGACGATGCCGCTGTCGTCTTTTCACGTGAGAAAGCGACCGACACGCCATCTTATGTTTAGTCCGTCACGCTTTGGATCGTCGTCGCCAAATCTGGTGAGTTAGATGCGATGAAGACATGGTACACATCATCAATGTCTGATGTATGTCCAATTGTCCATAAACACATTTCAATGGCATACTTTTGGCTCCATGTTATGTGATGACACTTGTATTTTTCCTGGACAGAACTGTATATATATATGATACTAGAAGGAGTGCTCACTTACTGTGGATTTGGTTTTAATGACGTTGTGTGTTTTGACGTATTAGCTACCGTTGAGTGAAATTATCTAAGTCAGATCTTTTGGAGAAGGTACATGACTGTGTATGTGTGCATTCATGAGTGAGTGTGCATGCATGAAATGCCATGCATGTGTGTGATAGCTTTTGTTTCAATCAATAAGAGTTTAATCTTAAGCAAAAACTTTAATTTAAAAGCCATTTAGTAAGAAATATATATATATATCTATAATATATATATAGTATATTTTAAAATTGTGTTTATTTAAATCAGGATAATGATCCTTTGCTGGGAAGCCTTCCATCGAAGAGTAATCTTAGACAGATTGAAGGCGACACACTCGGAGGATTTCCTATCAAGTTCCTCGTATTGATAGTAAGTTTAATCCTTTCCTATAACTCTACGGCCAATATCTATGTATCCTGTGAGACACTGGACTGTTAAAAGTCCAATTTCTTTTAAACAAGAAGAGGATAATAACAATTAGTAGAAGATTGTTTTCACAAATTGTTTATTGCTCATGAGACATGAAGCAAAGAAAATAAAACTGAAGCAGCAGGTCATTAAAGTTAAGAATTAAGTTTGTTTACTGGAGTAAATAAATTCAGTCTGTTAGCAATGAAATTCTGAAGACAGTTATGAAGGGTTGAAATTGCCTGTTCAAAATATTTTAATGATCTTGTAGACAAGGCTAACGAAGTTGCTTGGAGTCAAGAAGAAGTTGCTAAAGGACGTTAAAGAAATGAACACCGAAGCGGAGAAAATGGTAGGCACTTAAATTGATGTGCTGTGTGTGTGTGTTTTATTTCATATGGCAGATGTTTATATTATTTGCATACCTCTTACGTGATTTGTTTTTGTTGTGTATCTTTTCTGTCTTTGCAGCAAGGCTTAAACAACTGAACGTAGTTTCTGATTACAGTACAGTAGTACCGGTAGATTGTATTTGAGAATAATTTTTTATCCTGATGTAGTAGTAGTACATTACGTTTGAGGTTACGCTTTTCCTGATGAGCATCACATGGTGCACAGGAAATGCTAACAAATGTTGTCAGTAGCCACATTTTTCTATTGAAGACCAGACATTTATAGCATGCAATGCTAATTAATAAATTCTCCTCAAAAGAGGGTAGCTCTAGAAAATGCGTCAACTGTTTGCGAAATGAGTTAACAAAAATAATTTTTACTGCTAGTTTGCTACAACTTGGACAATTTATGTACTTCAGTACCATTTTGAAATAGCATGTTGTAAAATAGACATTATCTTTATATTTTTTAAAATTAGAAATCCTGTGAGAAGGAGTTTGAAATGCCGTTCCAGCATCGTTACGCCAGCCTTATCCTGGACCTTGAACGCCTCAATGTTGAACTCAACAAGTACCTGACCGGAGTCCAGCAGTGCTGGCAGGAAGTCAGTATCAATCTTAATTAATTTTTTTACTGTTATAATGATTTTTTATATCATCTAGACATACATCCATCACACCTAGATTTGACTACCTTGGTGTGATGGCATAGGCTAAACAGTTTCTGTTATTGTCATATAATGTACTAACGGCATACTCGTATGGAAAGAGTTGCAGATATAACTGCTTGTAAACTTGCTTGCCAGATTCTATGTTGTATAGCATAGCAGAGGCTTATGCAGAACCTTTGATACACACTTATGTTGAACTGTGCCCAGCCTCATTGAAAGTAAATTTGTAGAACAATGATAGTGAAATGTGCAATAACATTATTGTCCATGGCTACCCACAGAAAAACATCTAGATGAAGGCATTCCAGGTATACCACTGCTTCCTTAAAATGTCACACGTATGAACAGATTGCAAAAAAGCATTTTGAATTACAGCGGATGAATCTCTTGTCAGTGATTTAAGTAAATCTTTATGTTGTTGACATTGTAGTTTCGTACAACTTAAATGCTTTTGTGAATTGATCGAAGTAATTAGGTTTGCTTTTGTCTTGACAGTTCGATCCCGAGCAGGGTGTTTCTCTCGTTGATCAGCCGATGGAGATTCGGAAAAAGTGCCAAGCAGAAGCAGAAAGCATCGTCAAGAAGACAAATTTACAGCAGGTACCTCGATGAATTAAAAAATTAATTAATTTAATTAATTTATGTGACCTGCAATGACGCTTAAATACACTGACTTAACATTTTTATCTTCAACTGGTAGGTCTTGTTTTTATTTTCAGCACATTTTGTAAAATGCTCTTTAAATAAGTAAAAATCATTATGATTACCAGATAAATAAATTTGTTTGACCCGATCTTCTTGTGTGTTAAGAGTATTTTATGCATTGCTTTAAATGATCTTAACTAAAACCATGCTTTTAAAATTTGTTTTGTTTAATATTCAAGCATTCTTTAGCCTTTTGTTAATGAAGAATCACTAGAAAACAATACTCATTAAAGTGCTAAGTTCTGGAGATAAAATTACTTTCATATTTTATGTCTTCATATATTTCATGTATTCTACCGTAATTTTATCCAAGGGATGTGCTGATAATGATTTCACGAAGAAACGTCAGCAGTGTGAATGCTCTTTTTACCGGGATTTATTGTCGTATTTCTTCAGGGAAAGAAAAGAGTCAAGAATGAGAAAAATCTTCATTTGATCGCTAAACTGTTATCACTTCTACTTCAGATCAGGGTTAGTGTACTGTCGTTCTGTTCTGGAAAAATGTCATCAGTTGTGTATAGTCCATGACAACTGTCTCTCTCAGCGGACTGACTGTTTTGACTGTATTGGCCTGACTGTCTTTAGTTTGGTGCCCCATCAGCTGAGGCTGTACAGAAGTTGCTGATTATTAGATAAATTTCTCATTTTCTTAGCTTCCTAATGAATCATCATTCAAATGAGATTCAGCTAATAATTAGAAACTTCTGTAAAGCTTCTTAAGAAATCATAATTGAAATACCAAGATGCATACTTGCATTCATACATAATATTACGTATGCAAAGTAGAAGTGCTTACTGCTTAATTATCTTAACATTAATATATGAAAACTGAAACAGAAGTTTAAATGTAACCATGATGTATTTATACTTGCCTTCACACATTTACAAAGTAGAAGTGTGGAATTGTCTTATATTATTAGCGCGAAAACTGAAACAGAACCAGTGGTGGTACGAGTTGTGGACATTGAGGAAATAAATTCTGAGTAGATTAATTAATTAATGGTGATGGTTTTTACTTTTGCAGACGTTTGCAGACAGCGAGATGCATTCGTTTGAGTTCAAGTCGCTTCAAGATTCTTTGGACGAAATCAAGAATTCTCTCGATCCAAGTAATGTCGGGTAAGGATTTAGATCGTAATTTGCTGTCTTCATGCAGAGTAACCATTGAGAAGCATTGGCATGTTTGATCAGCTTTTATGTAAATTTATATAGAGCCACACTTGTCTAAAGTTACCTGGTTTCGATTCTTTCTGGCTTCATTTGAAAACTGAATGAAATTTGAACTTCATATTGATTTTTAAAATGTTATGCTTTGAATATTTCAGTTTGGTGTTCTGGTACTGCTAGTTTCAGGCAGTTTTGCATTTTCATTTATTGAACAATAGTGTAAAAAGTTTCCTTTTTAATCCTTGCTTAAAGTGTCATTATTTGCTGAAGACCTGCTAATGGTTGGAATTTCAGCCATTAATGCATTTTAGTAATAGTAATTTAGTGTTAAATGGTTGCAATTAATTAATGAGTTCGTCTATGTCTGTTGCAGTGTATTCCAAAACAACGTAGAAATCCACGTCAATCACATCCAGAGCGGTCTGACACAGACAGGAAACTTGCAGGCATTTGCATCGTCGTCAAGCACGATGTTCTGAGACGCTACGAGAAGTCGTTAGTCTACCTGAAAAGTCATTTCACAGATGATGATTGATGATATCATGTTATTCTTGTGGTGCCACTGGCGTCGTTTCCCGAAAGTTCTTTCCGCTTTTGCTTGTGAGTTGTTTGTTGAATTAAAGCAAAGTCTGGGAATAATTCGTCAGCGGTCTTTTAAATTAGACAGCGTTTCCACAATGAATTTTTGCAGCATGTCGCTTACTGTATATTTATTTATTTCAACGGAACTAATTCACGATATAAATGTCTAATAAGCTGGTATGCAAATGATGTTTTTTGCTCGCTAGTGTGTCACTCGGGAGGTTGAGTGTCGCAGCAGTTGGCATGGACAGTTGGCATGGCGACAGTTGGCATGGCGACAGTTGGCTTGGACAGTTAGCATGGACAGTTGGCATGGACAGTTGGCATGGAGTAGTCAATGAGAATTGGGGGGGGGCGTATCGGTCTTGCTCCTCCACAGACTGTCTCCTACTCATGGGTATGCTGCGCGAGTCTGCTTAACTCGCATTGCTTATTTATGACAATGCACTAATGTCTTATTTGTTATGATTGAGTCTTGAATACAATACTGTTTGCTTTCCACAATTTACTACTACAAAGTAGTACGAAGTTGTTTTAAGTACTACTACTTCCTAAACTTCTGGTTTTGAGCTTACATATTCTGGTATCATTTGCAGGATTGAAGCGCTACTCAGTGTTACAGTGTCACTAAAGGAAATGATGTCAGTACCTGTACAATGCACATTGAGTCATGTTTGTGTTCTTTGTTGGTTTTAGCTGATACTCTGTTAAAACAGCTTTGGTAATTAACACAGTTGGAAGTTGTGTTGCTGTTGGTTTCTTGTAATATTATAAGCAGGATGTAGTATAGTGATTTTAATGTATTTTAGAAAAGAGAGTTGCTTTCATCAATCAGAAGTGAATATGCAAAGCATTTACATTAGCAGAACATTGGTAAAACAGAAATAGATAAATTTGTCAGTTAACTCATGAAGAAATGCAAATGTTTCAGACATTGAATAGTAGTTTTGGCTTCAGATTCTTTTAAAGAAATTTTCTTACGTGTACACCCAAGTTATTCGGTCATCATGTTTGACAATTCAAAATCTGCTTTAAATGCATGCTTGAGATACGCCTGCTACTGCAGTCAAACACAAAATGGTTGTGACTGAAAGTATCAGCTGGAGGGAGATTGGCCATTCACTGCAAATGACCAACACTTTTGAGGTCATGATGTGATGGTGCTGTACTGTAGGGAGGCAGTGCTGATATTCTGCTATTGCTTAATGGTAGTAGGACGTTTAATCAGGCACTGGTTCACATTTCCAACAGAGCATGTAGGTCAATGCCAACTTTCAGTGCACAGTAGGCAATTTGTATATGGTGTGAATGGAAATTGTTTTAACATGTTAAGAAATGTTTTAACATGTTCAGAAATATTTGCATATGTGACCACTGATGTCCTGCCAACTACAGATGTGTACATAAGACTGTTCATCATTAAAGTTGTTGAATCTATTTCATCAATAAAGTTGTTGACATGTGGATTTAAACAATGACATCTTGGCCATGTACCCAGTTTGCAGCATGCCACATGGTTGGTTCAGCCAGCAACGGGTTGGTAGACCTTATTCCAGCTATAATTATTAAATAAACTTGCAACGTGTGCAAGGTCACACCGAATATATAGAGCCTAATATATAATAGAGGCATAGCCAAGAAAAAACTTCGGGTTCCATTTTGGGTTTTTCCAATGTACCTGGTCGCAAAGCACACGGAATTAGTTTTCAGAATTGTAATAAAAAAAACTTTTCAGCCCGAAACCCACTAAAGCCAACCCTCATGACAAGATAAGATTAATGATTGCGCATGCTCTTGATCATCTGTGTGGAACAGTCTATCAAAGGTATCCATCTGTCGACACAAGCTTACGAAAGGACCAAGACCGTAGTCAGAATTTTATTTCAGGGAGTGGGGTGTTCTCTAGATCTTGAGTAAGCTGACATGCAACCGAAGCAGCAACTGACTTGAGGGGTTTGGAGAAGCGTCATCATATTAAGTCTTTTTCTGAACTTCAGCAGCTTCCACATCATTGTCACGATTAGATCATCGTCATTATCTAATCTAAGTTGCATAAATAAGAGCTTTAAATTTTAATCCCATCGTGCATCATGTGTTAGTAAATGCAGTATTTAATTTCTGGGTGGTGTTCAAATACCCAAAACACCTCCCTAAATATGTCCTTGGTGACAACACCCAGAATATACCTAAAGCGGAAATAGGGCCTACAGTGATCATTTAACAAAGATGTTAAGTAATTTAAGTAATTAAACCTAATCTAACCCAATGAATTCTAATAATATATAGCCCTGATATCATCATTTACAAATGCAGAAGACAAGAAAACCTCAACAGACCGAAAAACAAGAAAGCAAGTTGAAGGAGATCACACTAAAGTTAACAGAGGAGACAATGCAAAGGCTGTCACAAATATTGATTGTCATGTCATGTCAGTCACCGACGTCGCTGCGCGACGGTTGGTCACATGCATGGACTAGAGCTCTCCACTGCCTCCAATATTGATTGAGTGTTCATCAATGAAACGATCATGAATTGCCCATTGTTTAACAGTTTAAAAATAATCCTAAAAGTACTTTTCTAATTATTAGTACTGTTCTAGTTATTATTTTGTCTCAACTAAAGATTTGGGTCCAAATCTTTCACTGATTCAATTCGCTCCATGTAGGCCTATCAAGTTATCGACTAATAAAAAAGTAAACAAAAAGCAAAACACGTCTCAGTTTTAACTCCGTGTCATATATATTTGCCAAATCTTAGAACCTTTTCCGACGATTCTAGGCCTACTAGAATTGATGAGCTACTATTAATTTGACCTTTGAGATTGCGAGGAAAAGATTTGCTCTTAGGCCTACAATGGAAGTTGACATTTAACACGCAACAGCTTCGACAAATCTTAAAAGCTGCATAAAGGAATCCAGAAATTTCTGCAGCAACTTACGTGCGACGGAAATTCCCAGTTCAATAAATTCGACTTTAAAAGCAACAATTCGACAGAAACTTTCGAAAACTGCGGTACCTATGTAGCTTGATGTATCTAAGCAAGCAAATGACGTTGCTAGAGAAAATCAGAATGACGTAGTCTTTCGATCACGGCCTATGAGGGCTTTCACATCTTCGGACGATTATATAGCGCCTGATTATAAGCTTGAAATTAAGTAACGGAATACCACCTACGGGGTTTACTGAGGGGTTTAAAAAACGATTTTTTGCTTACAAATGCAAGATCTTATAAAATTATGGGTGCCCCTTACCATCCATTACCTGATTTACCTCCTGTTAAAAAGCAGAAATTTAAATTATTTAATTAGGCTACAATTTACTTTTGAACATTACAATGAAGTTCTTTGTTTCTTGACGAATGCAAGAGACGTTTTATTAGGCCTATCGAATGTTTACGTGCGTCTACCTTATTTAAAGCGGGTGGAGGGAGGGTAGGCGGAGCTAATCTAACCAATAAAAAATCCTTGTGTACGCAACAGTATGAAAGGCCGCTTATAACGCTTGCAAGTTGCAACTATGCGACAGGCGTGAGCGTATAATATAGGCCTACTACACAGACGCGTGCGTGAGCTGTCGCTATAAACTCTGTATATTGTTTTGGATTAACACTGAAACGCAGAGTTTTGGAAAAAAAACTACGTACGTGGATTTTTGGATTTTGCAATGTTTGTATGTGGCTGTCAGCCTTGGGAACAGGATTTGTTGATTGGAGGTGCATGAGTTGAGTTAATGCAAAGCCTGAATTGAGGTTAGTGTTCCTGAGTTGACATGCCTCTGACTGTAATAGGCGCTCGGCTAATTATGGCTGTACTCGGGCTGCGGTTACTTGAGCAAGCACAGTAAACAATGGAGTGAATAATGCTGTGGGGTCATTCGATCTGGTTTTCATTAGGCTGTTAGACCCGGTTGTTTTCATGTGGTGTTATGTTATATTATAGCCTTTGAACGCCAAATCTGTGCTCTTTGAGTGCCAATAAGTATAAATATCAGTATTCAGTAGTCTTATTTATGTCTTGAAAAAGGTTTATTTGACCTTCATTGAGTTCATTCCTAAAGTCAGTGTGTAAAGTGTAAACTAAATCAAAAATGGTTGATCAGTAGGCCCTTATTAGTGATCAACAGCATTATCTCATCATGTAAGCTTATCTCATTTTTGTATTACAGTATTGCAGGCTGTCTGTTCCGTTAGTAGGCCTACTAGTAGTTAAGATTGATGCTAATTAAGTCAAAGTTCTGTATGCTGTAACTGGTTGCAGTCTGTCAACCGGATTGGTGAATAAACGAAATTATTAAGTTGTTGTAAATTTTAAAGAGCATCGTAAATTCACGAAGCCGACGTTCAGACTGTATTATTGTGTATATATCAAGTAGTTGGTGAGATATATGAAGGAGAAGATGGAGAATGATTGCCACTTGAAAGTCTCTTATCTTGAGAAGCATATAGACGCTCATTATTCTTATTACTGCAAAGACCTCCTTGAAATATGTTGAAGTTATTTTAAAGCTGCTATTTAATTATTAGGCTTATCACAGGCAAATGAGTAGGTTGGGAATTCATACTAAAGACAGACATGTATGAATATGCATTGTTATTGAAAAGAATACTCTAGTTACAGGAATAGGTAGGCCTATAAGCATAAGTGTACAGTAGGTTAAGCAATGCAGGTTTTTGCAACCACTTAATTGATAATATGCACTGTACCCGTCCCATATACTTAAAAATATATATAATATATATATAACATAACATTTTATTGAGTTTGATACATAATTGCGAAGGTCTTATCTCAGGCTTCAAAACAACACACTAATTATAGCTTTAGCTTTATTCTAACCCAAGATATACTTAGGCAAAAAGTGATCAAATTAAATTAATTAATTTATTTATTAACTTAATTAAAGCAAAATAATATGCATATCAAGAGCATTAAAATAGCTTTAAAACTTGTATTTTTTAACAAATAAAATAAATTAATTTGTTTAACCATTTTTAGATTAAATTCTGTGCAAAAACCAAAAACAGACCTACAAAATATTTTCCTAAATATCTCTGATCAATGTGTAATTTCCGACTTAATACCGATTTCGGTGTGGACCGCCTCATTTTAACTCAATATTGATCAGTAGTTTGGAATAACAGCCAAAATGGTTTCTTCAGTAAAGAATAAAATGAACATCAATTATATTGAAACATCACCACCACCACCACCACCACCACCACCACCATCATCATCATCATCATCATCATCATCATCATCATGTCATCATCATGCCTCAGGTGAACTTAGAACTGGTCCTATGTGCTTTAGAAATGATTTTGAAATTCAGCTTGAATTAACTTATGCAAATACAATTGCTCCAGGCATATGCCATTGTGTGCAGTATCATTAATAAATGAAAACATGCTGACACATGGCCATAAGTGGATATTATTAAGTGCCATTCACACACCTGCACACACCCACCTACCTAAGTATTATATAGATTATATAATATATATATTTTATATATATATATTACATTTATTTATATATATATATATATATATATATATATATTTATATATATTGATACCACCTTGATTGTACCCACCCACAAACACATACACAAGTAGGTGGATGGTGGTAATATTTGAAAACAGCCATAATGCTGTATGTATGTTTGCATGGCTCATAGACTTCTAGATTACTTTAGAGGCTAAATATATAGGCCCTTGCATGGCTTAATCCTGATTGTTATATTGTTGTGATCTGACCTGGAAAGTAGGCTATCTTCCTGGGATTGTGTACATTATGTGAACTGTCTGGTGTGGAGGTTACTGTGATACTGTTGATGAATACATGTTCCTGTTGATGAATACATGTTCCTGTTGATGAATAGGGCCTACATGTTTCTCTTATCAAATCCGACCTCTGACCTTCTCTTTTGTATCCTCATTGCATTGGGAGAGTTTCACTCCAAACTGAGTAGTTTCAAACTATCATATTATCCTGCACTGACTACCACTGCAGCCGTCATAACCACCTTCTTTTTGAACAATATAATAATATTATATATTAATATTATATATTAATATTATATATTGATATTATATCTTCTGGCTTGACTCTCTGTATAGTTTGCAAACTGGCTGCGGGGCTATTATATACTATTATAATCATTGCAAATTTATTAATGCTATCATCTGTTGATGCATCAATCTATGATGCTGAGACGTAATCTATTATAAATAAAGGACTCTACACAGTCTCACACACAGTCTTGTGATGGTGACGGTTGAACCCATGCTTTCCACTTTACAAGGCAGTTGGACGCTGTGTCCAAAACTTGATTTCATATAGCGCTAGTGAATAATCTTGTCTCCTTTGTCTCCAGTGCTTTTGTGAGACATTCAGTGCTTTTGAGAGGTACTCCGTTCTTAAGTGTGGAACTGAAAATGTGCTTTAATAATTATTAAGTGTCTTGAGCACTACATATGTACGAGCATGCAGTTTTTTGTGGTGCTGTGAAATTGTGGAGAATTGCATCAGGCTTCAGCTGCATGGCGGTGCATGGTATTCTAGTGGTTAGCATGCTAGTCTGTCAAGCAGCAGGTCAGGGGTTCAAAACCTTGCCAGGGCAGAAATTTGTGTCGAGATTTCTGCTCCAAGTGTGCCTCTAGCCAACTCATCTATGATGAGTACACCGACTGTACACTGTTGGTGGCAAGATGAGAGGACGAGAGAGAGGACTGGCCACTCGCCATCCTCATATGCCAAGGCTAAGAAAATTAAGTTGCTGAAACTTCATACCCATGGCTGCCTCAGGGCTAGCTAAAGAGACTGCTCTTCTTCTTCTTCCTCTTCTTCTTCTTCTTCTTCTTCTTCTTCTTCTTCTTCTTCTTCTTCTTTAGTTGCTTTGCACTGAAATGCTGACGTCTGTAAATTTAACCATTATTGATATAGATGGCAGTTTACTGAATTGAAACTGGAAAGTTGTGATGGACCTGCAACTGCAAGTAGCCAAATGTTTTTTAAAATGTTTTTGTGATTTAGCTATTTTTTACGCCCACCAGTCTGTGATTTTTATGCATATGTGAAATAAAAATTTTGCATTCTCTGGATTGATTTACATTCTCTTTTTCTGCTGTTTCGATGAACAAGACAATAATAAACTTTTATGTGGCTCGGTTTGACAGATTATTGATAAGTAATAAGCCTTTGACATCTGTCAGATCAGTTTGATTGATTATTTGACAGGTGATACTCACCCAGTCAGACAGTCAATCAGCCAAGTCAGTCAGTAAGTCAAGAAATCATTCTTTCATTCAGTCAGCTGATCTTTCAGATAGTCAATCAGTTATCCAGTCAGTCGGCCAGTCAATCAATCAATTACTCAATCACTGAATAAGATTGTCAGTCCATAGAATAAAATATAAATTGTTTATTCACACTTGCATTTTCACAGAGCACTGAGTTGCAAAGGAGATCAGACATTAGGTTTAATATTAACATCCTAGACGTTTTTAGTAGATCAATAATTATGGCCTTTTTACTTAAGGGCCTGTGCAACTGTGCATGCTTCAATGCTTGCAGACAATGCTACAGATGAGAATAAATCCTACCTAAAGTACCCGTATGGTTTTCCAAATATATAATGGTCTATATAAATTAATGATAATAATAATTTAAGACAAAAATGAAAATAACAAAAACAAGAGCCATAATGATAACGATAATAATAATAATAATGCACCTGTACCAACGTTTATCTGTATGCACTCAGAGATTCAACGCCATAGCCTTCAGAGGAACATTCTCACAACCAACCCGGGTCGAGGACGACCAGCCATACTAATAATTAAATGCACTATACATTAGTTTTTAGTATGCTGTTGTAGGCACACTATTAGTACATTATGATTGCGTTTAAAAAAAAAAAAATAATAATAATATTAGTATTAATAATTTTAATAATAATTAATAATAATAATAATTTTAAGACAATAAAATAATAATAATAATAACAATAAAATAATAGCCTAATAATAAAAATAAAATAGTAATAAGATGCACTCTCTGCATTTGACTGCATTTTCCTTCTCACCTGAGTCATTTTAGTAATTGTAATTTTATTTTTCCTAGGGACGGAGAGTCGGAGACTTGGAGAGCTCTTTGCTCCTGATGACCAGCTGATCAGTGTGTGTGCATGTGCCTGATATGTGTAGCCATATAGTCGAATGATTTGCCCAAATCTGCCAGGACTGGCTGCACTGCCAGGGGCGTGCGAGTCTCTTTACCGTTTACTGACGAGACGCAAGTCTATTACTTACTCACTTCAGGCCGAAACAAAACTGGACAAATGTCTCTCAACTGTTGATTTGACTTTTCTCGGTTAGTTTTAAATAATCGATTTCTGTTTATCTCTGTGAAAAATATTTTTATTTAAAAAATTAGATTTGCACTTTGCGACTACCTTGGTTTTAAAGTTTTGTTTTCAGAGCTATTTTACTCATGTTTGATATATCCTGAAAACACCAAGTTCTTGCTCAACTGATGTTAATCAGAATCAGCAAAAGCAATTGATTCTTTGTTGCAAAAATGCTCATTGTAATTCTAAATGTGAAATTTGTATTAATGCTAAATCTGATTGATTAGTTAAAAAAATTTGATTATCGATCAGTGTTAGGAAGGGTGCACATTTTCACAGGGAAAGACCTATGCAGGAAAATTAGTACCGGTATGTAGGCTATTACTATGTAAATTGGTAAATATATTCTTTATTGAGAGGCCACTAACAAAATAATGCACAGCACTGTACAGTGTACATGGAAGCTTAATTACATTCAAACGAAGAAAAAAAAATATATATAAACAAGACAAGAATTTGATGAAGGAAGTTATTGTATATCAAGGGGAAATATTGGGAAGTTGGGTTAGGTTTAACCATAAGAGGAAAGATAAAGTTCTTCAAGGGAGCATAGGGGAACATAGGGGAGGAATTGGGATTCGTGGTAACAGAAAAGTCAAGAGCTTAAATAGCCAGATTTATACAAATAAAACAAGATTTTATATGTATAGCATCGGGACTGACAAGGAGGCATTGGTGAGTCACATTTCAAACATGCATGGGGAGTTGACAGTTATGGGTATGAGACTGGAGCGTACGGAGTAGTGAGTTACTTGATTGAGGTGACAATTTCTGCAATTCACAATGAAGATTGTGCAGAATACGGGCATAGTGTAGTATCTGCATTGTTGTAGGGCAGTGGTGGCCAACCTTCTATACATAGTGTGCCACAAAATATCAAGCGCGCGGTCCACGTGCCACCACATCACATACACGTATACTAAACTAAAGGCATTGTGACCTGTTTCAATTTGAAACATGCACTTACATAACCTGAACCTTTGCAAAACTTGACAAAGTCTTTACTCGCCGTCAGAATAAGTTATTCTTATCAGCCTTAACTATTATAAATGCATGCCATCGCTTTCAATTCATCACTTTTCTGACAAAAATACTGTTCTGCCTAAATGTTGCTTTCTCTTGCTGTTAAAATTAGCCTTGATAGCTGACCAGTGACCAAGGTCGGCATTTTTTTTATTAAAGTTCCCATGTAACTTATTGAAGTGCAAATTCAACATTAATTATTTACATACCACAACTGCTACAGTATGCCTATACAGCAGACAAACAGATTTGGATGACTTTCCAAAAGTAATAATAGGCCTACTTTTCTTTTAAAAATGCTATTCTTCCCAATTCACACCAAACTCCTGCCAGACAATGCTGTATTCATACTTATTTTGAAGAACTAGCTGTCTTGCTGCATGTATACAGTGCTAAAGACATACTGATATCCAATACATAAAAACCCTTTGAGAAGACCAGGCAGTCTCTTCCTTCGTTTGATCCTGCAACCCTACGGTGGGGGTGAAACTCAATTTCTTATCTCTGAATGGGATGAAATATGCTGTGGAGAAAGTGGACTTTGACCATCCGCCGACTGATGAGGCTGGCCAGCTTGGCCGACATATGCCCACTGCCAGCCCAAGGAGGTCTGGATAATGTACCAGCCTGTCCACTTCGTGCTCCTGTGCTGTGTCCGTCTGCAGCCGTCAAGCTAATTAGACTTGGCCTGGTCACTGCAGCTACGAAGATACAGACGCGCCTAAGATTCGCTTAAGAGATAACATTATAATATTTTTCGAAAATTCCATGGTCTCGCGTGCCACTCATCATAGGCCGGCGTGCCACAAGTGGCACGCGTGCCGCAGGTTGGCCACCACTGTTGTAGGGAGTCACAAATAAAGGAAAAGATAGAGGTAACTTCATGTGGTGTTCTTTTGCCAATGTATGGAAACAAGAAACGTTGAGATTCCCATGCAGACAAATAAAGCGAATTTACTTCAACTGGTACAGACAACTCTCGTAAATAAGACAAGTAGGAGTCTGACCCCAGGACCCGACCCAGGAGCAGTAATAACAAACAATAATACTATGTGCATGGTGTAAAGTTGACTTCTTTGTTGCAGGGGTTGGGTGTACCCTCGGCTCAGGGATCTACGTTGTGATTGGTCAGGTAGCGAAGTCTGTTGCTGGACCTTCCGTTGTTCTGTCATTTCTCATCGCTGCTCTTGCTTCAGTTCTTGCAGGTAACCTTGTTATTCTAGTATCTTTGACCTTTAGAGCTGACACAATTATTTTGCCTAACTGATTACTGGCAATACCAGTACTGCAATAATCGGTTTACAATGAGCCCCGTCTGACAATTGATTTTGTGCCTTTGATGAGCCTGTGTGTGTGTGTGTGTGTGGCCTACATCTGTTGTCAGTCACTGTATGTACATCGGATGCTTTGTGTGGGTGTCGTTTGTGGTGTGTTGACAATGAAAAACTCGGAGGTGGTATCTGGCTGGCATTCACTGCTTTTCAACCATAGATGCATAATGGTCATTAATTTTTTTCATTGGGAAACGATCTCACGTCGTTGCTGGTGTTTTGCTCTTCATGCCAGAGTGTAATGCCATTACCCTGCTGCTGGTGTGGCGTGTGCCAATTGGTTTGAGCAGTTGACCTGTAACGGAGGGTGTGGGTTTGAACCTTGTCCGAGGTGGTTACGGTTATGACTCCTTGCATTTGGTACAGCTGCTTGCATTGATATTTGGCTCCTTCAAATCTTGTGTTATAGACTCAGTGTCTAAGAAATTATGGTGGGTACATTTCTAGTTTATTTGAAGGCTACTGTCCTTCTGTACTAAGGGACTTTGTGGTCTAGCACTGATCTACAGTTTGCTTACCATGCAGCCCACTCATGCTTAATCACGATGACAAAGTTGGTTATCAGTTTTCTGATGGTAGACTGTTGTCACAATTTAAATACTTGTGATATCTGTGTTTTTAACGCTGGTCTTCTTATGGGGAATACACTTCCACTGCAGCTTTGCAGAATCCTTCTCCTTTATCTTATTTTGCTTATATTTGAATAATTATCTTTTCCAGCTACCAAGGCTTTTGAGGTGTATAGTGTCTGATTAAAAATTTGGTAATTGTGCTAGAATTTGATTTTCAGGTCTGTCCTATGCTGAATTTGGTGCAAGAGTGCCAAGAGCCGGATCTGCTTACGTGTACAGTTATGTTACTGTGGGTGAGATCTGGGCTTTCGTCATTGGATGGAACCTAGTTCTGGAATACGTCATAGGTAAATTAAAAACAGTTGTCTCGTATTTTCATTGTAAACAGAGATTTACTGTTTTCATTAATCCTGGTATTATAATGTTAAACATGGTTCCCACTTGAAAATTGCATTGTGTTTTGCTTTTATTTTATGTACTGCTATGATATAAAGTTCTTATTTGGTAATGTTTAGCTGTCATAATTACGCTTGTCAATTTTTTCATCTTGATAACATGCATCCATTGTCTGGCTTTTCTTCATTTTGACAGCTAGTGCTATTATTAAATTATATATGATTATTATTTTCTGGCTGCCACAGATTGTTTTGAAAATTGTTTGTCGGTGTTGAGTTGAACACAGTGTGGATAAAGTTGTAAAGGCTAATGAGAAAAGGATGTTATACGTTTTTGGTCGAGTAGAGTTTTTGAAGGTGAGAGCATCTGAGGAAGTAATGACCTGACAAAACTTGAAGATGAAGGTGCATTACATAATCTTATTTAGAACTCTTCTGAAATTTTTCTGAATACTTTGAGTAATTGTAATGTCTGATTTGCATATTGCTGCTTGAGAAGAACGTCCTCAGAGGCACTCCTGGCCTGACCCTGTTTGATCATTCAGAGTTGCATACATGTGTGTGTATGATTAACTGTCTTGTTTGTTTGTTTTCAATCAGGTTCGGCAAGTGTGGCCAGAGCAACGAGTACTTATATCGATGCCATGACTCACCATGCTATGAGCAAATACCTAACTGAGCATCTACCGATCAACGTTCCATCCCTGTCTCCGTACCCGGACTTTCTAGCATGTGGCCTCTGCATTCTTCTCTCAGGTATCTTTCCTAATAACTTATTGTTATTGTTTTTATTGTTCTAGATGACGACTACAGATGTGTCATGATATTTTGATGCAGACCAGTTTTACTGCAACAGTAACAACGTGAGAGGCTTTAGATTTGAAATTAGAATTTCAGTGTTGGATCTTTTTGCTTTGCTCCAGCATGGACCTGTACATCCTCTACCTTTGTTTGTGTAGGACAACTGTATGGGATAATGCCCTTCTTTCAAAGTTCAGAAGTGCACTGGGCCACACGATTTAGGCCTACTTCTTTTTCTTCAAAAGCGTCTCAAAGCTCACTATATCTCCTTGGCTTTCAACCTTGTTTATGCCTAACTGCATCTTCTACTGACGGCTAACTATCTGCATCTCAGATTCACATTTCTATGTGACTCTAATCAGTCTAATGTATTTCGAATTCAATAATAATCTTAATGTGTCAATTTAAATAGGATTTTTTAAGTTCTTGGGAAATAATGCATTTTGCACCATTAAAAGTTTTATATTTGCATGTTTTTATATGCTGCATAGCTAAAACTGTTGTTATTCATAAATTATTTTTTGTTAGAAGTTGTGTTGAGTGTGAATTGAGCGTCTGATATAAACCGTGCAGGTCGTAAATTGGTGAAAGCGACTTTCAAAGTTGCTGAGGATTTATGTCATGCATCTGTCGTAGTAGTAATCTGAGACGTATTTGCTATTGTTGTCTGTATGACAATCATTGTTCTCGATCGTTTAATCGCTTTGCAGATAGAATCGATTTATCCAATTTTTTATGCAACCGTTTGATTGTTGACATGTGCAGCTGTTGCACGTTGTTCTGTTCAGATTTATTCTGAGCAGTTCATGTGTTGTGTTCACTATTCAAACAGCCCACGATGTTTAGTCTTCTCTTGAACAGCCATGTTTGTCCGAAGACGTTTTCTTAAGTGTCATTTGCTATGTTGGCTTAGGGCGGTTACCGCTACAGAATATATAAGACTGTGAAACATGATTGGGCAAAAGTCATTTGATACTTTTGCATTGTGGATTATTTTCAATAGGTCGGTCAGTTGGGGGTGGAGGTAGTTTAACTTTAGTTGTTGCATAGCGTATGATTTTGATATTTGGTGATTTGTCTTGTTGTTATTAATACTGCTATTATTTTTTTGCCCCAAGGTATTTAGGATCCCTCAGGGACTTTATTACTAACTACTTGTTTAAAAACCAGTCCAGAAATTTTTATTATTATTATTATTATTATTATTATTGTAAACATTTTTAACATATGCAGAGCCACACATAATGCAAATCTGAGTCACGGTTAGTCAGTCACCAAGTGAGGAACAGTTAGATATCCCGGTGTTTGATAGCTAATTAGTGAGAATTAGTTATTTTTGAGGTATTTCTTAAAGATTGAGATGGAGTTTGAACATTGTTAGACAATTCCATTCCTTAGGGCGGCAACGTTGCATGAACAAGACCCAATGACAGTGCTGTATCAAATCTCAACCAGAATCATAATTGTAAATCGTGAATTTATATAGTGCCACTTCAAGAGAAACTCCTCAGAGGCACAAAAGACATAATATATCCCAAGATCTTATTAGCACTGTGTATTCTTAGTAACAATCAGAAATGCATGTAGCCAAGAATAACCTCATGATTTGATTTTGTTTTGCCTCAACACACGACCATTCCTGTGTGCCTGGCTTGCAGCCTTGCCTTCAGTAAAATTTGCCCTATAGATATGTCCTTGCCTTCTCAGAAGAATGTGCCTTGATTAACCTGACGAAGGTGTCTGTTGTGTGTGTGTTTCAGTTGTGCTATGTTTGGGAATGAGAGAGTCATCGTTGATCAACAATATCTTCACCATCATTAATCTATTCGTCATCTGTTACATCGTCATCTGTGGTCTTTTCAAGGTTGATCTACATAACTGGAACATTCCATATGAAGAGGTGATATCTGATATCCATCATATCCTGTTTTTCATCTATGCTGTCACTTTATAAAACTATCTGGGTCTGGGTCAGGGTCGTAAGTTCACACAGCGTTTAACAAGATGCAATAATTACTGTTCATGTGATCTGTAAAGTGATTGACCATTAACCGGCATGTAACCGTGACTGTAATGACAAGATTTACATCAATTTATATAGCACCATCAGTGGCAAGTTACTTCTAGCACTCATCATCGCTCATGAATAAGCTGTTGCCCTGTTATTACTGCTTTGGAGTAGTGTTTTTGAAATCTGGAGAATATGTTTCTATAGGGTGTTTTTAAAATGATCCAAATTAGACCAGCTGCTTTTGTATTACTACATGATTGTGAAATGTGAATGTTGTCACTATCTTTTGCTAGTTTTAAAATTTCAAGGTTGTTTGAAATAGTCCGTATGCAGCGTTAAAGTTCTCAAATTCTGAGCAGTTTGGCTAAATCAGCGAGACCCGCCAGATCTGAGATCCACCTCCTAGGATATCACAGATCACCATCTGAACTATGTCATCTATCACGGAAAAGAGTAGACCCGTTGCTGAAATTTTATTCTATGACTGTTATCAACCATGATGCATGTTATGCTTGTCTAAATAGCAAATATCAAATACTGTACATCGGTTATGGATTCGCCAGATTGGTTTGTTTTATGATGTAAAGATTTGGAGATCCGGCAATACATCCGGATGAGCAATTTAGCCACTGGGTTTGGTCATTGCTCTGATAGCTGCTAGGTTATGTGGAGCATCAGGCATTGCGAGAGAAGCTAGTCATTAACTATTTCCTCATGATTATAATTACATGTGGCATGTTGCTCTTGATGATATTTCAAAGCAGGTGTCAACATAATTATATGAATGCATCTGCCATGTGTATTTCTAATCATAGCTCTAGTGTACAACAATGGCAAGCTATAATGGGGCAAGTTATCACAAGTATTGTCGTCCTATATAGAATACCAGAACTTTATCAATGTTTATGCTGCTCTCAGGTTCCCGATCCTGCAGTCGATGGCATCGGTGGTTTCTTTCCATTCGGCATACTTGGCATGGCTTCAGGAGCTGGCACGTGCTTCTATTGTTTTGTGGGATTCGATGTCATCGCCACAGCAGGTCGGTTACTCTGTAGACGATGAGCTCATTGTATTCTGCACAACAGAATAAATTATATAAATTTTACATTTTCTTCTCTTCAGTTGAATAATTGACATATATTATTAGAATTGCATTGTAATCTTGAATTTTCTACAATGCTGAAAAATGCAAATGCAAATTTACGTTAACCAGATTTAATTATTTTATTCACATGTGAATTCTGTGCAGTTTTTTTTATTTGATGCCACATCGTTTTTATCTGACAGTGTGATTTAGTTTTTGTGCTAAATAAAATCATGAGTTAATTCTTATGATTGTAATTGCTATCATAGACCATTGACATCAGTTCATTGTGTTAGGTTTCTGTTCTTTTTTTGTATCTGCCTCAATTGATTTTGCCGTTAATTTGTTTTCTTTATTCTGTTCCCACATCATTGTGTCCTTAAGTAGAATTTGATGACTATAAGATGCTGTACTTTAACAGCTTATGTTGAAGAAATGATGTGAGTGTGAAAGTGTTTCCAAATGAGCTTCATTTGTCCTACGTGAAGCTGATATGAGAATAATTTCTGATTCTCACTGCGTCTTCAATATTATGATGTTTGGTTAATTTTTAGATTTAGTTGGGCATTGCTTGCTGCAAGGCATCTTATTACCAATATTGTTGACTTTACTTTTACTATTTATATTTATGGTACACAGGCACATGATGGTTTATTGAGTGGCTTACTAGGCTCTCCAGTCTCCACCCAGAGTGGGTTTCTAATCCCACAAATGCAGAAAGTTGTTTAAAGATTTTTGCACCCCTAACCAACTCAGTTATAATGAGCACATCGATCGTACACTGTTGGTAAGAAGTGAGGGTGACAGTTGTTCTCGTGTGATGAGAAAATGATGTTGCAAACATTTCATTTCCATTTTCACCTGTTCTTATTGTTACTGTGTTTATTCACAATGTATTCTATGTTTTTTGATTCGACAGGAGAAGAGACGGTGAATCCGCAGAAGGCGATTCCGATTGCGATCACCAGTTGTCTGATTATCAGCTCCATTGCCTACATATGTACGTCATGAAATGTTGATAACATTTTGTAGCTATGTCAGTGTAAATCTTCTTTATACATATAAATATATATACATGTACCGTATATATGTAAAACATACATAAGTATTACTATTACATAATACATATATTATATAATTATATACATTATGTTAATTTTTATCTTGGAGGAAAAATCTTAAATTTTTTTCTTTAACTATTTTAGTAATTTTTCTGTATATGTGTTATATTAAATTGTTTGCCTGTATTCCTGGTTTCAATTGCATTCTCTGCTAAAATGCAGAATTAGTTTGGTGTAGCGCAATGATGCATTTTAATGCAGTTAGACACTTTATTCTACTACAGTTCTTCAGTTTTTCAATCTGATCAAATCTACTTGTTTATGTTCTAAAGCCCAGGTAATGTTGTGATTATGGTACCGAGTTGCATTACGTCAGAACTCTTGTTTACAATGAGTGGATTAATTATCAGAGGACTCTAACTAGTGTAGTGATAATATTATGTCTTGTCCCATTTAAGCTATCACAACCCTGAAGTTAAAAGCATCTTTCATCTTGGTGCTGAGAGGATATTAATTGTGGATTTTTCCCAATTCCTATTCAACTTTGCCATACCTCGTTCTCCGATAGTGCCAGTCCCAAGCCTGGATAAAGGAGGTGGGTTATCCTCTTTGTTATGGCATAGCATCATTAAACAGCAACTAAACGAAACAATTCAATTCACTACTTCTTATTTTAATAATTTATTGTGTTGTTTTAGTACCATCGATCATTTTGACGCTGATGGTTCCTTACTTCTCACTTGATCCACTGGCTCCCTTGCCGTCGGCTTTTGAGTTAGTCGGTTGGTACGTGGCTGCGTACATCATCGACGTTGGTGCAATATGCAGCCTTGCTACGTGGTTAGTGCTTGAAGATCTTCTACTATGTTTATGTTGTTTGCAGAAGCCTTTGAATGGTGTGATTAGCATTTGAGTCTTACTGAACTTTGCTGGAGAAACTGAATATGGGATTGTTTGATATTTAATAAATAATAATAATAATGACAATGACAATTTCTATAGCTTCATGAACCTTATATGTTATCAAAATCCTGATGTGGTAAAGGACTCTTCAAATGATTCATTCATTCATTCATAGATTCTTTCCTAAAATGTAAAAAACAAGATGCTAATAAAAATAGATGTAAAGATTAAAATACGCCAAAAAATCAGGAAACATGTAGGCCTACGGGAGTCCTATTGAAACTACAGTAGTTTGATCAAAATGCTTCTATCCCAATATAAAATGATTAATTATAATCTGTGTTAAACTAATTTCTCAACGTTGCAGCCTTCTGACGTCAATCTGTGGAATGCCACGAGTCGTCTATGCGATGGCCAGTGATGGTCTCGTCTTCCGGTTTCTTGCTTACGTTAACGTGAGATTTCAGACGCCTGTCATCGCTACGATGGTTGCAGGAACCTTTACAGGTATTTCTTTTGAATTTTACACAACATTTTTCAGACACGGTTAGCGTTTTTATGACCGTGGTATGGTTTCTTAGTATGTTTAAGATCACAGTGCTTTAAGTATTGAATTCCTTGTGACTGTATTTTAAATGTGGGTCTCTTGGTACAGTACCTGAAATGAAAATTTGCATCACAGCTGACGTGTTGCAAATCAAAAGAATAGTTGCTTTGTCCCCCACTTCTGCTGCGTATTACCCTACTAACATTAATACTTGTGCGACACTTTTATGTACCAGGTGGTCCTTTGGTGTTAGTCAGTGTCTTGAATAGAATATAAAAATTAATGAAAGAAGTAAGTGGTAGAAATTAGCAAACATTACAAAGAAATTGCTATCGACCTGAAAGCAGCATTTTTAGGTTTATTGAATAACATTTTATTTATATTGATAGATTTTGTAATAATTTCACTAATATATTTTTTCATTATTATCATATTACTGTAAAATGGTTATAAACGCTGGCTCACAAGAAACTCATTTTATTAGTGTCTTTGGGATGATATCTAAATCGCCTTATAACATGATCAGATCATGTTAAAATGAGTTTATTTTCGATAGTTGAATTAATTTTGACAATCATGTTACAGTATAACTATAAAATTCGTCACTAGGAGCTGTTGATTGCAGGTTTACTTTCAATGCTGCTCCTTGTTACTGTTTGTTCTGAACAGGTCTTATGGCCTTACTGTTTAATTTGCGTGACCTCGTTGATATGATGTCAATTGGAACGCTGCTTGCCTATACGCTTGTCTCCGTCTGCGTTCTACTGTTGAGGTATGTCTACATACAATCGTACATCATATTCAGATGTCATATCTTTCATTGATCATCTGTCAAACGTAATATCAGTCCAGACAATATTGATAGCAGATGCTGAACACAGAAAGAGTGATGTATTCGGTGCAATGTCGTCTGGACCATATTTTATGATGCACTGTGTAATGTTGAGTTGTTGACCTTCATCTGTAAAAATGGTTATGTTGATAAATGTAGAATTTTTACTGCGTGTGCTGCATTGAAACTCTTGCATGGTGCGTTAAGTAACATGTCAGGTTAAGCTAGCAGCTTGGAGACACAACCAGTGTTATTTTAGTTCCAGCATTAATTTTTATTCCTATTCTTATTCTATTCCATTGTTGTAATTTTTATTCTACTTTTAGTTCTTCTTTATAAATAAATTTCGTTCTTATTCTAGTTCCACTTCCTATTTAGAAATAATTTTAGTTCCAGTTCCAGAAAATTTATATTTCTAGTTCCACTTCCAATTCCACTTCTCATAGTTATGTCTAACATGAATGATTATAGTAACACACAAAACAGTGTCTCGAGTCTTTGACCTATTTAATAGTTTTCCGGACTGAAGGCGGCTCCTGATTTGTCACCACGCGGCGCTATGATAGTGGTGACAAATCAGGAGCCGCCTTCAGTCCGAAAAACTATTAATTTATTTTAAAGTTTCTATTTCTATTCCGTTCTCGTTCCAGAAAAATATTGAAATTTTTATTCCTATTCTATTCTTGTTCCAGAATTATTTTTTATTCCAGTTTTCGTTCCATGGAACGAAATTAAAATAATTATTATTCTTATTCTATTCTCAGGAACTAAAATAACACAGGACACAACTCCTCTTTGTGTTGAGCAAAATGGTTTGTGAACCATGAGTACATATGAAAATACATATGAAAATAAAAAGTATTCAACTGATTTTGGATGTGTTCTATTTGTGTTTTGCTGGATGTTTATTTACGTTTTCTGAATTTGCCGGGTTTGCCTTTACATGTCATGGAGAGTTTAAAGGCATAAAGCTTTCAAAACGTCAAGTGAAAGAATTGAGATGTGTATTTTTGAGATGTTAGCGACTGCCATGCAAACACCTACATGTGTGTGTTGGTGTAAAATCAGTCAATCGTTTTTCGAAAGTGAACACATGTAGTCAAGCCATATCACTTGTTGGAAATATTGACTTGTTACTAACTTTGTGTGACGGTGACCATGTTCAATTTTCATCCAATTGTTTCTCAAGTCCTGATCAGTTGCTACTGTTGCTTCTGCTGTTTCCAGTTTCTTGTATAAACAGCAGAATTCAGTGCAACTGTTGTATTCTTGTATTTGTGTCAGGTATGAGAATTCTGAAGTCGGTGAAGATGTCGACCGTGCAGTATCTCCGTTGTCTTGTCGCACGTTACTAGTTGAGCTTTTTGTGCCAAATACAAACTTGCCAACTAAACAGACATTCTGCATTATGAAGATCTGTTTACTAGTTGAAGGTAAATGCATAAGCCTCTTTCTTTGGATGCATCTTTTTCCTTAATAAGTTTAATTGATTCATTGAGTATTGTGGATGATGCAATGCTACCCATAACTGTGAGAAATCTTCCTAATTTAATTCATCCAGTTTCAAATTACTGAGGATATAAATTATCATAAATGCCAAAGTTTGTCTTAATTTGTGGACATAAAGTGAATCAGATTCCAGCCTTATATTTTCACAGCGCTGTACCACTCATGCATGAATGATCAATTGGACAATTGTGACTGACTTATTGCTTTAATTAATAATTTCACTTGTTTATGTTGGATGAGGGCTAGTTCCCAAAGTGCATCTGTAATGTTGCAATTTTGTGTGAATTGCAAGTTATCTGATGGAAAAATTTTATACGAGGAGTTCGGAAGCATTGAAAGATGACCATTTCATTAAAACGTGCACTGAGGGCAATAAAATCGTCAATATAAGCACATTCCTGTCAAAACATTTTTTATCGAATTGGGCTTTAATTTTTAATTATATTTTCTGTGTTGTGGGACTGAATTCTTGCTGCTCTGAACTTTAGAACGTCCACAAATTTTATGTTTTAGGTGGCTGTATGGAATTTATGTTATAAAATTTGTACTCTACATGCTGTATGATAATCGTCTATTATTATTTAAAGCCTGTAATGTGGATGAGGACAAATGGGGGTTTGTTTTCATACCTTTTTAAAGTATGCCTGCAACCGATATGAATGATTGCCTGTTATTGAATAACTGTTCATTTGATTCATCATTACATCGTTCTGTTATCAGACTGTTATTTATTCTGTCAGGCGTTATATTAAAGAAAAAAATTATATTATTATTTATAATTGTAGCAAGTTTATAATCCTGATGAGGACAGATGGTTTGTTTTCATACCTCTTTAAATTATGCCTGCAGCCGATTTGAATGATTGCCTGTTATTGAATATCTGCTTATTTCAATCATCGTTATCATTCTGTTTTCCAATTGTTATTTATTCTGTCAATCATCTTTATTTCCAGCCGTGGGTACCATCTGGAGTGGTCTTGTTGTTCTCTATTTGAGCGGACAATTATACGCGGCCACCTGGTGGGCTGTTCTGCTATTAACCATTCCGCTGGTGTTCATGGCGTTCGCGTTGGTCATCATGTGGCGACAACCAGAAACCGACACCAGCAACCTCACCTTTCGGGTAAATGTTCAGCGTTCATAGACAGAACCCACTTTCTGCAGTTCGTATCAGACATTCCCGTTTATTACTGTTCATTGCTCCAGTGGGCCAAAATAGGAAGACTGGCTCTTACCAGTGTTGAAAGGAAATTATATTTGTTGGAATTCAGTGGCCAGTTGTGCAAGGAGCTGAGCTGAAAGAGAGAGTTAAGTTCATCCTTGTGTGGTTAATCAATCAATCAATCACATGAATAAGGAAATACAGCATCTGGCAGGGGCGGATCCAGGATTTCTGGTTAGGGGGGGCGTAAATACTACCAATCCAAACCCGTAAATATATATATGAGTGGCGGCGCCAGGATCTCAGGTTGGGGGGCTGAAGCCAACTAAGCCTATAGCAAAAATTTTATGGAGCGCCGAAGGCGCGAAGCTGCGAGTGCCGAAGGCACGAAGCCCATACCGACTAGGGGGTCTGGGGGAGCGTCGTAAGCTCCCCCAGCGGGGTCTGGGGCGGAGCCCCAGCCACCAACGCATTTTTTTTAGCTCTGTTGACCTCAACTAGAGCCATTTTTAGGCTCTTTTTTGCCAGCTATTTCTGAACGATAAAATCACGAAAACTCAAATAAGAAGTCGTTTTGCAGAGTCGCAGACTAGTGTTAAGTGGCAGAGTGAGTCGATGTCCGGTAGTCGAGCCCAGTCGCAATTGATGTCTCACATGTGAGTCGATGTATGACCGTCCGCCGCAGTTGAGGTCCGAAAATAAGATAATAATAATAACTTTTAAGCCGATACATGGACATTCATTGTTTTTTGCTTTGGGATGAGGCTGAGTCACATTTAGGGGCTTAACCTCATGACCACTCCCCTGGTGCCGCCAATGGCATAAGCATCTACACTATAATAATAATTTTTATGGTTGACTTCGTTGCCGTTGGTCATTGTCTAGTTTCCTTATTACGAAGTATAAGCCGTTTTAGACATTTTCAGCTTTTTGGGGGGGGATGAGACACGTTTAGGGGGCTTAGCTCCCCTAGCCCTCTCTGTCACCGCCACTGATATGTATGAAATTAGATCATGCAAAACTATAATGATCCTTTTAATATAAAATGTCGTGGAACTTTAAACAAATATATAGTTTCTCATATAAAACCACTGGTGTCCACTGAAGGTTAACAGTGAAACGATTATAAATCAGTTATCAGTTTTGATCATGCAAACCTTGACCCAAAAAGGAAATAATTAAGTGTCACATGCCAGTGGGTTAACAGTGTCATTCTCCTTGGATGCTTTCTGGCGTAGACATTGAGATTGTCATCAATGTGTAACTTGATGTCCTTGTGGACAAACAATAAAATGAGTCCTCGTTCATTGTACTTCGGAAACACAACTTCACAAATCGCAGACTAGAATTTGCTCGCTCAACACTACAAGCCGTGACAGAAGTGAGCAGCAAAATGTGAACTATTGTGGTAATATTTGGATACATAATACAACGGGAGCGGCCATCAGCGAGGGTGTCCGACAGGGTGCTTGGTGTGCTGTTAGCGTTTCTCCACATCTGCTGCCAAAGCTTTAACTCTTGATGAAAAGATTTCGGAGAAGGCAGCTCATCATGATAGTAATGAAGTATACCATCAGCAGTGAGTGCGTCGATGTTTTAAACATTAGATGCATGGAATGAGACTTACATGTAGACCACGAATTGCTTGCTTTGCAAGATCTCCAAATCGTAGGCTAAATTGCAATTATTTTAGTTTTATGTCAGTTTAGCTTTAGAACATTTCTGCAGGTTTAGGGGGGGCGTACGCCGGCTCCGCCCCCCCTGAATCCGCGCCTGTCTGGTATTTAAGCGGCAGTAGGTAGATGTTGTTGGGTACCTTTTCTGAGTCCTTTTGATTTAAGACATTTGAAACACTTGAATGTATTTCAAAGTGACTATCCTAGTAAATAATGTTCTTCTATCTGGTAAACTGTTGTTTAATTTCGCAATCATTTCATGTTGAGGGATTAAACAACCAGAGGGATTAAAAGGGGATAATAAGCGCATAACCATTCGAGAGATTAAATAAGCAGAGGTAGCTTTTAACCGTCCATGAAGTTGGAGACAATAATTGTTTTAGTGTACTTGTGTAATTGTTTTAGTGTACTTGTGTGATTGTTTTAGTGTACTTGTGTAATTGTTTTAGTGTACTTGTGTAATTGTCTTAGTGTACTTGTGTAATTGTCTTAGTGTACTTGTGTAATTGTTTTAGTGTAATTGTGTAATTGTTTTAGTGTACTTGTGTAATTATTTCAGTGTACTTGTGTAAATGTTTTGGTGTACTTGTGTAATTATATCAGTGTACTTTTGTGTCGTAGGTTCCACTGATTCCATTTGTGCCGTTGTTGAGTATGATCCTCAATGTTTATCTGATGCTCAACCTGTCTGCAGCAACTTGGCTGCGATTTCTCATCTGGATGATAGCAGGCAAGGAATTTCATCACAGTTTGCTTTTTGCTCTTAGGCGTAAAAAAATTGTTGTGTTTCCGGTAACCCGACCGACCCATTTTTACGGCCGCGACTCAAATATTTCATGTAAAAAAAATTTATTAAAAAAAATTATTTTGTCCAAAAATTTTTTTTTTTAAATTTAACTCTTTTTTGTAAAATATTTTTTTTACATTTGTATTGACATAACATAAGAGACGTCAACAAAATGAAATTAATAGGACTGTTTCTAGAGCAGTTTTAGGTGCAGACAGTCAGGAAATAGGCAGTTTATACTTGCTTAGAACACGTACTTTGTTTCAGCGTGCAAAAAAGACTAGTGGGGTATACTTTTTCGGATAGTCACTGCATAAAAATATTTTACCAAAATAAAAATATTTTCCGACCTACCTACCCAATTTTTTTTAGCTCTGTTACCGGAAACACAACATTTTTTTTAGGCCTTATCTGGATCATAACTAGTGACTTTGTTTTCTTGATGTCTAAAAGTTTTCCTATGAACATTGATGTATTTGTGGTCGAGCATGCTTGGTTTTAAGAAAATAATTATGTCCAATTAATGTTAATCTGTAAAGAGAGACAGATAGCACAAGAAATATATCTATATTTGTATTCTAATAAGTTTGTATTATATATACCAGTATATATCTTTGTATATATCAGGGTACATAATTATGATGTCCCAGTCTAATTGTTTTTTACGCATGGCCTACAGAACCGCCAAGAACCTTGTAGAACAACCTCAGAGTACAGATTCACATGGGAGTGCCTCTTGTTTATTATTGACTATTCATTTAAAAGTTTTTATTTAGTTTATTACTTAATTGTAGGTTTTCTCATCTACTTCCTGTACGGCATTCGTCACGATGGCCTTCACATCCAGCAGAGAGACAGTTACATTGAACTTTCAGGATCGAACGTTTCCATTCCGCCCGCAAACGCTGATGTAGGCGGAACAGCTGCAGCAAATGGCGTTGTCATGGCAACAGAAAAAGTGGACTATTCTGACAACGTGGATCTTGTTCCGCCTAAGAAAACCGAATAGGAGACAACTGCCTTATGATGAGATCGTGGTTTGAGTGCTTACAAGTCATCTCAGTTATTATGTCACCTTGAGCAACGTACTTTTCCATAGACCAACACTACATCTCGTTTTGACTTGTCACGTGACTGAGTGACCTCTCATGCACCATATAGTCGGGTCAATCTACGACATGACCCGGAAAAAATTGCAAGAAAACGTTTTATGATGATTTTCTGGAGTATTAGGTCTGGTGATGAACATACTAAAAGTTGCATAAAATCGGAGCACGGCAAGCAATACGAGCGCCTCTGGAGATCCAGATGGGAGCTGCAACTGAGGATTGCTGATGCCCCCCCTCTCCCATCGCAGTACATGGAAAAATTAAGTTAGAGTCCTGGGATGGTGAAAGTAACAGGCGTCAAGGTTATGGAGATTGCGATTTTTAATTGCTTGACAATGTGAAATTGTAAATCATGTATGTAACTGTAGTGTAGGTTGTAGATGGTCATAGTGTTGAACTGTCATCTGCAGTTTTTGGGTAAAATTTGGTTAACGTAATCAAAGGTTTGTTGATGCTGAGATGGATATTGCAAGTGTGCACTTCACAATGGAATAGTACAATAGATGAGATCAGTCTGCACCAGGTTTTTCTTTGACATTGTTAAATGAGACCATGGGTTAATAGGATTAAGGCCAGTCATGTAAGGCCGGTATTGTAACTGTAGCTAAGGCCAGTATAGTTAGCTGATCCTCCTAGGCCAGTCTAGTTATTGGTCTGAGGTCCATCGTGGTGAATGGTGATCGAAGCCAAAATCTGTGCCAAAGTGGCGACGATTGTGGTGATTGGAGATAAAGTCAATGTTCAGATGGGCAGTACTTGTGAATAAACCCAGTCTGAGGTTAGCTGTTAAATTGTTGCAGTAGCATTTTAGAAATTGCAGAATTACGATTATGACAACCCGGTTTGGACAATTGTTGTACATTTGCCTCACCTATGTTTCTTTGTCCTACGAATAATAAGCAGGTTCCACGGTTCCATTGTTAGGACTCTTTGTAAATCAGGAATGTATGATAATTGTGTTGCTGGAAGCATTTATAATGCCATGTTGAAATGATGAGAGAACAGATGATAAGTGTAAATATGCTTTAGGATGTTATCTGTATTTCTCAGTCCTGCTTTAGAAGCATGTTGTTTATATATTTAAGATCAGGTTGAAAACTTGCTTTGTAGTACCAGCAAGCCACTGCTGTACCATGGAACATGAAAGCCATTGAGAGATTATACTCTAACAATTTATACTGTTAGAAATGGATACAAGTGTACGTTGCATAGCACACCTGCAATGTTTCTGATTATAATGAATTTAATTGTTGTTAATACTAATAATATACGCAGAGAAGAATTATTGGCTGTCGCAATTGGTCGCGATGTTCTGAATCCTCTTGAGTTAACGTTGTGTGTTTATCATCATGACTCTTGCCTTCACTTATCAGAATGATTTACACATGGCTGTTTTATTGCAATTGAATGTTGACATTTTGTCTGTAAATCATTAGTCATTTAATGGATGTGTAACCGTCTGTGAAATCTTACGATGGTGCTACATGAAGTGTGGATATATGGAGACCAGACATTCTTTTCATTTATTTAAGCCTTTGCAATAATTCATATGCAGAGTATTATGCGACTTTGGACTTGCATAGAACAGTTTCTGTGATCCGTTATAGTCAGTCGAATCATCGTCATGTCTGAAATAGTCAGTCACTTAGTCATTCATATGGAATTACTATTTGTCTAGTAACTGAACAGTATTCTCATAAATGTAAGTTAATCGTCGTGATCTTTGCATTAACCAAACTCTTGGAAAGTGGTAACACTAATGCTAATCAAATCATGTATGCACAACTTTGTTCTCTGATTAACTGATGATGTGATTGCTAGTTTTCTTCAGTTACTGGTTGATTTGGTTGGTTGAGTGGTAAGATGGTGGCTCGTTGACCATGATTTATATACATGTACTGTTTGGTTAGGTTATACGTGGTTACTTTTTCTTCACTGGCTGTCCCAAAACTAGTTGATGTGCCAATTGTCCGATAAACTCACTAATAAAGCGAAACATTTGGTTATGGGTTGTGCCATAAAAGGCGTATATGTTTGTAGTTCTGTCTGATTATAGAATATTATGTTATGGAGCTGTCCAGAATTTTTCAGTACAAACAAGTATAAGTTGTTTCTGCCCTATATAACCTGTTTTGTTGACTAGTTATATAGATCTTTAGAAGCTTGACATCTATTCTTTATCTGTCGTTTTTGTTTCTGCAGCAAATTTAAATTTATGATGTAATGTAACCATTGTTGAATACCATCATTTTCATTGAAATTTTGGTTTTTGAGAGTGATGCTTTTCTTTTTTCTAAGTATGGGATCACTCTTTACTAAAATCTTGGACAAGCATGGGCTCTGGCTACATGCATGCTTTAACATGCATACTCTCAGTCGTGCATTCATTTCATACATGCATTTCATACATGCATACATACCTATATACATGGTAACATGGGTGATGAAGAGTTAGCTACATGATTCAATTTGCTTGGCTGCACACATTTTAATTGTGATTGTGAATAAGCATACTTGTTGCTTAGGCTTCCATTTGTGAGTCTTTTTCAACTGAATCTCCTCTTCACGTCTTCTTCTTATACGACTTTTATGTATTTGGACTTTACCATTACTCACTGCGGAAATTTTCTCCTAAGCATCTGTACCAAGACTGTCCATCTTGCTTTGTTTCTCTCTGGTCTTTTGTTGTGTTTTAATTGTTTTATGTTAATTTGAATTGTTTAATTACTGTTGCTTTGCATGTATACTTTTACGAAAGTAGTTTTGTTGGTGTAGCAGCAACTTGATGGCATGTGTGAAGTTTCTGATGGTCATGTAGGTTGAGTGTAAATGAAAATTATTTGCTTCGTTATGTCCTAATATAAGTTTACGTGCTGCTGTTTGCTTGGTCATAACTGCTGCTCCATTTTACGCATGGTCAATCGCATGGTAAATATAAAAAATAATCAAATAAATTATGATAATTATGAAAATAATGACGATGCATTGTTTCAGTTGTTGGTTGGTTGAGGTTCTGTTAAGTACAACTTATTAACGACATTAGATTTTGACTTGCTTTTGTCTCAATGTTCGGTAATCTGTAAAACGTATTCAACTGCCATATGTTTTTTTAACAACTAAACCACTACGACGATTATCATGACGAAAATGATGACGATTGCGTCACACTACATTTTGCTGTTGTAGGGTGTAAGAATTTATTACTTATTTCATATACAGTACTTGTACTTCCATGACTCAGTATGCTTGCGTATTTGTCACACAATGCATGCATGACTTAAGTTTGCTAAGAATATCTTGGTTGGTAATTGCCTAATATACTTGGTTATTTTGGGACTGATGTGAATCAGAATTTATTGTAATGCAGTAAATAAATGTCCTATTAAATTTATTTAATGTTAAGTCGCTTGTTTTATTTATCAAAGAAATTATGTCATAAATTTAGTGTGATGAGGAATGATTAAATATTTGACTAAAATGAATGTGAATTTCTTGTTTACTTTTTTATTTCGATGCAACTGTTGACTTTTATTTTCAATTTTTTATTCATTGCTTCAGTGAATGTTCACATCGAACAAATAACAGTTTCTTTTATTAGCATTAAATGCCTCAACAAATTAGAACAGAGGTTGTATGAAGAAAATCCATCAAGAAAGATTCTAAAATTGATCTAAACAAAAACAACAAACACTGAGGCTGGAATCATTCAGATTCTTCCGTTGACCACACAGGAAGATGTCAAGACAACACATTGATTTTTCATTTGCATGGTACGCTAAATGATATCTGGGCGACACCATGAGTCTAAACTGGGAGAAAGAATGTACTCTTGTTGAATTTCATTAGCAATTCTGTTACTCACATAAGGCTTGTCTAATGTCTATAATAGACGGAATTTTTATATAGTATTTTACTCAAGTATTAGGCTACTCAAATTGTATTACAATTTATATTTATGCTTGTGATTTCGTTGTAGTTTTTTTAAACATTTTTTATTATTGATTTTATTCAATATAATATCCATGCTCTTCAGATAATTATTATTCGCCTATTGGATCCCTTTTTAAGTGAGAGGCCTAACTATATATTAGAGCAGTTCAGGTTTCTTTAATATGATGAGCCTTGTCTATTAATTATCGATGCGCCGTGAGTTGAGATTCTGATGGCATTGGCTTTAGAGTACATAATTATTATTGTCCCATCATTTAATAAAGAAACAAATATTTGCTTATCTAGCCTAATGCCCATGTGGGTTCCACAAAAGGGCAAATATGGATCCAATCACATGTGTATGCCCATTATAGCCTAAATGGTGGCAGGATGTATGTCTTCCTTGGCCATGGACGCCGGTGCATGGGACAAGAGGGGCACCTGAGCACCTCCCCCTGAAAAATTGAGCACTTCCCCTGGTAAATTGACAATTTTTAACTATTGGTTTCTATTGGTTTCTACTATTGGTTTCTAACAAATTTCTTCACACTAATGATAGGCCTACTAACGATACACAAAATGAAACTGACAAATTTACCTTTTAAAACCCTTGTGAAAAATACCCATGCTCTTAATTTCCTGCATTGCGTTTATCAAGCTCTTGCTAAAAATTTAAGCATGACCGTTGTGTTTTGGCCCCTGCAAAAACTTCTGTGGGCGCCCATGCCCATGACCTTGATGTCATGTGGTCTGTCCCTACTAGTGCGTATGATTAGTCTGTGCAATAATGCAGTGATCAGGCTCGTGGCTTCGAAGAGGGCGTAACGATGGTGGCCTTGAAAAGTCTGCGAAGAAAGAAGACTTGGAAGACTGCGACGACGACGATGACGACAGAGATGACGATTGACCTTTTCTGGACGGTCTCCTTCATTCGCCGAATGTTGTACTGGTCCTTCACTACGTTCATTCGAAGCGACGCTTGTGAGGCCTTCACCATCGGAATACGGGACTGCACGGTCTGCAGCGATTTCTGTAACATGTAAGTGTACTCGGATTTTATATAGCGAATGTATAATTAGGCCTAATATTCTACAGCAGCATTTGATCCGCTTTGGTTTAGGCCTTTAGGGCTAACGTCATTAAAAGATTCTGGACAACGTATGATTCTGTTGGTCTTATGGTGTGCAATCAATTAATCAGTGGCGGCGCCAAGGGGGTTAGAGGGGCTAAGCCCCTCAAACGGTGATCAGGATTTTTTGCAAAGGAAAAATGAAATATTTTCATGAGATTTGGACTAAGCCCCCCCCCTAAAAAGGTCATGAGGTTTTTGGAACAGAGGAAATGAAAATATTTTCACGAGATTTAGACCAAATGACTAAGAAAGGTCGTCAGAAATTTTGGCGAATGTCTCCTCCCATGGGCTTCAGCGGTCAGCCCCCCCCCCCAACTGAAATCCTGGGGCCGCCACTGCAATTAATGTATACCCTTAGAGTCTATGTCCTACTGCAATGTTGTCTTACGTAGGCTACCGAACTCGACTAACCATTTTGAGAATTTTAAGTATTGTGCCTCATAGAGCTCACATGCACTGTACCCGGGTATAGGCTATCTCTATTCTACAACTAAAAAATATTATCTTTCGAGTGCATAAATGAACTTCAAGTAGGCCTAGACCTTGGCCTAGGCTTATTTATGTACAAACTTCAAGTGCATCAAATACCTGCTAGTTTTGACTGCTGGTTTTGTAAAAATTCAGATGTGCATGACCACTACACGCGTTCAGCCATGAAATACCATCAGCGACCGAGCGAAGGGTTAGCATCATTGATAGGCAACACAGAATTGGAATAGCCTAAATGGTCCACTGCTATGGAACTCTCCAGGGCTGTTTTTAAGAAATTTTTAGAACTGCACAACTCCTTCCTTCTTTTCCCATTCTCCATGGTAAATTACTTCCAATCGGAGGACAATGACCTTTTTTGCTAGTTTTAACTGTACAGAAGTGCTTCTACAACTGCACAAAATCCATTTAGAACTGCACATTTTGTGTACAACTGCACGTTAAAAAAGCCCTGGAACTCTCTACCTGGTTAAAGGATCGTGAATCAATCAATCACATACATTTATACAGCGCCCCTTAAAGATCTCTACTCAGAGGCGCTCCCAACCCAGTCCTGGTCAAAAAGAAAAGTTTTTAGAAGACAATAGAAAGAGAGAGCAGAGTCACGGGGAAGCGAACGTAGAGCGGGAGGGAGGCCATTGAGTGAATGTGCATTAAATTAACTAATTACCGGTAGTTAGCCTAATTAATCAATCAGTATAAAACGACAGACCGACTGAATGTAATTAGCCTACAATAGTTAGGCCTACTGTACCGTTATGGCAAGTACTTCCGTTTCATATTCATCGATTGCTGACGTGTAGTTCTTCGAGTCCATCGCATGCTCAGTCTGGAAGAAGATGTGAACCAACTTCCTCGAAAACTTACTCATGTTGTTGCCCAAACACAGCGCATAGACTCCTAAAAGAGTCAGCAGCGTGTATATTATCTGGTTTGGTAATAAATAACAGCTCCTTAAACTTAACTTCCCACTAAGACTTGTCTACAATGTAACCTGAATAATATATTTACATTTTCATCTGGTGTCCGTGATTTGGTCGTCCCTCTTGATAAAAGTTGATAGCACCCTTTCATTAGGATATCTGATCGCCTCTCAAAGTTGACACGCTCTTGTTATTATCACCTACTACTGCTACTACTACTACCACCACACTACTACTACTACTACTACCACCACCACCACCAGTGCTTAAAGTGTGGGAAAATAAGAGCCAGGACACCCCTTACATTCCCAAAAGAAGTGCCTGAACGCCCTTACCTTTCAGGCAGTGCGGGCCAATAATTGGCATGCAGAAAGGCGTTCATATTTGAAAATAAGTGCATGGACGCCGTCCATGACCGTCCAGCCACACTTTAAGCCATGCATACACTACCACCACTACTGCTACTACTAATACTACCACTACTACTACTACCATTACTGCTACTGTTACCTTCACTGTTGCCTGGTACTGCTACAACAGTTCTAGCTTACTGCAGCACTGCTGCTGCTGCTGCTGCTGCTGCTGCTGCTGCTACTGTGTATCAACGTATTCGCCTGTAGCGAACTTTATGAGGGTTTGGTGACATTGTGCAACTGTAGGCCCTACATGCGTGTGGGCCCTGTGCCATGGGTGTCGTACCTTCTCTGATGATAGGACTTGCGATGCTTCCACGGTTGGTCCATGCCTCGATCTTCATGATGACACCCTCTGGGTTCCTCAGGGTGAAGTCGAGGTTCAGGTCAGCACCTCGAAGAACCTTCAAAATACAACGGCGCTATATAATGATAAGATAAGAATATTCTTCAACTGACACACTGCTATCGGCATTTTAGTGCAGGCCTATAACAGACATGGTAATAATAAACATAGGCTATACACATAAATCATCCACAGAGCCGATCAAAAGTCAAATGTTTCATAAGCATACATATCATGCTAATGCCAATTAGGCCTATAGGTATTCTTTATGATAGCCAACTATATTATAATAGGCCTATATACCTGCAGGGACACAGTTATATGTAACCCACATGCACTCAGTCCTGATCGAAGTAGGTACCTGAAATATTTCTAGTCTAATTAGTAGTCAATGGTAACAATAAAAATTACCATCATTAAAAATTACAGTTACACCGACGTACACCGTTCTTTAGTACGGTAAGTATAAACAGCAGCCATATGCAGCAGTATATAGGCCTACCATATAATTTACAATGAACCCAATGTACACATGCAGTAGGCTAAATGTTCCCGCAAAAGTTATTATTATACAAACAGTTACTGTTCTGGTGTTCCAGCAACGAACAGATTCAATTAAAAGTAACTATATATAGCAGCAACAGCTAAAATTACACCAATATTGACAATGGCAGTAGGCCTACTTAATTGCATCTCACTCTTTTCGCTGCTTGCCCGGACCGCGGTTCGCTTCCTGAAGGTGTTTTATTTCAGAATGTTAGATCTACATCTCTGGCTATAGCGCGTGCACGGGAACCTTGAATGGGTCAATAGTGGACAGTGGACATCCATTCACACGGACTGACGGTGGTGAAGAATCTCACTGGATCAATTCATTGAAAAATGAGCAGGTCATACAGTGACGGTCGCAATATAAAATCGAGTACATCTACAATTTTTCCAATACATACCTGGAAAGACGAGAGTAGCTTCGTTCCTGGTTTCATCCACTGGAAGAAGCATTCCTCCTTTGCTGGTGGAACCTCGATCTTGAATTCCTCCTGCGTTCCTGGCATCCCATCTCCATCGAACGACGAATATTCGCTCGTCAGAAGCGCTGGATCCATCACGCTCGATGACCTTGACCTTGTATGATCCACCGGCTGACCTTTACCCTTACCATAGGCCCCGCCACCGCCGCCGCTTCCCGTGCCCTGCTGCGGCGAACCCCCTTCAGCAGAGGCTGAGGGCGGATCCTCGGGTGCACCATGTCCTCCCTCTTCCTTCTTCAACTCTTCACAGCTGACCAGAACCAACAGATGACCAGTGATCAACAGAGCGACGATGAGTTTAATTAATAGGCATTCTGATGTCCGGGCACGTTGACAGTTATAGCTAAATCCAGTCCATCGAAGTAATGAATATAATAATTGCATGTTGTATTCGTGTCGTCGTTTTTAACACATATACATGTAAACGGTCTATCTCTAAAGTAGCATACGTCACCAAAGGTCAGTTTAGTGTTAATTGGCCACAAATTCAGTCGAAGGCTATAGCTACACGACACGTCAGCCGCAGTCGAGTGGCTGCTCCTCTGTCACTTGTACGATCTGGTCACATTCTCACGATTCTTAGAATATTAATAATAATAAATCAAGATAAAGGACTTCATTGCAGCGTGGCCGACGATGCAGTGATAGCAAGCAGAGTAGACATAGGCCTAACACATGCTGTGCAAAAAGAGCCTATGCATGGTCACAGTTGCCACGTAGGCGTAACATGACATCACACAGCATTACAAAACATTACATTACTCACATGTCCTCACATGTCATCACATCACATGTCATCACATATCATCACATAGCGAAACCTTAACGTATCATGACAACACATATCATCACATTTAATCGCATATCAATGATATCCAGGGCTTAAAGTGTGGCTGGACGGTCATGGATGGCGTACAAGCACTTATGTTCAAATCTCTGCCGTCCTGCCACTTATTTGGCCAGCACACCTGAAAATGTAAGGGGCGTCCTGGCACTTCTTTTTCTACTCTTTAAGCATCATCATCATCATCATCATCATCATCATCATCATCATCATCATCATCATCATCATCATCATCATCATCATCATCATCATCATCATCATCAAGGGACCAGTGCTCGTATAGGTGCCCGCTGCCATCCTCATTATTCCTCGCCATTTTTGTCTTTCCAGGCCGCATGTGTCAGGCCTTGTATTGGCGCTCCGCACCAGTCATGGGCGGAGTTTGGTTTCCGTTCTTGGGAGAGCTAACCCCGAGTCTGGGCCTTCTTAGGGGGCTGACCCCAAAAATGATACCATTTTCATGGTAAAAAAGTTGAATCTGGGCCTTCTTGGGGGGGGGGGGGGGGCTTAGCTCCCCCTAGCCCCTGATAAACTCCGCCCATGGCACCAGTCTGTTATGTTGTCCAGCCATTCCTTGTGTGATCTACCTCTCCTGTTGACTCCAACCATTCTTCCGATCATATCACCTCTTTATTCTTCTGTCATCACTCATTCTGCATTATATGACCAAAATACATGTAGCTCCAGCTTTCTGGTTATTATTATCTGCATAAAGTTTTCTGCGGCTTCTATTTGCTCATGCAGTTCGTTCTGAGTTTGTCATCTTTTGCATCCATCCAAATGATCCAATTCTCATCAATTTTAACTGGCATTAGGTTGCAAGGCAGAGAGAAGGAGAGGCAAAGAGACTCAGACACAGACAGAGTTTGTGGAATGCTCTGAAACAGACTTCGTTGACGTTCTGTAACCAAAGCTTTTAGCAGGTCCACTGACTCAGTGGATCTGCAAAAAGCTTTGATTACAGAACGTCAACGTCAGGTCTTTAACTTGGTTGTAGCCGTCAAGTCTGGATCTGTTCTCGAATGCAGTAATACAGTCTCATAGTAGACCTAAGCCTTCGACAGAGAATCGCCTGACAACGACAAGGGCATTTTAGTGCACAAAAGAAAACATTATAATTAAAGGGTGCATTGACCTCCATTAGCATAAACGGCCTGTCATAACATGCCATCTGCTTCCACGATATAGCCTAGCCAGACTTTTCAAAAGATGTTTCATTCAGACCCGTGACAAAGTTGTTTATGATGGAAGTATTTCTGTTTTCGAATATTGCACTGAACAATCTTGCGTTTGAATGAAAAAGCTGCTTAGATTTTGCGAACGCGTCTTTGAATCGTATCGCTTGGGTTCACCTTCTACCGGTTCCCTTGTCTAATTATCGTAACTGATCTTATCGCGATGCGGTTGGTGGCGGCAGTTCTGATCGTCTGCCTCATCCTGTGTCACTTTGAAACGTGCAAAGCGATGACATCCGGCTTTATTAACGGTAGGTTGCGCCTAGCGGTGAGGAAGAAGAACTTCTTTGCAGTTAAAAATAGTAAAATCGGACTATTAATTGCCATCCTATTCGGAGCAATTCACCATGGAGGGTGGGAAGGGAAAGAAGAGGTTGTGCAGTTCTAAAAATTCCTTAAGATTGAAATTGTAAGATCCGCCGAAGATTCGCAGATACCTCGCTATCGCAACTCTTCGAACACTCTTGAATTAACGAGTAGGCTATGCAATGCATGCATACAGCGCTCGTGAATAAGTTAATGCCTTGCACTTAGTATTTGAGTATAGATCTATAAAAATTTTGACATTATCACGACTACAATTACATAAATAAAAGCATTTTTCAAATATTACGGTATACGTGTATAGGGCCTATGCTTGTCTTCATCATAAGTGCAACGGTGATGTTCAGCGGCGCCCCAGGCGTAGCCTACGCACTTACGCAAGTGCGTACAGCGATGAAAGGCTAAAAATTTTTTTTTAATAAATTACAAATTAATGCGTAAAATAATAATTAAAAGCCATGGAATTCTTATTCTGCCGAATCTATTATCCATGCACTTCTATTAACATCCGAAATTAGCTCTATATGCGCATACCCACTTGCAGCAAAAAGCTTATAAATGTTGGCGATACTGTGCGTACATTATTTTGTGCAAGCTGTGCGTACAGAAAAAATTCCTGGGGGCGCCGCTGGTGATGTTGATGACGACGACAACGATGACAACGACGAAGATGATGACGACGATGATGATGATAACTATGAGAGACATTGATTTGTTGGGCAGACGGTAGGTGGGTGTGCAACGACCAGAACCACACCCTTCCTGACTTCCGTGGGGGAGACTGGTGCGCAGAGGGATTCTTCCATTGTCCGTGCGGTGGAAAACCATCCAACAACACGATGTTCAACATCAACTGTCTCTACGCCAACGATCCAGAACAAGGGTTCGTTGCCGTAACTCTTATAATTATATAATTATTAACAGCGCATTACATTATGCTAAATACCTGTATCACATTTTGTCACGCGTATACGCAATGTAAATGATAATCGCCTAATAATTTGTTCAACGTTACAGCAATCTTTTCTTTTTCCCCTCTATGTCTGCAGCTCCTCGGCCACCTCCCTCCCTTACTTCTCTATAAAGATCAAGAACTATATATATATATATATATATATATATATATATATATATATAGTTCTTGATCTTTATAGAGAAGTAATGGAGGGAGGTGTATATATATATATATATACTAGCTGAACCCGGCCACGCGTTGCTGTGGCTGAAAAGAGGCTCCCCTCCGCCTCCCCCTCTCCCCCTCCCCCTCCCCTCCCCCTCCTCTCCCCCTCCCCCTCCCCCTCCGCCTCCCTCCCCGCCCCTCCCCTTCTCCCTCTACCTCCACCTCCCCTCCCCTCCGCTCCCTCCCAACCGTCTTCGTCCCGCTCCCTCCGCTCCTTTCTTCCGTCACGCCGTGAAGGCCGCTTTGGGGAAAGGACTCCCCTCCCCTTCCCCTCCCCTCGACCTCCACCTCCCCTCCCCCTCCGCTTCCTCCCCACCGTCTTCGTCCCGCTCCCTCCGCTCCTTTCTTCCGTCACACCGTGAAGGTCACTTTGCGGAAGGCCGCGAATCGCTTATGACGTCACAGGACGCGACATCATTGATATTTCGTCTTCTGTGTTTGGAGACAGCGTTTAGCCGTGTGGGACGTGTTGAATTTAGAAATGGCGGACGAACGGATTGCAAAGTTCACTTTTTGTGGAAACGATTGCGTTTTTTCGGGTGAAAAAATCTTAAGACACGGTGCTATTTGAATGAAAGGTTTTGGTAAATTTTCACAACAATCCGTGCGTCAGTTTCGGCGTGGTGCTAACAGGAACTATTGGAAAGTTTCATTTTTATTTATATAGATATATATATATATATATTAAGGAATTACGGATAGTCAGTCTATTGCTAAATAAAATGATTGATTTTAGGCCTGTATCATAGTGTATATTTGGTCGTTGTGTGGTATACGTTGTCATCAGATGCAGTCGGGTGGAAAGTCTGACTCGAGAGTTGAGTTGCCAGTTGTTTCGCAACTGTGAAATCTGTGGAACCGACGTTTGGTTCGTTCACGAAGCGTGTGCCTCATGCAAGAAAGGGTGGCTGGGAGGAGACTGCAACACAGGTCAGTGCACGGTTAGTCGTCTGGTCAGTCACAGGTCAATTTATCTCGCACACATCGCAACTATCTTCATGAAGTCATAATTAGGCGTATGCACTCATTCGCAATCGTTCGATTTGAATCATTAATCGACATGAGTCGTTGTAATGGATGAGATCAGACTATAATGCCTATAGCCTACATCTGATGCCAAAAAGAAAGCCTAATAATTATTATACTGATTTTAAAGTTTTCCTCGTGTATGCGCTCATCATGTATCACTGGACCCAACAACATTAAGTGGGTGACGAGTGCTACCCTCTCCATGCAGAGTGTTTTGATTGGTGGATGCATGGTTCAAACGTTTGATTGTGACTTTCTAGATATCGACGAGTGTTTCAATGTTACGCAAAACGAGACGTTGGTTTGTGAGCACGCCTGCATCAACCTTCCCGGCAGTTATACGTGCTCCTGTCACAAAGGCTACAGCCTCACCGCCGATGGACATTCGTGTTCTGGTAAGTGCACTGTGCAGAGCAAGACAAGTAAAGGCCACTGAACACTGCGAACAGTGAACACTGCGAACAGTGAACACAGTGAACAGTGAACACAGTGAACAGTGAACACAGTGAACAGTGAACACAGTGAACAGTGAACACAGTGAACAGTGAACACAGTGAACAGTGAACAGTGAACACAGTGAACAGTGAACAGTGAACACAGTGAACAGTGAACACAGTGAACAGTGAACACAGTGAACAGTGAACACAGTGAACAGTGAACAGTTACGCCACAAACCGTATTAAAGTCGTTGATCATTTTGGCGAAAAGCGTATCGGCCTACATGCATGCATTGGGGGAGACCGGGGCTAAAAGTAACAGGGGCAGGTTGTAACTTTGTAAAAATAAGGAAAACTGAAACTCAGGAAACTAACGTATGCACGTCATAGCATGCGTCATATCGTTTTCGTTTTATGGTCCTTTCGGCTTTTCTTGCGTTGCACCATAACAGAATCGTTTTTCCAAAAGTGTGATTTTTGCCTATAAAAGTAACTTTTTCAATCTGCATGGTTTTTCTCATTGTTTTCGTCTGGCGCACGATATTCTTACTTAGTGTTGGTCAATGCGAAGCTTGTTTATGCTAGATTACATGGCAGGATGAAATATTTCGTCAGCTAACGTGGCGTTTGAAAATTTTATGTGATCATCTTAGACGCGTGATCGGGGCAAGTTGTAACAATTTTCAAAGGGCTTGTTGTAACGGTATTACAACCTGCACCAAACCACCTTCAATGTTAGAAAAGATTTATTTTTACTTTAATCCTACCGAAATATTTTTAGCTGTAGATAATTTATGAGGAATTTTTAAAAAATAGTTTTTTAAGGAAGAAACCACACTGGTTGAATGAAAGAAGCGGCAGAAAAGTTTTTAAAAGCCTTTTTGTGCTGTCAGAAACAAAAAGAACAACTGTATACATGTATCCAATGTGTGGCTTGTAAGAAATGATCTCAAATGGATTGCACTGATAGCGCTGTGAATTATTTCTGCCATAAGTGTGTTTCAGACGACTTGGATTAACAGTAGTGCCTATAGACTACATGTGTTGCGTTACAACCAACCCCAATGCTAAAAAAATGTACTGGTCTATAGTACCTTGCTCATAAGTGCTGTAATATGCCGAGCAAATTTCTGTCCAGGGTAACGGCCTCTGTTGTCATAGACCCTGGTCAAATCGGATCCATCCATCCCAATGCTAAAAGTATTGTTACAATTTACCCCAGGTCTTGTTACAACCAACCCTAAGCCGGGGCAACTTGTAACACAAAAAAATATTTTTTTGACCTCATTTATCTCCTAAAGTAATATAGTTAGACATTTGAAATTTGGCCTAAATATAAAGCTCTTATGAAGGTTTTCACTGATATATTATATGTCGTACTTGAAGGAGCAGTTCTGCCGCAAGTCGATGAAATGTGTAAAATGTGACTTGTAGCCCCGGTCTCCCCTATCAGCATGGGAATTGTAGAAAGATAACTAAGGGTTAGCCTTTGATCCACGTAGAGTTGAAACATGCAAAGAGGACCTTATACTAGGCCTATGTGGTTAAAGTAATTTGGGTGAGCAGTGGGAACGCTGATGAAGTTTTATTGGGAACGCCCATATTTCCAGGGTTCCATGCATGGTAAGCAGTGAGAACGCAAGTCAAAAATTCGAGAGCAGTGGGAACGCCGTTCCCACGCGTTACCACCCACTTTAAACCAGAATTGCCAGGGGGTTGGGGGTTTCAACCCCCAAGTTTTTCTTAGAGCCCCATGTTAAAGTCTGTTTTTCACGCCCCGATTCCAAGTGGATAATGGTTCAATCCCCCCCAGTTATTTTTCCACAATTCTTACACTGCTTGAAACCCTGCTTGAAGTTGAAGTTGAAACTATAGTCTACTAGGTGGGGTCCCTAGAAAGACTATAGGCCTATGCTTATATAATGTGTTGAACAGCCTTAAACTTGTGCCGGGCAATTCTCACCCTGCAAAGTGCATTTTGCGAAATGTGTTTGTACACTCACGCAATTGAAAATTTTAAAGGCTCAAGTAGATTCACTTTTTCAATGGCCAATATGGATTTCGCTTAGTTATTGTCTTATTGACTTAAGAGCTTTGTTTTCAACGTTAACAGACGTCGACGAGTGCAGTTTGCCCACGCACGACTGCGAGCAACAGTGCACAAACAGCATTGGGAGCTACGCGTGTTCATGTCTGAAGGGTTATCGATTGGCCAGAGATAGGCGCACCTGCCTTGGTAAGTCCTTTAGGCTAAAGACCTTACAGGCCAATTAAGACAGATAGACTATATATAGTAGGCCTACGGTTCGTAGTTAACTAGTACTACCGCGATTTTGAAAAGTTATCAGATTTTTCGTTCTGTTGCAACTATCTACCAAGCAATGATTAGGCTATATTAATCATTGATCAATTTTCAAACTATAATAAAACACAGGTCCTAAACTGTCAAGAGGCGACGCAGGCGTGCAATTAACACATGTGTTGCTTACCTTTACCATCCTATCTTGAAAACGTGTGACAACTAGACTGACTTCAGCAAAGACAATGCATAGGACATCTATATCAAAGACAATGAGTGGAACTACTCAATAAAAGACAATGCAAGACAATGAGTGGAACTACTCCATAAAAGACAATGCAAGACAATGCGTGGAGCTACTCCATAAAAGACAATGCAAGACAATGCGTGGAGCTACTCCATAAAAGACAATGCGTGAAACTAATCTGCCACAAATTAAAAATCCAATCCTATTAAACGAGTTACAGCTAGGCATCAAAACTTACTTCAGACTGATCGCTTAATTCTTTTAGTCTATGGCTTCTCAACCTTATAATCGACATTAATAAGCATGGAACTGTTTTTTCTCTTTCCTTTTAACTACAGATATAGACGAATGTGCAATGAGCAATGGTCACTGTCATCAAGAATGCAACAACACGATTGGCTCGTATCGATGCCAGTGCTACCTCGGCTACCAATCAGAAAACGCCACTCACTGCATCGGTTTGAAGCAGAAATAAACATAATTACTCTACACAGAGATAATTACGATTACGACAACCATTAAGATCAATTTCGATATTATATGGGGGGCGCGGTGGTCTAGTGGTGGCGTCGTTGCCTTGGAGCCGGAAGGTCCGAGGTTCGAATCCACCTCCCCGCGTAAGGACCTTGGGCAAGTCCTTCACTTACAATTGTTCAGCGCTTCGGCGTGAAACTCCGATGCAGTGTCCGCTCTGCATCGGGAGCGCCTCTGAGTAGAGAGAGCTTGAAGGGGCGCTATAACAAGTGCACATACATAACAAGTGCACATACATATGCAATTATGCGTGGTATAGGCCTATTATATGCACGGCTATAGATCTAACACTGCAAGCGCACTCATTCTGGTACTGCAGTCCATCACCTTTCCTCTTAAGCCGCCGCGCACTGCGCTCCTATATCCGCGGTCACTTAAGTCTTAAGTATCCCTTTTCGCCCGGTCTGCAACAATGCAGAGCCGTTCCTTCTCTGTGCATGTTGTTTGGTCCGACAACCTGGAACGGACTTCCCTTGACTGTACGACACACCTGACACCTCCCATAGGCCTACTGTTCTCGGTTTCAGCAACAGTTGTTGAGGACTGCGTTTCCCTCTTTACCTGGGTCGGGAGCGCCTCTGAGTATGGATCTTGAAGTGGCGCTATGCAAACTAGTATACATGGTCATTGGTCTTAAATTCTGATCCGTAACCTGAATTTGATAATTTTGCTATGCATGTCGTATTTAATTCAACGATATATATATATATCATATATGAAAGTTCATATATAATTATATATATATATATATATATATATATATATATATGAAAGTAGGTCTAATTTAAATAGGTCTATTGATAGCACAATCGGAAGTTTGATTTAGGTTGGCAATTAAATCGCTTTCGATGGTAATTAATACCTGATTAATGTTTTTGTGTAAGATATTAACGAATGCGCATTGACGGCTGGTGTTTGTGGCAAGGAGCAATGCGTGAATGAAGACGGACACTTCACTTGCCAATGTCGGTCTGGATACGAACTTGGCGATGACAATTACACATGCGTTGGTTAGTGTCTGTTGCAATCGACGGCATAATCACGTAGACTTCCGGTGCTGGCTTATTATAGCCTATTATTATTATTATCAAGCATGAACATTTTCGGTATAATTCACTTTTAAGGGCTAAGAAAGTTTCATCATGCATTAATCCATTATTTTAGGCCTATTTCTGACTTCTTCTCATACATTTATTGATGTATCCATTCCTCTTTGTATGCATAGGCCTAGTTACTATTTGTGATTTCTTGTATTGCGAATTAATTTTATTTATAATTTTTAAATTTTATTTTATTTCTGATGTTTTTAAATAGCTGGCGACTTCTGTTGATTTCAACATAAACTGTATTATTTTATAGACACGAATGAATGCCTGAAGAACAATGGTGGGTGCGAGCAGGTGTGCATAAACACACCTGGTCATCACGAATGCAACTGCAGAGGAGGATTCGTTGTTAACGCAAACAATAGCTTCACTTGTTCAGGTAAAAGATTTCTTTAAATGATGCGAGACAATGGTTTGTTTATCTTCTTTCCATATGATGATGATAAACCTAAGCGTCGTTTAGCCACTATAGAAAACCATCCTATTGGCTGTGTTTGTTACATGCATGTTTAACGACACTGCCATATCAAAGATGATTAGTGTCGCCCTCCTCCTTTATCCAGGCTTGGGACTGGCACTGGCAGAGTGCAACCAGTGGCGGAGCTTTATTGGCTGCGCAATGGAATAATCGTTTTCATGCAAGTATAGAACATAGGGCTCTAGCACATTTCAGTAGACTTAGTCGGGTCAATCTACGAAATAACTTTGGTGAACCCCCCCCCCCCAAAAAAAAATTGCAAGAAAACGTTTTATGACGATTTTCTGGTGTCTTAGGTCTGGTGATGAACATACTAAAAGTTGCCTAAAATCGGACCACGGCAATAGATGTTGATAGTGAAAATTTGCTATAATTATATGGACGTTGTCACTCTTGCTGTTACTGCGTTACTGCTCTATACCGTTGTCATATTTCTTATTGTTTCACCTTAGAATGATATCATATATGTCTTTGTTGCACTCATTGTTGTTCTTATCGTTGCATATGCATAATATTTTCTGCAGTCTCAAACATTAAAATGTTCGATGATTGTCTGATGTGTTGATGAAGTGTAGATGCAGACGAATGTGCCGTGAAGAACGGTGGTTGCGATGAGTTGTGCATCAACACCGATGGAAAATACTTCTGCCATTGTCAGCGCGGATACTTTCTCCAATCGAATGGAATGCACTGCGAAGGTAGACTACAACAACAGCAACCGGGTCTTCCGAATATTCAGGGCTTTTTTAGCGTGCAGTTGTACACAAAATGGGTAGTTTTAAATGGATTTGTGCAGTTGTAGAAGCACTTCTACACAGTTTAGACTAGCAAGAGGGTCAATTGTCCTCCGATTGGAAGTAATTTACCATGTTACCATGGAGGATGGGAAAGGAAAGAAGTTGTGCATTTATAAAAATTCCTTTAAAACAGCCATGCGAATATGTTCACGGGTCGAAAGTGAATTTCAGAATCTTGAACGCAGAACGCCTCTGCATCTCTGTCATAAACCTTAGCAGTTTTGATGGTGCACTGATGATTACGACAGCCGCAATGATGATTACGACAACGACGACGACGACGATGAAGACAACAACGACGACTTGATGAGTGATGACGATTAATGATGACAATGACGACAACGACGACGATGATGATAAAGATGAGAAAATTGCTAAGAAAGAGATGGCCTCTAAATTACTACAGATCTAATATTATGGTGTGGCGGTGTGTGTGTGTGTGTGCGTGTGTGTGTGTGTGTGTGTGTGTGTGTGTGTGTGTGTGTGTGTGTGTGTGTGTGTGTATAATGGGTAATGTGTAATGTGTATGTCATATTCTGTTAGCTTCGAGCGATGGTTATGCGGCTCTCCAACCAACTCAGTCTCTGGGATACGTTGTCATGGTGGCGCATCCCTTCCAGCCTCCGCTCGAGCAAATTCTTCTCGTTGACTGCCACCGAGGAAAAGCAGATGAAACGCGTCTGCGTCAGATGAATCTGGCAAAGTATATATTATTCACTAATTAATTCACTAATTAATTCAGATGAATCTGGCAAAGTATATATTATTCACTAATTAATTCACTAATTAATTCAGATGAATCTGGCAAAGTATATAATTAATCACTAATTGATTATTCTACATTTCATTGCAGTCTATCTATAAAGTCCATAGTTGCTCTGATTGCATGATTGCAATTAATAGGACTACAACAATAAAAGTCTTGCTGGTCATGAATTTCGAATAGACTGTTCGAGACAGAGGTACCGGTATACAGTGATGGAAAGTCTTTTAAGTCGCAACATTCAGTTAATTAAATGGTTTTAAAGCTACAGCAAATTAAAGATACAGCAAATTAAAGATACAGCTATTATTAAGGCTACAGCTAATTAGAGCTTCAGCAGCTATTTAAAACTACAAGTAGGCCTAATTGAGTAAAGCATTGCCTGATATCACGTGATTGAGTCACCATAGTTTGAACGGCAGATGGCACAGTCTGTCAGTCATGCCGCACATCGTCAACATGCATGGAGAGCGTTCTCTAATGATGCTTTCGTTTCTCAACAAAATAATATTATGTCTCTGGCATGCATAATTGGCAAAGAGCCTTAAATGACGTCTCATAATTATGGTACTAAATCTCTTTTTGGTAACTCACTTTGGGGATTTGAGGTTTGAAACCTCTAAATGGCAGCAATGTCAGTTAAGGCAAAACAATGCAAATAATTGGGTTCTAGCAAGGTCAGGCTAGAGAAGATAAATTGAGGTAAATAATAACCGCCCGTGTAGGCAACTAGCACGAGCTTCCTACAGTGCACAAAAGTACGAGCAACTTTTCCCGTTATAAATACCTTCGTTTTCCATGCAGGGTGGTCTGTCGTTCGCTGGGCTTCGTCGACGGGTCTTACCTGTCCACCGTAGACGACATTCCCAACAAGATGTTACCACTCTTCATCAACTTCCTGCGTAACACAACGACGTGGAAACGTCGTTGGGCAGAATGCAGAGGGAACGAGGAAGACATCTTCCAATGCAACATCTCGTCAACCTTGAAAGACCTCAAGTGTTCCACCAACGAACAGCTGCAGCCTGTCATCCTCTCCTGTCATAACGATGATGGTATATAATTATAATAATTATGCACTTCGTAATCGTAATCCATGGGCGTCCGCAGCGGGGCGCAAGGGGGCGCAAGTGCGCCCCTCTGGATTTTTCGCAAAGTTTGCACATAAATTTAGATTATTTGGTTGTGATTGTTACAACGCGATTTTCAATGTGATTATCGATTCCTTCTACAAGTTAAACATAATTATTTATCTTTCTTTGGGCGCATAACGTATAGGTACATGATTGTAGACTATAGTATTCTCTCGTGGTAATATGGAAATTCAAACTGTCACCCATTAAATTTAGACCATGTGACAATTATTTAAAAGTTTGCGCCCCCCTAGAAAAATTCCTGCGGACGCCCATGTCGTAATCATGAGTTTGCATGCCTTGTCGGCAGGGTGAGAATTGCTGGGGGGTTGGGGGTTTCAACCCCCCAGTCTTTCTTAGAGCCCCATGTTAAAGTCTGTTTTTTACACCCCGATTCCAAGGGGATAATGGTCCAACCCCCCAGTTATTTTTCCACAATTCTTACACTGCTTGCCGGACTTTATTGCCATTTGAGTTCCATATCTAGGTGAGTAATTAAGTAATTAAGTAATTAAGTAAGCAAGTCAATAAGTAGGCTAATTAAGTAAGTAGTATGTTCTTTACAAGCCAGTTACTGAGCTCACTTATAGTCAAGTCAGGTACACAGGCATCTATATTATTAATAAACCGAGTTCTTAGCTAAAGTCAAGTTGTCATGCTTTCCATGACCTTAAAGTTCTGAAAGATGATTCTGTTGCTGTTGTCGTCCACCACCAGATGTCCTGCTTGGTATAAAGTTGGACGATGAATCATCGATGGCTACTCTTCCGTTGATCTTTCACAACAACCGATGGCAGACGACAGCATTCTATGATGACGACGATGACGACACATCAGCCACGCAAGTTACAACCTCATTACAATAATAATATTATTATGCATGGTGGAAACGATGATAATTATGTGCATTGTGCAGATCGATTATGAATTACTTTACGTTACAGCGCTCGTGAATAAACTGGTGCCCTGCGCTTGGCTTCCGAGTGGCGCTCTAGAAATTTGGAGATTAGGCTACGATTAGACGATTAGCCTACATTACATGAATAAGCAGTATGAGAATTGTGGAAAAATAACTGGGGGGTTGGCCTATGATAAATTTGAAATTGGGGTATAAAAAACATACTTTAACACGGGGCTCTGAGAAAGACTGGGGGGTTGAACCCCCCGGCAATTCTCACCCTGCGAATAAGGTCGCCTAACGTTGCGAAGAATTAATATTTTAGGTCTACATAGACAGGCGGGCACATAAACGGACAGACGGACAATGAAACACATAGACAGACAAACACACAGACAGGCAGCCACACATGGAGGGCAGTAGGAGAGGTCAGGCAGACGTATGAACTCTGCAGCTACTCGTACTTTGGCAGTGCCAGTCCCAAGCCTAAATAAAGGAGGAGTGCGACGCGAATGATCTTTGTCATCTCACAAGCAGTATCGTCAAACTGGAATACAACACTGTACCAAAGACTAAATTAAGGAATCGCGAAGCAAGAGAATTGCATGTCGTCTGTCAGTCTGTTGCGTGTCTAATTGACAGACAGACAGACAGAAAGACAAACCGACAGACAGACAGACAGACATACAGAAAGACAAACAGACTTACAGACAGATAGATATAGATAGATGGAATGGTAGTAGGATAAAGGCACACAGTTGTGCACATTTGTCTGCATGTCTTTGATGAAAGGAGTTATAATAATATTTATGTTATTCTTTGATGTGTTGAGACAGCGTGGCTTGTGGTCAGCTCGGATTAAGCCCACTGTTCCGTTTCCCTCTCATCAATGTCAATGCAACGGTCATCGTCAACTGTACATCATCATCCAACTCCTCATCCTCCTCCTCATCATCCTCATCCTCATCATTCTCATCCTCATCCTCATCCAACTCCTCATCCAACTTCTCATCCTCATCCTCATCCTCCTCCAACTCCTCATCGATGTCTCTGTGGACCTTCAGACAATGCAATGTCACCGAAATCGATCTTCACAACTACACAACACGCACATCGTGCAACCGATTCAGTAGGACATTAATTTTTTTATCTCCACCTATCTATCTGTCTTTCCGTCCGTCCGTCCGTCCGTCCGTCCGTCCGTCCGTCTGTCTGTCTGTCTGTCTGTCTGTCTGTCTGTCTGTCTGTCTGTCTGTCTGTCTATCTATCTATCTATCTATCTATCTATCTATCTATCTATATATCTATATAGGCTATATATATATATATATATCTTTTATGCCTGCTCGAAACTGAACGAATATCAAACGAAGAATGAACTCTGTCAAACATCACTGACAGTTCCATTTGATTTGGTCAGCCTCTACTATTGCACAAAATCAAGGAACTATCGGAATGCACATTTATATTAGGCTATGCGACCGAACCAACGATTTTGGTCGGACTTCGAGTCGGATTTTTTGTCGGATAGCGACAATTAAATATTAAACTGATGAATCGTAATTGGATTTAGTAATATTGCCATCGTGGCCGTGGAAATAGCACATCAATGCCAAGCCAATACACAATCAAATGAATAGGCTATCCAATAGATTATTCCGCTAAGATATGAAGGCAGCCTGAGGTATAGATAGCCTAAGGCCCTAAGCAATCTGATAACGATTATAATGACAGATAGGCTACTGATGCTGATCTCAATAATAGGCCTATAAGCTTATTGCTTTTAATTAACGACAATAGAGTCTATTACAACGCTATTAAATCATGTTTTTCATCGCCTTTCAATTAGCACACTATACCAGGCTCGCTGCTCCTGCCACTACAATGCCTCCTGCTAAGAATAGGGATAGGCTAATCGCAATCCTAATGATGACAATAATACCAACAGCAAAATATTGACAATACCAATAGCAGCAGCATTGCAGCAATAACATTGTCAAAGGAAATAATAGCACTAAAAACAGAATTTACAATAAGCAATAATATAGGCTAAAAAAGGCAACATTAATTAATGATCTGTTATGTAGTAAATCTGAATCTGTGAATTTCAGCGATGAAGACGACCACTATTGTTCTGCGGCCACATCCCAGACATCTTCCTTTGGCAGCAGCTGCTGCTGCTATTAACAAAAAAGAAGATGTTAGGCTGGTCGAAACAATGGCACCAGTGTGGAACAGGGAATCACAGGACGTCATCACATGTGAGATGTGGACATGCGCGGGAGCCAAGATCCGCATGATGAGAGAGGCTTTGAAGTTTCCCAACTACGAAGTACTCATCGAACCCTACGACCCGAGTATGAAGTCCAACCGATTTCATATCTCTCTACGGTCAGTAACCTCAATAATTATAATGCCATTTAATATATGATGATGATGATGATGCAACCCAGTGACCTAATTGCACTGAAGTGTGAGGCTTACATACACTTCAGTGCAATTATTTTACTGGGTTGCAATCTAGTCTTAAATAGGCCTACCGAGTTGAGATTCTCTGGTAAGCTAATGTGAAGTGTTTTCAATGAGACATAGAGCTGAACACTCCTCGACCAAGTTCATAGACTTTCGAGTTTCGAGTTGACATAATTATTATCATATTATTTAGTTGAGTTGATTTTTGAGTGCCGAGTTTTTACTCAAGTTTCGAATTTAGACGAATAAAATTGAGGAGGAATCGATTGAAATGGTCACAGAGAAAGAAACGTGTGTCTAGTAATCCGGTTATATAGACCTATAGGCCTACTTGTATGCACTTAGATCTAAGAATGTTTAGACAATACCAGAGAGATATAATCATATAACCTAGTCAACGGCAGGTTAGTCTGAAGTTGGGAAATAAACGAATACATGTCAATTTTAAAATCACTTCTACCTCGTGTATGACACTAATAATGTTCATTGTTTACGCCACAGAAAGTGTTTTTCGTCAGACACTTGTGACATCTTGGGAATCGTCAATAAAGATCAAGCCTTCTTTTGCGGTTGCGATTCAGTGAACCTGAAAATTCAGCCATTCGTCAACGTCACGATGACGTTTGTCTCTAAGAAAAACCACGTCATCCTAGACATTTTGATGCGTCGCGCTACGTCATGCAGTGACGTCATATCAACATCATCTTCTCCAGCCAACGAACATCGAGCGAGTTTAGAAATCCCAGAAGACATCGCTGCTCTGCCTTTCGTACAGTTCGACAATTCCCATCACGAGGCGATCATCCGGGTTCCTCGACTTAAAGGTAGATTCCATGCATACGTCATTTCATCCATTCCATTTCTGCCCATCAGTCTCACCATCTTTCCTTCTTTTATCCATCCAACCGTTTGTCTATCACTCATTTCGTCAATGCGTCCGTCCGTCCATCTATCGATTTGTCCTGCCATCAGTCCTTTCATCCTCTCTAATGTCCTTTATTTTGTCCGTCCATCCATCCGTTCAAACGTCTGTCCACCATCCTTCCTTCCTTCCGTCTGTCCGCCCACCTTTTCTTCCGTACATTCACTTCACCTTACTTGAGTTCCTTCTGCTCATCCATTCTTCCTTCCGTACACCCACCTATGCACCGATCCAGCCATTCTTTCCTTCGTCAACTACCTTTCAATCCACCCATACTTTTCTTCCGTTCGCCCATTCTATCTTCTTTACACAAAACCGTGTACCCAACAATCCTTCCTTCTATCAACCATCATTCAATCCATCCATCCATCCATCCATCATCCACCCATCCATCCCTCCATCCATCCAACCCCCCCCCCATACCTCTGTATCTCTGTCTGTCCATTGTTCTCGTATATAATTACAGACACGAATCGATGTCTGTACGACAACAATGATCGCGATGATCAGTTGCGTCGATGTGGAATGGCTTTCGTCGATCGACTCAAATGCATCAGCTGCGGATGTTGCTGGACCAACAGCGGATGCTATCTACCAAAGTGTCAGTCTAATAATAATAATTATTATACTATAATATCAAAGCAGTTTTATCAAGACCTTATGTAGACTTACCGCCTGTTACTAACCTGTGTAGGTTAAAGCTTGCACTCTCTAAGCAAATTGAACTGAAAGTGAATGAATTATTAAGCGCAATACAAAATTCATCCAAAAGAACAGATGAAAAACCAGAGGGAAACATTTTGATTTGTGCTGCAGTATATTCTGTCGCTGTTCCAAGTCGGATCATAGCGGTTTAAACTAATGCTTCCCAGTTACGTTGTGTATAATATACTATATATAATTTTATATATATATATATATATAATGTCACATTTACCTATAGTAGAGTTTAAGTGATTTATTCATTTATTCAACCACGTCTGATATAATACGTGTAGTTGGTTCTGAGGGCCTCTCCTGTTAAATCTGCTGATAAAACTTCTATAATCCTAGGCCTCGGTATACGAGGCTTAACTATCTAAAACGACGTTGAAAATGGCTATATTGTTGAGCTGATTAGCATTTAGTTCTGATTGGTCGTTATTATTCGAACATTGATTCGCAAGTATACTTTGCCGTAATTGTGTCATTGAAACAACAGCGTGTGTCTTTCGTTTCAGATGCGGCTTACATCGGATGCTCTGACGGCGATGATGACAATGCTTTCGCTGATCGCCAGATAACAATGCCCACCATCAGCACCAGCCGCAGCATCAGCAGCAGAAGAATTGGTTCCGTTCAGTCATGCATCGAATTTTGTGACGACAAGGAATCATCTGCCGCTTTCAACGTATGCAGCAAAATCAATAGATTCATTTATTGTTTAATGCTAGGAATTGTACAATGTTTAAATTGTGAAACAATTACCCATTAGACAATACATACTAATTACACATGGTTTTATAGGTTCCATAGCCTATGGTAGCGGCGTCAAACGAACAAACGAGAGTATTAAAAATATTTATGGCTTATCTTTTTCAAGTACTTAAAAATTTCTTTTGCAGTCCAAATAGCCTAGGCGCATATAGCTAGGCCTATAATTATGCATTTGTCTGTCTTACAAATAGGGTTCCAGTTGTTACTGTGGTGGAACTGATTGGACGAATCCTGCTTTGAATAGTCTGGCGGAACAGAGTCACAGTTGCACTCCAGCATCGAATGCTTTTGCAGTACACAACAGTGAGTCTTCTTTGCAAACTTGTCTAATTTTATAACACGATTCACATGGGGGTCTTTACTGTCGTTTGGCGCTTCCCTGCATGCTTAGTTGCAAGAACTTCGTCGTAGTCGTAAATCTCCAAATTCTGAAGCACCACTTGAAAGCCAAGCGCAGGGCAACAGCTTATCCACGATTCACGAGCGCTGCGTCTAGTCTATTTCTACCACTAGTGGACACCGACCACTTCATTCTGACTCGAGGCTGAATGATTTCTGCATACAATGTATCGAACAACAAAAGTGTTTTTTTGAAAGCGTGTCAACCAATCGAAAAGTGTTACTCTATTGTTCAGCTAATTGTAATCGTTGTATAGTTTTTTAATTTATGACAGCAACATGAAATTGATTTATTTGAGCAGCGTGAGGGAACCCATAAGATGTGGTGGTCAATGATGGCTTCCGTGTAGTTGCTGAGCACCTCCGCTGTTCAGAAATAAAATCTGTTCGTAATGAGCGCTTACATCAGTTAGGTAAACTGAATTTAATCATCGTTCATCACTGTCCTTGGGATTCGTCCATCGCTGGCTTAGGGCTATGGAAAAGGAGATGAGCGCCTCCCTGTGTTCCTCATGGAACGGGATGAGACTTTACTTTTTTTTACATCACTGTCCAATACTTTCAATAGTTGGTCGCAAGTTAATCACAAGATGTCCTCTGATCATTAAAAATTAATTCTTGCAGCGTTGCGAGGTCTTCACGGCAACTGTATGGACGCACAACCACTCGATTCATCCCTCGGCAAAGTCCACCTCGTCTCCAACTCCCCGAAGCTCGTCAACCAACCAATCACCTTCGTCGTCTTCGTCGAGAACTTCTGGCCTGGCTTCCAGAACCTCTACGTTACGATTTACACGGGAAACGGCGGCGACTATAAACGGCTGAGCAAGTCGAATATCGACACGCAGCTACCAAACTGGACGGAACGCATAAAACCAGAATTCTGCTCCAACGCAACGAGTCTATGCGCCATGGCCATGCAGCATAGCTACAGATCAACCGGTGATCACGCGGCGCGACTCCTGATCGAGGACAGGTGGGTGATAACGAAACGTTTCTACTACACGCAGGTTCGGGTTGTGGCTGATGGGTCAACGGATGCCTTCTTCAGCGACGCCATTCTCATCAACGATGGAACCAATCTCCGTTCCTCTCCCGTCAACTTCGCTCTGATCGTTGAAAACCCTTCGGCCGATCTGAACGTCCAGCTGAGAGCGGGAGACGGGTCAATCCACGCAATGATCTTCATGAAACAACACGCACCTATTCCCAAGTGGATTCGAACCAGAGTTCAGGATCGTCTGGTATCGGATCGAGTCTCGATAGCCGTCGCTAACAACTCATACGCTCGTATTGGCACGTACAACTCAGAGGCCATCATTTCGGATGAGACTCTGACCAACGCGACCGTGACGAAGGGTTCAGCGGTGCGTATCGCCGCCCTGGAGAAATTCATCGGAGGTGTGTATCTGTTGAACGATGAAGTCTCCTTCACTGGTTACAACGTCACCTTCGTCTTGCTGGTCGAACGACCATCTCGCCAGCTGACCGTGACGGTCGACATGCAAGACGGAACAGAGAGGAAGAGACTCGATCTGGAACCGACCGGGGATTCGCTTCCTCAGTGGGCGGTCAACCGTCTCCGCCGCTCCTACTCCCCGCAGTCCCTCCGCCAGTTCTCCGTCGCCGTCACGCGTCACAGCTTCTCGACGGTCGGCGTCTACCATGTCGCGGCGACCCTCAGGGACTCGCTATCCTCCAACGAATCCGTCACGGTTCACAGCGTCGCTCAGATCAAATCGCTGCAGTCGCATATCGGTCGCGTCATATTCGTCAACATGATTCAGCAGATGGTGGTCGGCGACGATGCCCGGATGGTGCTCTGCATCGAGAGACCGACCCCGCACATGCGTCTAGAGTTCGATCCCTCAGACGAGGTCGCAGCCAAACGGACCGTGACGCTCAGCCCCAACTTCATCGCGCCCGCTTGGGCGAGGGGCAGCGTGCTGAGAAACTACACCGACATCGATGCCATATGCTCTGCCGGCGGCCTAATCATCATCCAGCGATACGTCTCGTGGAAGTACTCCCAGTACCGCCCGACCGTGACGGTCACGGACGACCTGATGACGGATGTGTCAGAGATGGTCGTCGCCAGCGCACTCGTGACGATCGCTTCTGTCCATCAGATGGTTGGTCGCGTCTACTTCTTCGTCGAGACTGCCTCAGGATCGCTCGACAATCCATCCAGCTTCCTTGTCTACCTCGAACGATTCGCCCACTCCATCGGAATCCGGATCGATGTGGACGACGGATCTGCTCCGAAGCTGCTCAACATCACCAACATCCATCCGTTCAACATCCTCAACGTCCGCGACAGCTACAAACCGGAAGTGCCCAACGACATCCTCAAGTTCTTCTACGCAGGACTGATCCACCGCTACTCGCGGCCCAGCAAGTTCAACATCGAGGTCACGATCTTTAACAAGCGACTTCCGAACGTTTCCGATTCGCTGAACTTAAGGAACGTCGTCGACATCAGCATCGACATTCGCGTCGCTCTCAGCTTCGGTGGCAGCAGCCGAGAGTCGAAGGTTCGATTCCTGATGGATGATGGTGAACCGTTCAACATATCGTGCGTCGTTGAGATGAATGCGATGAACTTGTTCATGACGGTGAAGGCATTCGCGTGGCGCATCTTCCAACTGGAGGAAGAAGATGATTCGACTGGAAAACAGGTGGTTGAGGTGACGCATGTCTTACCTCAGAACATCTCGAGGAACAACCAAACACTCGACCTTGAAATGTTCAGATTCAATGAATCAGTCTATCGATTCGAGGCACAGGTAGGCTTTCTTGCATCCACGGTCATTCTTGCAGCTCCTCAGCAATTCAATTCACCCATTGTATTGTCCTAAATTTATACAACGGGCACAGTTAGCAAATGTATAAATAGCTGGCTATCATGGGTCACTGAACTACGAACTCTTTTTCAGAATGAACAGACAAGGCCGTAGCTAGGGGGTGTTTTGGGTGTTTGAACACCCTCCCCCCCCCCAATGGGAAATGTAAAAAATAATATAATGCATTTACTAGCACTTGATGTAAAAAAAACATGAAATAAAACCATGAAAACACCCCCCCGAAATTAAAAATGTGCAAAAATAATAGAATGCATTCACTAGCACATAATAAAAAAAAGATGAAAACAGGCGAAAAGTGGTAAGAAAGCCGTTTCCGATGACTAAAAAGGTCGTAGGAAATTCTCCGCCGGCGAAACACCCCCCGAAATAAAATTCTGGTTACGGCCTTGTGAACGGACATCGATATCACTGACCATGCAGTGAGTGACCACAGGACATGACCGGACATAATTAGGCATATTGCTAAGAACCGCTGCTTATGTATGGACCTGCACCACGCTACATAATATAGTTTATGCAAGTCCGTGCATCTAAGTTGTCTCTTCTTCTTTGGTTCTCTGCCGTCAGGCAGGTTCATATGTCCAATGACGCCACGCATATCTGTTCTGTGCATCCATCTTTATTTAGCCCTCTGTAACCGTCCTTTGTCATCATCCAGTCCAGTATAGCATTGTTCTTGGTCTTCCTCTTGTCTTTTTCCTCTCCATTCTTCCTTCGATGATATCTCGTACTATGGTGTCACTCCTCATGATGTGGCCAATGTTTGTGGGGCGCGGTGGTGTAGTGGTGGCGTCATTGCCTTGAAGCCGGAAGGTTCGAGGTTCGAATCCACCCTCAACCGCGTAGGGACCTTGGGCAAGTCCTTCACTCACAATTGCTCAGCGCTTCGGCGTGAAACTCCGATGCAGTGTCCGCTCTGCATCGGGAGCGCCTCTGAGTAGAGAGAGCTTGAAGAGGCGCTATAACAAGTGCACATACAAACAAACAAACAAACAAAAAATCCAGTTTCTCTGTCGCCTTCGTATTGTCTCCAGCATTCATAGGCGCAACCACCCTATGGGACCCACGGGACGCGTCCCCCCCCAACTTTTGAGTGGTCCCTAACTTTATTATTATGGTCCCTCCCAACTTTTAGGATGTGATTCATTATGGTCCCCTCCAACTTTTAGGACGTGATTGCGCCTATGCCAGCATTGATCTTTCCTCTCCCACCATCTGCAGTATTTCTTCGTTCGTCTTGTGCTCCCTCCAGCTGACACGCTTCATTAAGTTGTAATACAACAGAATATCCAATGAAAGCGAACAAATATGACTTTCCCTGTAAACGTTGTTGATGTTGTAAACGTTGTTGATGTTGTCTACGTTGTACATGTACGTTGCTGATGTTATATGCGTTTTTGATGACTTTTGTTGTCTACGTTGCTGGTGTTGTCTTGCTGTTCTAGGTGACAATATATGGCTACAGGACGTATGCCTACTTCACAGTGGCGTCATATGTTGAGTTTATGGGAAGTCAACTGTTTGCTAAAATTGATGGACCCAGTATCCAGAACACAAGTATGTAGGCAGCTACTACAGCCATACTCAATCGGTTCCTTAATAATAGTGCCCGCTTCCTTTTAATCAGTCTGAGATGTCCTCGTATACTTTCTGACTTGGGCCTCTGCACTCGCGAGCCACGTGGCCCGCAATGGTCAAGTCTTTGAGTCCTTAGTTAGGCATACATGTAATTATAGATAATAATAGTTAAGCCTATTATTCGGATATAGTTCAGCCATTGCTGGGCATCGGTACATCAAGACTTTTTACAAACTTTTTCTTAGTGGGATGATCTCGGTGGTGCATTTAGCATAGCCTATACTACAGAAGTATGGTAGCTTGTTACTGCATGAGGATATTATATACAGGGTGGGCCAAAAGTATTTGTTCAACTTTGAAGGCCTATAACTTAGGCAGTTTAGCAAGTAAGTGTATGCTTAATGCATCAAATTAAAGGTCGTTATATCAGCTATAAGTCCGACAAATATCATTACGGTAGCTTGCACTACGCGCCATATAATTATTGTGTACCGCACCTACCTTGTTTTCTGACGTAAAAAATAATTTCATCATTGCGCCGTTAACAGAAGATGACAGCTTTGAAAGCCTATAACTTAGGCAGTTTAGCAAGTAAGTGTATGCTTAATGCATCGAATTAAAGGTCGTTATATCAGCTACAACTGGTCACAAATTTACATTTTTAGCTTTAATAATAATTGCGTAAAACTACTGTACTGAATATGTATCAGTTTACAATGATTTTAATTCGTCTATCTTGCAAAACACAATACTTGGAAAATTAGTCTTTGCAAGTTTGCATTATTGATAGCCATTAAGAAATCCAAGAATTATTTAGTCAAATAAATATTCAATGTGTCTCCCACAAGCTCGAATAACTGCATGAATGCGACGTGCCCATTGATCTATGGCTCCATTGATGAGTTTCTGGCTGATCTCAGTCCAGCAACGAGTGACGACGCGCGCTTCAGATGCTCGACGTTTACTATCCGTTCACAATAAACCCGTTGCTGCAAAGCACCCCATATTGAGTAATCAACGGGGTTTAAGTCATGTCTATTAGGCGGCCAGTTATGTGGTTCAATGAACTCAGGAACGTTCGCGTTCAAAAACTCCACGGTATGACGAGAACGATGAGCGATGTTGTCAGCGGAACGTGCCGAACGAGGACGGCCAGTAACAGGTTTACGTTTAGAATTTGCACTCGCGTCAATTTGTCTAATTAATAGGTTGAGATTGTTTTTACTCCAGTTTCTAGCAGGAAATTCATTCATCATTTGATATGCATTTAAATGTTTTTCAATTCTTAAAATTCGAATCAAAGTCCTGTCATCTTCTGATAACGGCGCAATGATGAAATTATTGTTTACGTCAGAAAACAAGGTAGGTGCGGTACACATTAATTGTAAGGCGCGTAGTGCAAGCTACCGTAATGACATTTGTCGGACTTATAGCTGATATAACGACCTTTAATTTGATGCATTAAGCATATACTTACTTGCTAAACTGCCTAAGTTATAGGCCTTCAAAGTTGAACAAATACTTTTGGCCCACCCTGTAGAAACTGTCGATATTATGCCTACAGTTGCAATTACAAATGCCGAAACGTATACGCCGCCTTAGGCCTATCTGTTAGCTGCAAACGGTGCATATAATTATTACGTATTATTAGCCACTGCATGATCTTAGTCTCATCTTTGGTCTTTGGTCTGTTTACTCATCTTTGGTCTTTGGTCTGTTTACTCATCTTTGATCTTTGGTCTGTTTACTCATCTTTGGTCTTTGGTCTGTTTACTCATCTTTGGTCTTTGGTCTGTTTACTCATCTTTGGTCTTTGGTCTGTTTACTCATCTTTGGTCTGTTTACTCATCGTTGGTCTTTGGTCTTTGGTCTGTTTACTCATCTTTGGTCTTTGGTCTGTTTGCTCATCTTTGGTCTTTGGTCTGTTTACTCATCTTTGGTCTTTGGTCTGTTTACTCATCTTTGGTCTTTGGTCTGTTTACTCATCTTTGGTCTTTGGTCTGTTTACTTAGCCGTTGACTCAATTCTGGTTATGAACGCTAATACGTCTGGCGATTGGACGGTGAGTCCAGACAAACTACAAGAGAATGTTCGTTTCACGTGGTACTGTCTATGTGAGGGAGAAAAGCTGCCTCCAGACCCACTTCACTACCGACCAAAAATCAGTTGGTGTCATCATCTGTAACCCTCAAAATTGTAATAGTTGTGAGCTCCAACTTCTAAAGCGCCGCTGTAAAGCCATGCACAGAGCGACAGCTTATTGACGAGCGCTGCGTTGCGTCAGAGAAGTCAGCCGTTATTATAGTCGTCCTAGGAACAGTGACGTAACTAGCGTTGGGCTTGGGGGGGCTTAAGCCCCCCCAAACGAAGCTGAAGCCCCCCCCAAATGAAATCAAGCCGTTGTATGCTTACGGCTAATTTAAATAGACTACCGCATGGACGGCGTACATGCAGTTACGGACCGTAACGGACGACCGGCCATGACTGCTTAAAAATGGCTCCATTTGAGATCGACACCGCCAAAAATGCGCTGGTCGCTGGGGTTCCGCCCCAGACCCCGCTGCGGAGCTTACAGTAAAGACAAAACCTTTCTCTTGTACAGTAGCAGTTTTATTTTTTATTGTTATCCTGGTAGCTTGATCCTTGCGACACTGAAAAACGACTTATTCTTAAAGTTTTCGCGACATTTTCGTTCACAAATAGCTGGCAAACAAGAGCCTAAAAATGGTTCCATTTGAGGTCGACACAGCCAAAAATGCGCTGGTCGCTGGGGCTCCGCCCCAGACCCCGCTGGGGGAGCTTGCGACGCTCCCTCAGACCCCCTAGTCGGAACGGGCTTCGTGCCTTCGGCACTCGCAACTTCGCGCCTTCGGCGCCGCCACTCACGACCAATTACAATACAGCGTCCTGGCACTTCCTTTTTACACTTTAAGCACTGGTCATATACTTCAGGCTTAAGCCCCCCCAAACGAAAAATCCTAGTTACGTCCCTGCCTAGGAACTGCTGCTCAAGCGTGCTTCTCTTATGCCGAAGATTGGAAGTTAGATGGTCACTTAATTTAGTCGATTTAGGAATTATTCGCAAAGAGCAGAAGACGTGAAACTTCAGTTTTTTATTGGAAAACTCGATGGAATGGATGGAGGACTCGGAGGTAGAAAATGATGATGGCGGAGGAAGTGAAATTTTTCGGAATAATTGGCGCTGTTTAACTTATGTGTTTGGCTAAGTTGGATGCATATAGCGTAGGCCTATCTGTGTTTTACACAAAGACCGTGTACCATATGCCATAATTTATTATGGCCTCGCTCTGAGTGCAGTGGCGTCTACCAATGGAGGGGTTGGGAGAACGTTCTCCCACGGCTACTAAAAGTGGGGGGGTTTGGCGTTTTTGGTGTAGATTGGGGGGGTTGCTGAATTTCGATTATAAGGACCTGGAATACGAAAATCAAAATATTTGTGCATCATGTAAGTATCGAAAACACATGGTGTCTCAGACTAATGAACCACGGTTCGCTTGAAGTCACATAATTATTTGGTAGGGTGTGTGTCAACTCATGGACATTAGTGGCAGAATTCACTCGTCACGGTTACTGACGGAGTCAAGCCAAAGCCCAAGCCATGGCAGGTGATGAAGGTAATAAAATTAATGATACGACGGTCCGATGAATTTATGATGTTATACGTCCAAGAATAATATATACCGGTAATCATGCAAGACTGCAGGGAGATAGCGGTCATGCGGATATAGCTTATGAATATATATATATATATATATACATGTATATGCATAATATACATATAAATATATATGTATATATATATAGCATACAATACATACATGTAAACTCTAAATGGACAAGCTCCTAAATGCCTTTGTGACTAGATGCACAGACCCCTCTTCACAGTCTCTTCCAGCTGTCTACGGTCTGCTGATCTCTTAATTGATCTCCTATTAGTCCTCGGCAAGGACTACCATAACCCAACACCTAGCCTTGGCCATTGTAGAATGTAGACCCTTCTATGTGGAACGACCGACCTTTATCTGTGGTAAGATCTCAAGATCAATCCACACACCTTGATAAGATCTTAATGGATGGGAGGAGTGATATCTTCAGCCTTCGCTGTTTGAAGTCTTTCTTATATCCTAGGGCCTGTTTCGCTGGATAGCTAGTACCGTAAGAGGCGCTGTATAAGTTCTCATATAGGTTACGATATGGGTGGGGAGTCATATTCCGCATATTCAAACGAAGACCTACAGAGTATTGCAGACAATTGTAAACAAATAATATCGTGAATAAAGTGCTGTGCGGTAAATTATTTTAAAAGTAATCTTTTCGTTTTTCAAATCACTTCAAGCAGGATTGTGCTGGTAAGTGCAATGAAAATAGTGCAATTGCACATTTGCCCTCTCTATTAAGAACAGCTTTTCACATAGCCTACACGCATACTATTCTATAGATTAATTGCTTAAGACTTTTCTTTTTGACCGGACCTGGGTCGGCAGCGCCTCTGAGTAGATTCCTTGAAGGGGCGCTATATAAATAGCTATATATATATATATCTTTTCCACGGGCTCGCTTAGCTACCAGACAGCGCCGAGCCTTCTCGGTTGTGGGGTCGTCAATCTGGAATGACCTCTCTCCAAACCTCCATCTCCTCCACCTGACCAGTCAATCTCTATTTCTCAAGTCCCTTAAATCTTTTTTCTTTAGTCGTGGCTGGGCTGGGAGCGCCTCTGAATAGTTTCTTGAAGAGGCGCTATATAAATTCTAATAACGAATAATGATGAATAATGAATAAATTACTATAGATAGATAGATAGATAGATAGATTTACATAGATAGATAGATAGATAGATAGATAGATAGATAGATAGATAGATAGATAGATAGATAGATAGATAGATAGATAGATAGATAGATAGATAGATAGATAGATAGATAGATAGATAGATAGATAGATAGATAGATAGATAGATAGATAGATAGATAGATAGATTTACATAGATTTACATAGATAGATAGATAGATAGATAGATAGATAGATAGATAGATAGATAGATAGATAGATAGATAGATAGATAGATAGATAGATAGATAGATAGATAGATAGATAGACAATTAACCCCCTAAATTCATGAGAAAGTGACAAACAGCATTGGGCCTATAAAAAGCCCTATATCATTATGATCGGATTCCCGTAATTTTATTTCTTCCACGTAAATAATTTGTTTTGGTCGCATTTTGTATTTGTGATCGCAATCGCAATCGAAAGATTTCTTCAGCGCCCACATAAGCTTTTACACAAAATAGCCTACTAGTGACTGTTGCCGTAACAAGTGCCTCAGCTGAGCGCGCTATGTCTAAGATCAAACTCATCAAGACTCGTCTGCGTTCCACAATGGGAGATGAATATTTCTCCAGTTTGATGCTGATTGCCAGTGAAAAGGATTTGGCTGATAATATTCCCAGCGATGCCATTATTAACAGCTTAGCTGCCTTGTCGCCAGTGCTGAGAAAGCATTTGATCTGCAGCTAGTAGCCTATAATTTTGCGCAGCTGATATTATAATTTAAACAATGTCTATAGTCATTTTTCTACAATGTAGCTTGCGTGAAATTTGCAATCAATAGTCTATACTCTATAGTCTATACTCTGATTAAAGTTATAGCCAAATTCAACTCCAAACCACTATTCTGGTCGCTGATGTTTTTTTTAGCTGTTTAATGTTTTAACCTGAAAGTCACTACTAGTCAGATCACAAATTATATTAATGGATTTTTATTGTTCTCATTTTCAGGTTTTAACTTTTAGAAACTTTTGTAATGGTCTACATGATGATATAGGCCTAATATACATATCACTCTGCTGAACTTCTGAGTGACCCGAGTCTCTTACAAAAATTGCACGTCGGCAAAATGGGGGGGTTCGTTCTCCCACTCCAGGTGGGGGGGGGTTAGACGCCACTGTCTGAGTGGAGCGCAGCCTAATCAATTAAGTAGGCTATATATCTTATCGTATTACCGTAATACCGTCATAATTATATTAATAGCTTACATTACTTGTACAAAAGAAACAATCTATGAGCACTGTCTTTCTGCGTTCTTTTTTGTTTATAATGTTTTGTAATTATGCAACGACAATTACGACATCCTGTGAATCTTATAACAGTTATGTTTCAGTAGTCGAGATATTGACGCGATAAATTAATTTCCTAAATTTTCACCACTTTTGCGTAAGTAGGCTACACAAATTTATTGTAATAACTCCATGAATGGAACGCCATTGTTTTCTTGCGCTCGGTTTCCTGCAGGAACGGGCGGTTGTTTTCGCGAAGGTATTCTTCTCGACGTTCGTGAACCGATCTTCGAGTTGAACTCTCGAACTTTGACCTACACTTCGATCCCTGTGGACTTCCACATCCACCTGTTCATCAGTAAACCAGGTCGAGCGACGGCCAACGACACCCTCATCGTTCGCCTCAAAGGAATGGTCGGACCGCCAAACATCATCATCGTCTGCCACGAAAACTGCGATCGTCTGGTCAATGTCTCGGACGTTGTCTTCCTGTCTGCCTACTGCATCAACTGCCCCAACGGAGAGAAACTGACCTACGCATGGACTGTCACGCCCCTCACCAGTCTGGCCGCAGTCCAGTCCTTCAACTGGGATCGGTATGCTCCGGCTGGGAACAGGAATTACTTCCTCGAGATCAAGGCAGGCACCTTTGCTACAGACCGATCAGATGACTCGTACAACGTCACCGTTTCCGGTCAGTGGATATTAGATACTTTACTTACTTCTGTGGCGCTCTAGTGTCTAGTGCACTATAGACATCAAGAGATTATGAACTAAAACCGAATCTGAATGAGTTCATCGTTCAGGCGCTATACAAATGTCTGAAATGAATGAATGAATGCATGAATCGTTCAGAAGATCAGTCTAGCCCACTACAGTTGAAAGGGAGTGATGTACTTTATATAGCGTATTTTCTTAGCTGGCAGCAGCCTTGCCAATTAGCCCATTGCCTCGACAGTGTCTGATCGTATCTTAGAAATAATTCTATAGCTCCGTTGTTTTAAGACGCTGCCAGGGCCAGTCTCCAGACTAGATAAAGTAGGAGGGTGACGCTAATGACGTTTGTTATCACACAGTGTCGTTATTAAACTGAAACTACTAGGAGTGCACTATATATAGCGCAGAAATGATTAAGTGGAAGAGTCGTAAACTTTTGGAATCGTTTAGACGTTAGGCTATTAGTCCTGTCTATTTCAGTGTAGCCTACACTATCGTCGTTTTTTAAGTGGAAGCTGGAGATATTTATTGGGCCGTTAAGTGTCCAGGTCAGCTTGCATGCAGTGGCACTAACGCTGACCGCATGCAGATCTTCTGGACCACTTGAAGCTCTTGTTATTGTAGGTTACAAGAAAGTGCTATTTATATATATATATTTATATTTATAGACCCTATATATAGTTTGTTTCACAGACATTCACGGCTCTTGCAATCTGGTCAGTCTGCTTTGAAGTCAAGAAGAAGACGACCTTATCAAAGTAGGCTACTTAATTTAGTAGGTCAACATCACTAGAAGTGATGGTCTGTTCGGTTGAGTACCGGTACTTGATCTGTAACACTAACGACTGCATGCGCTTCCTTGTATTGCCCCTTGGATTTACTGATTTTAAAGCACAATATATGTTTATTAAAATAGATTAATATGCGTATAAAATTATGGTTGTAGTGACGCTGCAAGAGAGAGATTTGTCAGGGAATGCAACGAACATTCTGACGATCGGGAAGCCAGTACAGAATCCAGCGACGATGAGGATGGAAGAGAAAAGCGTCATCGGTCAAGTGAAGCATTGATCCAAATGACGATCCCTACATACAGCTCCTATAATTATAGGATGGCTGGTGTCTTACTACTTCGAACTAGGCTATACCTGAATATTCATTGCTTTATTGACTGAATTTGTTCATATAATTATCTGCATTGAGGGTTACGGCTTCAACAAACTATAATTGTTCTCTTTGGTTCTTCTGTGATTCAGTCGTTTTTTGTCTTGAATGTAAAGCAATCTACTACAACTCCAGCATTTCAACGCCACAAAACCTACGCTCGACTACACATCATATACTCATCATCATCATAATCATCATCATCATCATCATCATCATCATCATCATCATCATCATCATCATCATCATCATCATCATCATCATCATCATCCTTAGCAGGTAGAAGTCTTTTAGTTATTTGTGTCAATTGGAACATTACTCACCAATCATTTGCGCATGCATTCTCTGTTGCAAAGTAGTGCCACAGAAGTAGGGCCTATAAGATGGCAAAAGTGGGAATTGAACGACACCTTACAATGCTGCAAGTTCATGTACAGTACAAAGGCAACGTACATTGCCTGCTACTTCGCACCATTTGTTCAATCAAACAATCAATCAATCAATCAATTAGAATTTATAAAGAGCCCCCTTTAAGATCTCAACTCAGAGGTGCAGATATATGATGACACAGTTGATATTCCCTAAAACCCGCTTTATTTATTTAGACCGTGTAAAACGGATTTTGTCCGTTCATCTGTTTATTCGTAAGCTTATACCACAACAAAATGCATCAGCGTCCAATGGAAAGCAGTTCTCAAAGTGTTCAAGTGACATGATCAAACTGATGTTAAAAATTAGAATTCTTCGTATGATCTAATAATTAATTAATTCACATAAAGATTATGAGGATGTTCGTATAAGTTCTTCTTCATATACGATCAGATTTAAAATTATTTCACAAGAATGCTTTGAGCTTTACAAACGTTCACCATTACTTTGACTTCAGTAATGTAAAGCAGTTCGGAGATGTGACCAATAGCAAGTGTTCATTAAATCTGGCAAGCGTTCATGTAGGAGTAACAAAAACGAAACGACTCTGCAAGACATTCATCATGTCCGTTTGGTAAAAAGTTGCCTCCAGTGGCACACCATTATCTCCTGCATGTTGACTCGCCGAACGCGGAGAAGGATGGTGCTCCAAGGGGAAGGGTTGTTGCTGATGGTCCTGCATTAGTATTCTTCTCCCTCTTCTCCCTCCGCCACAACCGAGTCGATGCCGACCTCCTCGTAATCCCTCTCCAGTGCTCCCATGTCCTCCCTGGCCTCGGCGAACTCTCCCTCCTCCATTCCCTCTCCCACGTACCAATGCACAAAAGCTCTCTTGGCGTACATCAGGTCGAACTTATGGTCGAGCCTCGCCCATGCCTCAGCAATGGCCGTTGTGTTGCTCAACATGCAGACGGCTCTCTGGACCTTGGCCAAGTCCCCGCCTGGGACAGCCGTCGGCGGTTGGTAGTTGATGCCGACCTTGAACCCGGTGGGACACCAGTCGACGAACTGGATCGTCCTCTTCGTCTTGATCGACGCAATGGCTTGGTTGACATCCTTCGGAACGACGTCTCCACGGTAGAGCAGGCAGCAGGCCATGTACTTTCCATGGCGTGGGTCGCACTTGACCATCTGGTTGGCCGGCTCGAAGCAGGAGTTCGTGATCTCGGCGACGGTCAGCTGCTCGTGGTAGGCCTTCTCGGACGAGATGACCGGGGCGTAGGTGGCCAGAGGGAAGTGGATGCGCGGGTAGGGCACGAGGTTCGTCTGGAACTCCGTCAGATCGACGTTCAAGGCTCCGTCGAATCTCAGCGATGCCGTGATGGAGCTGACGACCTGAGCGATCAGACGGTTAAGGTTGGTGTACGTCGGTCTCTCGATGTCAAGGTTGCGACGGCAGATGTCGTAGATAGCCTCGTTGTCGACCATGAAGGCGCAGTCGGAGTGCTCCAGTGTAGTGTGGGTCGTCAGGATCGAGTTGTACGGCTCGACGACGGCCGTGGAGATCTGCGGGGCAGGATAGATGGAGAACTCCAGCTTCGACTTCTTTCCGTAGTCGACGCTGAGGCGCTCCATCAGCAGCGACGTGAATCCAGATCCGGTTCCGCCGCCGAAGCTGTGGAAGATGAGGAAGCCCTGGAGTCCGGTGCACTGGTCGGACAGCTTCCGGATCCGGTCTAGGACAAGGTCGATGATCTCTTTGCCGATGGTGTAGTGACCGCGAGCGTAGTTGTTGGCCGCGTCCTCCTTTCCGGTGATCAGCTGCTCCGGGTGGAAGAGCTGGCGGTAGGCGCCCGTACGAACCTCATCTGGAATAAGCCATGGCAGTCAGTCATCAATAAATGGATCAGTGGATGATGAGATAACTGACTGGTTGGATGATTGACTGGTTGGATGATTGACTGGTTGGATGATTGACTGGTTGGATGATTGACTGGTTGGATGATTGACTGGTTGGATGATTGACTGCATGGTTAGAACCGTTAGATGACTTGCTGGTCTATATATATAAATTATATGTGTTGATTGGTTGGATGAATGGATGAGTGGATGAGTGGATGAATGGATGAGTGATTGGAAGGCAGGATGGACTGGTGAATGAGCGGATGGATAAATGGATGAATGGCTGGATGACTGGATGAATGAATGGTTGGTTGGATGAATGAATGGATGGGTGGATAAGTGAATGGGTGGCTGTATAGTGGATGAGTGGAGGGATAAATGGACAAATGTAAGAGTGAATGAGTGGATGAGTGGATGAGTGGATGGACAGATGAACAGATGACCGGGTGAATGAATTGATGGGTGGATAATGAATAGATGGACGGATGGCCAGATGAATAGATGAATCGATGAATAGATGGATGAATAGATGGATAGATGGATGGATGGTGAACTTGCCTACGACGGTAGGTTCGAGGTCGACAAAGACCGCTCTTGGAACGTGTTTTCCAGCACCAGTCTCCGCGAAGAAGGTGTTGAACGAGTCATCTCCTTTGAAATCCGTATCCTTTGGCATCTGACCATCCGGTTGGATTCCGTGTTCCATGCAGTACAGCTCCCAGCATGCATTGCCGATCTGAACTCCAGCCTGACCCACATGGATGCTGATGCACTCTCGCTTCACAGAAACATAGAAAAGTCAATGGCAACAATATAACAAAGGTGAAGTCAACAGCATACGACTTATATAAACCTCCAAGCAGCGAGTCTCACGTCAAAAGCCACAAAGCCCACAAGTCGATGCTTGAAGGCTCAGGGTCCACCACGAGGGACCAACAGCTCCCCACTGGCGGTAGAGCGATGAGCTCTGCGAGCTACAATAGGACAAAAGATACTGGAAAGCTGCACAGCTCACATAGATAGGCCTGGGCAAGTGAGCAACTACTGAGCATAGCCAAGAAGACGACGCCAAACCATGCAGCGAAGCAATTCTGTATTCGATGCGCTGGTATTGCCTGGTAAGACGGAGAGCCAGCGTAATATGGTAGCATGCATGAAAGCTGAAACAGAGCCACATTAATTGTATGGATTCATCTCTCACATGTCATGTGGTATACGAGATCAAACGAACAGTCAACCACTTTCACTGCCAAACTTTTTTCCAGCGAAATACATGTACGCATTACTAATTAGATCTATTACAATTTAAATCATACCCTGCAGGTGGTCAAAGACTGGCACTATCATGCGGTGTATGTATGCATATGTATCATTTTGTGTATATATCACTATCATGCGGTGTATGTATGCATATGATATGTATCATTTTGTGTATATAATATATATATATATATTCGGGCTCAAAAACCTAATTATAGCTGAGGATAAGCCTACCAATGCTACCAAATGTTCGCTTGGCATTTACGCTGCACACACGAAGCAAACACGAAGCCAAAAACAGCAGCAGCAATATCTGCAGCAGTAGCCATTGCCAAGGCCGAACAGCAGCATCTATAGCAGCTATAGATTGAAGCTGAAGCTACACGAGCTGTGTACAGTGTACAGTGTACAGTGCAGTATAGTAAGTTTAGTCAGTAGTAGCCAGATGTTTCGCTCTGCTTTTGGACGATTTAGATCCGATAGGCTGTTATAAACAAGTCGAAAATAGACCAAACGACGAACAGACGGAAAGACAGACAGACCATCGTCACAGAGGGACGGACGGACTGCCTGACCACACAGACGGACAGACAGACATATACATGTAAGCATGTATGTGTGCATGTCTGTGTGTATTTATATAATTTTTTATACGAATATTATGTAATATATTATGTTTGCAACTTTGCAAGTAATGTATGCATTGTAGGCCTATGTATGTATGCAAGTAGGCAACTATTGGTAGCGCTTTTGAAGATCAGCGCTTGTCTCATATTTATCCACATGTGGCCTACGCTGAGCTCTGTTTTATAACAGTACATACATGTACAGCCTACAGCACACTGCTTGACGAAGATTATTATTTCCAACCGTTAACCTAAGCTTAATAAGTTATTTGAGATAATTTCTTGACAAGCCGTCTGACCAGACGGAGCACTGTCGAAATACAGCTAAGAGGTTGTACAACAATACATGCTTACCATGATGACTGGTAATTAAGACGCTTGGCTTTACTTCTTCCACTGGAATAACAATTCCTCGAGTTCCTTCGGTCGATCCTCTCACGCGAGACCGCAACGAGTCGTCAGCGAGGGATCGGAGGAAAAACTGCTTGGAAAGCAGACCGATCGCGTCCTATTTATACGAAACATGTTATCCAGCACATCACTCCGCGCCACCACCTCCTCCCACGCTCCCCAATAGAGCCCCAGAGCTAAGACTGGCTGCAGAGAACCCATCAGAGCCATAGGTACAGTCTTGAGGATGGAGTTTGCCTAATGCACCCCCTCCCTTCACACGTAAGTGTCTGAGTGAGATATGTACACATAAGATACCTCGCGGCGTTCGACCTGGGAAGAAGATTTCGCTGTGGCCATCTCTACATGTAGGCCTATAGCCTATAGCCTACATTGTTTGAGAAAAAAATTTACAAGTAAGATAGCCTAATTATTAATGTCTGGTTATGTAAAACGCCTTCGACCTGGATTTTCTTCTGTAGCGCCATCATAATCGATGGACGATTCAAGTCCATTGTTGGAGTCTGACTTCGTTGGAACCTTGGAATTTGTTGGAAAAGTTCATCTGCATGAGATCCAGTTTAGCAAATGCAGAACATTTCGTGGGTCCAAAGATGCTGGAACCACCTCTGTAGGACCTATATACTACATGAACCACCTGTACACAGGCTTTGACATGCAGTTTGGTCATATACTTTCATCCCCCACCAGCAGACCAGCTGCACTGAAAACTTTTTTCACAGAGATCATTCTTTCGCTTCGGTGACTTCCCTCAATCTCCTATTTTATGTCGTTTCAACTCTAAACAACATCAAAACAAGTCGTCAGAATAACTTCTCGCCTCACACTTCGGATCTTACACATCTGGCTATCGATTTTGTTTTGATTGAGCGCCTGCGAAAAAGCTGGTTCCCGCGGACCTAGCTCTTGTGGGCGCTGTAGAAGTTTCGAGTTTACGATCACGATTGCAAAACAGACAAAAATCGGATAGTCAGAATTTATTCACATGGATTCAATTTCTGGCAGAGTTTTTAGAGAAGACGATTGTTTATTTAGCGCTAATAATTAATCTGTCATAGAGTTATTTGAAACAGAGTCATTTGCCATAGAGTCATTTACCATATAGTCATTTGCCATATACTTATTTGCCATAGACTTATTTGCCATAGAGTTGTTTAGAGTTATTTGCCATAGAGTTATTTAGAGCTATTTTCCAAAGGGTTATTTGTCATAGAGTTATTTGCCATAGACTTATTTGCCATAGAGTCTAGAGTTATATACCATAGAGTCATTTGCCATAGAGTTATTTGTCATAGAGTTATTTGTCATAGAGTTATTTGTCATAGAGTTATTTGCCGTAGAGTTATTTAGAGCTATTTTCCAAAGAGTTATTTGTCATAGACTTATTTGCCATAGAGTCATATGCCATAGAGTCATTTGCCATAGAGTTATTTGCCATAGTCATTTGCCATAGAGTCATTTGCCATAGAATTATTTGCCATAGAGTCATTTGCCATAGAGTCATTTGCCATAGAGTCATTTGCCATAGAGTTATTTGCCATAGAGTTATTTGTCATAGAGTCATTTGCCATAGAGTCATTTGCCATAGAGTTATTTGTCATAGAGTTATCTGCCCTAGAGTTATCTGTCATAGAGTTATTTGTCGTAGAGTTATTTGCCATAGAGTCATTTGCCATAGAGTCATCTGCCATAGAGTTATTTGCCATAGAGTCATCTGCCATAGAGTTATTTGCCATAGAGTCATTTGCCATAGAGTTATTTGCCATAGAGTTATTTGCCATAGAGTTATCTGCCATAGAGTCATTTGCCATAGAGTTATGTGGCATAGAGTTATGTATTGATGGCAACGTTTATCGATCATCGAACGCTGTTATTCCTCTTTCTCTCCGACGACCATCTGTCAACGACAACAAACATCATTTATATTATAAATTTTATAAATAAAGACACCATCCAATATACGACGACATATATACATTCATCCAAGGGCGGATACAGAAACTTTGGACGGGGGGAATTCTTGGCCTTGGGTCTGGAAAAAATTCGTATCCGCCAAAAAAGTTGGTGATCTTTTGTTAGTCATTAAGTCCAAATCTTTGAAAAATATACCAAATTAAAAGCTTGTTGAAACCAAACGGGGGCAAGATACGTGGGCATTTCTAAATGGGGGGCCATGACCTGATTGTTCCCTTGGATCCGCCCCTGCATTCATCCAATGTCCATCCATGATCCATCCATGATCCATCGGTGTAGAAGCTCCATGGAATTAGGGCGGTGGTATTATAAGTATGGGTATTGGTAGCAGCAACGTGAATATGCATATCAGATGTCGTAGTGTGTGTGTACGTGTGTGTGTGTGTGTGTGTGTGTGTGTGTGTGTGTGTGTGTGTGTGTGTGTGTGTGTGTGTGCAGCAGTAGCAATGGGTAGTAACATGGTAACATGATTAGAAGAAAAAAACAACGCTGTGGTGGTGGATGAAATGACGGTGTTGCTCCTGCTGCCGCTGATGATGACGATGATGATGACGATGATGATGATGATGATGACGCCGACGACGACGACGACGATGACGATGATGATGACGATGACGATGACGACGACGATGACGACGACGATGACGATGATGATGATGATGACGACGACGACGACGACGATGATGATGATGATGATGATGATGATGATGGACGATGATAATGATGACGACGATGACGATGACGACGACGATGACGATGACGACGACGACGATGACGATGATGATGATGATGACAATGACGATGACGACGACGATGATGATGATGATTACGACGACGACGTCGACGACGACGATGATGATGATGGTGATGACGATGATGATGATGACAATGATGATGATGATGATGACGACGATGATGATGACGATGATGATGATAATGACGCCGATGATGACGATGATGATGACGACGACGATGATGATGACGACGATGATGATGATGATGACGACGATGATGACGATGATGCCCACTTCGACGAATTCTTCGAATGAGATCTTTCCGTCTCCGTCTTGGTCTCCGTACATGATCGTCTTATCAACGATCTGCTGGAGTTGAATGTTCTCCAGATTGTCGCCGACCATCTCCTTCAGCGTGCTGAACAGCTCGCCGTTCGATATCAGACCATCCTTGTCCATGTCGTACATCGCAAACGCAACTGTCGAGCAGTGAGCAGAACAGACTTTGGTTACACCCGCAATTCTAGGCTGCTGTAGAAACCTTTGTTGTTTTGTTCTGTGTGTGTGTGTGTGTGTGTGTGTGTGTGTGTGTGTGTGTGTGTGTATGTGTGTGCGTGGGCCGACTGCCGTTGGTGACTCTTCCAGCTTATGGTCTACTGGTAATTGATTTGCTATATATATAATGAGTCTTAACATAATTTTACTTCTGAATTACTTCGAATTGACTCATGTCATATCGACTGCACTTGAAGCTCACATGGCTATGACATTGTAATGATTGTGTTATGCACAACGATCGTCCATACATGTAAGTAGAGCCAAAAAATGACGTCATATCGACTTCTTCCTTCCTCTCCTCTGCCAGCATCGGATGTGACATCCCTCTCTTGCGCAACAAACAAAGCTCTAAGACTCTAAGCAATATATACTAAGGTTACCCTGTTGATATTCGAGGGCTAACTGTGTCACAGGGTTGTATGCTTAAACATCTGCTGTCAAAAACTGACAGGCTGGAGTTAATGACTCAGGCACGTTCGCATTAGACATTCTTAAACTCCAACTTTTCGCCTTATGGTCACCTCTCCTATCCTCTCCCTTGTCACAGACGCACCTAATGGAAACCACAAATCGCAACTTATCCATATATCTATCCATCTACCTATCCACCTATTCATCCATCGACCAGCGATCCATCCATCCAATAGATGCGTCCATCCATCCACCCATGCATCCATCAATCCATCCATCCACCAATCCAACCATCCACCAATCCACCCACCCATCCATCCATCCACCAATCCATCCACCAATCCACCAATCCACCAATCCATCCACCCACCCATCCATCCACCAATCCATCCATAACTTTTACAGAATGAAGCAAATCTTACAACGCAGTTTCTTCACGTTGTCTCCTTTGCAGCTGATCAAAGACATTCCTCGAATGAACTCTAAGCAACAGAAATAATAATAATAATAATAATAATAATATCAGACGCGTATACAACACTCACCAATGCATACACCGCCTTGACAACATGCATTGTTAGCCGGGCACACACACACACACACACACACACACGCACGCGCGCACACACACGCACACACACGCACGCGCGCACACCTACACACACACATCTTAGACGACGACATGGTTTCAACGTTAAAGATCAGTGATGGATGCAGACATTAATTTTCATTGAGTCAAGTAAGAAATAATAATTTTACGACTCTTCAAAGTCTAGGCTACTATAGGCACTGCAGTATTGATGGAAAGATTTACAAATATTTGACAAAATATAAATGCGTCACTAATTAATTTTCACGCTTAACGATTGCGTTCAGCCATAGAATGACTTTGGACCACTATAATAAATAAGCTACTTGATTTCAAACTGACAGACAGACGGACAGACGGACAGACAGACAGACGGACAGACCGACGGACAGACATAGACAGACATAGACAGACAGACAGACAGACGGACGGGCATAGACAGACATAGACAGACAGACATAGACAGACGGACAGGCATAGACAGACATAGACAGACAGACAGACAGACGGACGGGCATAGACAGACATAGACAGACAGACATAGACAGACGGACAGGCATAGATAGACATCGATAGACAGACAGACGGACAGACATACAGACAGATAGACAGACAGACAGACAGACAGACCAACAGACAGACAGACAGACAGGCAGACAGACATACAGACAGACATACAGACAGACAGACGAACAGACAGACAGACATAGACAGACATAGACATACATACATACAGACAGACAGACAGACAGACAGACGGACGGACATACAGGCAGACAGACAGACAGACGGACAGACATACAGACAGATATACAGACAGACAGACAGACAGACAGACATAGACAGACATAGACAGACATACAGACAGATAGACAGACAGACAGACAGACAGACAGACAGACGGACAGATATGGAGTTTGACCTTTGAAGTCGACCTCTCCGTTTCCATCGACGTCAAAGACGCTGATGACTCTGTGCGCGATCGGATTCTTCCGGATTTCCGGAAGAGTCATGAACTCCTCGATGCTGATCGATCCGGATCCGTCGCGATCCAACTTCGCGAATCGGACACCAAGACGACGGATCTCATCCTGCGTAACTGGAACGCATACATGTGCATACCATACATATACATACATACATACATACATACATACATACATACATACATACATACATACATACATACATACATACATACTTACATACATACATACATACATATATGCATGCATACATACATACATACATACATACATACATACATACATACATACATACATACATACATACATACATACATGCATACACGCATGCATACATACATGCATACATACATACATACACACACACATACACATGTAATCTTACATGCACTAAGGGTCTACAAAGCCTACGTGGATACTGTATGTATAATTTATAGATCATGCGCAAGATCGATAGACTTAATTTTCCGATCGATATAGGGCCTACACGTCTTACATGTAGATAGTTTTTTTTTTATTAGAGATTAACTTATTGCGTCTCTGTCCACTGTAAGCTTATCTACATTAATTTTGTTAAATTATAATTACCATGCAAGTTTCAAGTTTCAACTTTACGACATTGCGACTATAACTGCAACGGGTCATTTAGGTCCCGAATGGAAACAGCTTACGGATAAAAGAGAAGACGTGTGATTTAGACAAGGCGTAGGCTAGGCCTAAAGTAAGGTTCCTGCATAGTCAACATGCGAATGGCTAATTTATAATATAATATTTATAGAAGCCTAATATATCTACTTAAGAAGCTGACGAGGTCGACTTACAGTTTGCAGACAAACCGAGTCGCGACTCTCTTGCACCACCCGCGTTTCCCTAAACAGGAAATCACAGCACTGCAAAATATATATAAGCAATGTTCGCTCGTATATAGGCTTGTGCCCTTCGCATGGCTTTCGAGTGGCACTTTAGACGGTTCCACGACAACTGGTTCACCGACAACTGGTTCAACGACAACTGGTTCACGGACAATTCGTTCACCGACAGCTGGTTCACGACAATTATTTCACGACAATATTATTGGAGCAGGATTGAAGAAAGTATTCTTGCTGAAACTGGAGCTGGATTGATGAAAATATTCTGGCTTAAACTGGAGCTGGATTGGTTTAAATGTTTTATCTTAAACTGGAGCTGTAATGATGAAAATGTTCATTCTTAAATTGGAACTGGATTGATGAAAAACGCTCGTGAAATGAAAGATGGATAATGGTATTTTATATCTGAAATAGAAGCTGGATGAATGAAGGGAATGCTTCATAAATAGAAGCTGGATTGATGAATTTCACTCATGTATTCCAACATGCATCCAGCTTCCATTTCTCAAGCGCTTAATAATTAATCCGGCTTCCATTTCTCAAGCGTTATTTTTGTCAATCCCGCTTCTATTTCACTTATAGGGAACCTTCATCCAGCTTCCATTCACCATTTGCCGGTGAGCCAATAATATCGTCGTGAACCAAATGTCGTGAACCAGCTGTCGGTGAACGAATTGTCCGTGGACCAGTTGTCGTTGAACCAGTTGTCGGTGAACCAGTTGTCGTGACACCCTTTAGACAGACCCGGCCTAAGGGTAAGGCGAACGAGGCAGCCGCCTTGGGCCCTGCGCATTCAGGGCTCCGTTTTGCTGTTTTTATAATGTATAGAGTGTGATGAGATTGATAACGCCTACGTCGCTTAGCAACATTACCGGCAGACTGCAGTCAATTTGCCGCGTGAATGTGATAATGTAATTAGCCTATGGCGAAAATGGGAAAGAGCGAGTTTGCGATAAAGCAAGTCACAGCTAGGCCTACTGTTGTAGGTCAATAGGCCTATGCCTCACAACGCCTAACCTGACCCTAACCGACCTTCACGACCCATCAACCTGAACCTAACCGACACATCTGTCCTGGATACTATAATTATGCCATATTTATTATTTATGTCATGATTTTTCCGGATAATAGGCGCCGCCTACGTACGTCTATTCTTGAAACAAGCTCAATAGACAATAGGCTAATTGGGCTAGCCTATCTGCCATTTGACAAGCATTATTATGCATTCTTATAGACCTACAGACTAACCATTTTCTCGAAAAGGAAATTGCGCAGAGATCAAATTGACGAGCAGCAGCCGACCTATCTATCTATCTAGGCTGAGTCGAAAAGACTGTCTAGAAATTGGCGCAACTAATAATTATTATTATAATTTGAAGTCTTTGACAGCAATTCAAGAAAACACACGTCGTTATCGGCGACAGCAATCTGGATGCATGCCTATGACGTCACAGTTACAGATCAAACCTAATTTATATAGCACCTACACAATCTACCGTAGTCTTTTCTACACCGCAACGCGCCTTGTTGGCGAACGTCTACCGTACGATCTTTTGTCCTTTCCAGAGAAACCTCGATTCGCCCTCTGCCACGAAGGGGGCCTAGAGGCAGTGGCGTAGCCAGGAATTTCTGATGGCGGGGTGGTTATGGCCGGATGCTTGTTTTTTCTTATAGTCTATAATTGAACAAATAACTTTTAAAACCTTTTTTCCTAAGCCAATGGGGGTTTTATTCCCCAAACCCCCTTGGCTACGCCACTGCCTAGTGCCTAGAGGGAATGGAAAGGTAGGAAGAGGAAGAGAAATTGAGAGGAGTATGGAAGAGGGAAGGGAGGGACAGGAAGAGGAAGGAGGATGGATAAAAGGGAAAGAAGCGAGGGAATAAAAGGAAGAGTTTGGGCTTTTAGGGCTGCAGCTCCCCAAACATGAAATACTGGCGCCGTCACTGATGTTGCGTAGCAAAATTGCCAGTGAAGGACTTGCTCAAGGTCCGACCACAATATACATGCCTCGGGTAAGACTCAAATCAGAGACCGCGAGACGTACTATAGGCCTAGGCTAACTTTAACCTATAATAGGCCCTCTGCTCTGCTCCCCCACCTTAGATAGGCTATGCCTAGATCAACGACTGTGCCTAGGGTAAAAGAATAAAGGACCTCCGCAAAAAAGTACTTGGTTTCCATCTCTTTCTGCCACTTCGCTGCGTCCTCTTAGGTCCTCTGATCGGCATGACCTCTTTGTCCCCAGAGTCAAGACCGCCATGGCTCAATCCAGATCATTTGCCTGCATTGGTACCTCCCTATGGAATGGGCTTCCCCATCAGTTCGCTCGGCCATCCTCTCTGGTAGTGTATCCTCGTCTTTCTCTCGTCTGAAAACTTGCCTTTTTTCTCGGGGTTGAACTCACTGGGAGCGCTTCTGAAAGGCTTTTGCTGCGAGAGGCGCTTCATAAATCGTCAGATACAATCTCTCTTCGTCGTCACTGACTCGTCAGTAAGTTTACTTTCCCAATTTCTGCTTGTGATCCATGGCCTGCCATGAGGTCCCGTATGCACTTTGGTGTTGGGGGAGTTTCTCACTTCCAATCAGTCAGTGGGTCCCTGGACATGAAAAATCACCGAGGTGCTTGTCCGCCATGACGTCACGAATGGCGAAATTGCAAAATCCAATATGGCCGCCACCGGCCATATTGGAAAATTAGTCTTTATTATTTCTTACACGATATGCACGTGTAATAACTCTAATAATACTAATTCAGGTATGTAGAATTCATTTCTGATATTGATTTTGTCATCGGAGGTCATCTTGAGGTCATACGATCATTTTCAAGGTCATTTAATTCATCTTTTTCATTTATCACGGCATATGCACGTGTAATACCTCAAATATCACTGATTCAGGTATGTAGAATTCATTTATGATATTGTTTTGTCATATGGGGTCATCTGAAGGTCATAAGGTCAACGTCAAGGTCATTCTTAATTTTTTCCATTACTTACTGCATATGCACATGTAATACCTAACTAGGTCTATGGGCGCATTTCGTGGGTTACGGGCTCAGCCCCGAAATCAACAACTTTCTAAATGTCTAAACTAATTCTGTGTATTTTGCGGCCATTTTCACCGGAAACCCTCACGAATTGAAACCCCACAATTTTTTCTGGATCAGCCCTAGGACTATACGGAAACTCAGTGGCCAGGCTGTGATGCATCAGGAAATTAACAGTTGCCAGAATTCGATCTGCTACCAGATGTAGTCCGAAGTAATGCTGCAACTTCCCTCGAAAGTCTCATTCAAGGCACATTGTCGACAACTACGGTATAACTGGTGGACAGCTAAAAGGTTCAGGGTGAGCCTCACAAAACATTACAGGACTAGGTCTACTCTTCAGTTTCATACTCAAGCCTGCTTAGTTTTATTTCCAACATGGTTCAAGGTATGAGATAAATGATTCACATGCAAGTCTGGGTCACTAGGAGTCAGTCCATGCTGTACATTACGGCTGTGAGAACTCTTAGGCTCAAAGTTGTAACTTGACTTCATTCTACTGGTCCCAGGCCCCGTATACTCTGCAAAGTCTGTTAATTTCACAGTTCACACTTCACAAATGCTGAGTTTCTGACCTAGCTACACAATACACACGTCTTCGTGAATTCTCCATTATGACATTTGATACAAGAGTGAAACTGGTAATACTGCAGCAAACAAAAGAGAATGATAATCATCCTGGATGACAAAACAGACAATTCCCTATGCACTGAAGATGGCTTCTCTTCTCAAATGTTGCAAACCATCTTGGGTAAAACAATGGCAAAGCACTGACCTATTATGATATGAGCAATCTCAAACTAAAACACCAGTTTTGCCATCATCAACAATCTCAGCACTTTTCCTCCTGTCCTCTTCCATCTTTCTCTTCCTGGTTAAGTGCAACTTAAATCACTCTTTCATATTCACCTGATGGCACCATATGATATAGCTTAAGTTATGTTATGTTATGTTATGAAGTGGTGCAATGTACGTTTCAAGTGGTGAGCTCTAATTGAACTATGCTCAGAAAGCAAATGCACAGACTAAGCAATGACATAAGCATACTGTGTTTCAGTGGTACATGTCTGCCACAGTGGGAGAAGGACTACACAAGAAATCCTCTTACCATCAGTGGTTCCCTCCTCATGTGTACTCTACACTACAACTCTACACTACACAGTACCCATCCGTTTTCAGCATATTGTCTACAAACTTCAGGTTTGTTGTTGATGCCAATGTTTCAGTTTTGTTTGTTTGTTTTGAAATGAACATTAAGTACCTGCAAAATGCATTAAACTGTTATGTATTTAACACAATCACTTTTATTCATAAACACACATTTGCAGCACATGTATGAAACGTTTATGATAACTTCAGAGTTAGACAAAGCTTGGCATACAGTTTTGTAATAGTCCTTTGAACTTCAACATAAACTTTTATCATAATATTATTATTCACCCAAAAATTAAACGTGGACACCCGCACGAAGACAACATTCCACTTAACCCGTATCTGGTTGCCCCCCCCCCACTCTGAAAATGTTCTATGCTGGAGACCAATTCCTTATTAGCTTACTTTAAACCCAATTACAATTTTAACAGAAATTTAGTACAAGTTCAGTGTCTCCTGAGATCCTCTCAAAGTCACTTTACAAATTAAAGTTATACAAGAAATAAACTGCTTTCTCATTAAGCATGTGTTCCATGATAAAAATTATTATTAAGAGAAATAAGACCCAGAAGATATGCTGATAATGCTCTCTGTGATACTCACTCACTCACTCACTCACTCACTCACTCACTCACTCACTCACTCACTCACTCACTCACTCACTCACTCACTCACTCACTCACTCACTGACATCACTCAATCTCTTTGCAAGAAAATTAAAATTCACAAAAACCAAACAGTGGTCCATGTCATGAACTGGCAAAAAGTTAAACAAGGACCTACTATTTCGAACCTAAAGATTAACAAAACTGAAATACCCATTTTCCGTGTTCAAGGCACTGGTGGAAACTCAGGTGCCTGCCAAAAATGTGATTCAGACTGGAAAAAAAATTAAAGACAAGATGACACACGCAAGAAATACTTAACACAAAGCTATCTTAAAACGAGAAAACCTGAAAACAATTACCAGAATGTTTATCAGCAAAACACAATTTAGCAAATCACATTTACCAGCGCAAACAGATTGCAGAGCTGAACTGTCAATGTTTAAATCATGAAAGTTTTTGAAAATATGCTTAACCTAAAAAGAGAATTCCTCCTCTCATCTCCGACCAATCAGTGACAGTTTGGCACAATTAAAACAGCCTTAACTACAACGATGATTAGTAAAACTTAAGAGAAACTAATCCAGACAAAAACCTTCCTTCCGCCTATTAATATCGACAACAAATATCGTCAAGACACATGTGTTGAAAAACTGTCCACAAAAGTTTCAAACTCATATTTTAAAATGCAGACCATCGTCGTGACTAGACTACACCGGAAGGTTCTGGCGGTGAGTGACGGAGCGCAAATGGAAATACAGCTCTTCCGGATTGCGTAGAACCACTCGGCACAGCTGGCAGTGTATCTCTTCTGGCATTGTTGAACTACATAAAGAAACAACTCATGAGCTTAATCTGTAATAATCAGAGCCTGTTAACACTTTACCAACCAAAGTGTAGTAGGTGTACGAGAATCATATACCCTTGGTTGGTAAACGGTTAATCAAGACCAGCTGAGTATCAGAAGCGTCTGCTCGTTAAATTTTCATCAACACTTCATTGTTTCACAAGATATTTAAACATATTTATTTTAAAATTAGTCATTAGTCAGTGCCACGATTAAATAAAATGCATACGAACTAAATTACAAAAAATCTTAATTTAGAATCGAAAGATTGAACGAAAGCAAAAAGTGCTCTGCGATAAAATATTTTTTATAACAATTTGACGAATACCATGTTTACAAAATCTTATTTATTGACTTCAGATGGATAAAAAAAACGGTTTACAAATGGTCCTTGTCATCAACAAACAGGATCAATAAAAGAGGTAATACCACTAAAGAGACCTGTAATACCAATAAAACAGGTAATATTGATAAAACAGGTAATACCAAATTTAAGTAACACCAATAAAAGAGATAATACCAGTAAAAAAGGCAATACCAATAAACAGGTAATATCGATAAAACAGATCATACCAAAAAAGATACCACCAGTGGATGCAGTATTACCAATAAAAGACGTGAACACCAAAAGAGGCACTTTACTAATAAAAGAGGTAATACAAGTGGAAGAGGTAATGCCCATAAAAAAGGTAACACGAGTGAAATAGGTGACACCAATAAAAGAGGTAATCACTAGTAAAAGAGGTAATAATACCGTGAGGCCTTTGACTCGAGGTATCTCTGATGGATGAGTTTGTTCTCGTAAGACGTCTGCTCGACATCTTCGTCGTCGGAATCCGTGTTCAACGCGATACCACAATGAAGATTGAGCAGCACGAGGTCTGGACTCATATCAACGACGTTCGGATGGAGAATGTCTCTCGGCTCAACCTTTCGAAACAGAAACCAAAAGATCCGACATTCAACTTGATAACTGGAAGATAAAATAGCAACACGCTTGCTACACCATACAGCAGTGTTGTCCAACTTTTTTGGTACCACGGACCGCAAAAGATTCTTGAAGCCGAGGGCCGCAACAGTAAACTCAAAAGCATTGGCTAAAATTTATTGATAATATATTAACATTGAAATTTAATATGGAATGATTATAATCAATTAATCAATCAATCAATCAAGCTATCAATATTTAATTTATGATATGAAATTTATATACTGCCTGTTCAAGACAACTATTCAGAAATGCTCGCGATTCAGGAATGGCCAAAGAGGAAAGTGTTGAGCCGTTTATGGAAAGAGTTCGACAAGTCCCACAGGAATAATAATAATGAATAGTAGCAAGGTGGATTACACAAACCATGATTGTTATGCTTCACAATAGTCTAAACTTCTAGAGCGCATTGTTGCTAATCAGTTGATTGCATATTTAGATGTTAATGAACTGATCCCTTCGCAGCAGTCGGGCTTCCGGAGGTACCACTCCACAGAGACCCTTCTGCTCAGGCTGCTTTCTGACCTGTACTCTGCTATGGACCACGGTCAGGTTACACTCTTGGCTCTCTTCGATGTCTCTTCTGCATTCGATTCTGTGGACCACTCCATCCTCTTACAGCGTCTTTCTACATCTTTTGGGCTAGTTGGCCAGCCTCTAGAATGGCTGCGTTCCTTCTTATCCGACCGTTCAAACTGTGTGGTTATTGGTTCCTCTAGGTCCCTCTGGGTTCCTGCTCCCCTTGGTGTACCTCAGGGCTCCGTACTTGGCCCTCTGTTATATCTTCTCTACACGGCTGATCTCTGTCCTCTACTTGAGTCCCAGGGGCTCCTTCACCAAATCTTTGCTGATGACACTCAAGCTTACATACACTCTAGCCCATTTGACTCAGTTAACACTGTGCGCCTGATGTGCCTGACTGTTGACGTCCTTTCCTCTTGGATGGCGTCAAACCGGCTTCTCTTAAATCCCAGTAAAACGCAATTCATTTGGCTGGGCGGCCGTCGGCAACTTGAGAATATTGACCTGCCTCTGCTAGCTCAACTGTTTCCGGATGTTACTTTCTCTTCCACGGTCCGTGACCTGGGTGTCACCCTTGACTGTGAACTCAGTCTCACCCAGCATGTTAATCTTGTCGCTCGAAGCTGTTATTATCAGCTTCGTCAACTTCGAGTAATTGCTCGCTCTCTCTCCCATGATGCGCTAGTTGTGCTTGTTCACGCTTTTGTAACTAGTCGTATTGACCATTGCTGCTCAATCCTTGTTGGCCTTCCCCTTGGGGTTCTGGGACGGTTAGACCGGGTTCTACGCTCTGCTGCCCGACTCATCGGGCGAATTCCTAAATTTTCGCCTGTCTCTGCTTACATGCGTGATGTGCTGCATTGGCTGCCAATAGCCCAACGCATCAATTACCGCATTGCTGCCCTTGTTTCTCGCTGTATTCTTGGTTGTGCTCCATCTTATCTGCGCGTCCTCTGTCGTCCTGTCTCTGACATTGAAGCGCGTCGGGCCCTTCGCTCCGCTGCGAAGGGACAACTGCTTGTTCCACGGGCTCGCTTAGCTACCAGACAGCGCCGAGCCTTCTCGGTTGTGGGACCGTCAATCTGGAATGACCTCCCCTCAAACCTCCATCTCCTCCATCTGACCAGTCAATCTCTATTTCTCAAGTCTCTTAAATCTTTTTTCTTTGGTCGTGGCTGGGCTGGGAGCGCCTCTGAGTAGTTTCTTGAAGAGGCGCTATATAAATTCTAATAATGAATGAATGAATGAATGAATGAATGAGTACCAAAATGTGCATTGTGCAATGTGGCATTTTTCCCTGCCCTTGCACCTGGTTTCGTCGCCCAGACACGGTTTGGCCAGCTCAACTCTTCATTACATCAAACAGTAAATATTTTTGGCCAAGATCCAATTTATGACTGGGGCGAATTTCCATCCTCCCGCTCTGGATCTCATAAAATATCGTCGAAGCCAGGGTCTTGGTCTAAAGATCTAGCAGTCATAGTCGTCAGACCAGAAAGAGACAAGAGATCGCCATTCGTCGGCCCTTATCGATTGTTTCTTTCTAATCCTTAGAATTAGAACTCGACTATCTCTCGAAAGAATGGTTACAGTCACTCGCAGACGTGCTGGAACTCTGTAGCCTACACATCTCAGGGACTGACTATAGTAGTGAACGGTTTGGGAGGGTGTGCGAGGCCCTTTTAGTTGAATACAGTAATAAGAGCTCTGTTAAAACCAAAAGTCATGTGTCAATCTCCAGATAGACAGACTACGGCACAAAACTAATCACGAGAAACGGCATTATCCAGCAAGTTTGGACTGCGATATCACGGCCAGGAAATTTTAACCAGGGGCTCATATTTTTCCCATTTAATCGGGATTTTTGTGCTCTTTCTAAGTATGCAAAAACGTGGGTGGTAGTCACTGTTATTTTCAATTAATAAATCTGTAGATGTTGTACAAATGCCAAATTACATTTTTACTAGAGCTATTGATTAATCGTGATTAACGCGTGCAATCAACGTATTAAAAAATTTTGCGATTAAAATTTTTAATGCATCAATCGCACGCATTAATAAGATCTGATTAAAATGGAATCAAAGGCAGAAAAAATCGTTTAAGCGGAAAGCTCATGTACTTAAACTAGTGATAGATACATTCTTTGCAAATATTCCAAGAAAGAATTTGAGTGTCATCACAGCAATTTGTCACTCAATTATCGGTTGCATGTAAACCAAAACATAGGGGAAAGTGGTACACAATGCCATGGTCGAGTAAGACGCCCACCCCCTTTAAAACGGATGAAAAGATACATGTACATTTTCGTGTTTTAGTTGTCTCATTGCATGCAGTGACATCCTGTGAACCTTCCGTAACAGTAATGTTTCAATATTCGAGATATTGACGCGATAAATAAATTTTCACCACTTTTGCGAAAGTACACATCTACGAATCTGCCTATCCGTATACAGTACCAATTCCCGTATTTCAACGTTTATTTGGGGTTCATTTATAGTTGTTTTTATGATTTTACCTAACTTGCAAACATTACTGAATTAAGTTCTATAGTTGCCGATATTGTTTTATCAATGATTACTCTTTGCATTGGGGTCAAACATTTACCGGTACTTCTCTTGGAACCCACACGGAAGAAAAGCACAATTTTCTTTGGCATGGCATCTTGGAGCACTCTCCCCTACGTTTATCGGCCGCATCGCATCATCAAGATATTTTTTGTAAAGCAAGTACATTAGTATCATGAATTGTTAAAACATTCTTTAATGCAAACTCAATTCTGTGATATTAATGAAGTTATGAGCTTCTGAACATCACTGCAAATGTAGATGCGAGTTCCAAAACGTCAAAAACGAGGTCACCACAGCCGTTTAAAAAATGTAATTTCTTTAAAACTACTTAAGATATTGATCCGAAATTTGGCAAAGTTTCCTCTAATACTATAATTAACATTCCGCAAAATTTTCATCGAATTCTGAGATGGTCGAGCTGGAGTCATATGTTGAAATGAGTTGGAACGACCCATTACAAATCAGCAACTGTCGCAAAATCAATAAAAAAAAGAAACGCTTCAATTGACCATTGACTTAAATATCCTTTACCTAATTTTACACAAAGTGCAAAAATTTAGTGAGACCAGGCGGGTCACTTGAAATCACCTCGTGTGCCGCATGCAGCCCGCAGGTTGGACCACACTGCCCTACCGCAAAGACTAGAGATATAGATGTCAAAATGTGTTTTTTGGCAAACCGATTATTTCGGATTCAGAAATCTGATTTTAATCCTTCGATCTACTAGATATTTTAACACAGAAAGTTAGTTGGACTAACATAAAACTCAAAATAGTAACTGCGTACCTGTGCACAGACACACAGAATTAAGTAATTGTCTTTTGTTACAGGTAACAATAGGTTGGCTTTGGATGAGCGGAGGTCGTCAATTATTTACCTGTCTCCACCGAAACGCTCCAAAGTACGGATCATTCTTGACGCACTTTCTCGGTCGTCTAACAAGACTGAAAGAAACAAACAAGTCAAATTGACATCCACACAACTTTATTGACTTTCAAAAGATACCATGTTTTGCTTTAAGAATGAATTCACCAATTGAAAAACTTTATGCAAAATACAGATTTACGAATAACTCATACGTCGTCGCCACCACCGCCTCCACACCACCGCCACCGCCACCACCACCCCCACCCCCACCACCACCACCACCGCCACCGCCACCACCACCACCACCACCTTCACCACCACCACCAACAGCAAACTATTTTACACATAAAATAGGTTCATCATTGAGATTATAATCATTATTTCTCACAGTGCCGCATCCAGGTTTAACCTCACAAGACACTTAAGAACTTCAAATAAACCAAACTTGTAAGCAAGTGCCTTCCAGTCAGTCTTTAATTTATTAAATCACGTATTGCACTCAAGATGCAGTTATAGTAAAAAAATTGAATCTCAATAACAAGACAAGATTGTGCGAATAACTTAGTCAGGGTCATCACATGGGAGTTCACTAGTAAGGTGCGAACCTAAAATCATTGCATTATAACCATAACAAACAAGCATGCAAGGGCGGATACAGAAACTTTGGACGGGGAGGGGGGGCCCAAAAATTCTTGACACCATGGGTCTGGGGAAAAAATCGTATCCGACCAAAAGTTGATGACCTTTTTTTGTCATTAATTCGTCCAAATTCTTGAAAATATACCAACTTATAAGCTTGTTGAAACCAAACGGGGAGGCCACGATACATGGGCATTTCTAAATGGGGGGGGGATGGCCGGATTGGTCCCCCTGCAAGCATGAGAATGAACAGCAAGACAATTCATGCAAGACAATGGGTTCTGTCATATCTACAAAGAGATTCTGACAACATAATTCACTAGAAACCTTGTGTGAATTTAACCAAAGATAAAAAGGATTGAAGAAAAATTAAATTCATATTATATAAATTCACGGTTATCAAGTTTAGGTGCAGACCAACTCCAAACTATAAAAACATGTCACATGACTTGTCACATGTCACATGACTTGTCACATGTCACTTGACTTGTCACATGACTTGTCACATGCCACATGACTTGTCACATGACTGGTCACATGTCACATGACTTGTCACATTTCTTATTCTGAGGCTCACTTGAGAAGTTTCTGTCGAGCGGATTTCTGTATTTTAAGGACAGCGTCTGGACCCCAGTCGGCAACCGCTTGATCGTTGGCAAGCGCCAGATTTATCGCAATTCGAACGCCATTTATCTAAGAAAACCAAATACCGACAACATAATTAAGAGCAAATAAATCTCTGCTTCTGTTCTTCAAATGAATATGCTTGAGAAGTTAAGAAAAACTGACAGATCAAAGTTAGATAAATTTTCAATCTCCACAGACAACTTGAAACCAAATTTTCCTGAAAGACCAGAGACTGCAATCACATCAGAGGGTGGTACAAACTACCTCCAAACCCCCAACTTCCAAGATTCAAGGCTTTTTTTGGGACTGGGCTGCTCATTCAGCCGTCAATTATTTTTTGGCCAGCAAAAAAATCTTGCAGGAAATGGTTTTAATGGGATCCATGTCTGTCTCAATCTTGACACTACAGCTGGATGCACTAACCTCATAATCATACGTATCTTGTCTAATTGCTCTGGCATTCCACTTAAAGCAACTTCAGGGGTCAGGTCTAAATAGATCAGGTCAGGTAAAGCCGGAAATTCAGAACGAGGCTTGATAGACCGTTGTGTCCAATGAGAATATTTCTACAGCCAACTATTATAAATAGGGTTTGTCCGAATACAAAAAACCTACACAAATTAAGTATCAACTGGTTTATAATAAGCAAGTCTTACCATTTTCAGATCTTCCACATCAAAGTCAGTGTCAAAGGCCACCTCAATGTCGTGCTCTGGAAATGCCGGGTCAGCGTCCGGAGATTCTGCGTCCCAGCCCAGACCACAGAGCGCCCCAACGTAACGCTTCTTCTCCTTATCTGCCCTATAACACCAAAGGGCACCAGTCTTATCTGCCCTATAACACCAAAGGGCACCAGTCTTATCTGTCCTATAACACCAAAGGGCACCAGTCTTATCTGCCCTATAACACCAAAGGGCACCAGTCTTATCTGTCCTATAACACCAAAGGGCACCAGTCTTATCTGCCCTACAACACCAAAGGGCACCAGTCTTATCTGCCCTATAACACCAAAGGGCACCAGTCTTATCTGTCCTATAACACCAAAGGGCACCAGTCTTATCTGTCCTATAACACCAAAGAGCACCAGTCTCATCTGTCCTACAACACCAAAGGGCACCAGTCTTATACTTATGCCACAAGCAGCATTTGCACATGACTCCAAACCCTCAATATTTGCTTGTACACACCACTATCCAAACATCTCTTGTCCAAACATCTCTTGTCCATGAGACACAAATAGGTTTCTGGCTTCGTGAATAGCTAGAGGACGGCTATTCCAGCCACAAGGACAGCGTCCCAAACGGCCTAAATGCCCATTTTAGCTGCTGGCACAAATAATTCAGTAGACAATATGGTCTGTCGTCATTCACAGACTGATGATGAAATACCGCAAAACATGGAGACATCAAAACATACGTACGCAATCTACGCATACATATATGACAGGCACATTCAGCAAACATCAATGACAAACAAAACTGGTGAATACACCCACACATTAAAAACGCAACCAAATCATACGCAATTACGCATGCACCTACAATCCAGCTCACCTTAATTCTGCTGTAGGACAAAAGAGCAACGCCAAGAGACTGTGCAGGCCATCGATGCTCGGCAAAATAGTCGTCTCACGCACCGTGATTGTTTTGCCGGCTTGGTTGAGGCTGACGAACGCCGCAACCATCACGCGAGGCGAAGTATTTCCCGATTCCGTATCAAACGTCACGGAGTTGACGCTGTCTCGGTCAACTTTCGACGGTCTGATGATCGGTTTAAAAATAAGCACAAACTCATTTTACACGAAAGTTCAACACAGTAAGCAAGTAGATATATTCTTCGTTATGACAACTGCTTTTACCACACTCTGGTTTACATGGCATTTTAAATAAGAGAGATAGGCCTAAATAAGATTCCTCATTATGTTGTCCGACTTAGAGGTAATGTTGTCATACAGTACCTGGTCTCATGGAATACGGCTATGGCCTCTGCAGTGGGAAAAGTGGTTTCAACAAGTGGCCGTCAACTGTTCACACAGTGCTGTAACAGTGGCACTATTAGGCACAAGTAGAATATAGTTCAAAAACTCAGTTCTGATGCAGTGTTGGACAGGGAAAAGCATTGCTCACCTTGGGATTCAAAATGATCTAAGGCTTTCTATCTGCAATGGCAACATATGGCTGCTTTAGTGTACGCGTGTTTTACCTCATCTGGCCAATGCAAGTTGAGCTAATAAATCCAACTTCACACGGATTCCACGGTCCATTCAGAAAAACCTAGAATGAACACAAGACATTAATGCAGACGATTTCTAAACCAAACTCAATAGGTAAGAATATTCTTTAATGGTAATAAACGTACATAATCCAAAGAGTTGAAAATGGAAGTAAAATATTTTAAAATCACCAACCAACCAGCCAGCCAATTGAGTTCAATTTAAAATGTCTCTTCTCACCATGCCACACGACTTGGGTGCAGCTTTCAGCAGTTCATCTTGCTCTCTCATCTGGCAAACCATCCGCAGGTCCATCTTACGTTCTCTCTGATCACAGTTCTCCATCTGCATCCGTTCTCTCTGCAGATGATTTTGCTGAAATCAGAAAATATTTCAATCGCCTATAAATACAAAATGGATAGAACAGTAAGAACACGTTATCTTTGCAAATGAGCAAAAAACGGTCACCATTGTCCTTCTATTTTATCATTGTCATCATCAACAACAAAGTCTTCATCATCGTCATTGTCATTGTAATCATCACCACATACCACGACAGATAACAATCACATTCTTATCGGTAATTCTGTAAACTTTCCTTTTCAATCATTTCTGTTGCAACAAAAAGTAATGCTGAAGGCGTCGTCACTTGATAATGTCATGGAACTGTGCCACACAACCTTGACTCCAGATCAAAGATCCACGATGATAAACTATCAAAGTCTTGAATACGTGTACAAGTATTTCTATATCACAGCACAAACTTGTCAGTCATCATCGTACCACAGCAGCATCAAGTAAAAAAACAGAGCATTTTCTAAATTATACGGCTTAAAAGAGAAAATAATGCTGTCGTAGATAATGAAACCAGTTTACCAGTTGTATCAATGGTAAATACCACAGAACCTGCTAACAAATGCTGTTCAACATTGTGTTATTTAACACGATAATTTTCAAACGCTTAACTAAATTTCAAATCCAAGTCTCTGTCTTCATCGGATAGGAATCTGTGTTACGACAAACTATTTCACATGACATGTGTGAGGTGCGGTGGTGTAGTGGGTATATTTGTTGCCTTACAGCCGTAGGGTTGCAGGTTCGAATACACCTCAAGTCACCTCATAGGAACCCTGGGCAAGTCCGCGCTGTAGCAGGAGCACTTCTGAGTAGAAATCTTGAAGGGGTGCTATAACAAGTGCCCATACAAACATGGAAACCCTCGTGTACTGAACAGTAAAACTCAAACGAAGCAGTAAATCATGAAACGTCACAAGTGATGGCGTAAAATATGAGACGTAGACATACGGTGGAGCCGTAAGGTTCTTCTGCTCGATCAGCGAAGTTGAGTCGAATGAGTTCGTCATTTAAGTTGAGTTCAGTGCCACGAAATCTGATGTTCAACGTCACACGCATCACGCCATGCACGATCGAGAAGATCTGGTCGTTCGAAAATCAATAACAATAGCAAATTATATCACGGCCTCCAAAACAGACAACAACGCAACAGGAGGTCAATATAATTACAACTCTCAGAAATGAGCTTCTTGTCAACTTGAACAAGCCACTCGTCAGCAGTACTATGAATCTTCTCACATACTTGCCATCTACGAGAATATTTATGGGCTATGATCAATGCAGGCAATATCACATGGTGCAAGAAATCCAGCAAAGGTAGTGTATACATGATGCTTGAAGTTTGAAGTAACAAGGAGAGACACCATGTAAATGCTCTGAATGACTTAGCACTTGACCAAATACGGCCATCTTAGAATCTACCTACATCCTTCTCATTTAACAGACACAACAATGCCAACAATGGCATTGAAAACAATGCTAGAAATATCAGTGCTACAATTAGCAACATGGAGAAGTATGGCACCGAAATGCTTTCCATGTATAATACCTGCGCATAAGTGATTTCTATACCTGCGCATAAGTGATTTCCGACTCGGTGAGAAAATGGTCGAAGACGTCCTTTGCTTCTGGTGACCAAACACCGCCTGGACATTTGATAGGAGACGGTTTGATGTGCGCCAGGACGCATTGCACGGCCTATTTGATGATAAAGTACAACCATCAGAATTAAACAACAAACAAATATCAGTCATCTAATCCAATCTAATCTAATATTTGTAAAGTGCTTCTCACATCAGAGCAATTCAGAAGCGCTCTAAGCGTGACAAGCCCATAAAAAAGAAAAGTCCTCAAGCAGCGAAAAGATGCAAGCGAATTCCCCACCAGAATCCTGCTGCGAAATGCAGGGGAAGGTCATTCCACATTGAGGGACCCACAATAGCAAAAGTCTGATGCGGGGTTAATAAAGTTTGTGAATGAGGTACAAATGGATGAAGGCAGTCAGCAGAACGAAGAGGACGTTAAGATCGTGCAGACAGCGACTTGCACATCAAGTCGCAGAGGGTACTCAGGTACCAAGTTGTGCAAAGACTAAAGAACACAATCTGAGCAAAATAAGCATAATGATTATAATTTATGATTGATTCATAAAATGTCAAATCTCCATATTACTGTTCGAGAACATATAATAATGAATAGTAGCGGAATTATAAGACAAATATGACACCAAACGAAATAAAAATTATTTACTAACAATTGCAGTTAAAAGAAAAGACAATTGATAGTTACAGTGACAATACATACCTGAACAGGCCAAAGCAAAAGCGCCGGATCAATCGGTCTGATCTCATTCACAAGAACAGTGAAGTAATTCCCATAATCAAGGAAAAACACCTGACAAACACAATAAAAATAAGAGTAGTACCTCAAACATCGATTAACACCAAAACTAATTCAAATCACGTGTCAAGACTGTACTCGGGGGTCGTCAATAAAAGGCAACTGCACAAAATGGCCTAATCTAAATCCTCCTTGTCCACACTTTACATAATGCATTCCTTCACCATTTGCAAACAGTTGCAACCAATTGAATAATAAAGCCTGTATCGCTTCCAATTCTCATTCTGAGTGTGACTTTGTGAGTTAAAAGATGTCTTGATAACTTACGGTTTGTAAAGAGTTAAAAGATGTCTTGATAACTTACGGTTTGTAAAGAGTTAAACGATGTCTTGATAACTTACGGTTTGTAAAGAGTTAAACGATGTCTTGATAACTTACGGTTTGTAAAGAGTTAAAAGATGTCTTGATAACTTACGGTTTGTAAAGAGTTAAAAGATGTCTTGATAACTTACGGTTTGTAAAGAGTTAAAAGATGTCTCGTGATAACTTACGGTTTGTAAAGAGTTAAAAGATGTCTTGATAACTTACGGTTTGTAAAGAGTTAAACGATGTCTTGATAACTTACGGTTTGTAAAGAGTTAAAAGATGTCTTGATAACTTACGGTTTGTAAAGAGTTAAACGATGTCTTGATAACTTACGGTTTGTAAAGAGTTAAAAGATGTCTTGATAACTTACGGTTTGTAAAGAGTTAAACGATGTCTTGATAACTTACGGTTTGTAAAGAGTTAAAAGATGTCTTGATAACTTGCGGTTTGTAAAGAGTTAAAAGATGTCTTGATAACTTACGGTTTGTAAAGAGTTAAACGATGTCACATTGATAACTTACGGTTTGCAAAGAGTTAAAAGATGTCTTGATAACTTACGGTTTGTAAAGAGTTAAAAGATGTCTCGTGATAACTTACGGTTTGTAAAGAGTTAAACGATGTCTTGATAACTTACGGTTGCCACGTCTTGCTCAATCTTCTCGATGCGAGCTCTGTAATACTCAGTTGAATTGTCCGAATATGGAGCGAGCACGTAGCTGCTCACTTGGAATGCAACGTGTCCCTATAAATTTAATAATAAAATGGATGTAATTCATCATAGCACTTATCTTTTGGATCAGCAAAAACATCAATTTAATAATAAAATTGATGTAATTCATCATTGCACTTATCTTTTGGATCAGCAAAAACATCAATTTAGATAGTCATGGGTATCATCACAAACTTGCTACTAGTACATCAGTTACATAGTAAGGTATCAGTAAGAATCAGACAACAGTGCAGGAAGTCTTAACGACGATAAAAGAAATCAAGAGCTGGATAATGAGAAAACCCAGCTAAGTGAAACAACAGAGAACATCATTGAATTGCTGGATGAGTCACGTAGGCACAATCCCTCCTAGTCAGAGAGAAAGCTGGCAGCTGTTGAATTACCGTTAATTTCCTGGCACACTGCTGAACTCTCAGATGTAGATCGGCTCGTACGAGCGCATCTCGAACTAAGTTCACCCAGAAGTGACCACAGTTTACAACCTGTGCAACACAGAACATAAAACTTGCAATGTCAACTGATTTATCTGTAACAGATGCAATTATATATTGTGAAAGCTTAATAATTTATATATAAGTTGATGTCAGAAACAGCCAAAGATCAGCAGAAGAAAAACTTTTTCAGCTATGCCAAAACTCCAGACAAAATGTCTTTGCCAATATGTGCATAGCATTCTCAATTCCTCCACATCTCCTGCGTTAAACCTACTACCATCTGTTACATATAATACAAATGTCCCAATTATAATAATGAAAATGGCCCTATTACAATCACACCAATGTCCCAATTACAGATGCACAAATGTCCCAATTATATAATTACACAAATATCCCAATTATAATTACACAAATGTCCTAATTATAATTACACAAATATCCCAATTATAATTACACAAATGTCCTAATTATAATTACATGAATGTCCCTGTTACAATCACACGAATGTCCCAATAACAGATGCAGAAATGTCCCAATTATAATTAAACAAATATCCCAATTATAATTATACAAGTGTCTTAATTATAAATTACACAAATGTCTCTGTTACAATCACACAAATGTCCCAATTACAAATGCCTCAATTATAATTATTACACAAATGATGAATTACAACTACCTCTGTTTTGGTAACTTCCACAATTGTGTCCGTCACTGCAGGAAAGAGAAACGGTGGGGGGTGAGAGTCGTCGCCTGTCGCATTGCGATTCCTGTTGTTTTTTCAAAGAATTCAACAATTCAAAACGTAACAAGTGAAAACGGAAAACTGGACAACAGAAAAACCTTTGCAACAACACACGGACAGAAACAAAAACACACCCAAGAAGCTTTATTCCACACGTTCACTAGCTGCTCTCTGGCAGAAAAATTAGCCATGTCTTACACAACAATTTAAGCAAAGCCTATTAGCCACATAAGAAACCGACTTTATAGGGTTTGTCCAGTAGTAGTTCAGTCTCTACTGATAGTCTGATATGACAACTGCCATATTGACTTATCGTCACTGGCTACCTTACGATATAAAATAAAATTATCAAGAAAAAAAAATATACAAAAGATTCTTAGGAACAATATTCAGTTACCCATCTAAAAAAACATGAAACCCAACATCAGATAAGACACAACATGTCTGCTGCTTACTTGTCTGAATACTTTGGATCATTGGCAATCAGAGACATTTGGTTGAGACGGTCTTTCACCGTCTCCGCATCAATGTATGGAAGCTGGAGAGGCAGGCGACTCAGTCTACAGCAACATCACATGATGCAAATCAAAAGAAAACAACCAACGTAAGAAACACGAGCAACAACGCACAAAAATATATCGTAAATGCCATAGAATACGTTGTTCACATATTTTCACCTTAACCTTTACCACTCATGAGTCCGCTCTCACCAGACAAATTTGGGCCAATTAGTAATTATTAATCTGAGTGGTAAGGGTTAACAGGATTATTATACTTCTAAGCAGGCTGTCTCTGACTTATCTCATCACATCATCATTACTTTATGTGTAAAGTAAAAACAATCTAAAACCAGAGTAATGTAGTAGAATTGTTAAAAACTGACCTGATTTTGATGGCGACGTAAACAGCGGGTGAGACAACTCCTTGCTGCATCTTCTCTGACGGATCACGAATGAATTCGACGAAAGCCCTAAAAACAAATCATTGTCTTGAAGAAAAAAATAAGACAATAGACGCAAAGCTAACACAAGACAATAGATGCAAAACTAACCCAAGACAATAGATGCAAAACTAACACAAGACAATATATGCAAAACTAACACAAGACAATAGATGCAAAACTAACCCAAGACAATAGATGCAAAACTAACACAAGACAATAGATGCAAAACTAACACAAGACAATTAGAAGCAAAACTAACACAAGACAATAGATGCAAAACTAACACAAGACAATTAGAAGCAAAACTAACACAAGACAATAGATGCAAAACTAACACATGACAATAGATGCAAAACTAACACAAGACAATCTATGCAAAACTAACACAAGACAATAGACGCAAAACTAACACAAGACAATAGATGCAAAACTAACACAAGACAATAGATGCAAAACTAACACGATTGTTTCGACAGTAATTTTTTAACCGTGTAACCAAATGAGTAACAACTATATTAGCACATTGGCACAGACAAGTTTAAGATTACTCATGAATTATGCCTAAACAGAAACTCTTCAGAGTACGATACTAAGGTTAAATGGACAACTGACCTCCACAAAAATTAGAAGCTGCAACTAGTGCTACCTGCTATCCTCAAAGTGAACTTTGGGTCGTCGTTGATTGCACTGCAGGAACAAATTCTCGATTTCCTTTCTGTACAGCGCACCTTGGAAGGCAGGAATACCTTTGATCTATATGAGAAAGAAAAACGCAGTCATACAGCCAGACAACTAATCATCATCCAGCAGGGAACCCAGCTAATGAGAAAGTCAATGAGTAAGATGATAATCATTGATGGAAATCAGGGCTAAATATTAAATGAACCACAGAGAGTAGTACACGTAATGTAAACAATGTGAGAGAATATAAGCATATGAAGTCACTTTAATGAAACTTTTTTATGTCATAGTGGTAAAACCAGAATCTTGTCAAGATGCTGGCTCTGATAGTCAAATCAAGAGCTGCTGAAGTAGCAATATAATTCGGCAGTTTCATATTTAAACTAATTTCGAAGTCCATGTCCCTGACTGTGTCGTGTCTCAAAGAGTGCTTAAAAACTCAAGTTATAATCAGTGTCTGATATATTACCAAACACATAGACCTGTGGCAGATAAGAATTCTACGTGTACCATTGCATAACTTGCATAACAAGATACCAAATAAAACTACTCGAAGAGGATGTAACAAGAACATATCATTAGAAAAAGAAGACTGAAGTATAGAAGAGTCAAACGAGTGGTGTCCTGGAATTCTGGGGGAAGGACAAGAGGAAGACCATGGAAGATCTGGCCGGAAACCATCAGAGGCAACTTGAAAATCTTGGAGAAGGTGGGACGAGGCCGAAGATGAACTTGAGATGGACAGAGACGGGTGAAGAAGTTGCGTTGCTCAATGTGAAGACCAGCACAGGGAGGAATAAGCACTATGTTCTTGTTACACTAAGTAAGCAAGATGGCAAACCAACGTCACTGCAAAAGTGTTTTTAATTCATTTCTAGTAACTGGATCACACATCCTCAGACACTGAATGTGCCACTCAACCCAGAGCAAATTACAGGTGCTGTACTTTCACCACCCGGCTCAATCGATGTATTTAAGTGTGTCGTACGGTAATTATAGAAACGAAATAGAAATTGAATGCAAACCATGACAGTCGTCATTGGATCGTGTCCACACATTTCTCTCAGCGTCATCTGCTCGTCTGTCTTCCTCTGCAGAAAGTAATTCGGGTAAAACGCTCCACACAACACCAGCTGCAACCAAAGTATACAATAAACACAGATCTATTAGATTGCGGCGCATTGTTTATAACGTAACCAACATATTAGATAAAGCAAGGTAATGTAGGGCAATTGCTGTATTACTGGCGTCAATCAATAACGTATTATTGATATCTGAACAGATTCATTGTAATTATATCTTCATTATTAATATAAATTTTATTCCAGTCAAACAATTTACGTCAAAGAAGCAAATTATTGGAAAGACATAAACATAAATAAAATGAAGATAATATATAATAAGATATACAGGAAATGGTTAAGAAATTCAAAGTGCAATTCTCAACACATAAGACAATAACTTCCTCGCATCTGGTTTAATTTTAAACAAAGGATGCATTTAACAGGGTTGGAATTAGAGCAGCAGAACAATGAGCTGATGAATGAATTAATAAAAGAAATGCAAACGCAATGACCTTAACGATCAGCTGATGTTCAGGATTCGTCATGTCGAGGTTGCGACTATTCGGATATGGATTGCAGATGTTGAACGACCGCATTCGTCGGATCAGATCACGAATCAATTCGTCGACCTACAAATAATGCAATCGCTCTATTAACCCTTTAACAACCAGCGTGTATTAAAATGCATGGAAAGCATGTGTAGCTGGTTGTTAAAGGGTTAAACAAACCAAACACACTAAGAAACAAAGGAAGAAAATTTCAAAAGTAAAACAATCTGATTCACATCAAATCATCTTTGCAATTCATTTAATTCTGTTCGTTGTCAATCTACGAATTCTGTACAGCAGTTAAGCGGAGATTTTCGATAGAAAGTCAGATCTGCATCTCAGTGTCGTAGAGCGTTCTTACTTTCAGAAAGTAACAGTTCACAGATCTATTAGAACAGTTAGAACATGTTACGGTGGTTTACTTCGCGTATCCGTCGAATCTGTATGTAGTTCTTGCGACCCCATTCCGTTTCGGCCCTCGAAGGATGGTCACCACTCTGGAAATTGCGATTCTTCCACGCCTGCAAATAAAATAGAATCAGCAAATCATATTAGCTAGACAAATACTAATTGTAATTGTAATCGTACATTTATACTACGTAGACCTGTAAGATATTCAGGAAAGCTCAGATTGTGGAAGCTTTCTGATGCCGTGTAGCAGTACTTATGCAAATACCAACCATGGTATTTAAAAAAACTGCTAAATTTTTAGTCTATTAACACTAAGACTGAACAGTCATAAATTTCTAAACAGCAGTTTCCCAACAGCATCCCTAGTTGTCCATCTTTCCCAAAACATACCGTACTTCCAACATCCAACATTTATTCATACCAGACATAGCTAACTGTTGTCTGTAATCTGGGGACAGATCTAATGAGGTACAGCAAATGAGGAGACTGTCCATTTATTTTTACACATTTTTTTCATCATCATCAGTGGTTCCAAGGCCTAACAGATGAAGGAAGATTTAGCTGAAATGCAAGTATGACAAAAGAAATCCACCAACTGGGCAATCATTCATTGCCTGGTTATATGACTTGACTACAAATTGGCAATTTCACATGACGCTCCTGTATGTCACCCGTCATAATGCCACTTAGTCTTAGAAACATGGAACCATCAAAACATGAAACACAGACCGTACATTGTCTAATATATAACACAATGCTACATAAAATAATGAAGATATAAACAAATGTTGCAATTTAAACTGAGTAAGCTGGCAACTAACTGTCTCACCATGTACGCGTTGTAATAGGCAATGCAGTCGCTGAAGCTTTCGTTCGCCCACATGAATTTGTGTCTAGAGAACAGACACATTCATCATAAATTTTTCATTACTTTAAGACATTTCACACGATAAACTTTGTATTCTTTAGAAATCCTTCTTCAACAACTGCCGACAGTTAAAACTACAACATCATCGTTTGATAGCTATGTCTAAGCCACGTTACGAAGTTCAAACACGCTGGATACAAATAACCAAAAATATATATGATAAGAATATTCTTTAATTGACCAATTGCTATCCGTATTTCGGTGTACAGAAATGGTATTAAACATTACAAGAAACGATAATAAACATTTCAAGGCCGGATAATAACCATCATAATCAATATCCTTATCATTTCAAAGTATCACTATCACAGTTATAATACAGACATTGATAAAGTGAAAGTTAATCGGACTAAATAAACGGTAAATATACTGTAAACACCGCAAATGAGAAATGGTAGATAAATTCCAGTTCCTATTCGTTGGTTAACTCAGCCGCTAAGAAAAATCCTCTCCTGCACTCCAATTCTCAACCTTTTCTGGTCTTGAGGAATACAGGCAGTAGATGAATCAATAAATAGACAGCATTAATATCATTCAGAAATAAATAAATAAATAACTACACCAATAATATATAAGGCATTTAAATGATAAATCAGAGCACTTGATGAATTTAAGAAGCTGACATGCATACCTGTACGATTCGATGATTGCTTTGAAAGGCTGAGCGAAGAAACTGCGCAGGGAAAGAGAGGCGCCTGAAACAACCAAATTTTTATGACAATTGTACAACACATGACAAAGAACTAAATAGCTCTGCATAATAATGCGTACCGAATTGAGACGATTTACCAGAGTAAAACATGTATGAAGCTCGTTATTATATTGTGCGGTCATGTCTTGCACATTGTTGGAAAGAATAAATTTGATTAACTTATTTGAGAGTGCGTTCACTAAATTTATTTAGCACCAGTACTTTCATTAGGCAGCAGACAATAGCACAGAACAATTCTGCACAACAGTTTGCTTGTTCTGCTGATGGCATCAGATTCTGCAAACCTCCTCCAGCAAATTCCTGCCCTATAGAGCCTGTGTTTGTCATCAGATAACAATAAAAAAACCATCTCTTCCAGCATTCATCTACTCCACAAACCAGTTTCACCTCCTCTCAGATTTTGCAATAATTTGGCTTAATTCTGTGGTATCCAGTTGAATATAAAGGAGCACCATAAAGATCTAATTGAAATCAACTATTTTGTATTAACCTGATTTTGATGAACCCTTTAATGCCGAGATGGTAGTAAATGGTATAGGAAATCCTATACCCTCCGGCAATAAAGGGTTAACAGCTACTAATGACCGACCAATTAATTAAGCATTATTTGTAGAAGTTTGTGAATTATTTTCTTAGACATACGCTCCAGAAAATGGATTTAACTGTGCAAGCACCCAAGCACAACACTAAACCAGGGACTGGAATGCCCTCCCCCCCTCAGCTGCGCCTATTCCCTAGATCACTCTCTGACACACATTGTATAAGCACTTAAAACTTTTCTTTTTGACCGTGCTGGAGTCGGGAGCATCTCTGAGTAGTTTCCTTGAAGAGACGCTATATAAATACTTGAATGAATGAATGAATAAAAAAGTCAACGCTGTACTTACTGATGACGATCATCTCATCTAAAGCACCGAAGACATGTCCAAGCATGATGAGTTTGCCGAGATGAATGTCGAGAGGCAGCGATCCCAAGACTCGGCCGAGGAACGTGAGGTCTCCGTCGTGTGGATTTACGTCGCCCGACTTCAGAGATGCCAACGCTCCCACCTTCACAACCACAACAAAGTGTCGGTTAGTGCATTCTATATTGTATGTATGATTGTTTATAAAGCACTTCTCACCGCAAAAACCCTTTCAGAAGCACTCCCAGCGCGATCAATCCCAGAGATATAGCAGGATTTTGAGGTGAGAGAAAGATGAGGAAAGACCAACACAGAGAAAGGTGGAGCAAACCGATAATGGAAGTCCATTCCATAGAAAATAGTCATATTCCTATGCCGAAATACTTCATCTGATAGAGTCTTCAACTCCCAGGATGATACCCATGTAAAAAATCTGCAGCCAATCCTAACTCATCTAACGCAATTTCATATAACTCTTCCACAGTGCAACAGTATGACAAGAATTGCAAATATTTACTTGTGTGAAGTTTTCACAGCTCCATCCAAGCAACTAACAATAAGAAAACACAAATGCATACATGTATGATTGTATAAAGGCTCAGTTTTTACCTCTTTGAGCAGCATGATCGTCTTTTCAATGTCGTCGAGATTCGGTGGAGCGAGCGCTATTCCGAGAATTGCTTTTGGTTCGCCAAGGTCAAGTAATTTCACCTGAAGAACCAACTGTTCGAGCGGACATCTCTGCAAAAGAATCAGAGCGTCAATGTTAACACATTGACCGCCTACACGCCATGTTAAATGATTGGCTGTACTACAAGTTAACTCGTAGTAGACGGCCAACGTGTTAACCGCCATTGAAAAGCGAAAGTTTTTTGTGAAATTTCCATACTTCGACGACAGCAGCGAAGAAAACTAAACCTTATATTTCAACAAGTTTACTTGAAGTATATAATCTCCAATAAATATATGCGTACTTCTTTCTAATCTTACCAGTGAACAACAGTAACTCAATAAGATATACAGAGAGCATGAAAATTAAAACAGAGAATTTAAGATTCACAACAACGGAGGTGAGCAGAGGACCGGTTTCCAAAGAATAAGAGAAAAGACATTTCTTTATATCCAAAGAATAAGAGAAAAGCCTTTAAACGTGAATGAATGTGTCATCAATGCATTCAAAGCTTGATGAGGGAAATGTTGCATGTATGCAGTGGACCGGTATTGACAAGTGAACAATGCAACTGTAACCAACAATCATTCAGCACTAAGTGTTCCAACATGTAAACTACATAATATAGTCCCACAAGGACCAACATTGTAGGTCTTCAGATACATGCATATAAGAGATACAATAAGTTCCAGGCGATTGGTCTCTATAAACACAGAAAGCACACAATACTCAGAGAACATTCACTTTGAAAAACATATGCATTTCATTACACCAGGCAGTTATAACATTTCAAAAGTGACAGCAATAGTCAAGAAAACCTGTTCAACTTCGCAAAAACAATTCAATTAGCTTCCCAAAAACCACTTACAAAATCATTCAACTAATTATGAAGTTCTACAAAGGCTGTAAATCAATACAACCAAAGGTTAATATAACTAGATTTATAGGAATGATTTGCTACAATTATCTACTGCTTAAACACAGTTGATGAAACCATTGAACCATTGAGACTTGCCTGCATTTCCGGCAGACCATAGTCGAGAATGTGTTCTCGCCAGAACCTATGCGGAACCATTCGATAAACGCGTCCGTTTGAGACACGACCAGCTCTACCTAAACATAATAAAACATTTGACGATCAGCACAAGAATCGGTCTGAATATGCAAACAAGTTTCCACTGTTGAACCATGTCATATCAAAGTTTGCACTATAACAAAGTATGCTTCAACAAATCTTTGGTGGACATCATGATATTACTACACATTTTAACGGCATTTAAACTAAAGTTGCACAAGCAAAACTGCATGTAGCCGAGTAACAGTTTCACGGATGTTTTTGCAGATTCACTAACGGCTAAATAACAGAATTAATAAATTACTGCATAAATGGAATGACTCAATCAATGACTGACTGTACTAATGAACAAACAAACCCTTTCGCTGGATGCAGTTCGCCTTTGACGCCCATTCCATCTGTAGACACGTGTAGTTAGTGCTCGGATCACAGACCAGCTGCTTTGTGAGGCAGAAGTCGATCACTAAAAGATACAGAAACAACAGCTCAATCTATTGTTAAAAGCATAATTTAAACAATTGCTCCATCTATTGTTATTCAACTATATGATTGCTCGATCTGTTGTTAACAAGTTAACTATACAATTGCACGATCTAATTGTTAAAAGCGTAACCGTAATTGCTTCATCTATTGTAAACCAACTATACAATTGCTTAATCTATTGTCAACTAACTAAAACGTCAGCCACCAAATAATGAGCCATTCACTCACAAAAAAGAATCACTCCATGAGTTCATGTAAATATCTACTTGCCATACTTTCCCTTTGGCACCTAGAACAGGTATGTGATCACACAGATACCTGCCCAAACCTCAAAACAGTACAGCATAATGCACCAACATTTACAATACTTTCACAACAAACATCATCATAAGTTAGCAGCAATATTCCTCCTCATCAGATTTCTATACCATTCATTCATTCATTCCGAAAACTTATATAGCGCCTCTTCAAGAAGTCTACTCAGAGGCGCAGACCAGACCTGGTCCTAGTTTCACAGAAACAGCTGTCACAGTTTCAAGTTAACGCTTACCAAATTTAATGTCCGACACTGTTATAGAGCTTTCTGCAATATTGGTCGACAAGATGACCTAAAAACAAAACCAACATAGATTAGATAATAGCCATTGAGCACATCAAGCAACACGGCAAAAGAAGTTATTCGTTGCAATTTGGGAAACAATCTATCCCAAACTTGTGATAAAGATGGGGTAGAATTCTCTTTAGGAGTCCATCTATATAAATAAAAATGTAACTGCGTTTACACGAATCTTAGGGACCAAGGATCTTGGAAAGTCCTCGACCGATTCTTTTCAAAATTGCAGCAAAACGTTCCGTTTCGATAGGCGAAGATTTGCATAATGCTTTTTTGCTAAAATCTTTTACAACAAAAAAACAACTTTCACTTCGATTCGACCGATTTCGAGTTCAAAATGCGCTATACAAGTCTTGCGGAACCACCGTTTTCAAACGAGCCCGAATTGGGTCAAGGCATGCATTAATTATTGACGGTTGGGTCAAGGCATGCATAATTATTGACCGGTTGAATTTGAACTCGGAATCGGTTGAATCGAAGTGAAAGTATTTCTTCTCAAGATTTTAGCAAAAAAGAATTATGCAAACCCGCGATTATTCGAACGGCAATTTTTAAATTTCACAGATCTACCGTTTTCAACACATAGCAACTTTGCAAATTCTACCGTTTTCAAAACATACGCCCATTGATAAGTGTCTTCCGTTTTGTAGCGCATTTCAACACATTGGATTGCGGCCTTAAAAAAGCAAATTATCAAATTCTACCCTTTTCAACACATAGCAACTTTGCAAATTCTACCATTTTCAAAACATACGCCCGACCCTCCCTCCCTCCCTCCTTCCCTCCCTCTCTCCCTCTCTCTCTCCCTCCCTCCCTTGAGGCCTTTTTATTCAAGCGTTTTAGGCCGCAATCCGCTACCGGGAAGGGACCTCCCTCCCTCTCTCCCTCCCTCCCTCCCTCCCTCTCTCCCCCTCCCTCCCTCCCTCCCTCTTTGAGGCCTTTTTATTCAAGCGTTTTAGACCACAATCCGCTACCGGGAAGGGACCTCCCTCCCTCCCTCTCTCCCTCCCTCCCTCCCTCCCTCTCTCCCCCCTCCCTCCCTCCCTCTCCCTCCATGCGCCCGTCGATAAGCCTTGCCTTTCAATTCGTGCGCGTTTCAAACGGTGGTTCAATTGTGTTCCGTTTATGTAGCGCATTTCAACACATTTGATTGCGGCCTTTTTTACTGACGCGCTTTAGGGCGCTATCCGCGTCGCTGTCCGGGGAGGGGGAAGGGGAGGAGGGGCAGGGGGAGAGGGGAAGGAGGGGAGGGGGAGGAAGGGGGTGGGGGAGGGGGGAGGGGTGAGGGAGGGGAGGACGGTCTTTTCTGCCACAGCAACGCGTGGCCGGGTTCAGCTAGTATGACTATAATAATTCCACTTTACCTGAGAAATGTTTCTTAGCCTCAGGTAAGATCATTACTATTATTGCTTTTATTATCATTCCATACAACTCTACTCATTCACAATAATTTATTTATTAATAATTTATACTCTGGACAACCATCATGACACTTGTAACATCACGATATATGACATAGCATGGGCAGGAGCTATGGATCCCAAAATTACCACTGCTATAAAAAAAATAGCCTTTTTAGAGCACAATGCTGTAATATAGTGATTCTTGATATGGCTCCTAAAGAAAGAATCAATGAATTTCCAATAAACTTATCATTGTTACCTTATCTCTTTAAAATTACTTTCTTATTAACATTATCAGTATATATGTCTTAACAATTTCATATATGATAATTGATAAACAAAGCAACTTTCTGATACTGAACCAACATTCCAAACTCTTGGTCAGTTAAAAACAAGCCAGAACCAAACTAGTTTATCCTATATGTTCCAAATCCCCCCTCCCCATATAATATATATTATATCAACACAGTGAACTGTATATAAGACTGACCTTTCGATGACCTGGCGGAGGTCGATCAAACACCTTGACCTGCTCTTCACTCGTAATTGTCGAATGCAAAGGTCGGATCCATAATCTAAAGCACAGCAACAACAATAACAATAATTATGACAATTTATATTGCGCCATAACACATCCATGCCCTTACTAGGGCATCTAACAAAGCAGCTATTAGGTGGGATAAGCCATAGAGACGGAGCTAGGCAACATCCCACGACTGAAGCAGTGTACAAAGCAACTTAAAATTAATTAGATTCATTGAAGAAACTTAACCAAGGCCAAGGTACCTCTGAAAATTGAAAATTCATCTAGAAAAAACATACTTATGAGATCTCAAAATCCTCTCCAGACTAGAATCCATTGCGTTGATTTCTTCCAAACCTAAAATAACAATAGATATAATCAGACAACAACATTACACAAATGAGAACAACAGAAACAACAAACAACAAAAACAACAAACAACAGCTTCAAAAACTATCAGAAAACTTCTAAGATCTCAAAAAGGCATTTCCAGAACAGTTAAACTGTTTAGTACTTTGCATGTAGACCTACAACAAGAAATCTTTCTATCCGTAATTCCGCACAAAAAATGGAGTCCATCACATACTGATTTTGCAGTCATTTAACTCTAATTAATTATTAATTGAACTGAAGTTCGACTCAGTTATACACCATAATATTTCACTAACAGAAGAAATCACTCACAACAAATGACAAAGAACTGAAGCAGATGATTATTTTCTTATCAATTAACTTTAAACAAATTCACTCACGACCAAAGAAAACACCTCATCTGCCACACACCATTCAATCTAAGACCAAAAGAAAGTACAACTGAAGCAGATGATAAATTTCTTATTAACTTTAAACGAATTCACTCATGACTTGGAAGAAAATACTTCATGCACCACACACCATTCAATCTAAGACCAAAAGAATTCACAAAAATGCTAATACCAAATAAATCACAGTTTTTTCAGCTCAGATGTTCCTTGAAATAGTCTAAGTAATCAAGTCACTTCTAAACAGTGATTTCAAGAAAATCCAAGACCAAAAGAATTAAAAGCCACTACTGCCTCTACAAGAATGTAAAAAAAATACCTGGAAGAAACACCAGAACAGAGCCTCTTGGTGCAGCACCCCTGAAAAACCAAAACAGCAGAGATTTTTGTAATTTCATTTGACAACAGCGATCATCTTACCAATGACCAGTGTTCCATTACAGAATTATTCATGCAAAATCATTGATAACTCTACCACATTAGACCTGTGTTTCATTCACATCACATGCGCTTCCACCACATTAGTCTTGGTACTTCACATTAAGCATCTGAGCAAGTAAATGACATTAATATGTGCAAAGCAAATTTCCAAACTTAACAATGTTTGTGCAATGTGCATGTAATATTTGGAGAGCCAGAACTTTATCTTATCTTGCCACAGTCAAACAACTCATTAGAATGTTCATAATTATAGTTCAAGAGAAAGAAGACCAACAACATTTAATCTGCAGCTCAATACGGAGAAATATTTACCAATTATAATTATAATTACAGGTTGCCTGAGCACTAATATATCAGCCTGTCACCGTTTAATCTTCACGGGTCAAATAATCACAAAATCATTGTCGTTCAGTTCTAGCTATTGAGATGAAGATCAAACTCATTTAACCGACAGATTCTTCACATCTCTAGACTACTGCTAGTCTAAGCTGCAAGAGTCGCTATATAAATTTTTAGATACGATGCGAAACAATAGTCAGCTCTCATACCCTCTTTGTTGGTTGCTCTCTAAGTTATCGAGGTTTTCAATCAGAGCCGTTGCCAAGGTGATTGTTTCCGGGGAGACGGAAGCGCTGCTGGCCGAAATCTCAGGAAGCTAAACAGATTCAACGTCATACATCAAAAATTAATTAAATCAATTACTTCGGTTAATTTCTGAATCAACAGCTGGTAATATATAATTAATCAGATTGACGTTAAGAAATAATGGTCCAGCAACGGCGATACAAAAGAGTTTCAAGAAGACTATAAAACACTGATGAGTCAACCCTAGGTGCCAGGCGTATCTCCAATGGGAGACTATTCCAGACAGATGGACCTATAACTGATAAGCACGACACGGACAAGTTGAGGTTCCAATACGAGGAAAAAACAGCTCAGTTATATGTGAGGGACCCCTGGCTGTGGTATGGTGCCAAAGAAAATTCAATGTCATTATTATTATCATTATTATTCAGTTAAAGTAGCACATGTAAATAGACCTGTGTCCCTGTTAGCGGGATATTCATCCCTTAGGGCCTTCTTTGATGCCATCCGATTACATGCATGTGAAGCACGTTATACTGTGACTAAATTTTGTTTATGATTGATGGTTACAATAAATGAATTGAATTTGAATTTGAATTATTCTTAAAGAAAACAACAATGGAGTCTTTAACTTACACGACCCAGTTCCTGTAGATCCTCCAAGTAGTACTCCGCAACCTCATACGACCGACCTTCAACAACCATGACTGGAGCCTTCTCCAAATGACCTCCAACCGGCCATGCAAAATACTGCGAGAACATGTCGGAGTCGAATGTCGCAGACATCAAGATCACCTAGAAAACAGACAGATTTTGGCCGCTGAGATATAATAATAATAATAATCATAATAATAAATGATAGTAATAATAATTTTCGTTTATTTTCAAATTGACACAATGCAGCATGATTACAAAATTTCAAAGTAAGGAACAGATGATCACAATGATCATCTACAGGTTTATACGATGTTATTACCGGAGTCGAATTCAACTGGCTGAACTTTTTCAGAGTAGTAATACAAACAAATCACTAAAATCAATGAAAATAAGAAAATCCCGTTACAGTGGAACCTAAAGAGGTCATGGATGCGGTTATCCATAATATGAATTTCATCCAGAAAATTCAACTGTGTCACGATCATAGGCCAGTACAACTCTATCATATAACAGTAATAAGAATCTTGCATTCATTCGCAAATTTATATAGCACCCCTTTAAGAAAACTACTGAGGCGCTCTCGACTCCAGTGCGACCAAAAAGAACAGATCATGTAGAGAAGGCAGAATTTAACCCTTTAATGCCAAGAGTGTAGTAAAATGTATGGGAAATCCTATACCCTCCGGCATTAAAGGGTTAAAGAGAAGTAACGTAGACCGACCTTAGTGTCCTTTGAATTGGAACGTAGTAGTTTCTTTACAACGAGGATACAGAAGTCTGAGTTCTGGTCACGCTCATGCACCTGAACAAAACACATTTTCGTTTCAGTAGCAACATCAACAAAAAGCGTTAATCATTTCAATACAAACATCTTTAACAAATGTTCCAACACTACGATGGCATCTAAATCATCTTCATTCGCTCCATCCATTGGTTTAGCTATCAGTTCATTTAACTTCTATCCAAGTGTTGAAAACCAAATTGTCCTTTGTTGAATATAGGATCCCTGAGCAGTAACCACCTTAAAAAGGAGCCATATAAATGAATGAATGACTGAATATATTCATAACCTGTCTTCTTAAAATGATCAGCAAACATCTTAAAGAGAAGTTACATAAATTAACAGAATGAATGAATGAATGAATGAATGAATGAATGAATCAATCAATCAATGAAAAGCCTGATTTCTTAACCCTTTAACGACCAGCTTGTACTAAAATGCATTGAAAACATATGCAGCTGGTCGTTAAAGGGTTAAACTGTCCTTAATTCTCGACGGCTGCGAACATTGTCAGCTACTAAGTACTTAGTCATGAATCAGCACACAATAAAATCACGCTGAAAATCCTTTCCCATACAGTTTTCCACCATATAACAGTCGCTCTAACAGCAAATCTACCTCATCGAGAAAGACGTGAGTGTAATCGTTCATGTTCTTTCCGCTGATCAACTTCTGCAATAGAACTCCGGTAGTACAGTAGGTGAGTCTCGTGTCCGCTCCAGCATACTTATCCATTCCAACCTACAACATAAAATACATCCGTTGGCATAGAGTGGACAAAGTTTCATACAACACGTCGCAAAGATAGGAACTCGAATCCATGAAATTGCAGGAAATTCAACAAGTTTCAGCAGTGATCATTTTTTTTCTGCAGAAAGTAGCAGAGATAATCTTCATTTCCAAAACTAGACAAAACTGTACATTACTGGAAATACGAGTTTCTGATCTTGAGAAATCAGAACGTCGCTGGCTGTTAACCCTTTAATGACGGAGGGTATAGGATTTCCCATACCATTTACTACCATATCGGCATTAAAGGGTTAATAAATCTCTCGGACAGTTATTTCGAAACACCTAAGAAGAGAAAGAAGAGTGCTCGGTCAAGTTAGCCAAACTGAAAGGCAGGCAAGGTCATGGAAGCGCTAGTCACTTCATTGTCTCAGCCCCATCACCCAGGGTGGTCAGTCCTCTCCCTTGCCATCTGTTCTTCCCACCAACAATGTAAGTCAGCGTCAGTGCTTAGTACAAAAAGACACTGCTAATGAGAAGATCAAATGCATTCGTTCTAACTTAGGAGAACATGTATGCAGCTCAGATTTCAACCAAATTTTGAACATCATGGAGATTTGAACCATGACCTCTTCTTTGATAATCCAGTTTCAAAACCAAACATCAGACAATCGCGTATACCTGCATGAATTCTAATAAGCTGAGAAACACACCTGATAACCACATATGCCACCAAGTTGCCAGTTGCGCTCCACACACACGCGCCTTGCGATGCTCATGGCAGCAATTCGTCTTGGCTGGGTGACGATGATGTTACAGTACTGGCTGCGATGAGCATAGTGGTCGAGGATGAACTGGGGCACCTGCGTGGTTTTACCACTTCCCGTCTCACCTTGGATCACCGTCACCTGGTTGCTTTCCACCATATCGATGATCTGATCAAAAAACATTAAGAAAAGCATTGCAATAAATACAAGCTGAACTGATATATGCCCTTCCTTTGCTTGCTCCTTGTTTTTACTGGGTTTTTGTGCTCACAGTATTTGTATTTGTTTTTGCCTGGTTGTAGCACAATAATATTTACATAAAATATTGTGTCATCTCTAAACTTCTTACTGAATTATGAGCTGGAACAATTCTGAATTTTATGAAGCCAACCGAAACAGAGACAGTCACGACGCTGTTCATTTACAGTCAAGATAAGAAAGAGTAAAACAACATGAACTTTTTTACCTTAAGGCCAAAGATAAATGAGAAAAGGTAAATAAAATCAAAACGAATTATGACATACACAATTTTTACACAAAATATGCCAAAGATCTTAGCATTTAAGAAAATTACTTCAGAATATTTCATAATTAACCTGCATAACATAGAAAAATCAGAAGCTTAGTGCCAATTCAAAAGCGAACGGAAGCCTTTTTCACAACTAAATGTTAGAGCTCTTGGAGGTGCTAAGAGAGGCGACAAGAGAGAGGAAACACTGGAGAGGATACATCGTGACTGTCGCCAGAGTTCCACGAGCTGACAGCACCAGGTGAAATATTGTACACAGCAGATTAAGAATACAGAACTCACGTCTTGTTTGTACTTTGTGATACTGAGATTCGCGTCATACTCATGACGAAAGTTATACTGCCGGTAAACTTCGACCGCTTGCTGCTCGGTCATACCTTCCGGCAGCAGCACACTTGCGGCCTGAGTGCGGTCGGTAACTACACTGGCCGTGTCAGCCAGCTTCTCCATCATGGAAACCGAGGAGGTGCCATCGTCAACAGTTGAGGCCGCAAATTCCGTTCCCATCTAACAGAAAACGATCACATGTTGTTTTAACATTTTCACGAGAAGACAGACATTGCAAGACTTTCCAAGGTCCGGATAGACAGGCGCTACATAATGTCTAACACATCGTGAACATGTTACAACATGTGGGCAACTTCCTGATTATAGAGTATGGGTAAAAGATGGCTAGAGACAAGGGTAGTCAATATTGGTTATTTCGCAGACCGACTTTCAGCTCTGTAGAAATCCAATTTTAAACCGATTAAATATCGGTAGTTGTATTGGTCTTAACCCTTTAATGCCGGAGGATATAGGATTTCCCATACCATTTACTACCATCTCGGCATTAAAGGGTTAAGAGAAAATTCACTTTTTACCCGTGCAAACGAACATGGCAACGCTGGGATTCATTGCATTCAACTACGTCTTCAACGTTAAAAAAAACAATCAAGAGGTTCTGTAACTGATTCCTATCATTCGCTGACAACGAATTTTATATTGGTTTTCATTTTTTCTGTTGCAAAACATCAAAATTTTTCTAAGTTGCACTCGAAGTGCCGCATCACACTATCGTACGTCTGATATATATCATGCCGTGGGTCAGCAACCTTCTAGATATAACGGGATGTGGGTAATGACGCATTTCAGCAGTCATTTATTTGTTGCAGATTGTTTTCATGCAACCTGTATATTATAATTGGCAGTGCAACAAATGAAAACTATTAACCTATCACAGATGAGAAAGTACCGAAAGCTAAGGCGTAAAAAAAAAATTGTTGTGTTTCCGGTAACGCGACCGACCCATTTTTAGGGCCGCGACCCAAATATTTTTGTAAAAAAATTTTATTAAAAAAAATATTTTTTTCAAAAAAAAATTTTTTTTTCAAAATTTTTTAAAATTTTTTTGTCAGATTTTTAAAAAAACCATTTGTATTGACAAAACATAAGAGACGTCGGTACTTGTGGGTTTGACGCCCCCCAGAAGAAATCATTAATTATTGTATAAAAATGCGTGTTTTAATGAAGAAATCATTAATTATTGTATCGAAATGCGTGTTTTAATAAAGAAATCATTAATTATTGTATCAAAATGCGTGTTTTAATAAAGAATGCGTGTTTTAATATCCGTTGCGTGTGTTACGCTATTATAGTGGTGGCCAAAACGCCACGATGTCATTCAATATGGAATCAAAAATGTTTCCGTTGCGTGTTTTAACACGTTGCCGCCATATGTATTCACACATGTATGAGTCCAACATATGTCTGTGTGTTCCATTGTGTCGTTTATTACGTTCTTTAGCTTTTTTCCATGATCTTTCTATGCGCTGAATATTGGCACCTGTATTTGGATCCACGAAATTACGCGAATGATTAACTGTTTCGTGAGTGTAATTCATTCCTGGGATGGTTGAAATGTTGCTGTATGCACGCCACAAATCTGAAGCAATATTCGTTCCGGGCCTGATGTGTTGAGTAATAACAGGAATCAGTGTAGCAGCAGAACGGTCTGGTACGGGAAACATGAACGTTTCTCCAGTTTCTCTACATATGCCTCCGAATACCCACTGTTGTGGGAAAACGCGACCTTGATGATTTTTCCGACGTGTGAACAAGCTTTCGTCAATTTCTACTGTTTGATTTGGACCACCGATAACCATTGGAGTGTTTATCAAAGTATTTGCACAAACTTCCCGCAAGTAATTATTCCAGTCAATCACTGCATTGTTGCCGATATCTAACTCCTCTTCACAAAACTTAATACTGGTCAGCTCCTTTGACCAACAATATAAAAATAAAATGATTTGTCTAAATGGGAGGCTTGAAGATTGAAGCCAAGTGTCTTTCCTGACACCTATTTCCTCCCGACAACCTCGAATTCTGCAACGCCAACGATCACGCCTACCGGTGGAGAGATGCATCACATGGTTGTTAGTACACATTCGTACATTATGAAGGATACCTCGTTGCTGTAAAAAGTCAATGCTACTTGCCTTGTCGTGACACAACTGTGTCAACGTTAGGAAATTCATTGCTAATCGTTAATAGAGCTATTTGTGATTTCCACAGTTTCAAATTCGAAAATTTCAATATTCGGAACTGCGTGCGTTCGTTAACATTAACATCACTCACTATATTCATTACGTCACTTCCTGAAAGTAATGGACGACGTATAGTAAGAGTCATAGGCCGTAAAATCCCGCAGGACGTAAAATAAGAGTAATTCTTCTGGGGGGCGTCAAACCCACAAGTACCGAGACGTCAACAAAATGAAATTAATAGGACTGTTTGTAGAGCAGTTTTAGGTGCAGACAGTCGGGAAATAGGCAGTTTATACTTGCTTAGAACACGTACTTTGTTTCAGCGTGCAAAAAAGACTAGTGGGGTATACTTTTTCGGATAGTCACTGCATAAAAATATTTTACAAAATAAAAATATTTTCCGACCTACCTACCCAATTTTTTTTAGCTCTGTTACCGGAAACACAACATTTTTTTTTTAGGCCTAAGTACTGTGAAAATACTAATTCATTCGATAAAAGATTCAGAAAAAGTTCTGGAAGAACTGAACACACCTGTCTACCCATAGCTTGGTATCTCATATTTTCCTCTTCTATTCTTTTCGCATCTTCTGCATATTTCGTCTGTCTTGAGTCATCTCGAGCATGCCTTTTCAACAAGAAAACAGGTTACCGAGAATTTAGATACTTGAAACAACATCTCTAGTCCTAGGCATTAATAGAGAAATAAATACAAAAACATTGTTAGAGAATCACAATAAACTTAAAATTTCTTACGTGCTACTCAAAGCTAAGTGCAGAGCACCATCTTTAACCACAGTAGTTTACCAGCATTCGTAAACTATGAGAACCAATTTTTAAAAGATCCTTTGCTGGAAAGAAGGCCAATGCCAAGAATTAACTAAAGGGATCAATGATTAACAGTGCGGCATGCACGTTCGTATCTTAATGTATTAGTTGTCACAATGGTAAAACATTTGCACACAGTTTCAGCAAATTTGTCAAGAGATGCGTTACAGTGATTGAGGCAACTCAAAGCAATGATATCCAGAGATATCATTGAAGAAACTAAATTGTAATAGTAAAATAGCCAGTTTACACAAGTTTTCATGCAGATACACACATGAAGTATAGGCGTTTAAGAAATTAATATAGAAACGCTAAATTAGCATTTCTTAGTGTGGTTATTAGTGTCACGTGCATTTGTTAAAAGTGCAAAACGAGTGCAGGAGCATCATAAACAACACATAGAATAAATGTTGGTTAAAGTTATTGCATTTAATAAATTCATTTATTAAAAAGGCAGTGATTATTCTAACGTAAGCAATTAGCACCTTTTGTAGGACGGCAAAACGGTTCTGAATATAGGTCGGGCAGCTTCTCCAGTTTCTGGATTCAAGCGGTAACCCCCCAGTTTGGATATAGGGATCGTCTCAACATCTGTAATGCGCCTTCCGGCAGTGAAATAATCGTGCACTTGGTCTAAGGTCAAATCTTCGCACAATCTGATTTTCCGACTCATTTAAACGCTTATTGTTGGCACAAAAACGTCTAAAATCATTTACTGTTTTAAACAAGTACCAAACTAACACCACCATTGAAACATTCCTAATATAGAAAAGTAACATAAAATGGCGCGTGCAAGAAAAGTGCAAAGACTTATGGGAAATTTGAAGGCATATTACCGCACCGGTATCCTCAATAAAGTAACTACACCTAATTTTCAATTACCAGTAATAAACAGGGTGGGCCATAAAAAGTAAGCCTCTAAAGGTTTTTGCCAATATATTGGCCAAAAATAAGAATTTTTCAAATCAAGTTTTACCGAAAGGTGATTCGTAATTACAATAGGCAAATTTCATCGTAATAGGCCTATTTGAAACAAAACAAAAGTTACGCCCATATCACTTTTAGTGCGTCCATCCACTAATTTTGGCGATCCAAAAACGTAACGCAACAAAAAGTAGCAAAACGATTTTATTAAGTCCCATCTAAAATAATTGTTATCAAATGAACTTGATATTGCTTCACAACTTGTGTGCAATGTATGCACCACCAGTGCTCACACTTGTTCTCAGTCTCTTTGTAAAGTTCTTGATACCTCGTTGATGTGTTATAATAGAGGTAAGTCTGCCCATGCTGCATATCAACTCCAATCATCAATGCGACCATCAATTCTCTTATCACTCTTGGTTTTGGCCGCAGATTGTGGTCTTTCTCGGGCATAGCTCTCGAGTGGTCTCCACACTTGATAATCTGTACGGTAAAAATTCTGAGATAGTGGTTATTGGTTCTTCTCAATGAAGCCACAACAATAATATTGACGTTAAGCTGCATGAACTCCTTTCGTCAATTAACGGCATATTTTTAACTCTCAATTTAACTCGCTATTTCTCCGTTCTCACTGTTTATAAGAGTAGGTCTAGGCTTGGTACGTGGTGATCAGTGGCGTAGCAATAGGGCGTGCAACCTGTGCAGTGCACGAGGGCCCACGGCAGTTAGGAGCCCCCCGGCGGTCAGAGTCAATTTTTTTACTTTCTGAATATTCAGAACGTATTCACTATTCAAGTCTAGCCTATATACAAGTTTTGGCTTACACACTTAAAAGTGTCATTGGTTTAAGCTCTAATTCAAATTTCTCTTTTAGACTGAAAATATTAAAAATGTTTTATAAATTTAGGCCTAAAATTTAATGAGAGCTAGAAAATAATTTTAAAACACATTAGGATAAGCTAATTATAATTATATTTAATTTCGAGTGCAAAATATGGAGTGTCTATAACTCTATATCAAAAGAGCCAGGCGTTTTCGCGCAGCCTTTTTGTTTGAAATCGAGGGGGTTCAAGCATTGAAGGGGCCCGCCACCAAAACCCTGCACAGGGGCCCCCAAACACCTTGCTACGCCACTGGTGGTGATTATTATGGCTTAAGATCCTATACCCTGCTTATGAAGTATATGAACACATTTTGTCTGGCATTGAAGCCTTGGTCATTTTTATTGTCTCATAAATTTGAATTTTACTGTTTCAATAGCAAACTTTGAATCTGTAAAATTCTTTATTTGCAACCAGTGGCGCAACTAGGGGGGTGCTGGGGGGTGCTTGAGCACCCCCCAGGCTAAAAAGGTGACCCACGCAATTTTTCCAAATCCGATGAGTTTTTTGGTGCGTGGAGGGGGGGTAGGGGGTCATTCGGTCTTTAAGATTACACAATCAAGCAAGTTCCTACTTCGCACCATCGGCGCTTACAATAATAATTTTGAGCACCCCCCAAGAAAATTTTCTGGTTGCGCCCCTGTTTGCAACCTCTCTTATAAACCATACTATTTTTCCGGACAAAATTTTTTACCCTTTTTTTTTACTTTTAGTCATTCGATTCAGGTTTCGTTCGTGAAAATTTCATGGAGGAGGCTAACCTCAGAAAAAGATACCCTGCATTTTCATGGTGACAATTTGACAAACCTGAATCTGGGCCTTCTTGAAGGGGCTTGAGTTCCCCCTCTAGACCCTGATAAAGTCCGCCCATGTCGTTGGAGAACTTGAGATTTCTTGTGACCGGCGGCAGAGAGATTATGAGACAAGTGATTAGCTAAGTTTTTTGTGGATAAATAGAAAACGACGAAACGCCCACGGAAGAATTGACCGGAAGACTAGGATTTTATATAATCTCATGAGGCTAATATATATATCTTGCAATGGAAAGATACAACTGGAGTCGATACATTTTTGCCCGATGTGCAGAACTGCGTGGCAATAACATGTAGCTTTCTAATTAAGTAGGCCTAAGAAACCAGAGAAGCAAATTAAAAACACGTCAGTCGACAATTAAGGCACTTGTTTGTTTTCCACATCGATTTTCCACCTAATTACATCAATGAGGGCGTTATTAAGCATAGTACTTACAGGCTTGATTAGTATGTTCTGCAGGGTGTTCCGCGTTCTACGTGTAGCGCCTTAATTAAATTCTTAAGAGTGAACCAGTCTGGGTGGCACGAAAGGGACATTAGACTGGATGAGTTTAATAAATGAACGGCGTAAGACGCATATGCGGTTCGTGGATTTGAGCGACAGTAAACAATTAGTAATGACAGAGGTAGATCAGTCACTATATATGCACAGTGCACACGAGGGCGTTGTCGACTAAACGCAATAACAGCAATAATAACGCAATAACAGCAATAATAGCTAGCATGATCGAAGAAAAGGGTTATCATAATAATTCTATATATAATGTATATTATATATATGTATATTATATATATATATATATATATATACATGTATGTATGTAAATACTTAGAGAGTTTCGGTGAGCTCGGGTAGGCCTACATAATATTATGTGTCTTGGATTCATTCAACTTCGGTCTACTAGTTGAGCCCAACATAGGCTATACTTACAATAATATTATGGTCTATCCCTTCCAAGCTCAACTATTTCTGAACGTAATCTTGGCTGACACTGCCTGGAAATGATAAGTCTGTAGTATTCCGGATAGCCGCGCTCATGCTCAGTGGCAGAAGCGTGTGGAAGTACACGATTGCGTAACAGCAGCTTTTATGCGGCACTGACAGATCTCTCAGATTTACATTTCATTACATGGTGATGATTGGGGATTTTCCTATAGCATTGGTGGCATTTAGCCTACACAGTTGACCACAGTGACTGTCGCTTCTCTGTCGAACTGCACCTGCAGTGTAAATGGCAAGCCGACATCGCTGGAAATTTAGAGGTTCATGCCAGCGATATGGCGTGGACGGATGGACAAAATTTGCTAATTAATGTCGCGTGACACAAACTGTTATAATATGCCCAGATGATATCCGCCTACGAGCTCATTAAGTACAATAGAATTGTGCAGGTGGCTGTGTATAGGCTACGTCTGGACAATTTATTCTCTGATTACGTTTCATAGCCTATTGATATGTTGGCCTACATAAATCTGCCAGAGACTTCCGCCGCAGATCCGCGTGCAATTCGCACTGCCGAATATAGATTGTTCGAAACTGGGTCTACAAATTTATCTAAATGCTTGCATGCATGATGTGGGCTACGTGTTATTGACTCATTGTTTGGCGCTTAATGTCGGAAGTGCTCCACTTCTGCATCAGATACGCGCTGTTGTTGTTGCTGCTCGGTGCCAAGATGCAATACATGCATAGAGGCATATTTATCCAGCGCCTTTCGTTCTCTGTATGATAAACACACGTGGCTCAGGACCTAGAGCAGTAAACCTAATGCATTGCACTGCAACCGGAAAAAACCAACGAACAGGCATAGGCTAGGCTATAATAATTATTTATATTATTTGTCTACGGAAAGAAACAATAGATGCATGGACAAAAGGGACAATTGTGGCCCCTTGATCTCTACAAAATTAGCATCCATTTAATTTAATCGTGGCCATTGTGTTTACGTCCTCCTGCCAAAAATGTGTCTGCGGGCGCACGTGACTAGATGGTGGAAGAGCTTTCCCCTCCCGATCGAGTGTGCTGCTGAACTCAGTTCCACCTATAACCTGGAATGGGAAGCTGATAGTGGCTTGAGGTTCATTATCCAGACGGACGATGAATGCATTGTTTTGTTGTTTTCGTCGTCGTCGTCGTTGCTGCCGCTGCTGTCGTTGTTTGTGCTGATAGAGGTGATGGCGATGGCGCATGGTGGCATGGTGGCGCAGGTGAAAAAACTGGCAATAACAGAAGCAATCGAAAGAAATGAAAAGAGATTGTTACGCAGGAATGTCGGCGCTACATGGGGCCATGTGCACTCATTTGACAAGTTAGGCCTACAGAGTGGGCCAAAAAAATAATCCCTACGATGCTTTGCAAATATCTTGGCCAAAAATAAGAACTTTCAAATCAAATTTAACGGGCTTAATTAAAGGCAATTCATATCTACGATTAATAGTCAAAGTTCGTCGATATGCGTGAAACGTACAGACCAAAAGTTATACAGCTTATAGACTGAACATGCATGGGCGGCGCAATAAAAGTTAAAAATTACGTTACATTGCATGTTTAATTTACATCCGTAATTTACATCTGAATGCTTACTAGGCTATGTGCATTTCAACAGCGTCGTCTGCAACAGCGTAAACGAGATAATTAATTAGAACAGAACTAAAGTTACTAAGAAGTAAGAAACATTGGTATTGGTATACCGGTGATGCACTGATGGGGCAGTATCTATAGGTCATAGTCATGAGTTTTATTTTATTTTATTTTATTGATGACGGCGATCAGGGGCGGATCAGGGGGTCAATCTGGCAATGACCCCCATTTAGCGCCTCTGAGTAGAGATCTTGAAGAGGCGCTATATAAATTTATGTGATTGATTGATTGATTTAAAAATGCCCACATAAGCCTATCGTGCCCCTTCCCCCCAATTCGATTCTAACAAAAAAGGGCATCAGCTTTTTTAGGATGGAAAATTGGTAATGTTTTCTGACTTTCCGATCGGATGACTAAAAAAGGTCGTCAGATTTTTCTGCCCAGGATCAGCAAACTTTTCCGGACAGAAGGTACAATTTTTGGCCCCCCTGGGCATTTTTTTATCCGCCCCTAGCGGCGATGATGGCCTGGAAACCTTGGCCATACAGGGAGGTACCCGGGGTGGGCTATTTGTAAGTATACAGAGTAAATTCCCCCTCCCAGTTTCTTGGTCCACATTGTGCTGCATTTGCCAGGTTTCAGCCTTCAAGTCTTCAACCCAGAAGTCCCTCGCCACTGCATGCATCCTTAATCGACCCAGCAATGCCCTCTCCTTCCCACTTGTTATAACAGATCTGGAGATGGCGCTGCAGTTCTTCCTGTTATTGCTGTCGGTGACAATTTTTCTGTTAATTAGATGATGATGTTGTTGTTGTTGTTGTTGTTGATGAAGACGACTGAGGTTTATTGATCGTTCAAGCGCCCATATCTACATGAATTATCAATTTATGTTCGAATGCCAGAAAATTTCCGACGATGCCGAGAATGGGTCTTTGCTCAAGTCCATGCAACTTGATGCAAGAAGACGCTCCATGCATGGCATTGCACGCGTCTGTGGCGGCTCTGAGCTGTGTACACTGTACACTGTTCACTCGCTGTCTAGAAAAGGGAAGTCACGACTCGTAGTCGTATACCGGTAGCGGATAAGATATATTAAAGTAGGCCTAGCTGTCAGTCACGTTCGTGTTTTTGTATAGGTATTAGGTCAAGCATTAGTCATACAGGAACTAATGCCTGCCTCTTTAAATTATTATTAAAATCGCGCAATTAATTCTGTAATTAGTATTAGTTTAATTCTATAGATTTCCATTCCTATAGGCCGATAATTATATCCTTATAAATATCAAATCAGGTCTACTTCTCATCATCAATTATCTGTTTCTCTGCATGCCTGTCCGTGCGTCCATCGATCTGTCCATCCGTCTATCTATCTGTCTGTCTATCAATCCATATACACCGTGAGGCATAAAAAACAAAGCCACTAGAATTTTTGTATAATTTTAACAATATTCAAGCAATGTCAATGAAATTCTGGAAAATTATAGCTAAATAGCAGGCAATGTCAAAAGATCATCAGTCTGTACACAAACTGTCAGCCTTTAGCTTCTACGCATGCGCGAAGTCGCTTGCGCCATTCACGCACCGCCGAGTCAATAAATTCGCTGGTCAAAATCGTTCCAGGCTTGCACGATTCGCTTACGAAGATCTTCAACATCACGGACCTTTCTTTGTACACCATTTCCTGCATGCATCCCCCATATTTGATAATCGACAGGATTCAGATATGGGCTGTTAGGAGATCATAGGTGTCGCCGAATGCAGCGAGTTTCGAGTCATAAACAGACGCCATCTTATGGAGTAGAGACTTATAGCTGGTCGAGAATGGGAGTACCGCTATTCAGAGAGTACAGGTCTGCGCCTGCCCCGTGACTACCATTTTATATCGTTATTCAAGAGCAGGATAGATTTACGCCGAAAACGTCATGTACGCTACGTATAAGAATGTCCAAGACTACGGGCCCAGGGCCGTAGCCCGTAGCCAGGATTTTATTTGGGGTCTGGGTGTGTTTACTCGGCAGTGAGCAAGTCCACAAGTAACGGAATCAACTGCATTAGGGTTTGAACTTTGAAGAATCGTCGTGAGCTCTCTTAGCGGGTTGAGGACGGCCAATACATTAAACATTGTAGTTCTTAGGTCTACACGATAGGCCTATGTAGCATTATTTCGTAGTTACAATATTTCATTGTAGAGGGGGGATTGTTCAAACACCCCAAACACCTATAACTACGGCCTTGCATATATTCGTCCCTCCGTCCGCAATCTTCTCAACGTTATTTTCGCAGCAATCCAATGTCACCTGTAAGGATTTCAATCTAAATAATTGAGGTATCACGTTTTCCAATGCATATCTCTCGATCCTACTCTGATCCGATCATTCCTTACCTGTCAAGTGTGGTCTTCCTAAACGAAACAACCCTTGAAACAAGTTGTCAGTTCATCTAGACCCCCTTCTGTCTGTCTGTCTGTCTGTCTGTCTGCCTGTCTCGTCTTCTGGTTCTTCACTTGGTAGGATTTCTGAAGCAATGCAAACGCTCATGTCTCATGAAGATGTTGGCGCTGCAGAGCCTGGCTTAAGTGGCTTTAGATTCTGGAAGTTTCTATTTCGATTGCACGTATACAAGTAGCGTACGCGTCTATACGCTTATACTGTAATAGGCCGTATCAGAGCCTTCTATTACTGTAATAGAAGGCTCTGGGCCGTATACATCCGCAATTCAAAACATAATTTGCATGTATCACGATACCGGATAAAGGTCTTCTCACTCTTCTGTGTGGTGAGATTAAGGAATCGCTAATAAATTATATAGCCTAGGCCTACATGGGAATCGTCAAAAAACGGGGGTGGCCTCACTAAAAGTGTTATAACTTTTGTTGTGTTTGAAATGTTTTGATGAAATCTGGCCATCATAAATTATGTAAATATGAATTGCCTTTAAGACTGTAATATTTCATTTCAAAGTTCTTACTTCTGGCCAAGAATTTGGGGAAAAACCTAGGGGTCTTTTTTGCCCACCCTGCATGTATATGCAAGGCTTTCCTTGACTATGCGACACCTCCCAAGCTGTTCTCAATTTCACAAACTATTGATGACTGTTCTTTTTCGCTTGATCTTGGCCGGGAGCGCCTCTGAGTAGGTACCTTGAAGGGGCGCTATATTAATTCTGATTGATTGATTGATTGACTGATTGATTGATTGATTGATTGACTGACTGATTGAATGATTGATTGATTGATTGATTTATTGATTGATTGATTGGTTGATTGATTGATTGATTGATTGATTGATTGATTGATTGATTGATTGATTGATTGATTGATTGATTGATTGATTGATTGATTGATTGATTGAGAGATTCAGCCGGCCGTTGCTCTATAGAACTTTGTTACTTTGGTATTGTCAGCCTGAAACCTATCAAGCTGGAAATCGACGCTGGTCATCTTTATTGTGAACCATGTCCCGTACGTGTCGTTAGAGTCAGTAGACAGTAACTAACTAAGAGTGCTGAAGAAGATGGCGTAGTCTATACTGCAGGCAGGAGCCGCAGGACACGTGATCTGCGCATATGTGTATAGGCCTATGCGCGCGCGTGTAATAGCAACACGACACAACCATCGATGGACACAACAAACATGAAAGTTTGTAAAGCCCACTTAAGAGAAAAACAATATTAGGTAAACAGACAGCAATAGTCATGGCCGGATTTGAACAGAGTGAGGCCCTAAGCAATTTCAATTAGGAGGCCCCAATTACGGATAAAAACAGACAAAATGCATATTGCAGCTATTGCTAGATCTAAATGTATTCCTAATGCACATCAATTCCTAGTAAAAAGTAAGATAAAATGATTGATTATTAGTTATAATCAATCGTGAACTAAAGAAAAAAGTCAGTGGCTTATAAATTTTGAGTTGTAATTTATAAACCACTGAATTTTTTCTTTGGTTAACTTTCGGAGGCCCCCCAGATTCCGGAGGCCCTAAGCAGTTGCTTAGTTGGATTACATGTAAATCCGGCCCTGGCAATAGCGCTTCCGAGTCTCGACCCAACGGCCAACAAGGATAACCATCGTTCAAGTAGTTCAATCGCGAAAGCGCCATTGGGGCTACTTTTAAAAGCGCTCGTGTGTGAAAATTACGTCCTAGCGATATCGCGCTATTTAGGCTACTTTTTTGAGTCATCTCGCGGTCGCTACGGCGGAATTTTGAATGAATTCTGCACGACAGCATGCAGTAGCCTACATTTCTAGGTTACTTTTAGTTGCATTTATTCATCTGTGGTGTTGCTGAATTCATAAGAAGTTTATAGCCTACATGACCTCTACGGCACAGGACCTTTTTAACGAGCAGTTCTTAACAAAATGTGCAGTTCCAGCCTTCCAGGGCCTTTTTAACGTGCATGCAGTACTGTTGTGCACAAAATGGGGAGTTGTAGATGCACTTCTGTACAGTTAAAACTAGCGAAAAAGGTCATTGTCCTCCCATTAGAAGTAGGCTAATTTACCATGGAGGATGGGAAAGGAAAGAAGGGTTGTGCAGTTCTAAATGGATTTGTGCAGTTAGAAGTCCATCTGTGCAGCTGGAAATAGTAAAAAGAAGTCATTGTCATCCGATTGCAATGAGTTGGCCTACTTTGGCAGTGCCAGTCTCAATCTGAAGAAAGGAGGAGGGAGACACTAATCATTCTTGCTATGACTTACTTAGAGTTAGACTTAGTTCCTCCTGTTCCGATCGGAGCATTGGTCAACAAGTCTTTGCCACTCCATACGGTCACCAGCTACCTCCTCCGCCTCGTCCCAATCCAGTCCCATGCATCTTCTCCAGATCTTCCCTAAATGTACGTCTCCAGGTGTTTCTTGGTTATGCTATGACAGTGTCGTTAATTAAACAGTAACAAGCTCCTCCAGAATAGGCCTATTTAATGAGGACGGTTGTTAGGCCTATAGACCACGCAATAATTAGGCTATAGGTTGCCTACAGACGAAAGCATTCACGAACGTGTAGGCCTAGGAAATAATTGATAAATCCTTTGCAAACGTTGCTTTTTATAATTTATAGGCTACCTTCTGCTACAGAAGATGATTATTAATTTTTATGGACATTTTCTTTCTATGACTAACAATAACCGTCGATGGTTCATCATGGTCGATGGTCTCGATGTTGATCATTTCAAACAAGAATTGATCACTCTGGTCAGATAAAATCCTTCACGGTTAAAACGGCTTAACACAAATAAAAATTAATGTTATAAAAGTGGTGTGAAATGGTGTGACGTTATAACTTATATTAGCCTAGGCCTATATATATATATATATAATTATTGGATGTATTTGTACATATAATATCATATAATCATATATACGGTATATAATATTATATATACTTTCTACAGCGACCGAGTCACCGTGTGTATATATGGCCTCGACCAAGCTCACTTTTCAACGAGTTGGTCGGGAAAATTCCTTCACCATGCACCTCTGCATGGTGAAGGTATATATACATATATATATGCATATATATATATGTATATATACATGCATATATATATACAAGCATATATATATATATATATACAAGCCTATAATCCTTCTATATTTAGTCGAGGCCAGTGGCCATATACACGGCCGCCGGTGAAAGTGTATAATATTCAAGGCCTATATATAATATATCAGTAGGCCTATAAATATGTATATAGATATGTCATAATATACTGAAGGCTGCATATATATATATATATATATATATATAATTTCTTATGATCTATAAATTATTACCGATAAATGGACTCATCCCGCTTGCATGCACTCTGACTTGATCTCGTTGGTTGAATTATATATACACGGTGAACGGAAAAAACCGAACCTCTCCTATTGCTACGATAATTTGTGTAATAATTCGTATATTTTAATAAAATTTGAAGAAAATTCAGCTTAAAGGACAAACATCAGATAACTATCATTTGTTAGTTATAATGTGTGTTCAAAATATCCTCCTTCGGCCTCAAAACACGCACATAGACGCGCTCGGCACTGTCTAGTTGCTGAATCAATTACAACTTGATCAGATTCGCTCCGTGCCTATCATACGCTGACGCAGTTCTCCGACATCACACTACCTGTTCTTGTAAACTTTTTCTTGCATCACAGACCAGATTTTATAGTCCACGTGTCTAGGTTATTTGAAATGAATCAAGTTTGCAGGATAGCGCATGAACAACTGCCTTGATCGCTCAAGCCATGCCTGCTTGTTGACCTCCGTTAGTTCAGTCGCTATACGCTTCTTAAAACATTTTAAATGACTTCAAGTTTTAGCTGGAATAGCGTATAATTATTAAAACTAGTTAAGTTTATAGTTGGGGATAAAATAGTTCTATTCTTAATAATATTTTTTATATGTTTGGTGTTAATTTCTTTATTTATTGTAGAGGTTCGGTTTTTTCCGTTCACCGTGTATATATATATATATTATATTAAGCACTAGGCATACATATATTATATATATATATATTATATATATATTATATATATGCCTAGTGCTTAAAACGGTGGATTTTTCGTCATCGAGAAGAGGGCCTCAGGCTAATAATTATTGGTTTCGAAATAGATCCTTCAGTTCATATGATTAATATTTAATATTACACTAAATTAGCGAATTCCCGCTAGGCTAAGTGCATGGGAGTAGGAGCGCGCAGCAGCATGATTCATGTAGGCTAGACTATGTATATCCGACACGTGTTCTATGCGCGTGTAAAGAATGGAAAACTACCTCAACATCGGCTGGCGGAAAATTACCGAGTGGAAAAGTACAGAACTTTTATAAGTGGACCAGCGCGCAGCTAATTAACAATATAATATTTTATTTTCGTAATCCATAACCAACAACTTTCTGCATTCCGTATAGGCCGATAGCTACACTTTACAATAGGATTATAGGTCTATCGGCTTATTATTTATATGTAGGCCTATAAAAGGATATGTCTAGGCCTATAAGCTTATTCTTCTACACTAGTAGGGCTAGCCTAAAGTTCGCGCAATAGGATTAGCCTATAGAGCCTCCAGCAGTCTGTCTAGCTGATCATGAAGTTGGCCTAGGCCTACATGTAAACTTCCGTAATTTTTTAGCATCCGCGAAACTAAATGTGTTAGGGAAAGTTGAATAAATGCCTCGACCAAATTGAATGTCAGAACAATTCACTTAAATGAAGTTCGCTAATTAACGGCTCCCCTCCTTTATCCATGCTTTGGATTGGCAGCACTGAAAACCGGAAGTGGCTGAGTGAAAAAGTACAAATAGAATTCCGTTGTTCGGTTAGCTTCTATGTCCTGCTTGGATGTCACTATAGTTTTCATAGGTGAACAATAGCATTCAACGTTACAAAAGTTGGCATAACAGTTGCCAACTACAGATAGGCCTATCTATTCGCCATAGTTTTCGTGATCGTTCAAAACCAAGGCCTACATTTTGCGCACAAACACAGAAATGCCGCAAAGCAAGTAAACGATTCTCCTACGCGCACTAGGACTACTTCCTTCCTGGCGATTTCAAACGAGCAAAATAACAAATTATGCATGCCGCTTCTGCATTCTAGAGTAAAGATAGTACCGTGCTGTTGTGAACGAATTTAACATCGTTATCAGAAAGTTACACGATTCAACGTCATAAACTGCACAACAATATATAACAGCGCGTCTGAGAATAGATCACGCGCTATATACACTCGTGAATAAATGAATGAAAAGATATAACTGCGTCAAAAATGTTCAATGTAAGCCAATATTTAGGCTTCAATGCGCTAAGAATCAAAGTAGTTTTCAGATTATAACTTAGTTAGGCCTGTAATATATTCATTATCGGTAAAACACAACAGAGTTTCAATTACAAGCTCATAACGCCCCCATAGGCCTACTACGCCTGTCCGAACGTTTAACGAGCTGCCTATGTTTCAAGCAAGGTCCATGCATCCGCTAAGAATTAGAGTTATTAGTGTAGCGTGTTGTTTTTTACTCGTGAGGCTGTTTTTAGTTTTACGACTGTTGTATTTTTCGGCTGTCTTGTTACATCGCCTCGAGGGGCTCTGCTAAGCGCCGCGCGCAGTAACCGTGTTAGACCCGTTAGGACGGATTACGCTTGCACTGGCCTTAGGCCCTTTAGCCATCATCGTTTCTACGGAGCCTTATAAGTGACCTGCAAAATTTCCATAACTCGCCAACGGGCGATGCAACACAAACATATAGGTCCACTGGAGTCTGCCTAGACACTAGACAGTCAAACATTACATCGCGCATAGACGTTGGATGCGCCACTGTAGTGTAGGCTAGGCTATACGTGCATTTGAACGGGCAGCGAGCGTGCCAGTATGTCTAAAGCAAGTGGAAAATTCCATCATTTCTTCCCCGTCTAGTATAAAGCTCGCACACACTCACGTATACCCGCCTTGTGTTCCTCCGCTGTAGCTGGCGCTGCTGATGAAGCTGCTGCTGCTGCTGCTGATGATAATGGTTGTTGTACTGGTGGGAGTTCCCGAACTCTTGTGAATGGTGGTGCCCTGCGGAGGTTAATAACTAACAGCGCCGGATTTGTATTGTTGCACAAGCCGTGGCTGCTTATAACACACGATCGGTACAACTATAGGGATCCGACAAAGTGCTATTAGCAAGTTCGTTGCTACCCAGCTGGTTAGGACATAACATGCAGGATGTTCATCCGATAGGCTTCTATTTGAGTAAACAATAAGTGCAGCAGGGTCGGGGGTTTGTCGCCCACTGCAGCGTCTGCTGAGTTATCACCGGTGGCAACGTTTACTGATACGACGACCGCATCTTTTGCATCTCTCGGAAATCCGCCAGAGAAGCTGAACAGTTTGGAATTAGTCTTCAGCAGCCGCTGGAACTCGCGAACTACCGCAATAATTAAAAGACACACATATAACTACCAGCACACGACTCTGATTCTGAATCGCCTTACACGTTGTCGTCATCGTTTAGTTCATCATCATCTTCTTCTTCAGCTGTGTAATTAGAACCGGAAGGCCCGGACGTCATGGAAACGTCGGATAGGTTGACGAAGCGGGTCCGTGCCTCGATTTCCAGCGCACTGGACAAACCGACCGGACGAGGAAACTGGAGTGGCCAGTTCGACTTCCTGCTGTCGTGCATTGGATACGCGGTCGGCCTCGGAACCATATGGAGGTTCCCGTACGTCTGCTATCGAAACGGAGGGGGTGAGTCATAATAATATCAAGGCGATAATTGCCGAAGGGGGCTGAGGGGTTCAAATTAATCCCCAGTTTTTCTTAACGTTTTCTGTTTAGGCTACACCCTAACTCCACGTGGATCATAAAATTCATAGCCTGACCCCACCCCAAGTTATTTTTCTTCAATTTTTCGTACTGCATAATATTATGGTAGGCTAGGTCAATTACCGCATGTAGCCTAGGCCAAGTTTTCTATATATCGGCTACATCTTGGGCTCGACCTTGCTCCTATTCCGATTAATTGGTTGGGTGAGATAAGCTTACCTCACCATTGCCTCCCATTTGAATGTACCGTCCTAGCGCGAGATTTCTATCTCTGAAGAATAAATCGGCCTGCATCGGGAAAGGAACTCCCGCAACGGCGATCGGCACGCACTCTGTCTAGCACGGACGCATTGTGTGCTGCTCTCTGCTCTGACCAATGCCGATAACTGGACCAGTGTACACTGTACACTGAATTTGGAAAAGAACGATTGATTGAAACGAATGACCGATTGTACGAACACGACAATAGATGAACAAATGAAGTATATTGCCTCTACTATTGGCAGACCTGTTGAATGAATGATTGAATGAGCGAAATAGCCAAATAAACGGAAGAATCGAGGACTAAATGGATGAACGAACGAACATATAAATAGCAAAATAGCCAGAAATAAATTAACTCAAAATATAACCTAATGCTAGAAATAGGTAAAAATAAATAAACGCGTGTCCATTAAATTGCAGTCGGAAGACACGAAAGTGTGATCAAAGTCGCATTGTTGGACTTGGCTCTTCTTGAATGAATTATCTCGTCTTCTCTTCTAAGATGGCCATCTGTTTCAACGCAGAACGGCCTTGCTTGCTGCCATCCATCAGCTCTAGACAGCCTCGTAATTCACACAGCACTGTGCATACACACACTGCCTTAAAGACTCACCACTAAGAAACGGTTGTCGGCATCGCTGTGCGGGATCCACATTATTTATTATTTTCTTCACCTAACACAGTCAGTACTCAGTCAGCGAACGCATCAAACGAATATAGGACTCTGTATAAAACCTACTGCAGACCATGATTCAAAGATGAAGCTTTGGTCATTGTGGGCTGGATAAATAATAGGAGGCATTATTAGGAGCCTTAGAAAATAGGAGTTATCAAATTTCGCTTCGCTCCTCTTCGCAACTGTGCTTAAATAATTTTGACAGCACCATTTATAAACCACGATAATGACAACAACAACAACAGCACAGCAGAAACAGCAACAACAATAATTACACTGGACAACAAATTTTAACTTTTTTTTTGCTTCCGAAAAATCTTTTATCGTTTTTTATAGAATTTGACGTGCTGAACACGATGGTGTGCTCAGAATTGTTGTATCACGTAAAGTTTTTGAGAAAAACAATATGCAAGATTTTAACTTATATGCGCATATATTGCATATATTTTCAATATAACTAAAAATTAATTTTTTTTACTTCCGAAATTGTTTTCACTGTTTTCTATAGAATTTGACGTGCTGAACACGATGGTGTGCTCAGAATTGCTGTATTACGTAGGGTTTTTGAAAAAAACGGCATGCAAGATGTTAACCGAGATGCTCGTTTATTGCACACATTTGCAATATAACTATAATTTAATTTAATTGGAAAACAAATCTTTAGAACAGTTCTTTCTCATACTATTAGGGGCTAATGATGACTATACAATCACTAAGAAATGTAGAGAAACATGAACTTAGAGGTTTTCATAGTTATTTCCTGTTCAGTTTTTGTTTTTGTTTTATTCATTTATTGACTTGCAAGTCACATCAATATTCACATAACAGTAACAGACAATAACAACAATAAAATTTCAACAAGAAAATTGTTATGAACATATTATCAGTGCAGGTCAATGAGTCAGCCGACAAAGGTCTAAAAGACCCGCTAAGACTCGGCTGGCTCATTTACAAACTTAATTCCTGCAAAGGTTAATGTGAAGGATCAAAAATTCCACCAAGACGAGGAGACACCAATCCACATACATCAGGTTAAGTTGAATATGAAGCGGTTCACAAAAAATAACAGAATAACAGAGGGCCACACAACAAATGTAAATGCAAAGCCTGAGAACATCTTAAGGTCAAGCATGTATCTCATTCAAACGGGGAGGAGGAGGCAGTCCCATAAACTTTTTAAGTCCCCATTATAATTTACACAAATATAAAAAGGACTTTAGTTTGTTTTTAAAATGTTTGATGGAAACAGCAGTTCTTATGTCCTCAGGGAGAGAATTCCATACCGGTGGGCCAGTGCATTTAATACAGAATTGCTTAAGATTGAGTCTTGCGCTGGCACACCCGTAACTATTAGATGACCTGGTGTCATAGTCATGGATATCAGAGCCGAGGGAAAAGAATCCATTAAAGTTGGGAGGCAACACACGATGATGATACCTGAACATAAACAGTCCTATTTGCAATTTTGTAATATCACATAGCTGTAGAATTTTGTGTTTAAGAAATATAGGTTTAGTGCTTGAACTCCAGAGCAGACCAAATATCACACGGATAGCATGCACGTTTCTGAAGAATTTCCAATGCATTCAAGCGACAGTGATAGTTAGAGCCCCATGCTATAATGCAATATGATAAGTAAGGGAAAATTAGGGCATAGTACAGGCCAACCAAAGAAGTTCTGGGTAAGCAATGTCTTACACGAGACAATATACTAATGTTTTTAGCAATTTTTCTAGATATATGGTTGATGTGGTCCGTCCATGTCAAATGTTGGTCAATATACACACCTAAAAATTTACAGGATGAAACTTGACAGATAGATTTCCCATCCATGGCAATCCTAAAATCATGAGGGGGTAGGCCCAGAGATTTGCGATGGGAGCGGAAAATTATAAAGTTAGTCTTTTCAATATTAAGAGACAGTCTGTTTGCCTTGAACCAAGAAGAGATTAGCTGAAGCTCACAGTTGGCTCTTTTAAACAGAGACTCCAAAGATTTATCCGAAATAAAAACATTTGTATCGTCAGCAAACAGCACAAAATGGAGTATTCTTGAGGTTTTTGATAAGTCATTAACATAAATTAAGAATAGTAATGGCCCCAAAATGGATCCTTGAGGGACCCCACAGGTAATATGTTTGCTTCCAGATAATGAGCCATTAAAGCAAACACACTGAGATCTGTTTGTAAGGTAATCAGAAAACCAGTTCAAAACAATACCCCTAATTCCATAATGCTCAAGTTTTTTCAAAAGAATTTTGTGGTCAACAGTATCGAAAGCCTTCGACAGGTCAAAAAATATTCCTAGAGAAAATTCATTATTATCTATTGTGTCGATAATTTTACACTGCATATCCAATAATGCCATAAACGTAGAATGATCCTTACGAAAGCCGTATTGGCTAGGTGATAATAGATTCATTTTAGTTAGATAATCCATTAGCTTATTGTGCATGATTTTTTCAAAATATTTAGAAAAGTATGGAAGAATCGAGATTGGCCTGTAATTGTTTACCTTACTTTTTTCCCCAGATTTATGAAGAGGAATAATTTTGGCAATCTTTAAGTCTGCTGGAACACTTCCCGAGGAGTAGGATGAATTTATAATTTTTGCAAGTGGCTGTGCTATGGTTAGAATTGTGGCTTTAGCAATTCCAGGGTCAATTTCATCCACTCCACAACTTGAGGAGACCCGTATTTGGTCAGCCGCATCAGTAACATCCTTTTCAGTTATAGTTAAGAGGCCCATAGAGGCACATGGGGAGTCAGTCAAAAATTTGTCAAATGCAGGCTGGTCTCCTAGTATATCTATTTTTGATGCAGTTGCACATGTACAATGTGTATAAGATGCTGCTGAAGTTCCACAGGCCTAAAAATGCTTTCTGTTTCTGCTAATTGTCTTGAAATATATTATAGTTTAAGGCTTATCTGAAAATAAGCTGGTTAATTTTTTTTGCATTTACATGCATATAGACAAAACTAAACTGGAAATGAGTAATCAAACTACAAACAAGGTGATGTCAACTTCCTTAGTGGGATATGCATGTAGAGACATAATGCTCATAATTATAATTGGCTTTAATTGTGATTAGAACTTTTGCATACAGATTTTACCCAGCATTAATGCATATGCAGACCCAAGTTTAGTTATTATGCAAGACAAACACTTGTGTAAACTGTCCTAAGTGCGTGCCTGAACATGCCTCAGTTACACGAAGCTTTTTTTTATAGCGTTATAGCTGAAAAATAGGAAAATAAATAGGAAAATTGAAGATTTCTCAAAAACGTGACGTGATGGGACAATTTCAATGTGATTTTCGTGATCAGCAGCAGAAACTGCATAAGAAACAACTGAAACTGTTCAGGAAGCAAAATCACTGTTGTCCAGTGTTATAGCTGCTGATGCTGATGCTGCCTGTGCCTGTGTGTTGAAAGTGTGCCACTGTTCTACTGCTGCTATTATTACCACTGCTACTACTATTACCACTACTGCTACTACTACTGCTACGATTACTGCTACGATTACTACTATGACTACCACAAATAACAATAATAATAGCAACAATGTTCATAATGTTAATACCAATAATAACAATAATAATAACAATAATAATAATAATTTTTTATATTATTATTATTTTTCTTATTTTTGTTATTTTTTTTTTTAAAAATTACCCGAGGTATCTATAATCCCTCAGGTGTCAGATATTAATAAGCAATTTTAACTCTGGAGTGGCCATCCGAGTCAAGATCAGGGAGAACAAAAGTGCTGTGAAAGGCAACGGCATTGAAGCGCTGAATAATAATTGACAGACGCTGGAACAAGTAACTGGTTTCTCTGGGTTCGCCAGAAACTTGAGCCAAGAGACGTCCCAGGTCGGCGAGAAAAGCCTGTCCCTTGGCGTTGATTGGTCCCATTGTTTCGAAAGCCAATGGGACGAAATTATTATTATTATTATTACTATTATTATTATTATTATTATTATTATTATTATTATTATAAAAAAATAATAACAGGCCTATATGTTTTGCTGTGCTGTTGGGTTTTCTATTGTTGTCCATCTATTGGAAATGGTCGATTGGCAATGCGTGTCCATCGACAAACAGATCTGGGTTCGACTCCTTAGCAGCACGTTAAACTGATAACATTGTCTTACTCATCATCATCATTATCAGCAGCAGCAGCAACCGTGGGCTCAGCGCCCGTAGGTGTCCGATGCCTTCTTCACCAGGTCCTTCCATTTTCTCGTATCCAGCGCCGCTCTACTCAGCTCCTGAAGCGAGGCTCTGCCCCATTCGGAGATGTCGTCGAGCCATTCCCTGTGCGGCCTTCCTCTCTTATTTTTACTCATAACATTGTCTTACTCATAACATTGTCTTACTCATAACATTGCTTCTCTTCGATTCAGTTCCTGAACTATCTAACAATCATCGTGTCTTCAGTTGTCTAACAATACTGTTGTCTGCCAATCCAGACACCTTTGGCTTTGGCTGTGTTTTTTAAAGCAGTCTTCGAAGCAATAGTTTTCTCTGCCACCTGCGGGTGCCGCCTAGTGAGCTGAGTTATAAACCGAATAAATATTTTAGCATTACGCACCGAAGGCAGAATCGCATGCATGCAACGAGACGTGTGAGGCAGCATGTATTGTATACGCCGAGACTAAGGAAATGAAGTCGCTATATAGCTCTAATAAGTCGAGACCGCAACTTTATGAAATGCGCTGCGTTAGACTATTACAATCGGTCTACCAGGTACTGTAGATGTGAACAGTGCTTGAATGTGAAAGAATGAAAGATTGAGAATGTACTTTGATGAGTCAATGGTGTAGTGGTTGTCGTGTCAGTCGAGATATCGGGCAGAAGAGCGGGGGGTTGAAGGTGGGAGGGTTGAGTACTGGGCACCCCCCCATCATATGCTGAGGTTAAGAAAAATGAAGTCGTTGATGAAGTCATTCCAATGGCTGCCTCTGGACCAACTTTAAGGAGTGCTCTTCCACTTATTTATTTTATTGGGGCTGAGAAAAATGGAATTCTGAGTGCGCAGGTCACAAGAAAAGCAACTAAAGTATATTGCTTTCTAATGAGTGCATGTGAAGAAGTTATAAAACAAATCCGTTGTTAAATTTGTTGAGCATCATTAATGATGACGAGTCAGCCCAGATACATGTAGTTCTGTTTTGCAGGTCAAGCAGTGGTCTCTTCATAACCCTTTCCGGCCCCACAGTGAACATGTTGGAGGTAAACATTATGCCTGTAGTACCGTCGTGCACGATTTCAGTACCTCAAGTATGGGCTCGTATTATATATGACCCGCAGTTCTGTCAGAGATAGATAAGAATCTGCGAAAAGGAGGCCTGCTGTGAATTGAGTTACAAATAATATTTATATATATATATATATATAATGTTATACAATACACACATACATTGTATAAACATGAGCTGCATAACAGTTAAAATTCTCAGAGTTAAATTACAGTATAGGAGCGCGTCTTGAAGCCAGGTAACTGAAGTGAGCCCACAAAATCACTTAATTTGTGTAAAGATGTACTTGGTTTCTGATTGGATTAGATCAAATGTAGGTTATGGGGTCTACTAGGAGGACAGTAGGTCGACTACGGTAACCAGACAGAGGAGAAGTAACCTTTTCAGCGGAATTAAGCCACGAGAAGGATAGGCCTATGATTGAACTAAGCAAGAACACATGGAAAAGTGAGAAAATGATGCAGGATTTTCGATGCTTAGCCAGATCTATCATCATCTTTCAAACGAACACGTGGGTGTGTGTACGACGAGACTTGGGCTCAAATCATCGATATGAACCTATAATAATAATAACAGGTCTATTATCGGCTACGCCAAAGTACACAGGGGAGTGTGCCGACGTTGCTCCTTCCGCTGGCCTATAAGAATTGATGCTAATTGGGCCAGAATGCTAAGGATGAGCCTAATATGGTTTTACAGATTATTAACCTAAGAAGAGCCATAGGCTTTGGGTGTGATTATTTACATTGTCCTAACATATTATAGGCTGGTGGAGGAGGCCTATAATTTCCGTGTGCCGGTCGGTAAACGTCTTGATGCGGCTCCATTAGCCTAAGGCCTACGTGCTTCCAAAAAATGAATGGAGTCATTATTTTGTCAGTGTACCGTAGTGAAAAACTGTAGCCCGTCGAAGTGTAGGCCTATTATTATACTGTCTTGTTATCTTACATTGTATTAATCTTATAGTTTGTAGTAATCTAAATAAAATGTGAAAAGACCTGGCAGGATGGAATATATTATTAAACTCCTTGTTGCTTAAACGAATCATCGAGTATACGATGGGTGTTGCAGAAAAAACGAACGCAGTGTTTTTTTTATATCTTCACTCCATGCATGGTGTGGTGTGAAAAAAGGACTAGAGGCGCAGAGGCTTCCTCTTTTCCGCCAAGCCAGACATGGTAGCTGCTAGCTCAACTGTTTCCGGATGTTACTTTCTCTTCCACGGTCCGTGACCTGGGTGTCACCCTTGACTGTGAACTCAGTCTCACCCAGCATGTTACTCTTGTCGCTCGAAGCTGTTATTATCAGCTTCGTCAACTTCGAGTGATTGCTCGCTCTCTCTCCCATGATGCGCTAGTTGTGCTTGTTCACGCTTTTGTAACTAGTCGTATTGACCATTGCTGCTCAATCCTTGTTGGCCTTCCTCTTGGGGTTCTGGGACGGTTAGACCGGGTTCTACGCTCTGCTGCCCGACTCATCGGGCGAATTCCTAAATTTTCGCCTGTCTCTGCTTACATGCGTGATGTGCTGCATTGGCTGCCAATAGCCCAACGCATCAATTACCGCATTGCTGCCCTTGTTTCTCGCTGTATTCTTGGTTGTGCTCCATCTTATCTGCGCGTCCTCTGTCGTCCTGTCTCTGACATTGAAGCGCGTCGGGCCCTTCGCTCCGCTGCGAAGGGACAACTGCTTGTTCCACGGGCTCGCTTAGCTACCAGACAGCGCCGAGCCTTCTCGGTTGTGGGACCGTCAATCTGGAATGACCTCCCCTCAAACCTCCATCTCCTCCATCTGACCAGTCAATCTCTATTTCTCAAGTCTCTTAAATCTTTTTTCTTTGGTCGTGGCTGGGCTGGGAGCGCCTCTGAGTAGTTTCTTGAAGAGGCGCTATATAAATTCTAATAATGAATGAATAATGAATGGTGGATATGGATGAGACTTGAGACCGCAGATGCTGACATGTGTATAGCCATCTGTGAAGAACTATTCATGTTGTGAAGAACTATTCATGTTGTGAAGAACTAATTATGCTGTGAAGAACTATTCATGTTGTGAAGAACTATTCATGTTGTGAAGAACTAATTATGCTGTGAAGAACTATTCATGCTGTGAAGAACTATTCATGCTGTGAAGAACTATTCATGCTATGTCTATTGGGGAATCTTTCCACCAACAAGGCAAAGCAACTATAACTTACTACTTGTAACCAGGTGTGGTCATGGAACTGTATTCGTGGAATTAAATGAATATTGATTGAATGATTGATTGTTGGATTACTTTATGGATTGATTGACTGTCTGTTTGATTGGTGGATTGCTTGATGATTGATTGATTGATTGATAGGTATCTCTGCAAGATAAACTTGTTGATGCATGCAAGATAAGCCAGCACGAACTAGACACAGACTTTGGCACAAGAAGGCATAGCCTGGCGCCAGAGCAATATGAATTTGTTTAAAAGTTTTAAACCGTTCTTCCTATTAAATAAGAATATGCCTACCTTCAAAACTCTTCACCCAAGTAATCTGCTTTGTATATATATATATATATATATATATATATATATATATATTCTAAACAGGCAAATCTGGCTTTGGTATAGCCTAATTATAAGCCTCTGGCTTCTCAGGCAGTCTGCTAGCTTTAAGAGAACTATAGTTTATCATGTGTTTATGTACATGTATATAATGTATAATTATATATTATACATATATATAATATATATATATATGATATATACATTGGCCTAAACTGAGGGTTCATTCATGTGTTTATGTACATATATATATAATGTATATATACAGCTGTTCCTCCTTTAACCTTTGGCCATTCACCTCTGACCTTGTATTTGTTGACTTACCCATCGTCCTCGCCCCCCTCTCCCCGCTAAGCTCACGACAGCAGCCTTGAATGTGTGCCCCTTGTTTAAGTAACTCTGCTGCTGCTGCTGCTGCTGCTGCTGCTGCTGCTGCTGCTGTGCGTGTGTGACTGTCATCCTCATTGTCTCTGAGTCATCAGATGATGCCTTGTGCACAGGACATAGTGTACACCACGTCTCATCATCATCACCATCATCACCATCATCATCATCATCATCATCATCATCATCATCATCATCATCATCGTCATCGTCATCGTCATCGTCATCGTCATCGTCATCGTCATCGTCATCGTCATCGTCATCGTCATCGTCATCGTCATCGTCATCGTCAACGTCATCGTCATCGTCATCGTCATCGTCATCGTCATCATCGTCATCATCGTTTTGACAATGCATTCTGCAACTTTGGATTCCCTATAGTGTTAAGTACATGTATATTCTATAGTAAAGCATAAAGTCTATAAATGAAATAAAATGCAACCCCGATGCAAAGACAGGTTTTAATATAAGGTCAGAACTTCAGAAGTGTTGTGAAAGACAACCAGAGAGCATGGTAGAGCGATCTCATGGAAGAACTTGAAAATATCCTTGGTTTTTCCCATGTGATATTCTGCTATTTTATTTACTATATGTTATTTCAGAATTTCAATGAGTGGTGATATGTTCTTTTTTGAACTTAGAGGGTCAGACTGAGACAACAAGGCAAAGCCCGTTTATTGTATAACGGTAAGAGCAGGAGGCAAATATTCCTTGGTACATGTATCTGAGATGCATAGCATAGGATTAGCATATTTTAAATGTTGGCCCAGTTCGATTTCTATAATAAGCTTGATACAGCATTTGAGCTTCAAGTAGGTCAAACACTTATCTGCAGTTGATGGTCAGGCCCACAATGCGCACGTGCATACTTTATGCAAGAATTATTTTGACACTAAGATATACATGTTGAAGATGAGATTTGATGTTTGAGACAACATCACAACCATAAACATAGCATCTCATGAAGCAGCATTATCATACAAAAGCACGACGCAACTAAAGAGAGGGATTTCAAAGTGGTTGAGATGGCGTAACTAGAAGTGCTACTAGTGAATGTTGAGTGCTCATAATAGCCGACCCTGCAGCTTTCCCTATAGCAGTGCTTAAAGTGCGGAAAAAAGAAGTGCCAGGACGCCCCTTACCTTTCCAGGCTGTGCTGCACTCTTAAAAGAGTTCAGGTTGAGATTTCCTGAACGGTTCAGGTAGTATTTTTCACCGGAAGTTGTGGTGCATTTCCTGAACCTTCAGGTGTGCAACCTGACATGATCTGTAGAGTTCAGGTAGGTCTGCTTAGTTCTGGACAGTGCCTGAACTTATTCTGTTCAATCATGGCCAATAAGTGGCAGGACGGCGTTTAGATTTTAAAATAAGTGCACGGACGCCGTCCATTACCGTCCTGCCACACCTTAAGCGTTGCCCTATAGGTTGCGATAATGTTTGCTGAGAAATTGCCATCAACGAAGCCATTGCACAAGTCTACAGCTGCTCTTGTTATCTGGAAGGTATCTGCTGTACCCGTACTCTCCGGTTCTAACAAATTCATTTCTGTGGCCGAAGGCACTGCACGGTTATTTGGCACCAATTCAGGAAACCTCTATCAACTGCACTCCCTGTTTTTCCAGTGATAACCTTCTGAGTTTCAATTAGGTCTTCTGTGCTCCCCCATCGTTTCCAAAGCTTTTCAGCCTTGCGTGATATAATTATGAAGCATGCCATATTATTATATCATCATCATCATTTCACTCTCCTCTCCTCGTTTTTCCATTCCTTCCGCCCTTCTGTGTTCTGCTCATTTCCCTAGCCATATAATAGCCCCATCATTAAGCAACTCCATTTAATGTTCTGTATATAGGCCTTTATGTATATGTATATATATCATATATGCATAGTTTAATATGGAGCTATGACCCTCTGTAGCCACTAATGGAGGAATGAAGGAACATAGGCACCTCGGCATATATATATATAATAATGATATGCATGTATAGGCCCTATGTGCATGTGTTTGTGTATGTGTGAAGAGCATAAGTATGGGATAGGTGTATATGTGTGCATGCATGCTGCAGGTGTGCAAGTGTTGTAGGCCTATGGGGGGCCTATATGTATCATTGAGAGTATGCGATTTCCGTGTGTGTATATTTGAGTATGTATATATATATATATAAGTATACACGTGTCGTGTGTGTTTATGCATTGGTCATAGTATGCTTCTGTAATTGGGAACTCTGGAAAAACAAGACCATAACTACTTCCTCTGATAATAATATTCCCGGTGATGATTTCAACGCAGAATTAGCCCATGCCATGCATATAAACTATATACACACATATATGAATATATATATATATATATATATATATATATCTAGGACGTATACCAAACAGTTCAATTCACGCTAGTATACTGTGCCTACACGGGCAGAGGTCTAGATCTACATGACTTTTTGCCTGGATTGATAATTATACGCTTATCAGTGTAGGTGTTTCTCGCCGCACGATTCGAAAGTTTTACATTAGATATCGCATTTACGGGAATGTTTCTCGAATTGGCCCACAAAATGCAAGTTATTAGATAATCTATTCGACCTCGTTTAGATATGCATGTGCGCACGTGTGTGTGTGTTTGTGTGTGTGTGTGTGTGTGTGTGGGTGTGGGTGTGAGTGTGTAAATAGTATGAATAGATGCGGCGTGGCACTATGTCCAATTCGTCTATAACGCTTGACGCCGAAGAGACCGGGTTCAAGACCCATCCTAGCCATTCCCTGCAGACAGTTCTTGGGTATTGCCCCTAGTGCCATCAACGCCCTGCCGTATGGTCATATGATTTTTATGATTGTCAATTTTTTGAAGGATGGTATTATCAAATACAGAGGTGTATTATATTAAACCTATATAATTGTGCACACGCACGCTCGCACACGCACACAAGTATAGGCTACACACAAACATGCATACACAAATACACACGCACACACACATGCATGCTTACATATACATTATAGGCCTACGCTTGTATACATCTATACCAAGGACTAGACAATTATTTCCATACTGCTTCTTGTACCTTGACCGAAGCGTGCATCAGGTGTAAAGGTTGACGATCCTTATACTTCTACCATGGGATACTTCTTCTGCTGCTGCTTCTTCTGCTGCTTCTGCTTCTTCTGTTGCTGCTGCTGCTGCCCTACAAACGATGGAGAAACTATTATACGGAAGCTGTCTGACTGCCTTCTTGCCTATCTGCCTATCTGTCTATCTATCTGTCTATCTATCTATCTGTCTGTCTATCTGTCTATCTATAGCTGGGTCCGTGATTGGAGGCAGTTGTAAATTACAGTGGCGGCCTTTGGTCGTGCAGGGTGGTGGGGAGGAGTAAACATATCGGCCACTGCAGAACCCGGATCGCTTGATGCGTCTCATTACTAGCCATGCCATGCATATATATATATATATATATATATATATATATATATATATATATATATATATATATATATATATAATGTATATATATATTATGTATATATAATTATATATATACATATTACGTATGGCCTTCAGAACTTGCCAGCGGAACTTGCTTCAGTTTTTGTCCGTGGACCTATGAGGGGGTGGAGTCGGGAGGAGGAAGAGAAGTAGTAGTAGTAGGAGGAGGAGGAGGAGGAGGAGGCGGAGGAGGGGATAAGAGGATGGGAGAAAGTGCTGATGCGCTCTGGGCTTCCTCCGATTACCCATGCTCAGCACCACTTCACGTTCTATAGCTCATATACATACGTACATACGTACGCCCAGTCGCCCACATACATACATACGTACATACACGTGTACAAAATTTACAATCCTTGTTATTCGGTTTATACATGTACTTCTTTCTACCATTTCTTCATTTCTACACCTTTCCTACTCCATTCTCCTCTCCCCTAATTTTTCCTAGTATGCTCACGCTCCTTCGTTCCTCATTTTCCTTGTCTTCTATTTCTTACCTTCAACTCTATTCCTCTTTGACCTCGTTCAGATGGTTTGGTGGTCTTGTGCAAATGTTTGCTCCTGTGTAGGTTAGAAAATGATGCAGTCGTCGCATTAAGCGGTACCATGAGGGAAAAAGTAGGTCGCGGTGGGAGGGAGCAGTAGGAAAACATGTGGGCTTTGAACCCACGTGGTATCACTCGTCGTATTTTGTATAAGCCTGTGTAGCCTTACAAGCTTCTTCAAAGTCTCTTTCAATCACAGTCTGGTGAAGTTTAGGCCTTTAAATATATATATATATATATATATATATTGTGTTTAAAGAGTTACACCTCTTGGCTCTCTTGCAAGTGATGGCCTTTAGTGGTGTCTTCCATGCAGTTTAGGCCTATATGTGTGTATGAGCACTTGTCATAGTGCTCATTCAATATTTTTACTCAGAGGCGCTCCCGGCTACAGCGAGGACAATGAATCGGAGTTTCACGTCGAAGCGCATGAGCAATGATTATAATTATTGCGAGTGAAGGCAGCTTGAGGTTGTTTCGAACCCACAACCTTGCAGCTCCAACTTAAGGCACCGAAGTGACCGAACGTACCCCTACACCACAGCGCCCCACATATGGCTTAGAAGCATTAGACCAACCCCTCAGTCTACAGGGTAAAAAATGCTTCTTTATAATTGCGCCACTTCAGGAGCACGGAAGATTTGCTAGCCTACATGTGATCTGCACGTGCTTTCTCCTCGTTGACTACTACTGCGACACCACTCATCTTCAGCCTCACTCCCTTGTGTCTTTTAGTGCTTGAGGACCAATCTCTTTGATGCACGTCATCTCATTTTCTTATTGGTCGAAAACGTCTGCGAGGAGAACGTTTCGGTTTGACGACCCTTTCAGTGTTCATGTTTTCAGACGATCTTCCTGATTGTGTTTTATTTCTGTCCATCCAGCCATAATAATTATGTGTAGCTCACTGCACGGACCTCCTGTTTACATGTCCAAACCATCAGAGTCCTTCGTTTTATTTTTAAGGGACTATAGGCGATTATAATGTCTTGCAATAAATTGGCCATAAATTATGTAATAGTCGTCTGATGTTTCATATTCAAATTATGTTTGGTTACACTTCGTGGCTTTCCGACTCAATTACTCTTTCCTGTTTGCAATGTACTTATGACCATATTTAGAAGCAGGAGTGTTGGTATAAGGCAAGATTAGTAATAAACTTAATAGTATGACAGTGTCAACCCTTAGTGTATTGTATATAACAGGCCCTTTCCACCACCACCACCTCGTCCTCGTCCTTCTCCTCCTTCTCTTACTCCTTCTCTTCCTTCTCCTCCTCTTTCTTCTCCTCCTCCTCCTTGTCCTCGATTGCATATTCTGTGTACTGCTGTAGGACAGACAGACAGACATACAGACAGACAGACAGACAGACAGACAGACAGACAGACAGACAGACAGACAGCGCACGTTTCTGGAAGGCGTTACTTAAATTTGTTTGGTCTAGTTGACAGGCATAATAATGTAGGTATAGGTGACCAATGACCATAGGTGAAGTGATGAATACTGCTGATTTGGTGTGCGGGCGTGTGTTTGTGTGCGTGTGTGTGTGCATGTGCGTGTGTGTGTGTTTGCATGTGTATGTGTAGCCGTATGTAACTGTGTATGCGTGTGTATGTATGTGGTGTGTGTGTATGTGGTGTGTGTGTGTGGCCGAGTGTATGCGTGTGTATGTATGTTTTGCCGTGTGCATGTGTGTATGTGTGTGTGAGCGCTTTGCCCCCCCCGATAACATAATGTTTTTAGCTGCAAAATTCTCTAGACCTATAGATAGAAGTGTCCGTGTCGAGATGTCTAATGGCTCAAAGGCAAAATGAGAGCATTGAGAGGAGACGCAAACCTTGGTGAGTTGAGTCGGATGGATCATCGGGGGGGGGGGTGCATGGGTCATACAGCAGCAGGTAGTGGAAAGTCTTGTTTCGGTCGACCCGACCTTGCTTCCCGTCTGCTGGGTATTATGGGATGGTTAGGAGTAGAAGAACCTTGAGTATAAAGTAGGTGAGACGAGGGAATAGGAGGAGGCTGGCAGGTGGTGAAGAACGTGGTGGAGGAATTGGAAAGAAGGAAAAAAGGTCTTTGAAGGAGGGAGGGGGATGATAAGGAGTGAGGGAAGAAAAGGAAGGAGAAGGGGGAAGCAAAGAAAAGGAGGAGGAGGAGGAGCAGCAGCAGCTAAAGAAATGCAGATACATTAGCCTATACGTTACATGGCTTAAAAAGTCATGACATATTTGCCCCTCCCCCCCCCCACCATACTAAGACCTTGGCCGCATAATAGTTAGCCGACTTCTTTTCTCAGCTCCTGTATCATCATCATCAAACGCTGGTTCAACCTGAATATCTTTCAGAATATATGGGAATCTTCTATCCACCAAGGTGCCACATTGTTGGATGCCACGTTGGACCCGTACTCAGTCACCATGCAGCTGATGCGGGGGCACAGTAATGCGCTGAATGCAGACCAACCGTGAAACCCCGGAACATGGTTGCATGCGTGGGTATAGATTACGGCTTTGTTTAGTAGCGCCATCGGCTGATACATTGTGCATTGGATTCGGGCGCTATAGAAGTTACTAATTAGCCTACAATATTTTAGACCTACAGTCATGTGGGACTAAAGTATAGGCATAAAATGTGAAGTCGAACACCTGATGAACTACAGGCACCATAATTAGGCTATAGGCCTATGTCGGTTTTGAAATGAGCCAAACTTCACGATTAGTCCATACAGAATACCACCCTTCATGAAATTTGAAAATTGTATAATAAATTTAATAATAGCCTAACTAATGGGTCAGACTATGGTCGAACCCCGGGGAGGTAATGTGTATATAATTATAGTCTACTGTGTAATTGTAATCGTAATCAAATAGCCTATCCGAATTTTTTAAGCGCCCATCGAAAGCCAAGCGCAGGGTAGCCTACCAGCTTATTCATGAGCGCTGAGTTTTGGGGATTTTCTATTCCTTTAGTGTCCGCCACTGGTTTGAGAATGCGTTTTTATGTGTAAAATGAATCGGTTACTTTGGGATCCTAAGAAGAACTAGGGAGTTGGGTTACCCGTATAGGGTTAGGGTTCACTCCTGCCACAGAAATTCTCACCCTGTCTTCAGGAACAGTTCCAGGAATTGAATTGGGGAGCGCACGAGGCTAGACCTGGTGAGGTCCAGAACATAATGGGGGGGGAATTATAATTATTCGTTTATTGTCGACCACTGGTTTGAGAATTGAGAATGGTTTTTTCTGTTTCAGGCGCCTTTCTCTTTCCGTATGCAATCTACATGATTCTGATGGGAATGCCGTTGGTCCTGCTCGAGATGGGATACGGTCAGTTCTCCAGCCTCAGTCCCATTGCCGTCTGGAAGATGTCGCCACTGTTCCAAGGTATATACGCCCATCTCATTTTCCATCATCTATAAATTACATTATAATTTATAAATAATTGTCCTGTCGTATAGGGCATAGGCCTACAACAGTTACTGCCAAACTCCATCACTGTTTGCACCCTTATAACAGTGCCAGTGCTGTGCATGGGTAAAGGAGGAGGGTGACGCTAATGATAATTGCTAACACCCAGGGTCGTTGAACTTGAACAACCATCCACAACTGCCTTAACCTAATAACAGTAGACATATGCACTAATATTCTTAAGTAGACCTATGATCCTTGCCGATTAGTCTTTTGTTGCTTTTGGGTAGGTAGGTGGCCCATTTAAGAGGGAAGGGGAGAGAAAAGGATTAGGGCCTAATTAAACACCTCAAATGTACCTGTGTAGGTTGATTTCCATCTGTTAGGTTGAATTTTCCCTATGCCCCATAAAGTATAAATCATAGTTGGCTTAGCCTGGCTATACAGTATACAGGGACCAGTGGAGATGGTGTGTACTATAGGCTACAATTAAGTATACAAGTATGATGGGTTTAAGGGACTGTGGACCCAGGGAAAGCTCCTCCCCTTACAAGGCCCAGATTATCCAATATGCGCAGAATATGGGTAGTTTGACTGTGTTTCCGCTGCTTCCAAAGGACCCCGCCCTTCCATCGAAAGGTCCCGTTCCATGGAAAAGTCCTGTTCCATTGGGTCCAAGATTAATTATTTACGCAGCGTTTTGTCCCAGTTATTAGAAATTGAATATTATAAATAATAATCTTGTAAACAACGTCATCAAGATGATTTACCTCCTGAACAGGGGCCGAGTTATTCCATAGCCCGGGTCTGTCCACAGAAAATTCAGTGGACTAAAGTTTTTCCCAAACTACGCCCTAAATGTTGTATAGGCATACAACAGGCCTACACGTGCACGTGACCTCCTTGCCTTACTTTGCCAATAGGCCTGCAGACTTTCTGTTCTCCGTCAGCATTTCCATGGACATTATAATGGGGCCCATAATGGACTTTAAATGGGGACCTGGGATCTCATATGGAAACATAATTATATAGGCTATGGGTCCTATAAGGGCTCCACTTAGGCATACGGGCAGGGTTGGGCCCTTAACCAGTTAGACCACTGATAGCTGAGGAGGCCTACCAGATGACACCAGCACCACATGGAAAGGCGAGGGTTTCTTCTCTGGGCACTAACATTTATTTCTGCCGAATTCGACTGTATTGTAGTCCCAGATAGAACACTGTAGACTGTAGGCTGATAGGCCTATGTGGTCTCAATCGTCGGAGGCTTTTATCCCTGTTCACGAATCACGACGGGTGCAAAAACCCAGAAGGGATTGAATCAATCATTGTCCATGCATTGTAATGCAATTACAATCAGCTGTGTGCAAAACTTACGAACGCAATCTGGGATCAAAGGGAGGGCCGGTGTCGCGTGACACCGGCCCGGTGGAATGGAAGACCGACTCGGGTGTGGGGAACCCGAGGCAGGAGAGGGATTGAGCCCCGGTTGTTTAGTGGGCATGGAAGCCAGTGGCAAACGTAACCTCCAAACTTCTAAAGCGCCGCTCAGAAGCCGAGCGCAGAGCACCAGCCCATAATTGACGGCACGTGTATTGTTATAATCAAGGACCGCATAATATATTTATATAATCGTAGGCGTTGGTTTTGGAATGGTCATCATATCTGCCATCGTCTGCGTCTACTATAACGTCATCATTGCGTGGACTCTCTACTACTTCGTCAAGTCATTCGCGTGGGAGCTGCCGTGGAGCACGTGCAACAATGCGTGGAACACAGAACGTTGTTTTGTCAGGTGGAGTGACAACGGAAACGATAGTCTTCTGGAGAATGGAACAACGGTTGTCACGACGATTGCGACAACGGTTCTTGAAGCGACAACAGCCGTCGGAGTCCGAGAAAAGGCACGCACTTCCAGCGAAGAGTTTTGGGAGTATGTACATTGTACCATAATAATTATTGTGACTTTAGGCTTAATTATATGTTTGTGATTAGGGTATTAGTCTATTAGATCTAAAAAAGAGCTGTTTTATGCCAAACAAATTTTTTCCGAGGGCAACGGCCTCTGTTGTCATAAGCCCTCGTCAAATCTGGATCCATCCATCCATTAGATCTATGGTTTTCATTCTTTCAAGTATAACTTAAATGCTTAATTCATTAAATTTTATTTAGATACCATTAGAAGTATCTGAGGTAGGCTATATCCCGGGGTGTAGCCAGCCCCTAGAAAGTGGGGTGGTTATGACAAAAAATGTTGTGATTTGAGAGTCTAGGTCACTATCCCTCCGATTAACGAATTAAAACTCGACCGATTCATATTTTACCATCCTGTGGCAACGCCACTGGGTTCCTATAGTTTCAATTAGCCTCTTTTGTTGAATTGGCTGGGGGTGGGGTTCAACCTCTCCATTTATTTTCAACCTCACCAGTTAATTATCAAAAATTACCTTTGGGGTAGGGTTATCCCTCACAGTACAGCTTTCAGAGTTTCAGTGTTGTACTGTGACACACCTGTGGTGGACCTGTGTTGCTATAATTTGCAACTTGTGAGGTGTCAGCTTCAGTTTGTGAAGTACTATGTAGTCTACATAAGAACCAGATGAGAACTAAACATCCTGAGAAGATGCAGACAAAAATACACTCCTTCATGTTGATGAGCGATTATTAGTAGTCTGTTACCAGCTGCTGCTCCTGATTGATTTGTTTTGGAGTTAGTTGTAGAAAGTCTATTCACACCTGCTTGTTTTTTAAGACATAGTGTTAGGTTGAAAAAGGTTCATAGCAATTTTTTTTATTTGTTCTAGATGCATAGTTTTCCTGTCACTGTTTACCATATACGCCTGCAACTTAGGAGAATTATAAAAAATGTCATCTGTTGACAGACTGGATTTAGTTTAATCGTTTCAGTTTGCATGCATTAGAATATTTATATAGCTCATAATCTGCGGATCTGTTGAATGCTATACTGGCAAATGTTGTTGTAGGAGAAAACTTAAGTGGAAACGTTTTAAGAGCCCGATAGTACTATTGCTTCATATCCATGGCTCACTGGACAGTGTAGTGGTTAGCGTCAGTTGAGAGGCTAGGGTTCATATCCCCGCATTGGGCACAAAGTCATAGAAATCAGCGATGTCACGCTAAAATTTACATTTTAAAAGCACCAGTTCTGCTTTCATAAGGTCGGCGGTGAAGAGATTTGGTTCGAGATTTCTACTATGGGGGGGGGGGGGGGGGGTCCAGCCTAGAACAAACTCAGTTGTGGTGAGCACACTGTGAATGGAAAGAGGAGATGGCAAGGGGGAGGACTGACTGATCACCCACCATCCATCATGTGCTGAGACTTAGGAAATAGATTCTGGGGAACCGTTTGATTGACCCATGCATGTTTGTTTCAGATTTAACGTGCTTGGAATATCGAATGGAATTGAAAACATGGGCGCTCCTCGCTGGCATTTGGCTGTTGCACTGCTCGTTGCCTGGATTCTCATTTTCCTTTGTCTGTGCAAAGGCGTCAAGACTTCAGGAAAGGTTCGTGTTACAGGAATTGCGGTCAAATAATAATTCGTCTCATCTGGCCAGTGGCCACTAAGATCTTGTGTTTCTAATTGAATTGAAAGGCATATGTAATTACTAAAAGTCGCTGCAAGAACATTTCTAGCTTAAATAATAATAATATTCTGTTCTTAATTAATATTTAAGTACCTGAGGGATCCTAAATACTTCGGGGCATAATAATGATAATAATAATAATAATAATAATAAGGATAAGCACTATATCGGGGGAGCCACGAGAAACAACATTTTTGTTCCAGCGTATCTCGCTGACGATACAACGCTACAACGCAGTTGCGTTTAGGGGCACTTTCGCCATAGGCGTACGGGAGGTTTCAGAAGTGGGGGGGCAAAGATTGAACTTCTGCCCGAAAAATTTATCCGGCCAAAAAGATTTTCTTTTTAGTCGTCCGCGACTTTTTTTGCCCGAAAAACCAGACTTGCCCGAAACTTGACGACCTTTTTTTTTTTTTTTAGTCCGCGACTATTTTTGCCCGAAAACCAGACTTGCCCAAAAACTTGACGCCTTTTTTTTTTTTGTCGTCCGCGACTATTTTTGCCCGAAAACCAGACTTGCCCAAAACTTGACGACCTTTTTTTTTTTTTTTTTTAGTCCGCGACTATTTTTGCTTGAAAACCAGACTTGCCCGAAACTTGACGACCTTTTTTTTTTTTTTTAGTCGTTTGGGTTTTTTGCCCGAAAAAACCACCAAACTTGCCCGAATTTGGGGGGGCAATTGCCCCCCCCTGCACCTCCGCCTCGTACGCCTATGACTTTCGCCGATCAGGACACAGAGTATGAATAGGGCCGTTCCAGACTGTGATTTTATATTAGGCGGTAGATAAGTCCCTGAGGGATCCTGTATACCTCGGGGCAAAAACTTTTTAAAAAATAAAATAAAAATAATAATAATAATAATAATAACCGATGAGGATGACCGTTGACTCCAGAACATCAAAGCTCTTGTTAGTGTTTTTAAAGCCTGAGGGATCATGTATACCTCGGGCGCTAAATTTTTTATTATAATAATAATAATAATAATAATAATTATAAAAAAATAATAATATAAAAATAATATAAAAAAGTTAAATAAAAATAAAATAATAATATTAATAATAATTATGTCTTTACCACTATTGACTGTTTGAATGTGTGATGCATGAAAATCTTCAGATCCATTTCCATGTTATTTGTATGTGTTGTGAATATGCTTCCAGGTTGTATATGTGACCGCAACGGTTCCCTACGTTCTCCTGATTTGCTTTCTCATACGCGGCGTTACGCTGGACGGTGCGATCGATGGCATCAGGTACTATATAATTCCGGACTGGCCGCGTCTTCTCACATTCCAGGTAGACTATTCCTGTCATCTTGAGCGTCTGAACATTACTGAATAAATAAACAGTTTAATAAATGGAATGCACTTAGTTGTTGTCCAGGGTTACACTATTGTTTGCTTGTGCGTTTGTGCATTTTTAGTGCTCGTGGGTAACTGCATGTGTGTTTGTGTGTTTGCGTGTGTGTGTGTGTGTGTGTGTGTGTTTTGTATGTGCATAATGAAGGATATATATATATATATATATTACAACATTGTACGTCTGTATGTATGTACACTTGCTATGCCATTGAAGTGAATGTAGAGGGAATGTTTGTGGCAGTTTATATGATGTTATAATATATGTCATTGAGACCTCTGATGACATTAGCAAGAAAAACAATGCACAGAACGCATAGTAGGAACGTCACAAGTTTCATGTCCAAGAACATGTGTGAGCATACACATTATTCGTGACATAGGATTGCATGAATTATATGCGTGAGCTGCTTATTTCAGGGCATTTCAATGTAAGAAAAAAGCTTGAAAATAAAAAGTGTGCAAATGTGGTTTTTCTAAGTAACTAAGTAAGTATATTCTTTATTTATTCTGCTGCATAACTTGCTAATTTTTACATGAAATTAGGTATTATGAGGCATTCTTATTAAGTGTGCTTTCCTCGTTAAGTTGTATGTATGTAGGACCATTTGTTCATTGAGTCTTGGATGCAGGGAATAGGGAGTGTCCTTAAATGGTGGAGGAGTGGGTTCAGAACATGGCATTGACGTTTTGTTCTGTTGATGCTCAGAGTATGAAAGCAGCCTCTAATTATGAAGGCCGTAAAGGTCTGTTGTGCATTGGTGTTTTTTGTGTGTGTGTTCCCAGCCTTGGGCAGAATCAGCACAGCAGTTGTTCTATAGCATGGGTGCTGCCTGGGGAGCGCTCATCACAATGGCAAGCTACAACAAGTTCAACAACAATTTCTACAGGTATCAGGGACAGTCGTTTTCACCAGATGCTAATGATTGCTAAGATTTTTCATTAGAAATCTGCATTCTTACATTTAAATGGATAATAATTGCAAGCATGTACTGAAAGTGACCGGGAAACTAGTCACTTTGAAACAAAATCAATCAAAAAGTCAGTAAAAAACCAATTTAGCTTGTCAGTAAAGTGTCAACTTTAGTAAGGATTTGTGGTTCATGTTAGGCTAAAGAGGCTGCAAATGATGTGTATAACAACTGCTAAGATGTTTATCCCTACACACATCAAGTATAAGCTTACATGTACATATGTGCGTGTGTAACTTTTTACAACCTTGAATTATGGGAATTGGCTTCTAGCAAGACTCTGAACTTGTTTGTGTACAACATTTAGGACCAACACAAACTTTCTGTTCTCTTTTATTGCATTTTACTGCAAAAGGTCATTGCTTTATTACTGCACTGTCTCCAACTAAGACAGCTGCCTGTCTGTGTTGCAATATTCATTGGCCATGTTTTTATTCGGTGTATGATCAAGCAGAAGAATATCATCATGCTGATATCTCTGGTTGCTTTACTCTGTAGTGTTATACATTAAATTGTGTTAATCTATGTTAAATTATATATTGATGCAGATATCTGTTATGCTAATTACATATGGATGAAGATATAATTATTATGTTGAATTATTTATTAATGCAGATGTATTTGATTAAATTACATGTTAATGCAGCTGTGTTATGTTAAATTAATACATGTTCTGTTGTGTTTAACAAGAGCTTAATGCGGATATGGGGCCCCTTTACAGCACCTTCACATTATTAAGAAGATTAACCAAAATCTGAAGAACTATAATGTTGTTATTGTAATGGGACATTTGTATAGTCTACACTTTATTCCATCGGTGGTACCGTGGTACGGTTGTTCCCTCATTGGTACTTTGTACATTACCATCAGTTGGATGGATCGAAGTGCGTAGATAACTATTTTCCATTTTGTTGTTTGAGGTAGAACCAAAATATCTCGCTTCTGTTAGCGATTTATTGCATCAGGCCCAGTTCCTTGGCAATAAAATCTTGTTTTTTGTGGACCGCAGTCGGTAGCAACTGAGCGAGATGGATTCTAATTGGATCTTGTCAAGGACTCTTGCTGTTCTTGCATCATATTATGAATAATGCACCGAAATATCACAGACTTGACATTATTAATGTACAATACCCTTTCCTTTGGCCTTTACTGAGCTACAGTACAATACAAGTTGTCCTATTGTTATTATTATGACAGCATTTTTAAAGTAAATGCATATCCCCTATCAGCTCTGATAAGCTGAAATCCTTTCAAAGAGAAAAACTATGAACAAGAAAGATTTTCTGATTACTTCAAATAATTCTGAAGCAAATCAATCCTTTTTGATTAATTCAAAATTTTCAGTAATTCAAAGTGTTTTACTTTTTACCACTGCCAAAAAATTGGATTATCCATGGTTAATGTACGCTTTGTCTGGACTCTGGAGCGCCATTTGGGATATGGCCGACCTTGCGACCCTGCTCTAGTACTTGTGTTTTATCCATCTGTGTGTGAGGTCAGAATGTGAAAGGAAGATGGAGGTTCCAGTTGCATTGTGTGATGAGCCATTGTTCTTTTTTTCTTGTAGAGATGCAATCATTGTGTCTGTGATGGATACATTCACTGCGTTTCTGACGGGCTTTGTCATCTTCTCTACGATTGGATTCATGTCGAAGGAGACGGGATCATCGGTTGAAGATGTCGTCACGAGCGGTAATCAAATCTCTTCATCTGAAATATACCTCTGCTGATCTGGAAGAAATTTTCATTCTGCAGTTTCATTCTTATCTGACCATTTATAAAGCGCTTCTTGCAGCAAGAGCCTTTCAGAAGCGCTCCCAGTGCGTTCAACTCCGAGAAAAAAGGCAAGTTTTTAAACGAGAGAAAGATGAGGATACACTACCAGAGAGGATGGCAGAGCGAACTGATGGGGGAAGCCCATTCCATAGGGAGGGACCAATGCAGGCAAATGATCTGGATTGCGCCATGGCGGTCCTGACTCGTTTCAGTGGTGAAGTCTTGGTGCCAGTGTTTTATTGTTGTTGTTGTCTTAGTGCTGTTGTACTATTGTTGTTGTCTGCTGTTCTATCACTATTGCTGTTTTAGTGCTGTTGTACGGTTGTCTTAGGGCTGTTGTATTATTGTTGTTGTGTTAGTGTTGTTGTGTTGTTGTTGCTGTTGCTGCTGTTATCTTAGTGCTGTTGAATCTTCATCACAAGATTCGAACTGTGAAACATGTGAGCCACAGTATTGTCCAGCCGTGAAATTGTTGACATCAATAGACAGACCAGGCTTGCCCTTCTCAAAGGGGTACAGCACGGGTAGTTCTCTGGGAGCAGGGTTACCGGTACATACAAAGTGAGGACAGTGCCAAGTTGCACCATAAGACTCAATGTTTTGATTTGGATCTTCGAGCACATATAATCATTATTTGCCTTTTTTTCAATTTTAGGTCCTGGTCTCGTGTTTGTGGTCATACCAGAGGCCATAGCGCATATGCCTGGCTCCACATTTTGGGCCATCATCTTCTTCATCTTCATCTTTACTGTTGGTGTCGACAGTCAGGTGAAGAACGCTCTGCTTCTGTTCTTATGTTGTCATATAAATTGTAATTTTTAAAGCTTAACTCAATCCCGCCTGAATTGTTCCGATACCTATTGGGTTTATCGGGTCACCCGCGACCCGATCCGGCGGGAAAGAGTTAAAGCTTTCATATGTGTAGATTACACTGATTGCACTTCAGAGTTAATTGTTTCGAACGCTAATACTAGCAATTTTTGCAGTACTTAGGCCTGTTTGCAGCGGTGTACACTTTTCTTTCTTCTAGTTTTTAGCTGTTGACTGTAAAGTAAAATGCAATTTACGAACAAATGGTAAACACGTGGTTTAGCAACAGATTGCTTAAAACCATTGTTTTAAGTCTGTTAACTCTTATTCATGGTAGGTAGCTCTATCTCTTGCACCAGTATTTGGTAGAAACTAATAGTAAAGGCTATGAGTCATGATCCTCACATAACAAGTTGTAATGAATTAAATATATATATGATGACAAGAAGTATTAGTTTTTCATGCATTTTGGTGGTATCGGTGTATATGAATGTTCTTACAGTTTTAAAATGGAACAAACTTCATAAAGACCACGTGTAAGCATCGACTTGTAAATATACAAGAATATGAAAGGAATTGATGAAATTGACATATAAAATCGGATAACGTACTCTATTTTTAATGGGTTTTTTCTTTTCATTTTCAGTTTGGAATGTTTGAAACGGTGCTTAGTGCACTCTTCGATCAATATCCTGGTCTTAGAGGTCACAAGGTCGTCGTAACTGCGATTATCAGCGTCATTGAGTTTCTGCTTGGACTTCCGTGCATCACGGCGGTGAGTTTCAGAGATACGGATTTTAATATCTTTCTGTTGAATATTGTTGAGTGATATTGGTTGAAAGTCAGTTACTTTCGTGAATTATAGTGCACTATATCAAGTACATATCGAACTTTTGCATCTGAACAGAACTAGAAGGAGAGAGAATTTAAGGCTACATTTTACAGATTAGTTCAAAATGCTGGTACGGGTATATTTCTGTTGTTACTAACGTTATATGCATCAGACATTCAGACAGTTTTTTGCACAGCATCAAAGAATAGATAAATGAGAATAGTTGTGAAATGTTGGTGTCAAGTACTGTGCCAGGGTATCACGATTTCTAAGCCGTAAATAAGCTCGAATGCATGGCATATGCACTACGAAAAATATGCACTACGAAAAATATGCACTACGAAAAATATGCACTACGAAAAATATGCACTACGAAAAATGTTTGCCAGGTTGTCTGATCTTTAGTCTTGCTTTTGTTTGAACAGGGTGGCGTGTATTTTTTCCAAATCATGGACTGGTACTGTTCAACGTTCTCTCTGATGGTTCTTTCACTCACCGAGTGCGTCGTTCTTGCGTGGGTCTACGGTGGGTGACGTTGAATCCCCGTTTTCATTTTTTAGTATTTCACATTGTTTCCAATTTATTATCAACTTATATGAAACTTTTAATTTGAATTCTGATATGTAACGAAATTGTTTTGTACCAAGTCTTCGAATTTTGTGACAATTGGAATTCTTGTTGTAGTAGCTTAGACTCAAGTGCATTTGTCAGTTATTTCTTAAATAATTATATTAATGTTTGCAAATTTGTTCGAATAACTATCTGTCTATCTAGTAGTAATCTTGTATACAAAATACAATACATTGTCAGGTACTGCCTGTATGTTTTGATCAGATATTCAATGAGTTTGCATTTACATAATAATAATCTTCATCTATTTCATAAATGAGACAAATTCATGTGACACGCAGCGCCCAGTTACATGTCGAAACGCATTAAATAAAATAAAAAAATTCAATGTGAACATAACACGTGATCTATTACGGTTTAAGCGATGCAGTGTGACTTTTCTGTGGTATTTGGTTTACTTTGTTTATTGTATTTTAGTGATTAATAAGGGAGCTTAATATTGTCTTTAACAGGGGCCGAGCGGTTCTACGGTGACATGACGATGATGCTGGGCTTCCGACCGGGTCCTTGGTGGGGATGGTGTTGGCGATTCATTACACCTGTCCTAATATTTGTAAGTTGTTGGAGAGACTACTACGAAGTCAGCACACTGTAAAATAAAGTCATCTGCAGATGGCTAATTAATCAAACCAGACTGCTGAAGAAATGTGATTGTTTCATTTTAGTTGGCCGTGGTGGGTGGGTAGCAAAAACTGTTTCTGGATCCATGTTTGTGTACTCGTCAGCTTTATTGAGTTTAAGATTTTGATACTTGTGCGTAATTGTTTGACATGCCGTGCTCTAGCTTGCCATCGGGATCTTTGCATTTCAGTATTTTCCTTCCTCGGTCGCAGTTTATCTAACTGTGTAACGCATTGCAACTTGGTTTTTTCCATGTGGTAGTACTCCATGATCCAGCACAGTGGCTTTTGATGTGGCCGTCCAATCTCCTGGAACAAACTGCCTAAGAAGTTGTTACTTGAAAACTCTCAGTCTCTCATTGTCTTTTCCCTCAAAAGCTGCCAAACCATTTCCTTCGATCATGCATTAGGTCTGGAGCAGCCCGAATGAGTGTATCTGGATATGGCGCTATATGAATTAATTAGAAATTAACATTGCCATTTGAAAGCATGGTGGTGGGGCTCTGCTGAAGATCATCCTTCAAATACATCTGGCTCAAGGAATGGCAAGCGTCAAGCCCATAAACAATCTCTGTAGGGTGCGTGATGCACGGCTTTGCACTGTTCTTTCTGCCCTGTTGGCTCCCATTCAGGTCTAAACTCAAAAGATCGTCTGCTTACTAGTGCTTAGACTTATAGTCCAGAAATAACCAACTGGTTTCGTTCTACTTGTGCATGAGAACCACCTGATGAAGACATTGCATGCTATATGTTACACGTTACACTCGTCTTTGGATAAATTGTGCATTTTTGGTAGTGCTACCAAGAGAGATTCTTTATTGGTTCTGTATAAATTTATGACTGCACCTGCATTATTCGTATATGCATCTGAATACTTCTGGCCTTCTGATAAGAAGTCACTGAAAAGCACTGCTCTGAGGTCCAACCTATATGTAATTTGTCATTTCAGTATTATACCAAAGGTGATTTTAATTTTTAGTTAGACTGCTTAGTGGCTGTCATGCACTCCGCATGTCAGCACTGTAGTCATGGTAACCTCTCGAAACTAGCTTAAGCGACTGGCTCATCATTGTGGGCTTTTCCCAATTCAACAAAAGTAAAATTTAGCATCAACTCTCTACTGGTACTTTGCAAAATGTGATTATCTTGCATTATTAAAAGGCTACTTACTTTACTTATTTATCTGTCTTTGCAGTGTTTGGTTAATCCATGAGATGAGCTGTTTTTTCCCATTCGATGGTTTACAATCATTGCATGCAAGATATGTTGCAATTGCCACTGAGTGTCTTTGAGTCATTTAGTGTCTTTTCTGTGATTTTAGTTTGTGTTGCTGGTCAACATCATCCAGCACACTCCAGTCACTTACGGTAAATACATTTACCCTGGATGGGCCATTGGAATAGGATGGTTATTTGCCCTCTGCTCCATCATTCCACTGCCCATAATCATCATCATCAAACTAATGAAGCAGAAAGGACCAATGAAAAAGGTCAGTCAGAATTTATGTTTTTTGGGACTTTTCAACTGTTTAAAAAAAATAATGAAATTTATTTTCTATGTGTGGTATTAATTGATAACAACCTAACCGTGGCTCTACCGTCACCTTGCCAATCAATCAGAATGTATAGAGCACCTGTTCAGCATCTCAGAGGTGCTCCTGACCCAGACAAGGTGGAAGAGAACAGTCTTGAGCAGCTGGTAGAACACTTGTGCAGTATGTCAGACGTTGACAAGTTCCATATGTTTTAGAGGTTGTTTGATCATCTCCAGGGCTTTTTCAATCCTTTTCAATCATTGCTGCCTTATGTAAGATAAATAAAAATAGTGATGACAACAAGCTAGTTACCTTTTCCAGGCACATTGCCATTACAATGCAGTTGATCCACTTCAGTGCCTTCGCTTGCCTTTGCTATGCCATATCTTGACAATTTTTGGCCATTCAAGACCTTTTTCTAAACATTCTCGTATTATTCAGAATTTCAGAAAATTATTTTATGAATGATTTCTACTTGAAGTGTTTTATTAGAATGGTAGCAGTTACTGTAATAGAAGTAGTAATTATATTCCTGCATTTGTTCATTCATTCATCACAAGAATTTATAAAGCACCTCTCAAGGTGACTACTCAGAAGCACTCCCTACCCCAGCACTGCTTAAAAGGAAAGTTTTGAGATGTTCACAGTAGCAGACTAAGTGAACCATGGGGGTGGGGGGGGAGACAAGTGCAGCGTAGAAGATAGCCCACAATGTAATATGAGAACGTAAGTGCAGTTGTGCAGTGAAAAATTGCTCGGATGATGACGGTTTGATTTTTTCGGTTGGCATTACAGAGAATCCTATCACAGATGAAACCATCTCCGGATTGGGGTCCGGCCGAAGAAGACTTGCACGCAGAGTACACCCGCATGCGAGCAGCGACCACGGACCGGCCGACTCTGAAATGGTGGGGTCACAATCCGGACGTTGTGCTGTTTGTCAACAACGATGAGAAGCATGTCAACAACAGTGACAAGAACTGATAGCACGACGTGACATTTCTGACGATCGATGAAGGACAGTGTTGCTATTTACTTGCTCGAAAAACAACTTAACCAGTGCCAAGGAGCGGCGTGCGTCATGGCATGGCTTCAGATTTAGTATTTTGTTACGAGTTTGTTCGTTCACGCGTATAATATTATTTTCGTAGAAAATAGTCGTTTTGTCGTATTATTAGTTTTGGTATCGTGGAGGAAAACTCATTTTCAGAAGAATTTTGGAGGCCTGTTTGTGCTCCATTTTGAAAAATAAGTGCACTCTTTTATTTGTGACTGTCTGAAATGGTCTTTAAATTCAGCAGAATTTGCAGGTTGCTCACAGAAGCGTTACGATCGGTTTGAGTTGAGTGCATGGGTGAAAAGTTACTGATTATAGACTCTGTTGGATTCTGGTACTATGGTGAGAACGTGATTATAGTGGATGCTTTTTTGTATATTTGCTGTAGCATTCCTGTTGTCTTGGCAGTGCACAGAACAATTATTTACTAGTGGGCAGTATTTGTAATTTTTGTGATGACTGACTGTGTTTCAATCATGTCTTCTAAGTCATGTATTATGATACTGCAATTCAATTTGTAGACATTTGAAAGTTTCCGTAGCTGCCTGTTTGATCTGTATGTGGCGTCTCTTTGTGGGCGTGTTCCATTTACGCAACGAGTAGCCTCAGAGCATATACGATGTGACTAAATTTGGTCACTCGGAGCACACGTAGAATATGCTCTTTGCCTGCTCGGAGCAGCTGTGGAACGTGCTCCTACATGTGTTGCTGTTGGACTAAATGCGAAAATTACATTCCAACTGATAAAACTAGGACCTTGATATTTTGGCTGTCAGCCAAATTGTGTGGTAATGATGACGCCATTTAAATAAATGCAGACTATCATCTTAGCTTCTGTTGAAGAGGAATATGAAAATTCACAAAGCATATCTACCTTTATTGTTGAGTCTTGAGTCACATGATACAGCATGGTAGTAACTAACAGGGAACTACAACAGTTCGTTCTGTTAGGAAACAGCCTATCCAGGCAACCATGCTTATTTGGTATGCAACAGAGAATTGCATTGTGCGCATTGGACCATGGATGCCACCATATTGGAGGCTGCTAATGTGGATGACAGCTATGGATGTCATGTAGAATACAATTAGCCTAACATTATTTTCAAATAGGAACAATTTGTCTGAAGGTGATAGATACCTCATTTGGTGAATGCTTTCCGCTTTGTTTTAAAAAGGATGCTTTGCTGCTTTTGATATCAAGTGATGCTTTGTTAAAAACTTGAAATTCAGCTGTGCTACCTTGTGTTCACATGTACCGGTATATTGCCATTTGGCCGCAGACTTAGGTTCAATTTTTAGATCTGACTCGCCATCTGGGCAAATAAGAGATTCTAAGGTTTAGATGATTTCTGTTTATTGGAGTCTGGAATATATTTATAAAACAATTTAGCAAAATGTAAAGTTTAAGTGTAAAGTGTAAATGTAAGGTGTAAGTTTAAGAGGTGCTGTTGTCGGTGTGTTACACCCCCGTTGTGAGGTCATGTTCGGTTGGTAATATTATTTGTCGAAAACCTGCTCTAATTCCTGCTGTTCTTTAAAACCCTTAAAATTGCATCATATCAGGAAGCAGCAGAGATGTGTGGTAAATAAAGTTTAGCCAAGAGAGTGTTCCAAAACTTTAGAAAATTGGAAGAAACTTCAGGTTTAGCCAAGAGAGTGTTCCAAAACTTTAGAAAATTGGAAGAAACTTCAGGTTTAGCCAAGAGAGTGTTCCAAAACTTTAGAAAATTGGAAGAAACTTCAGGTTTAGTCAAGAGAGTGTTCCAAAACTTTAGAAAATTGGAAGAAACTTCAGAGGCAAAGTGAACCTTTGAAGTTGTGTGAAAAGACACATAAGTCTTGATATGCCATATGACGTTTGCCAGGCCAAGAAGAAAACAGGTTACAAACACATCGGTAAATGTTGTAATTTTAATATGAGATTGAAAAGTGCCACTTTCAAGAATAAACTTGTCCGTAGTGCTCCCTATCCAAACCGGTGAAATCACTGTGAAATATGCCGTTGTCATGACTGCAAGCAGAATTCATTTAGAGGTTTATTTATTGCTTAGGCCTACAATTTTCCGAGGACTTGTGTAGCCCACCATTGTGCGCAGTTGGAGTTGCTCAACTCTGAAGCCCACAAATGCGAGTCTTAGATTTCGTAGGAGTAGATTTACATAGAATATGTTATTTTCTACTAAGTTATGTTGCCAGTACTTACCTGTGTTACAGATGTAATTTGCATTCTGTTAAGGATGGTCTAATTACCTAACATCAATAGTTAGTTGTTAAGAAACTACTGATTGAGGATGTGATTTGTGAACTATGAACTGAACTAAAACAATTTGACCACTTGCTTTGTACAGCACCAGTTACGTATGATATTGTCATTTGTTTTGGATAATTTTATTACTTTCAATCTATAAAATAATATACATAGCCGAGACTGCTTTTGCTTGCCATAGGCTATTTAGTTTCTGACAATAAAAATCCTGATCATTATCTTAGTCATCCATAAATTATATCTCTTTGGTTAGATGGGTAGCTTAGTCATCGATATCGCACGGCTTGGTTTCATCAGCATCATCTAGATTCGCATTCTACACATTTGCAAGCTTTCTTCGGTTTTATAGTTTGTGTTGTTTCTGTTTGCTTGACATGAAATTAAATCGTATTTACGAAAAGTGAATATGGATATGTCAAAAATAAAGAGCTAAAGAGACATTTTTATGGGTTGTCTTCATATTGTGCTTTTATAAACAAAATTCTGTGGATAACCATATGAGGGAGACGGAGAATATTATTAAGTCTTTGAATATGCTGTGTTATCCAACTTCTATAACAAGCTCAGATTACTATCACAAGCAACATGGCCACTTCTTACTATGAGTCACTGACTCTGGCAACTCACAACAGAAAAGAAAGACAATCAATGAAATTTTATTGCAAGTCTTCCTCAGTTCATTTTTACCACAGCTTTGTCTGTGGATACAAAAGAATCATTGAAACAACAATAATACTTATATTTAGTTAACCTAATTGGGTTTGAAATTAGTGACACCCCAGGATGATGAAAAGTCAATTTGATACAGTAATTCCCGTAACTGATTAGGCTATATATATATATATATATATATATATATATATATATATATATATATATATATATATATATATATATGTTCATGTTCAAATAACATTCACTCCTTTATTTGGCTTCCCTCGGCCTGTGGTCTGCGATGCCCAGCCATCCGTCACATTACTTCAATGTCAGGTTGTTTAACCTCTCTCCTATAAGAGGTCACCATGGGCGGAGTTTATCAGAGGCTAGGGGCTAGCCCCCCCCCAGAAGGCCCAGATTCAACCTTTTCACCATGCAAATGGTATCTTTTCCCGGGGTTAGCCCTCCCCACCTCCTAGAAGGCTCAAGAACGGAAAGCAAACTCCGCCCATGAAGGTCACTCCATACGAAAGGCCAACTCGACCCAGGCCACATGATCTACCTAGAGTTGATGCCTTTGTCAAAAGAAGTTTTATTAGGAGAACGTTGTAGGCCTATCACCTTGCATAAATATTTATCATATATATATTTCTTATGTAAACTACTGTATATTTACTGGTAGTCTTATAAGTTATGAAGAATATTCTTACTTACTTACTTACTTTCTCACTTCAACTTTTGAATAGTAAGAATGTCGGCAGAGAACCAGCTTGTTCTGATCAGCTGTGCCTCCTTGTTGTGACGTTGTGTCGTTGTCATTTGGCGTGCAATTTGCAAGCTTCGTTCAATAGAAATTCAAATTAGAATATTGTTCTCTGAATTTGTTTATTCAGGTACATAATTATATTCTTTGTAAGAAAATGAAAACCCACAAACTGAATGTTTGACCTTTGACTGTGTTTTGGACGATTTATTGGCAGGCTATACAATTGTTACAATAGCCTACAATAATACAATTAGGCATTTGTATCGCGCTATAACAAATAAGTCTGCTGTAAGTACCTGTGCTTAATCTAGACGTCTCGGGGGGGGGGGGGGGAATGACACCCACCCCCTTAGAAAAATTTGGCAAAATGATAATGGTTTTTAGATGATATTTACATTATTATGATATTATGGTTTTACGTGAAGTCTACCTATCCTGTTAATCGGGTCACAGGTGACCCGGTCCGGCGGGAATGAGTTAAATAACTCAAGATTTGCGATGCTGCAATGGTTTCAAGGTATTCTGTTCAATTCTTCTGGAACTTTACATCTTTTTGTGAGTTTGTACGAACAAGCTTGCTCCTTTCACTAAAAGCAGCTTTTCTTGGCAAGTCGGCTTATTTTGCAGTTTCATTGCTACAGGTGATTTGGGTATACTGGCCATCTAGTGCAATTAAAAGCAACAGATTTTATATTCTAATATTGTTTTTGAAGTAAGGCACAATGGAATAATATAAAATTTGCTTGGTAGCTTTTTATCAGCAGTGCGATTGTTAAGCCTGCAGGAATATGCTGCCGTTAATTGTTGTTACGTGAACCTCCTTCAATAAATAATGTTGTCACGTCAGAAAATGTATTTCAGAATGGAGAAAGTTTTCGTGTTATGCCGTTGTGGTCGCCGAAGGAGCACATCTCCTTTCTTGTGCCGCGAAAGATGCAAGGAGGTGCTGGATTGTGGAATTCACAAATGCACAAACCGGGTATGTTTATGCTTGCAATCCTTGCATGGTACGGCTAACATTTTGTATAAAAGTAAAAGGGCAACAGTAACAATCGCCAAAACAGGGTGGAGGATTTTTAGTTAGGCCCAATTAAGAACCAATTGAAGTAGACGGAGAGAAAGCATTCCATTCAGTAAACTTTTCTCGTTACGTTTCCTTATTTTATTGAAACATGTTTAAGTAAACCTTATGGATGATTGCACGTCAATTCAACCAACATGATTGACATGACCGACTCAGATTAACATGCAATTTCACACACTTGTTGGGCTACATGAGTCATGTAAAAAAAGTGCAGAAATTTGCTTTCTGAGATACGGATTCGTTGAAATTTGACCCAACCTGCTCAATCTCATTTCTTTGGATGTCTACCGTATATTTTAGCTTGCAAGAGAGCTAGAAGTGTGTTTTTAGTATCATTATTCAGCTCTTTTATGACATATTTGAGTTGGTTATTTTTGGTTGTTTAAAAGTTTAATATAGAGGCCATATTTGACAATTTAGCACTCTAACCTCGACCTTGATCCTTTTGCAGTTTTTTAAATATGAAAAATAATTACTCTTCTATACCGAAGTGTTTTAAACATCATCTGAAGAAATCAGAATTGCATCTGTAATGATTATAATGAAGGAGCGATGATGCCTTTGCCTGATGATATACTGCTGAACCGGTTGCAAGCATCATGTGGCCAACATAGCGTGACTCAGGCTGTTGTACAAAGTTAAAATTTCTTGAACTTTCACTTTTTGGTAAAATGTAATTTTTTTATCAGGACTTCTTTTACAGTGTAAGGGCCTTGTTTTTTCAACCATCAAAATATAAACTCAGATTAACAGAAGGCATCTCATTAAATTGTAGCTGTAGGCCTAATAGTCTTTAATCTCTTCACTTTACTCGTGCCAGTGTCCTTGGAAGAATCAACTTCTAATATTGGTCTTCTGAAGCCAACGATGCTGCAGATCGATATGAAGTTGCCTACCTGGCACTTGCTTTTCTACGTGCTGTAGGGTTGTTAGCATTGGGTTTTTTTTCTTGGCAGACCGACTTTGGGTTTTAGAAATCCGATTTTAAACCATGGTACTATTTCATCTGGAGAATTGTTTGTTGACATTTCTTGTATATTGTAGTGTTGCTCGGGTTGCCAACCCTGTCTTAAAAACCATGAAGGTTTGTTGCACGATTCAGTTTTATTTATTTATTCACTGTGCACGTGTTTGGTTAATTAATTATAATGGAACAGTAAAGAGAAATTACGGCACAGTAGATTCATCGTATTATTAAAAATTTGTTACAATCATGGTTGCTTCAAGCGAAATCACAATTTAAGAAGTTTTTAATGATATTGGGGAAGTCAGGTTGAAATTCATTCGCATAGCTGCGAACATTGGACATTATTCTATGTGGTTCTCAAATCTGATAACAATTTTTGTCAAGCATTTACTGTGAATTGTTGCTGTGCCACTTCTTCTATGTGTCCAGCATCATCATGCTATACTTGTTGCTCAAATTACATGGTAGCATTGGGCATTAAAGACATTAGAAAAACGACTTGAAAAGGGCAGCTTTCAATTGGCTTTAGTTTTTATGAGTATCACGTTGCCTCTGCTTGATGCAAATTTGTATATTTTAGTCTTGCAGACATTAAAGCCACCGACTGTAGAACTCAATGACTTTTGCCAGAGGACAGGCCTCGCTGCAAAGTTTGAGTGCAACAATATAAACAAACCGGATGGCTTTTTTTGTCTGGCAACCGTGGAATCCTATACTACATACGGTGAAGGTAAGATTGGGCAGCTTCTTTTCATTACTGTCTGCAATTCCATCGGCTCTTGATCGTCTTCGAACAATGTGATGCAGTAGTTATGCGCTTTTGTTCTATGTATTTTGTAGACATAAGTGTGTGGACCTCAGTGTTGCAAAACTTCTTGTCAAGGTGTTTCTGAATCGGCCTAATTAATGTCAGAACCAATGGCTTTCACTGGCTACCAGTGCACTGAAGTACAAAGAAGTGAATTGTTGAATGAACGAATTTGATGTTTTGCACACAAAATTATAATTTACAATTGTGCGACACTAAAAACAGTGCAACAGGAGCCAAGAAAGGCAATAGCTTATACTACCCTGACACTTTTCCTTGAATATTATTCAGGACTGCATACTTTCATTTAATACTTAAGTTACTGGAATTTAACTGATAATATTAACAATCAGAGCTTAAAATGTAGAAAAATAAGTGCCTGGATGCCCCTTAATTTTCCAGACTTGTGCTGGCCAATAAGTGGCAGGATGGCATTAAGATTTTAAATTAAGTGCGTGGATGCCGTCCTTGGCCATCCAGTCACACTTTAGCCTTGGTAACAATCATAATTATATAGTAAATATAATAATAATGATAATAATAATGATGATAGTTACGATGATGATGATATAATAATAGTGATAATAATAATAACAAAATAATAATAACAGCAAAATATCATCTCAAAACCACATGCCCCTCCAGAGATACCAGTAATAATAAAATCAGCATCAATAGACTGCTTAAGAAATACTAACATGCTGAATATCAGATTGCTGAAAGTCGAGTGAATGAATGAAAATACTTCCTCTTATTTTAAGTTTATAAAAATTGCGGATGAGCTGCACATGGTCGTTTTCTGTGGTTAGGAGTCTTTGTTCTAGTCTGTTTTATTTTGTGCGGACGTCAGGCGAAAGACATTTTACCGTCTTTGTTTCATTATAACAGGACCATCTAAACAAGCGGCCAAAGACAATGCTGCTGCAAAAATGCTGGGGATAATTCAACCTCTGTGGAATCATCCAGACATGGTAATCAAAATTGATACTGACATTGAGTCACTATTTAGTTGTTGAAACAAAATTGATTCTGTAATTCACCAATTATTTTTTTGCTAAATACGTTATTCACATATGTTGTCACCTTGTGCCGTCAGTTCGAGGAACTCTAGTGACCATCCTGACCAGCTTTCTCCACTCCGTTTATATGTTGTGGCCCTGGTTTATTGACCAGTATATTACTATATATTGTTGCCAGTAATAAGGCACCTACCAAAGAAATAACTCATGGATATATCCTGGATAATGTAGAGCTCTAATAATTATCTTCATGTGTAGATATTTGAATACATTCTTACACTTCAAACGATTGATTTTCAGAAAACATGGTATATAACGTTTTTGGACTGCCACTTTGCAAGATCAGATGCCGTTAGACTCTTTTTTAATACAAGAAACTCTTGCATAGGCTTAATAACTCTTATATCAAATCAGATTTATTGGAATCGATCTAATGGAGAATACATTCACAATGCGCTTATGAATAGCCTCACGCTTGGCATTCGAGCAGGCCCACCGAGAGGGAGGAGTGCAGGGGGGTTGGCAAATGCCCAAGGCCCGGCAACTTCTAGGGACTCGGAGGTCGTGGGCTGCACACTGACTTTGGAGCATCTTACAATATTTTTTTTTGTTGCTGATAATGTTACAGGAAATTTGATTTTGTTGTGTTAGGATTCAAAAAAGACTGATGCTGTTCACCAGATGCAGGGTGAACTGCTAGCGTTTGGTGTTATGCCAAATGCTAGCAGTGGAGCAACATCATTTGTTCCCATGCAGGCCTCGTCAGACTTTCGGCTGACTCTCGGTATGGATGAAACGAAGGTAGGTAGGCACTTGCATTCTGATAGTAAAGTGACTTTTAAAGCTCTACTTTGATGAAATAAACTTCAATGGAGTTATCATTAACCGAAAGCAGTGAAATTACTGTTTAATGATATTCTTTACACAATACACATGTTGAGATACGATTCGATAAAATTAATAATTATTATTTCCTCTTACCTTACTATATGTCGTGAAGAAATATGAGGTCGAAAAAGTGAGGGTGTCAGGAATTTAGTGAATCCGCTTGCGTGTTTACGGCCTGATGTGTTGAATTGCAAATGGCGTCTTCTCACATTGAAATTGAAAATGTTTGAAGGTCGGGAAGGGGTCAGATTTTGAGATCGCGAACCTCCTCCTATGTTTCTTCTTGGATGCTAAGAAGTATTCGTGGAAAATTTGGGAGCATTCGGTCAAGTATATCAAAAGTTCTTGTGGAACATAGTTAGTTACGTTGATAGTTACATACTTTTCTTCTTTATCTGTATAGAGTGTTAAGTTTATTCTTCTTAATGAACATTATCTTGTTCTAGTCGTCCTGAATTTTGGAGCATTGTACAATTAATTTTGATATTTTTGAGAATGTTACAGTTTAGTTGTTGTTGTTGTTGTTGTTGTTGTATTAGGATACACAAAAGACCGATGAGGTTCAACAGACTGAACTGCTAGCTATTGGTGTGATGCCAATGGCTAGCAGTGATGAGTATGTTTGCTCTATAAATTTAAACAGACCACACGTTAAATATTCAAGCAATCCAGCAAACAGCTGGAAATGGTCAAGCGCAGAGAATACTGATACAAGTTCTGTCAATACCAACGCAACGTATGAACAAACAGAACACATGGCCAACCTTGACTAAGATATGCTGACCAAGGTGACTTGAGTTCGAAAAACTGGCAGCACTCTTCTGTGAATGCTTTCCGCTTTGTTAAATGATATCTAGTGACGCTTTCTTGACGCTTTCTTGACACTTTCTTCAAAACTTGAAATTCAACATGTATATTTTCATTTGTCATATTTTTCATTTTGTCTTAGGTTAAATTTTTTAGATCTGACTCACCATTTGATAAGTGATGTGAAGGTTTAGATGATTTTGCTGTGGTGGAGTCTGGGATAGTTATAAGATAGTTTTAAAAAGCCAAATTGTTTTTAATAAAGTGATGACGTACGTGTGTTGCAGCTGTTATGAAGTCATATTCAGTTGGTACTAATATTATAGTCTGTTGAATTCCTGCCGTTCTTTAGAACCATCAAATTGGCATCGCATCAGGAAGTAGCAGTCATGTACGATAAATGCAAATTAGTCGAGAGAGTGTTCCAAAACTTTGGAACAAAACTTTAGAGGCAAAGTGAACCTTTGAAGTTGTGTGATAAAACACATAAGCCATGATATGCCTTTGACATTTTGCCAAGCCAACAAGAAAACAGGTGACAAATCAATCACATCGGTAAATATTGTAACTTTAATCCGAGATTGAAAAGTGCCACTTTCAAGCATAAACATTGTTTAGTTTAGCCAAACCGGTGAAGTCGCTGTTAAAGATGCTGTTGTCATGACCTGCAAGCAGAATTCATTTAGAGGTTTATTTTTTGCTTGCAATTTTCCAAGGTTTATGTACCATTGTGTGGTTAGCAGTTGGAGTTGCGCGACTTCGAAGCCTACGATGCGAGTCTTTCTCAGATTTCTTAGGAGTAGATTATCTATATATATAAAAATGAAACTTTCCAATGGTTCGTTATGAGTGTTCTCGATAACTGACGGACCGATTGTTTTGAAAATTTTACGACACCTTCCATTCCAATAGAACCGTGTTGTATTATGCTTTTTTCCCGAAAAAACGCAGCATTTTTCACAAAAGAGAACTTTGAAATCCGTTCAGCCGCCATTTGCAAATTATACACTTCCCAACGTCCATGAGGGTTGCCAGATTTCGGAAACGTTTTTGTCGTGACATTACGTTGTAAAGTCGCCCAAAAGTCGCGAGATGACCAACTTCAATCAGGGTTGCCCAAAAGTCGCCCAAAAATCGCGATAGCGCATATGTCGCTGTCCGGGAGGAAAGAAGGAAGAGTGAGGGGGAGGGGACGAGGACGCGGACGGGGAGGGGAGGGGACGGGGAGGGGAGGGGGAAGAGGAACGGGGACGGGGAGGGGAAGGAAGATGGGGAGTGGGAGGGGAAACGGGGAGGGGACGGGGAGGGGGCAGATGACGGTCTTTTCTGCCACAGCAACGCGTGGCCGGGTACAGCTAGTAATTAAATAGAATATGTTAATTTCTAAGTTAACTGCATTGTTAAGTGATAGGAAAGTTGCCAGCACTTGTCAGTGTTACTTATGTAATTTGCATTCTTTAAGGATGGTCTAATAGTTAATTGATAAGAAATTGCTGATTGAGGATGTGATTAATTTTGTGAACTGTGAACTAAAACATTTGGACAATTTCCTTTGTACAGCTGTTGCACTGGTTAGTTATGATAATTGTGATTTGTTTTGGATGATTTTAATACGTAAATAGCCAGGACTGTTTGGTTTCATCAGTGCTGATCATGTAGATTCGCATTCTACACATTTGCAAGCTTTCTTATAAAGTACCTTCAGTTTTATAGTTTATGTTTCTGTCAGCTTGACATGAAATCAAATTGTAAAATGAACATGGACATGTCAAAAATAAAACTATCGAGACATTTTTATGGGTTTCTTCATATTGTGTTTTTTCCATAAAAATTCTGTAAATTAGCCTGTGAAGGTGATTGTAAGTTTTTGCACCTGTGATTAAGTTGATCTCCATGATATGTCTGTTGTGGGCGCTGAGAAATTCTCTGAGATTTATATTTGAATGCACTGCATTCCCCGACTTTTGGAACAATCTCACGATTACTATCACAAGCAACATGTACTGACTCTGGCAACTCACAACAGAAAAGAAAGACAATCAATGAAATTTTATTGCAAGTCTTCCTCAGTTCATTTTTATGACAGTGAAAATATAGCTTTGCCTGTGGAAACGAAAGAATTACTGAAACAACAACAATCCTGCGTGTAGTTAATCTGATTTGGTTTAAAAATAGCAACGCCTCAACGTAATGAAAAGTCACTTCATGCATTAATTCCCATAACTGATATGTAATAAAATCTAAGGTGAGCAATCAACTGGAAGAAAATATATACTTGTCATAACTCATGCACTGATACAATCACAAGTTAAAGAGCACATTAAGAGACACTGTTTACAATCTGGTAATAAAAACAGAATGGATTTTGTAAATGCACCACTGGAAACAATTCCAGAGGGCACATTTTTTTAAATTGCATTTTCTGAGTGCTACAAACAATTGGGAAACCAAATCAGCTCAACATTAACCCATTACCTACCAAAATGTAAATGGTATGGGAATCCTATAACCTCGGTTGGTGCAGGGTTAAAGTGTTAATGTGGTCTTTAATTTAGCTTTGTGGGATGATGCAGAGCTCCATCTGGTCAGCATAACATCAAAAACAGACAATGTCAAATGATTGGCCTACGGTGAGTACAGACATTCTGAAAGAATTAAAACAATTCTGATGTGATGAACAACAGCACAAAGAATGTAAAACCAAACTTCACACGTAGCTGACACCAAGTGCACAAAATTTAATGAAAAATCCTAGCTCAAAATTCAAGTTTTCTTCGGTTAATGATAACAATAATGCCATTTTTTGTACTGAGCAATGTTAAATAGAATAGAAAATTAAAAGCAGACAAAGTGGCAAGTTGTTGACAGGATTTTCCTCCAATTCAAGTACTGAGAACTACTGATGTCTCACCTTTAAGTATCATAATTATTCAATCATGTTTTTCATTTATGGAGGAGTGGATTTATGTAATCAATTGAGATATAAATTCCCAGATTTATTTAATATCTTGTTATTTTTACCTATGGTAGAAATCCTCTAAGCTTCAAATACTACATGTAGGTCAGAAACAGATTATTGTAAATATTTTTTAACCCAAGGCAGTTACGGTCCCTTGGTGTTTAACAAAAAATGTCTGAATGTCGGGGAATTACATCAGACATGACATATTATTTTTATGATCATTATTTACAATTACTGTACATTCAGTAAGGGTTGAAATTATTTATATTCCAACAGAACAACATTCAAAAGCTATTACAAAAACCGCAGCTAGTGTAAATTTACATCATATTTATCATATTTTCAGAGTCACAACAGAGTAAATTGCAAGAACTGCAAGCTATGATTTTCGTCACATTACAGAATTTTGCACCAAATGTGAACTAAAACCTGGAAGAAAGATTTTTAACCATAATTTCTAAGCATAAAACAAAATGTCCTGTCACAGAAAACTTCAAAAACACTATATCACAAGTGTTAAAAAAACAAGTGAACATATAGGAAATTTTCCATTTTGTATCTAATCAAAAGTTAAATGGAAAATATTTAAAATATCAAGCAAAATATACATATTATTACAACTACAAACAATTTCAACAACAATAAAACAATATCGGTAAAAAATATTTAAACAAAAAGCAGCAAAAACAAAATAAATGTTGCCACTTTCATTAGTTTACTTCTGGATCATGGATTATACAATAAAACAACAGGACATGAAACATCAGCTGCATGCGGTCCAAAGTCTTGTTCTTTAACAACTTCTAAAAACTGTTCACAAGGCACTATATAAAGCAGTTGCCTTCATTAAAGTGCATTTTTCTAGAAAAAGACTGGAACAGCAAATTCAAAGCCATTATAGGGGCATATTTTTTATGTATTACTAATATTTATATTTTATATATAGATCAATAAAAATTTAAACCACGTAAATAAAATAAAATAACTGCTTGGAACAAATTATTAAAAATTTTAATTAACTAAATTATTTCTTAATAACTGAACAAGTACCAGAACATGGCTTCAGAGCATTTCATCTGAAAACCAGCTTTAATATACACCAGACGTAGTTACCTAAATCCTCTGTTAAAATTTAAGAATTTCAAAATAAATATTTAGATACAGGCATGTAAAACATGACATTAAATAAATGATTATTAATTTCAACTCAACTCAACATATAAAAGTATATATGCATGTATATATATGCACACACACATAATTATGAATTATACAGTATTATGTGCATGATAGCTTGTACGTGCAATATGCATGTATGTGTATTTTTGTGGAGCTACATTAACAAGTAAGAGATTCGAAATCGTATGTTTAACCTTGAGATTTCTACAGCATCTGAAGAAAGCTAAACTTCTCTGATGCATCAGATTTTAACTCGATTTTTCCAATACATCATAATTTTAAACTTAAAAGTAACCACCATCACACTGCTCCACGGTCTCACACCTAGCATCGTTATGAGAATCAATTTAAATAATGAAATTCGCTCACTTTTAGTTATTGCCGACTACATTGTATTTTCTTGAACATTCAAAACACATTTTTCCATCTGGACTGACAGTTGCACGGCAGATCACGCACAGTACCTATGAGAGACTGAGATGTGCTATACAAAATTTAATGTTTCGTTATATTATATAACGAATGGACTTCTTTGCAATTGACAATGAACATTACAACAACATTGTTACACAAGTTATTAGTTTAGATAAACAACTGGTACCAGCTCAGTCATACATACTGTTGTTCAGTTATAAATTTGACAAGTAGGTAAGGTCAGGTCTGGCCACATGTCATGATCCACAGGTCAAGCACATAGTCAGACAGCTATGGTGGATGGTGCTGAGAAATTGAGCAGCTGTACAGGTAAGGGAAAAATGAAGCAATCAATCAGATATGTAGAAGAGAAACATTTTAATTGTGCATGAAACACTTGAGCAGAGCGGTGCAAGTGGTGCAATATTGGCAAGTCCAAAGGAAGGGTAAGAAAACGTGGGACAAAGCAACTGCATGAAATAAAATGGCTGCATTTTACGACATTACAGCAGCTGACTCAACATTTCTCACAAAGAGCACAAACTACAGAAACTCATGCACGGCAGTCTGAGATAAAATTACAAACTACAGAATGACAATCAATACACAACAAACTTGTAAGTACACAAAAAAATATTGCAAATCTCAGTTCACACGTTTCTATAAAAAAATTCTGCATACAAAAAACATGCACAAAATACTGTCATCACATGTTCATAAAAATTCTAGGTAGAAAACAGAACTGCTGCAAAAACTCGATTGTTTCATGTTAACTGATGAACTGCAATTTGTGGCTGCTTCTGAAAAAAAGCAGAATTATTCGGATGAAGAAAAGAAATGACCAACCATCTCCCCATGCAATGGTGCAAACACAACTAACCAGTGAGGCTTCTATCCCTACTAAACAATCGGGCTTAATCCCCCTCCTTTCCCCGCTCCTGTGCCGGGCCTCCCCTTTATCTCAGACTGCCATGCATGAGTTTCTGCTCATTTCAGATTCCCTCGAGCTGTGTTTCACTAGGGTTAAATTTGCAACCGCCCTGAATAGGGATAGAAGCCCCTGCAAATAGGCACTGAAAAAGAGCGCAACTCATCACTGAAAATAAAAGCAAACTCAGCACTGCAAAGTGAAGTGGTAATGAAAATTTAATGTAAAAGCAATTTATGAAAAATTCAGCACTGAAACTGAATCAAAACTCAGCACTGAAAATGTTCAGGCGCAAATCAATACTGAAAGTTGATGCACAACTCAGTGTGAAAATTAATATTCTTGGAAAATCAAACTGGGATTCACAGCAGAATAAATAAATCCATGGCAGCACAGGCTCAGTACACATCACTTAGTGACTTAAACTGTCTTACGCGGCAAATCATTCTTCTACATTCTTCAATTTCCATCAACATTTCTCTTCACGACAAATCTCTGGCACTACTAGCCATCAGATTTGCTAATCTGCTCCAGCATGTTGCCTGTGCATCGCTTGATGATGACATCAGTTGTCATGGTGACTGAGTATTGACCGGGTCATGACATAGTTGACCAACTACAGGTCGTCTTTCCACGATTTCTGCAGCGTTCTCATCGCTTGTTACATGTTACACGTCTTCATCGTCGGCTTTATCTTCTTCTACAAAATGTCAACATCCAATGAAATCAGTAAAACACAAATGGAATTCACATAGTGTTTTACATTCCTATAGGTCAAAATTCATTGAAAAACTTGCATATTCAATGGCACCACAAGTGACCAGATAACTTTATTGCAGTAATCTTACTATTATCTGTATTGTTATTAAAGTGAAAATGCTGATAAGATTAAACTTGACGAAAGTAATCCATACATCAGATATTTTAAATTCTCATCTTTGAGCAGAAAATCAATTCTTTCCTGCAAAGATGATCATGTTAGCCACAGTAGTGAACAGACCTTCCTTGCGTGGTATTCTCAAACTGTGGTAGACGAAAAGAACGAGCAGACCAAGAGACGACAGAAGCGCCACGGCAAGCATTCCAATCAGTCCGTAGTTAACAATTGGACCCATCACTGTAAAACAATCAGATTTAGAGTTTTGAGGCATCGTGGATGACCACAGCAAGACAAAAACAATGCATGGTGCCAGTAATTATTGTTCCTTTATAAATGCCTCAGCAAACAATGTTCTCCAAACTTTCTGCCAAATGCAAACAATCTTAAAAATGGACAGGATTAAATTCACCAGTTGGAAAACAGAAGCTTCAGCAAGCAGTCCACAAAATAACAAAGCGAACAAAGACCGGTAATATAACAGTGGGGCAAAAACCTTAATTGCCCAAATGTACTGTATTCTAAAGAGATGGACCAATTGAAGTTAAGGACCGGAACTGAGCCGTAGCAGTTCTAGCATGAGGAACTATAAGATCAAATCTGTTTAAAGTGCGAAGTGGATGATACAACGATGCTTAAAAAAGGCTGCAGTGGGAAGCTGAAGAAATTTACATAGAGCCAATTAACAATTGATGCATTAATTTCCCAAAAGTCCAAAAATAAACTTACAAACAAACACTGCCGTAGTTTTTCCTCTTTCCTCCGTAACTCCAGCGTCACCAGACGACACGAACGCTCGACAAGTGTAATGGCCGTCTTCTCCCGGAGCGACCGGCCAAATCGTGACCTGCCCAAGGCCCTGAGAGGTGACTCTCACGCCCATCATAAATCCCTTTGTACTGTTGTGCGGAAAGCCAATGTTCTGTCCATTCATGTAATACTGATAGTAGAACGGTTCACCATTGTGCAGCCACGTGATTTCAAGGACGCTCGTCGGCGGATAAACCAACATTCGACAGTCCAACCATAATGCTGATCCAGCCATCACGCTGGCAATTTCATCGGCATCTGACGGAATGAAAAATCAATCATCAGTTCAGAGGCGTGACGTGCTTTGCCCTGCAAGATTCTGCCTATACTCAAAGATTTTGGTACGCCTGTAAGCCTTGCTAAGCAGACACTGTGAAGGCTGCCAGTTTAGGTTATAATAACAACAGTATAAATCTGATTTTTACAAACAAAATTCAAATACATAGGAGATTATCAAGTTAAAATGATATCTGCAAACAGAGAAGAAGACACATGATTTGGCAACTCAAGGAAGATGAGATGTTCACTGCGCAATGAGCGCATGTTTACAAGTGACCCACTGAGCGAGCAATCATAATTTTGATGAGCAGTAGCAAGACTTTATGTGACACTGAAAAAACAATTTAATGGCCATGTTTATGTTAAGATAATGCTGCCAGAGAGGATTCCACGTCAGATTATATGAGACTGACAACTCTAAACTAATGAAACAATGTAGAAATAATGAACAATTACTTGAATTTAGAACAATCTAGAAGGATATTTTACTTATACAGCAACAAGAAATAGAGCTCTTACCCACTGTTGGAATTGTGACACTTTTGAAGTAGATTGGAAAGGCAAACACAAGAGACCCAATGAGAACGAGCAATAGAACCAGACCACCCAGCACCTTGTACGTAAACCTTCGTCGACCTTTTGCGGATACATGTCCTATCAAAATACCCATCGTACCATAGCGATCAAACAATAAGGTAATCAACTTGTTATGTATTCTCAAGGCACATACATAGTACCAGTTGTAAGAACCTTTGGAATGATTTAAAAATCCTAATCCTTACCTGCCTTTAAACTCAAACTTGAGATTAAAGTATCTACTCAATTTGTTAAACAACACAGAAACTGAATCAGAGATTAAAGCTGGTTATTGGAACTACTTGAAGTTGCTGTCTATGTTACAGCAAATCGATGAAAAGATGCAACTGGGTTTAAATTGCCATCTCATATTTTTTTTCTTCAGAGGTCAAATATGATATTATACATCGTTTGATGAAATGCAAACACACTTCTCAGTTCAATAATCACTTTCGACCATTTATTAATAGAGTGTCAATGTCTGTAAGGCATGTGTAGCACTATGTATTTGTGCTTTACGGACTTAGCACATAACACGCCTCTACATAACGACCATCTCAATGGAGACTCAACTGCGCAAAACATATAACAAAATTAGCACTCAACCGATGAGTAATCATATAATACTCAACCAATGAGCACTCAACTGCACAACTGATATAACAGGATGAGTACAAAAGTACATTTCCCATCAGCAGATGATAAGTGCCCAACAATTTAGACACAAATTTTTATTTTTATTTTTTTCAAGTAGAATCCATAATTGACATTGATGTCTTACTTTTGACTTTTTCGCCATCAACCACTTCACAAAGAGCCTTCGTGTTGAGATTCTGATCTATCCTATCCAGTGGAACTACAACATAAACACATTCTTTCTTGTACATTATCATAAAGAAAAGATTAAACCATAAACCGTTTCACAAACTAATTCCTTTAAAACTCTGAATCATTTAAAATCCTAAATTATTTTATTATTTCAAATCCCAAGTCATAATTAAATTTTTTAAAGGATTACACCTATGATATATAAGAGGGTGGATATCTATATAAATATATATATTTATATATATATATATCTTATTAATGGTATATATGACAAACTTGTGTGTATGTACATGAATAATATATACAGTATTATACACATCGTATGTATACCATTGACATCCAGGCATATCTACAATAACATTCATTCCTGCATACATACACACTCTCAAACCAGGTAAATAACTCAGTAAAGGTATCTGAGATATAGGAAAAAACAAAAACAGCATCATCAAAAAGTTATCATGACATAATGGATTTTCTCTTTACATAACACATATGTAAATTACATTTCATGTTTTGTATCATATGTTGAAGATGTTAGAAATGATAATTACCATCCAGCTTCCACTTTGAGTTGAACTTATTCATCAGACATCCCAAAACAAACGCAACTAATATAATGACGATGACAAGAAGCAGGAAGACACGATCCAGCGTATCAAGATGAATCCGTGAAGTTCTTGTTAACGTCGTCGCTTCACCAGACTCTTGAACTGTACAAGATTTTAAATCAACAATCAACAATCTAATTAGTCTGTTATCATTCATATTATTTCGTTTCTATTACTAAAAAATTATTAACTGCCATGGTGATAAACAAATCGAACGAAGAAACAATGAATATTTTGAGCAACAGAAATAAAAACTAAACTTACAACAATTTTAAGATATTACTGTACGGCGTATGATAAACCACAGAAGTTCATACTGCATACTACAGTCAGTGACAACAATACAGCAGTCCAGCAAAAAACCCAAAGAGGAACGCTAATGCTGAACTAAAATTCAGAGCAACGGTAGATGCAATCAATATACCAAGATATCTAACCAGTGCATTTTACTTCAGAATTGCTACATACATACATAGCCAAAAAGTTGGGTTGAAAAATGTGTGCCGCGTAAAGTTAAATGAAATAGAAATGTCAGGCACAGATGTTCTTCACAACCATAAAACAACTATGATGTTCACTGATTCTGCTACAGGACATTGTAAACATGAAAACTAGAACACTACACCATTATTTCTAGCATATGCACAGCGATCCATATTTCTACTCCTGCACACAGCACTCATGAATAAGCTGGTGCCCTGTGATTGGCTTTCGAGTGGCGCTTTGCAAATTTTGATATTATGAGTAAGAAATTAAACGAGTAAGACAAGACTATTAACCCTTTAACAACCAGCTACGTATGATTTCCAAGCATTTCAGTACATGCTGGTCGTTAAAGGGTTAAACCTGTAGACGTTTGACTTTCCTACCCAGAGGCTGAGGATCCGCGTTTCCTCGAACGTGGAATGGAAGACTGGTTGAAAAGACTTTTCCAAAGAACGTTGGATGCGAGGCAACGCAAACGAAGAGACTGCCGGCGTTGGAACGCGACAGAATGAGTCGAACGCTGGAAGACATCGTGCCAGATCGAGAGACAACGATCGATGGCAACGTCACGTGATGTGGAGCATCAGAACCGAATTCTAAAATGGAATTCAAACAACTTTCACAATACCAGCAAAGCATGGTGCGATACGGTGGTTGATCAGCAGCCCCAACTGGTCTGTAAATGAACAGTCATAACTGTAACTGTAATTAGAAAAGTCTATCGCACCAGAGTTTAATGCACTTGTAAGGTATCAGTTGATAGCACTCGTGAATAAGCAGGTGTCCCGCGCTTGGCTTTCAAGTATCGCGTTAGAAATTTGGAGATAACGATTATGATAGCATGCCAAAGTGAAGTCATAATTTTAGGTCAATCTCGAAAAGAGTTTTGGGCTCAGTTCTGCCCAATGAACATCAAATAATCTTGCAGGGCAATTTCTATGTGAACATGTGTCTCTGACACCAAGCAGTAGCATACATGTGCAAACATCTGCACCTCAAGTTCACTGTTTCAGAACATTGAATTGTACTCATCACATTAAAAGTACATTTCACAACTATTAAATAACAATGTACATACATTGTTGTGCTATTGCTATTTATATTTAATAGTTGTGAAATGTACTTTTTTATAACACCTCCTCATCCCAAAGTTGAGTGAGGTCAAGTTTTATGGCCGGCTGGCAACTGTGCTTGAGATTAAGTAGCTAATAATAAGTGAATAATGTGCACAGCAATTTTCAGACCATTGATTGTAAACATAATTTTAGCATCCAGGCCGACGACTACAACCTTGAAACTCGAGTCACTGAATAATTCATTATGAGACTCAGGCAAAGCAACGTGAAAGATTTGTATGTATACATCTACATTCTACAGTTCTACACAATATTCCATATACAGAATACATTTACACGTAACGATCATTTCTGTTGAAACATTATTTGGGTAAAAAATTGCAAAAAGCCTTACCTTTTATCCATGAAAGCTGGACAGGAGGAAAGGCAAAATGTGCAGTGCACGTGAAAGTCTTGTGTTCACTTGCATTACCAGGATTATGATGATCCTCAATAGATGATGATGCACTTGCTGGAGATATGCTTGGCGCCTGAAAGAAATATCATTTATACAAAAATGCAATATAACAACAGAACATTAGCAGAAATATCCACAGTTCATTGCTAAACAGTCTAAACATGATAAAACAGCACCTTTACAGGCTGATGTTATGATTGATACTGGTAGTGTGCATGTATCTATCAGGGTATTTCTAAATATGATAAAACAATCTAGAGGAAAAACATGTAACCAATACATTAGCAAAATTTACATCACTTTTATAATTGATATTTTTAGTCAGATAGCATTTACTGCCACTATTTGATGCATGAAACTTTCATCACTTGAATGCAAACGATCAAAAAAACCTTCATCACTAATATTTCAGTCATTTCACCTAACTTCTAATTTAATTTACATCTTTATATCGATTATTCGGTCGTCCAACCATGCACTCTGCTTCCAACAGGGGACTACGTGTAGGTGGTGTGGTGGGCAGTTGGATTATATTATTATTATTCTTATTATTATTAACATATTAGACAGAAATAATCTCCACTATGCCAACATACAATTAACTCTCCAAGTCTTCTCAATTTCAACTACGCATTGAGGTCCCTCCCAACCCTTGCAAAATGTTCATATTACTAAATAAAACTTTGGAATCCAGAACTATTCATCGCCGATATTAAATGTTTATGGACTGATGCCGAGTGTTTTCATTCACTTTAAATCAGATAAAAGTATAAAAAACACAATCTCCTTACTTCTGTAGTCGGTCGAACGAGAAGAAGAACGTTGACCTTGTGCGTGACTGGTTCCGAAGTGCACAGCCACGTTCCCGCATCCTGAGGAAACAGCGCATATCTAATGAGCAGGTGAAATTCGCCCTTCGTATAATCCCCGACGATCATCAGACGATTGCGTCTGCGGTCGCCCTCAACGTTCAAAACGCTAAAGTCACGTGACATGATGGCATTGTCACCCGGCCGCAGCCACGTCACCTGACCCTCATGAACTCCGATCGTACAGTTCAGCAGCAGACTCCCTCCGGCTATTCCAGTCACATTCTGTGTAGTGTGAGATAATCCTAAAAATAATGCATCAATGTTTAAATTTATGTTGGACACAACCAAGATGGAAGAGTTTATCAGCCAATGCATGGATAGGTTTGATATTACATTTACCTGTAGACCTGCCATTGCATCATATTGCTTATAATTTATAACATTACAGTTTACACTTAACCCCTCTTTTCTGATCATCTTGTGCAAATGTATGCAATGTAATTTTCAAGCACATTATGATTTGGGTACACAACACTGAACATTATGGAAGAAAAGTGCTCACAATTTTTATATGTTCCTTTACAGACATACGTGTATGCATTCACATGAGTACGTAAAAAGATATGTTGCTACTTGAAAAAATAAAAAAAACTATGGGTTAGGGGTTATAATAAGCCAGTTCATTAACTACTTTAAAGTGTTGTAATTTTATAGTGATTAGCACAAAAGTGCAATTTTTACACACACCCAAGAAGAGCAGCTTACCTTCCACACAGCAGACGAACCAAACGATAAAGGCAGTAACTCTCGCAAATAATGAGAGAACATTCGTCATAGACATTTCTACACACTAATCATCTGACGTAAGCAGCTGCGTTATGGTGAATTCCTAAACAAAACGAAATCAGATCTGAACAGGAGCAAATACAGATAAACAGTTCCACCACTTGGAAACTACCAGCTCTGCACTCATTAAATGCGAGTCGATCTGTTTAATGATACCCGTTGTTCCCATCTCCCATCGAGGTAGCCCCGATAGTTAAACTATCGCCATGCTCTCAGCTACATCTACAATAATCTATCTGAAATGACTTAATCATCCGATCATTATAATCCAATTGATCGAGCTAAATTGCACTACAGTCTTCTGACCCGAATTCTGGGTCAAACACAAGTGTGGCCTCCATCAAGTCATTATTACCATAATTGCTGCCACTCTACATGGCAGCATTCTACATTTTTGCACCCGACATAGTGACAAGATAATGACCTATAATGGCAGCGAACAATGTCCATAACAACAATAACAGCAGTTCAAGCCGGCTAAATTACACTCTGTGAAACCATGTAAATTTAAAATTTCTCAGCATCAGTGCGTCACAAAATAGGCCTACATGAGGGAACACAACTTAATAATCAGTTTTAAGGCAAATCAAATAAACTGTAGTATCAGACACTTGTATTTTTTACATGTCTGCATAATTTATAACACATCAGTCTGTGGTCAGCACGAAGCAGGCCAGCTAAAGCACAACAGCAAAGCTGCTTATGTGAAGTTTGTGATAGTTTAAGCACACTGGTCATACAGTCACTCTGCATGTCCATTTACGTTTGATTACACTTGATGACACTACATCAAACTGCTCAAGAAGCAGTTATTCATTCCCAATTAACAGCACCACCCACATGAAGCTGATACATACTTACTTGATTCTCAACTTCAAGTAGGCCTACGGTTAAACTTTCAAACTGTAACCACGCGATGCTGCGCACAACCGAAACCATATCCAATTTCGGCGTTAAGCAATAAGTCTCATATTTTCAACAGTAATTATTTGTCTTAAACCGTGCTTACATCCTTCCTATCTAGTACTATAAGGCCTTTTGTATAACTGCAAACAATTTAACGCTCCAATATGATATCGGTGTACGTGTGATCATTCATGCTGTACGTTGGCGTTGTTAACAGGTGTTTACTTCCCTACCACGACGACATTGTGTTGAACACAGATTCTGGCCAATGGCGTTTCGGGCGTGGCTGTCAATCAAACAGGGCTGCGATCTCATTCGCCAGAAACGGTCACCTTACTGTGTTCAGACCGTGGCGTATTATCTGTTATGACAGGCCAGTATTATAATACTTGATACACCTATCATACCTTAGCCTAATAATAAAACATATTTTATGCACTGACTACTCTCAAGTATAAGGAGATCAGGCATGCCCCACATATGCAGCTTAATGCCCAAAGTTAGTACACTGACTTGCAGCTTCAATTAGTTAATTTTGTTAAAGCGAAAATGATGCGTCTCAGCTTTCCATTTCCACCCAGTTTAAAGCACTCAAATAGTTTGTGACTGTGAGATGTGTTCAATTTTTAGAAAAAAATATAATTGGAAATACAAACATAGATGTCGCCCACAACAATTTATTTATGATATTAAACGACGGTTTAAATCTCCACCGGCATTTTTTGCTTTACAAACATAATAATTAGTCGTTGATCTGCATTCACAAATAAATTATGTTAATTCGTCGCGTTTGTTTTATAAACAAGCCGTATCGTTTATCTTAACCCCGATTATCGTCCAACGTCGATAAATAGGAAGTTTCCAGTCCTGTTTATATTAGGTCTTTAATATTGCTGGTCAGTGATGCCACAGCTGTGTTTTTCCACCTAGATCTGTGTTTTTTTTGCTTTCGTCTGTGTTTCTGGGTTTTTTTGGGGAAAATCTGTGTTTTTTTCCGTTTTCGTCTGGGTTTCTGTGTTTTTTTGGAAAAATCTGTGTTTTTTTTCCGTTTTCGTCTGGGTTTCTGGTTTTTTGGGGGAAAATCTGTGTTTTTGGGACGAGTTGACAATTTGTACATTTTTCTTGACATTTTAGACCGGACGACTAAAAAAAAAAAAAAGGTCATCAACTTTTTTGTCGGCGAAAATAGATTTTTTTTGACTTTTTGGACCGGATGACTAAAAAAAAAAAAAAGGTCATCAACTTTTTTGCCGGCTAAAATATAAAATTGTCTTTACTTTTCGGCCGGGCGACGTCTGTGTTTTTCTGTGTTTTTTTAAAAGGAAATCTATGTTTTTTTCTGAAACCTCAGTGGCAACACTGTTGCTGGTAAGTTGGTAACAGTGTTTGTAATTATAAATGCCGGCCTTTTACTTATTGCAGTCGGTTTTTTAGAATTATTTTCCCATTATCCAAGTGACTTTGTGGAGTATATATTTTCACCATCTGAAAAATAAAACATTATATTTAATGACAAACTTTGTACACGTTGTTGACCTATTTTTGGAGTCGAGTTCCTTCAGTTAAGGAGCATTGGCTGATAGTAAGTAGGGTTGCCAACCGTCCTGGATCGCCTGGATTGTCCTAAAATCGACTTTTTTGCTGCCCGTGTTCCGGATTGAACCCACATTGTCACGACATTTGGTGTAAATGTCCATTTAGCTGATGTTGTTCGTGTTTTCACACTATCAATTCATGCTAATCAGCTATACTTCATGGAATGTCACAACAGCAACACTGTTCCTGTGCGCGCGAATCTTTTTATTATCGAAGTGACTAGCGGACCGCAAGGCGGCCGTCCAATTTCAATTACTGACGGACCGCCAGTCACGTGTAACCTGTCACATGAGTAACGAGTCTTGATTCTTGAATATTGTTACAATGGCGGCAGTTACCGATAGTTTGTTTTATGTCGGACAAAAAATTATAGAAACAAGGAGAAGGGAAACGAGAAACCATTTAGATGATACATAGTATAAATAGAAGTTTGATTAACGAAGATAAATTATGGTGTAAATAGAATAAATTTCATAATCCTGTCAACAGCGGTCCCAAATTATACCACTCATCCCAACATGCAAAGCGTGGGGGTCGGTTAGGGCCACGGCCATCTAAATGTAAGCAGGCCGTGTTAGGGCTCAGGTTGGTGTCACGACAACTCGTCTAACGACAACAGTACTCGTCTACCGACAAGTGGTTTCCGGACAATTCGTCTAACGACAACTGGTCTACTGACAACTGATCCATCGCTTGAGAAATGGAAGCTGGATGACAGTTTTTAGAGGTGAAGTGGAGGTTGGATTGATGAAAAACCGCAAGAGAAACGGAATCTGGATGATGGTTCTTTTACAGGTGAAATAGAAGCTGGATTGACGAAAATAACGCATGATAAATAAAAGTTGGATGAAGGTATTTCTAGTTCTCACATAGAAGCTGGACTGATAAGAAAATCGCTAAAGTAATGGAAGTTGGATGATGGTATTTTTATATCTGAAATAGAAGCTGGATTGACTAAAATAGCAGGCGAGAAATATAAGCTGGATGAAGGTGTTTTAAGATTTGAAGTAGAATTGGGAGCCTGTTGAAATACATGAATGAAAATCATCAATCCAGCTTCCATTTAAGCTAAAAACCCATTTTCATAAATCCAGCTTCTATTTCATCAATATTATTCGTCTGTAGACGAGTTGTCGGTAGACCAGTTGTAGAACGCTCAGGTTAGGCGTCGTGAGGGTCGGTTAGGGTTAGTTTTAGGGTTAGTGCAGTCATTCTGCTGAAATTGAAGCTGAACTGATGAACAATCGTCGATACGTCGCGCTCTAATTTTATTGCATCCGTTGGCAGCGGTCTGGCGGTCTGCTAGTATTCCGTATTGGACGGCCGCCACTGGCGGTCCGCTAGTATTTGAAATTCGACGGCCGCCTGGCGGTCCGCTAGTCACAGCCTTTTATTATAGCCCTTGATGGATTATATTATTATAGGGCACTTGTATTACGATGATTTAACTTACTTTCGGACTATTTTCAGTAGACTAGACCTTACGTTAGGCTGAAGCAATATTCATTACACAGGCCTTTAGTGATGTAGACAAAGCAAATCGGTAATGACGTAATTTATGACAGGATTAAAAGTTGGCAGTCGTAGCTGATGGACTTTTGTGCACACTTTAAGCCTCTGCCAGCAAAATAATAAGAATGAATTTTACCTGAATGAGATGAGACTCAATGTTGGTTTTAAAAAAGTGCATGACAGTTAATTTGAAAGTGCAAAATTGTCGGTTAAGCTGTCAGCTTATCAGAATCTGTTTCTTTTATTTAGCTTATTTTGAAATGGCTGCGAAAGGTTCTCCTACGAGTGGCGGAGCGTCGAGTGGGGGATTTCAGTGGCAATCATTAAAGCCGATGCCAACAAAGCGTGTCTTTTCCACTGCAGTGGAATGTGGTGAACAGCTCTTTGTCATCGGTGGATGCGACGCAAGTGGTGTGCCACTTGACACTTTTGAGTCGTACAACCCCAAAAAGAGCCAGTGGTCTCGACTTCTGAACTTGCCTACGAAACGAGCCGCTCCATGCGCTGCCATTGTTGGTCACAAGATTGTGACGATGGGGGGCATCAGTGTAACCCAGGAGCCGCTCGATGTTGTGGAAGTGTACGACACGCAGGATAAAAAGTGGGAACAAAGAGATGTGATGAAGGACAAGCTGCTCGGCTTGTCAGCTGTTGTGAGAGGTAAAACTTGATGCTATTGTCTTGTATGGCTGAAGCATTATGTAAAATTAATTTATGTTTAATTAGTACTCTTGAAGTGGCGCTATATAAATGTACGATTACAATTACAATTTAGACTGTTTGACTGGTGTCATCATATTCAGATCTTCACTCTAACGAAGATTTTGATGATGTTCAGTCCAATAACCTTTGTTGTAAAGTTATATCAGTTTGTGCCCAAGATGCATTTGAATGGCATCTTTTTTATGATAGACATATGACCATAACAAACCTTTATTCCTCTGTTTAGCCAGCATCTGTTTGATTGTTGCTAATTACGTTTGTTTATTTACTTAGAATAAAATACACGACCTTTCACTATCGTCACTATTTTACAATTAAGTAAAAGAAAAATAAACAAAACAACTTTATTAAAGATAAACATACATGAACTTAAAAACTTCATACTGAATCTACAGACAATTCATGAGTAGAACAAGCTAACTGCTCATCTAGTCATTTTCACCCCATTAACCCTTTAACTACGATAATGTACAGAAAGCGATTGGGGTTCCAATGCAGCTCATCGTTGAAGTGTTAACAAGTTTTGCAGCAGAGGATCTATATTTTGTGCATACACATTACAAATATTAAGGATCAGTTTGAAGGTTTTGTACATGAAACGTAGAGAAGACATTTCATGCAGTCACACCCAGTAGTATAAAAAATCTTATTAGGCAGTCTAGTGGTTAAAATCAAATCACTGATAAAGAACACTGGTTACACTGTCCTTAGTGAGGTTGCATTACAGGTAGACAGAGTTGAGTGGCTCTTGAGACAGATAAACTGTGAAGACTTCCTACCACCCAAAACCCCCGACCACAACCCATATGACTAACATGCTAATGCTGCTATCTCTACAGTGGTTATTCAGGATAGCGGCCATGTAATTTATAAGTTAGTGACAGAGTGATCTGTAAGTAAATATTACCTGCATTCAAGTCCTCACCAATTCGTACTAACAACTAAGAACAACAAGTACTATGTCTTACGTATACTATTAAAGAATGTTCACTAAGTGAAATTGGCTTCTCGTCCGACTTATAATGTAAACTGTTGCAATTTGTTGACAGTTATTAATCAACGATACGAATTACTTCTGTACTGAGATAAGAAGGGATCTTTTAAGGTTTTGATCAATTGTATCTGGCAATTTAAGTAACAATATTATTTCAGAACCATTTCAGAGTGCTTTCTAACAATGGTATTAAGAGTCATTCCGTGCCAAATCAACCAAATTTTCAACTTTTCCCCACACTCCGACTCAGATTTTCTTGAGATTTTCACCAAAAATCATTTATCATCTGGTATGAAGAACTGGAAAGTTTCAAGTGTGTACCATGAAAACTGACCGAGCTAGAGGGTACTGAAGTTGGTGGGGGTAGGCTGAAAAGTGAACGCGAATTTGCGTTTGTGAAATTTTTGTCATTTTCAGATGCCAATAACTTTGGATCTAGAGCAGCTAAACAGATTTGGTTTTCAGTTTTCAGTTCTGATTATTGCATAGATTTGCATGGTCAAGTAACATTTCCTCTCTTTGATATGAAGAATTAATAAGAATTTTTGAAAAGTGTCGAAATATTTCTTGCCACGTCCATTTTTGTCATGTTTGCAGACACACTACACTGTCAAGACATGCAAGAAATGACTAATGTTTGTGTGGTTTTATTCACCTACTGGTGTAGTTGTAAATGTGCAATTTATTTGTCTTATGGTCTACAGGAATTGCTGTAGCACCTTGCCAAAAACCCTTCATCTCCATGACAGTGGTCACTTTCAACTGACCAAATGGGCCTGTGGGACACCTGATAAACAATTCAAACTTACATCATATGAATGCTTGAAGAAGAACCTTTCTATTGATACTAATTTCCTGATGGTTATCTTCACCTAACTCATTAAATAATTTTTTAAACATTCGTAATTTTTGAACGCGAATTTGCGTCTACAAATGTTTTGTCATTTTCAGATGCTAATAACTTCTGATCTAGACCAGCTACACACATTTGGTTTTCAGTTTTCAGTACTGAGTATTGCTTAGATTTGCATGGTCAAGTAACATTTGCTCTCCTTGATATGAGGAATTAATAAGAAATTTTGAAAAGTGTCAAAATATATCATTCCGAGCCAATTTTTGTCATGTTTGCAGGCACACTACACTGTCAAAACATGCAAGAAAGAAGTATTTTTTGTGTGCTTTTAATCACCTACTGGTGTAGTTGTAACTGTGCAATATATATGTCTTATGGTCTACAGGAATTGCTGTAGCACCTTGCCAAAAACCCTTCATCTCCATGACAGTGGTCACTTTCAACTGACCAAATGAGCCTGTGGGACACCTGATAAACAATTCAAACTTACATCATATGAATGCTTGAAGAAAAACCTTTCTATTCATATTAATTTCCTGATGGTTATCTTCACTTAACTCATTAAATAATTTTTTAAACATTCGTAATTTTTGAACGCGAATTTGCGTCTACAAATGTTTTGTAATTTTCAGATGCTAATAACTTCTGATCTAGACCAGCTACACACATTTGGTTTTCAGTTATCAGTACGGAGTATTGCATAGATTTGCATGGTCAAGTAACATTTGCTCTCCTTGATATGAGGAATTAATAAGAAATTTTGAAAAGTGTCAAAATATATCATTCCGAGCCAATTTTTGTCATGTTTGCAGGCACACTGTACACCAAAAGACATATAAATTGCACATTTACAACTACACCAGTAGGTGAATAAAACCACACAAAAATTAGTCATTTCTTGCATGTCTTGACAGTGTAGTGTGTCTGCAAACATGACAAAAATGGACACGGCAAGAAATATTTCGACACTTTTCAAAAATTCTTATTAATTCCTCATATCAAAGAGAGGAAATGTTACTTGACCATGCAAATCTATGCAATAATCAGAACTGAAAACTGAAAACCAAATCTGTTTAGCTGCTCTAGATCGAAAGTTATTGGCATCTGAAAATGACAAAAATTTCACAAACGCAAATTCGCGTTCACTTTTCAGCCTACCCCCACCAACTTCAGTACCCTCTAACTCGGTCAGTTTTCATGGTACACACTTGAAACTTTCCAGTTCTTCATACCAGATGATAAATGATTTTTGGTGAAAATCTCAAGAAAATCTGAGTCGGAGTGCGGGAGGCATTGGTTGATTTGGCACGGAATGACCCTTAAATGATCTCTGGAGTTTGGTGATGTTCAATCATCGCGTGAAAAAGTTGTATGTTGCTTTTTGAGAATTTCATTAGAACAGTGTTTGAAAACATTTAATAAGTTAATATGTATGTTGAATCGGCACTGTTATTTTTTTAGATGGAAAGGTCATCGTCGTTGGAGGAATGAGCGTAGACACAAATCCGAAAGATTATCTCATGCAATACGATGTTGAGAATAATCGATGGAAAGCACTTCCAAGCATGCCTACCGCAAGATATGCCACTTTCAGTTTTCTTATCAATGACAAGCTTTATGTGATTGGTGAGTGAAGAAGAATGTTTTGTGACTTTATTGGTTCGGAAGGAGTTTTTAAACATCTGAGGTTGGGTAATTGATGTAAGGTGATGTATACATCTAAACATGTAATTGATTAATTGGGCAACAAAATTAACTAATTGTTGCTTATGCACCTCTTTATTTACCGTTGATTGTTACATGGTGTTTCTGTAAGACACTGGTTCCAATGTCAGTTACACCAGATGCAGCTGTGGAACCAGTCAACTGTACATACAGTTAATATTATAAGTACTGTTAGTTGACAGATTTGTAGGTGACGTTACAAGAGATACATTGAACAAATGGCCAATATGATGTGTGTAAATTTAGTTTTTTATTGCTATGAATTTTGGTTGATTTGTCAAATGCAATGATTGCAGGTGGAAGACAAGGAAAGCTACCAGTGGCGGCCTTTGAAGTCTTTGACTTTGCATCGAGTAAGTGGCGGCAACTGCCTGATGTACCGAGCAAACGGGTTTTTGCAGTTTATGCTCACTCTGATTCCCACATCTACAGCGTTGGCGGCCTTAATGCAGATGCGAAACAAGGATTCTCTGATGTGACAGAAGTCTTTGATCTGGAGAAAGGTATGAGAAGCTATCACCGCCATCATCATCATTTTCATCGTCATCGTTCATGTTGCTTTCTTGACCACAACTATTTTCATTATCACCACAACCTTTGTCTTTATAATTAGTATTGTATTTGTTAATCACTGTTGGTGATTTCTGTTATGGGTGTGTCTAATAGACAGCATCAACTGATGACACGTTAAAGTCAGGCCATAATGAGGACATTGATGAGGCCTGTGATGAGAGCTTGCATCAACTGCATCCTTGTCATTGTTGTGGCTGCTAATCTTTTTTTTATTCCACTGTCGTATTTGCGTGTCATTGTGAATTGTTTGACTTGGAATTTCTTTTTACGTTGTCTTAGATTCTTGTCCTTTTTCTGTAAATATTTCAAACTTTGTTTTATAAATCACTATACTTAACACGGTTTTGCATGGGATTAGACCTGAGCATACAATTATATAGGTAGCCCTCTGACATTCTAAATCAATTTGCAGCATGTGCATTTTGCAGTTAATTGTAAAACACTGCCGGGAATGTGTCTCTTACGTCATGATGTCAACGGTATGTTACAGAATGCTGGACGGTTGGTCAACCAATGCCGACGAAGCGTGGAGATTTTGCTGCAGCTTTCTTAGGAGGAAAGTTAATTGCCGCTGGAGGTCTTGGTAAGAGCAGCAACATTTGATTTTGATCTTGAGCAGATTTTTAAAGTTGTAAACTAGCCACAATATTTTATGTCATACTTTGTTCTGCTAGTATCTTAGAAAGGAAATTTGCATTGAATTCTAATAAGTTGGGTATTGGCAAGGGCTTCCAAGTCTGGCATATTGCTCTGATTCTTCTATGGACAATGGAAACTTCTTCTTGAAGTCCTGTGTCAGACATGAGTATGTCTTGAGGCAGTGGTCATAAGACTTAACAAGTACAGGCCTAAATTTTCGGTTATGTTTTCCATGTATGTGACACATCTAACCAAAACCAGGCTTATGTTGCATCATGCACTAGTGAGATAAGAGCCAAAATATGATAAAACTCAGATTTTTTTGACAGAGAGTGTTCTATATGTTTTGAACACATTAAAACTAAAAAAATATGAGGAAAATCATTTTTAACAGTATTTTTTAACGATTTTGTCCATTATTTTGACATCACAATGACTTTTCCAGAAGTTTGCCACCATTATCAGCCATGCTCATATTAAGGTTAGCGTAGTAAATATGGTATGAGTTGAAAGTCCAGACTTCCTTCTAGTGTTTTATGCAGTCTGTATTCAATTTCTCTTAAAATCTAAGCTAATCAAAGCACCTGATACATGCCAACAAACTCCTGTGTTCAAATTATGCAAAACTTTAAATGAATGTTCCTGGAATTGTAAATAGAACAGCCAAACCATATTTTTAGTCATTACTTTGAACACGATAGAATAATAAAGTTTGTGTCATGTTAAGAGATAGATTTTGCCATTTAAAGTGGTATATGACACACAAATGGTAGAAAATTGAGTTAGAATTGGCTGTGATCACATATGCTCTTAATCAGTTTTTAGCCAAACGTCTACTACAGATTTTCTTATCTGACTACAATTTCACTTCACGCAACTGGAATTGTTTTGGTGCATTTGTAGGCAACGAAGGCCAACCATTAGGCAAGGTAGAATCTTATGAACGTGTAACAGATACCTGGAGTCGCCTTCAAGATATCCCTACTCCACTTTGCTCAAGTTCGTACACAGTCTTCGGAAGTCGGCTGCACGTGATCGGAGGACTATCACTGAATGGAGCGAGCGCTGCAGTTGAAACAATCGGCGTTTGAATCTCTCGCATTTCTAATCTTATTTGTTTTAACATGTCAAATTTAATCCAGGAGTAATTTTTTGAAGTGGGTGGTAAGATGGTTACTGTGTTAATTAATGTACTGTATATTAAAAAAAATTTCTATGCCGCTTATGAGCTTCTTTTTTGAAGATTCTACAAAATGCTTACTCCGTAGAGATTGATATGTGTTGTGAAATTACTCAGTGCTGTGGTTTATAACATGTAGGACTGTAGGTATCTTATGTGGTGCTTACTAAACTGCATTTTGAGGAATTATTGGTAACATGTTGATTATTCACCCGACATTAAGGATCTATTAGTCAGTCGATACTATCTGAAAACGAGAATTTCTTTTATTCATATGATCTGTGAGGAATGATCTTTCTGTTCTAGAATTTTTTTATGCATTTGAGAGTTAATAGAAATAAGTATATATACTGGTAAATAGTAATTGAGTCATGAGTATGTACTTTACCTTATATTACCATGATAGGGCATATGCACTGTGTAGTGTTAAGATATATTAAAAACAGTTTGACATTGTAGCTGCTTGTGGCTGGAGTACATGCCTTGAAACATGGAGTACGTGAGTTTGAGCCTACCTTGAGATGATTATTGTGTAACCTTGAGCAAGTAATTCATATTCAACTGCTCAATTGATGTCATCCACTGATGGATTTTCATATGAATTTAGCATTTTAATACATAACCACAATTTACTTCTGCTACCAAAATTCATCTTTAGGATCACTAGATCATTCTTTCATGCAAATCATTCAACCATTTCATGCAAATCATGAAAGAGATGACGGAGCCTTCTTGCATGTGTACTGAGTAACAGAAATCTTTCTCTGTATGTGGTTATGGTTATTTTGCTGCAGATTTCTTTTTTATACAAATTGACAGATATATTTTGTGAATGTCGTGAGCTAGTATTTTCTAACTGATAGTTTCTGGATTTTTTGTCGATCTGAAGTGCCCCAATAATTGTACAGATCTGTATCTAGCACACTGCAAGCATCATCGTTAGCTAGTTCAGATTGTGGTGTTAGGGAGCAACTTTTTCCCTGCTATTTATTCATATTAATTTCCTATATGTTTACATGCCATTTTTTCTAAATTGAGGTCTACTATTTTTGTGAATTGTGTGGAATAGAGGAATTAATATATGGTATAGATATAAATTATAGCTACACGTTTATTTGGATCTATGCAAACAATAATACCTTTTAATCAGGATTTTTACTCATTTATTCGGAAACATATATATCGTTCTTCAAGGAAACTACTCAGAGGCACTCCCGACTTCAGTGCTCCAAAAAAGAACAGTTTTAATTTTAGTGAGGAAGTATTCTGGTAGAGTCCCAGGGCATAGGCGTAACTAAAGGAAGGCCATTCCAGACCAATGGGACAATCATAGAGAAGGCTTGATTTTTCGTGCTGGCAGTACAAGCTCAGCTATGTGTATCGATTGATTAATTATTTATTTGGTAACCAACACAAGATAGCTATCAAAAATCTCAGATACATGACGTTGGCTTAGGCATATAGCAGTTACACAGGAAACCCATTGGGGGGCTGAAGGTTCCATTTACCAGAACACCTGGGTAAATGAGCAACCTGATTACCAATTTTAGTCATGGTTGCCAGCATGAAGATGTTAGAAAACTTACAATTGTAGGCATTATCACATGTTGTCAATTTGTCATCAGCTAGTATAGTTGTGCCAGCTAGAGTACAATGAAAATTGATGAAATTTGTCATGTAGGTTCTGTTTGGTGTGCAACAGTTTTGCAAATATGTGCAGACGAAGATTGAACTTGGGAAGCTGGTCATTGCAGCTGGTTGTGGTTTATGTATTTATGCGATTGAAATTACTAAATAAGCTGGTTTTATATAATTAGTCAGTGCGTGGATGGGACACTGTAGGGCCACTAGGGGTTCCTAATACTTATGAGTGTAAAGCAGGATTGTGCTTTTTGGGATGGGTCAATTGTTTCGCTTTATTCAGTGTGCTGCTTTTTTCTGTAAACATGTGCCTTGCTTACATACTGGAATTGACAATAAAGTGTTTCTGTTGTTGATAGTAATGCTGCCAGGAGCATGAACGTCTCACTATGTGATTTGTGTAATATTGGGCATTACCTGGTAACTTCTGTGTGCTGGTGTCTAGTGCACCAGGCATCAATTGATGGCATAGCAAAGCAGGTCAATATTGATTTAGCAATATGTAATAGGCCATTGAGAACGAAACGACACAAGCCAGTGCTACTCATATTGTGATCTGTGGCCTAGTATCGGTCTATGAGTGATTGGTCGCGACTCACCAATATGCAGAATAATTACTGAAATCACAATTTGCCCGTGCTCAAATGTTTTACGATTTACATTGTATGTTGCAAAACATAAAAATCAAGTATAATGCAGTGTTTGCACATAATAGACGAAATAAGAACCAGCTTGGTAATCAGATGACATAGCAAACTATCTTGAAGTTAGAAAAACGAATAATGATGTGATGCTGCCAATCTTCGCCATGCAGTCAACGAGCTGGTTTAACTGCACGCCCAGAGACCACCACGAGGAGGTGTTGGCAAAGGTCTCTGTAGTTCGTTCATTGGAACTCTCAGGCAGTTGAATTTAATCACCACTTTGGTAGCTTACCCACCGAAAAGTCCAATTTTTTAGGAATTTAGCAATTTACTTAAATTTTGTTTTTAGTTCAGTGGGAATAAAAGAAACATTGATGCTGGTGCAAAACGTGATAAGACGCAACTCAAAGAAATGATACTGGGAAACTATGAAATGACTAAACAAATAAAATATACACGTAGGGCCTATAGGCCTATGAATCAGAGACTAGGCTGAGTGAATGATATACTGCATGAGATGGATTGAATGAAAATCGACTGTGTGTTAAGAATAAAATTGAATGCGAGTGTGTTATGTATTACTCTACCGGGCTTCCCCCCCCCCCCAAAAAAAAAAAAAAAACCACACACAGACTCACAAGAAAACACTTACTTGTCTTAAAATAACTCACGGCACAAATAATAAACAAATAATTAAATTACATTTACACGGCGTTATTTAAAACTGATGAACTCTAGGATCTCTTTATGAACTTCTGTATATCGGTCTATGGTCCCATAAGTCATCGCAAAGAGCCATCGGTGCTTTCACTCAGCGTTGCCACTCCTTGGGTTTCTCCAAGATCTTGGGTTTTTCGATCCGAACTTGAGAAATAAGTTTTTTAGGAAGAGCTTGGGTTTTTCTGAATTTTTTTAAAAAAAATCCTTGGTTTTTAAAATCTGAATTTGGAAAAACTTGGGTTTTTTGCTAAAAATTTTGGAAATTCCGGACATTTCGGAAAAATTTCGGCCCGGATGACAAAAAAGGTAGTCAGGATTTTCAGAGGGGAATTTGAAAAAAATATGGTTCGGATGACTTAAAAAGGGTTATCAGAATTTTCGGACAGTTTGGGCAGCTTTGGTTTTCTTGGGTTATTTAACGCTCCAACTTGGGTTTTTAAATTTTTCAGAGTGGCATCGCTGCTTTTGCTTATTTATCTTTTTTCATCGCATTGGCAATGTTGACGTTTATTATTATGAGCCTGTGAGTTTTTCTTTCTCGAAATATTCTCATACGTTTCACAAAACTCACAACTGTGCACGTACAGAAGAAATGTGTTAAAAGATCTACTGAGTGATATTATCGGAAAATGAATAGACGTCAAGAATCGGCGTCGACGTCTCAGAACAGAACTCAGAATGGAGACCAACGTGAGCAGTGCTCCATCGAACGAGCTCTCAATCACCTTGACAGTAAAAACAGTCAAAAAATCTACGAAGCCCTCACATTCATCAAGAAGAGGGTCACGAAAAGCGTAGAAGAAATTGTGAGATTTAGAAGATTCGGTGGTACGTACACGTTTGGTTTACTCCTGATAGCTGTTCTCAACGTAGGTAAGATTTCTTAGTGCTAGTCCCAAGCCGGCATAATGGGGGTGACTCTAATCTTCGTTAAGATACAGCATCACTAAACAGCATAAGTCAAACCATTAATAAAAGCCAAGAACAAACCCTCACATCGCCTCAGCTATTCTGGAATCAGTACACTGCTTTAAAATACATCGGAATAGATTACAAAATCCTGGACCTCCCCTGCAGCACACTTCAATCTTCCCAGATCCTTTATCTTTGTCAGTTATTCATAGTTCGACTCACTTCTCTTCCAATTTAACACTGCTCTATATCAATTGTAACCTTTCTGCTGTGCTGTTTAATGAACTTTCAAAAGTTTTGTACACATGGTTTTCTAAATGTATAAAGATATAGACAGATATACGGTAAACATACATGGTGCTTACATTAAAATTGAGACTGTTCAACATAAATGTTTTGCCTGAGGAGAGCATATGCTTGGCCAAGTCATTGTAGAAAGTACAGTTCGTGTGCGGGTGGTACAGTGCCATGATCAGGCTAGGCTGGCTCAAGACTGTTTGCGATTCATAATGCAAATTTATCTGGTTATTCAGTTGAGAATGTTGTCCCATTGCACAACAAAGTAGCCAGCCTGGTTGTTCTTTCTACCTGTAGCAGATTTATTGTAGTTGGTGTTCATTTCGTTTCTGACGGTTTATTTGAACTGGTTGTTCATTTGCACTTACCTTGGCAGAACTCAGATGAACAAACTACACTGGTAGTCTTTAATTTTTGTTGATATGCATAGCATGAATTTCTTCAACCGTATACTTATAGATTTAGTGTGTATTTTTGTTTTAGGAATAGAGAAATTGCTGAGTGTCATCACTAAAATCAATAGCAAATTGCTTGAATTCGTTCTAAGCATTCTTAACAGTTGTTGTTCTGAAGAAAAATCATGTTATAAGGTACGTGCTTGTTCAATAAATTAAAACAACTTGCCTAAGTTTTTAGATACGGCTGCAAATCTTGATGTTATGAAACTGTTTGAGTTATAGGTGTGTTGAATTTAATGTGTGTGAAAGATCAATTCAGTTAATGGTAACAATTATCGTGTAGAAATTCTTTTGAATTGATATTGAAATGTGTTATAACAGCCTGCAGGATAGTTTATTACACACTTAATTTGTTATAAACTTTTACTTGTTTAATTTGTAACTGTAATTTGTACCGAATTGTTATTAATAATCATAATTGTTATTATTACTAAAAAGAATCGTCCACTGTGTAGATTAGTTGGCCAGGAAGAGTGCTGGTCATTCATAGTCATGACATCCTAGTAATACTTCACACTAAATCGCGTAGGCTTTATTCAATTGATATTCTGAATATGTGAAGACAGTGCATAGGAAGGGGTACAATCATGTAACAGCATTTCAATGAAAGTAACTTCACTCGTTGCATATTTTTTAGTCTGTTGACAGTCATTTAAAACGTTGTTAAAATCTGTGTTATTCTTATCCTTACCATAGTGAAAAATTGTCTTTACTTTTAGATTGCACAGTGTGACGGCGTGAACATCCTTGGTGAGTAGGCTCATCAATGACCAATGTTACCGTTAATAGTCTTTTTGTCTTTGAACAATAGATTTTCGTGCACGGCGTTTAAGATTAGCTTCAGTGCTGTTCAAATTTGTTGCAGTAAATTATAGTGATTTTATGAAGACATTTGGTTCTTAATCATTTTATTTAGTTGTTGGCAGTTAGCATAACTGGTCTGCCAATTCTGCTTGTTAAAGTGAGTCTCAAGCAGTCACCTGCTGTGTTTGGTATGCAGTTTGTTATGCAGCAACACTGATTTGTTACACTTTTCTAGCAAGGCAATGGAAATTGTTGTAGCTTAAATTCTCAGCAGTTCAGATTAACCTAATCTGTTGCTAGGATGAAGTGGCAATTGATACGTTTCATTTTATACTTATCGTAATCGTAATCTCCAAATTTATGACTAAGAATAATTAAAGCTTTTAAACATGCATGCTGTTTGAAATCACCTACTAGCATCGAGCCTATGGCAATATTTCCATTTTGAACCTTTTGTCAACTTGATAGGATCGAATAAATGAACGTGTCTAATTTTATGACAATTGCATTTTTGTGTTGCTTGCATTCTCTTGTAAGCAGTTTTAGTACTTTGCCTATTTGATTATATTTTTAATAATTTACAGTATGGTCGTAAAACATTTTTCTTGCAGCCGATGACGTAATAAAATTGCTGACGACGGAGATGCTTTGTCATCGGTTTTGTCGTCTGATTGGAAGTCTCGCCGTTCACGATTCCTGTCGTATCCTCATTCACGATCGTCCAGAAATCATCGAAAGTGTCGTTGGATTTCTCAAGGATGAAACGGACAACGAATTCAAGCAGGCCATCTGTAAAGCAATCAGGTAATTAATTACCTGATAGCAGACGTTGACAAATTATGTGTTAAGTATTTATGTTGCAGTCAACATTTTGGTTTAAATATTGACATAGCAGTCAACATTTTGGTTTAAATATTGACATGGCAATTGACATTGCGTTTTAAATATTTACATTGTAGTTGATATTGTGTTATAAATATTTATGTAGCAGTTGACATTGTGTTTTAAATAATTACATAGAAGTTGAAAAATTTTGTGTTTTAAGTAATTATATAGCAGGCTTAGCAGTTGACATTGTGTTTTAAGTAATTACATAGCAGTTATTGACATTGCATGATTTGTTTTCAGTAGCAGTTTTTATAATTTATTGTGCCCTTTGCTTGTTCACTGATTTGTTAAATGTTATGTAGTTTTGACATTTGCAGGCACCACATAACAGACATGACACAGAGATTAATCTAACTTGCCCCTAATGTCCAAGCTAAGAGAAATGAATATGCTTAAACTTCATACATCACGAGTATCTGTTGGGGCTAGCTGAGGAAGTTGACCTTTTCTTCTTAAATTGAAAGATATGACAATATTACATTTTATGCTCTTTTTCACTTTCTGATTTTGTATACATGTACAGTAAGTATCCATGCATATATGAATGTTTATGCACTTGTTTGTGTGTGTTTGTATGTCCTTTTTGATTTGTATATGTATGTATGTGTGTATTTGGATATCTCTTTACTAAATGAAATTGTCATCAACTGCAAACTGTACTGTTTTCTTGAAGTTTTGACAGTGCATTTAAATGCATCAGAAAATGTTCTAAACAGTGTACTACCTGTATTTTAAAAAGATTGAGGCCAAGATTTTTAGATGGATAATTAATTATATGCTGATGTTTTAGGCTTCTCTCAGACACAGAAGAGCATCAACTTGCGTTTCTTCGATGGCAGGCGGTGAAATCTGTGGCTCTGCAGCTTAAGACGAGTGTCAACGATGTTATCATGACAGCACTGAAGATGGTGGCACACTTTATGAAAAGGTCAGATCGACATATTGTGTATCGTTAAAATATTTCAGTTGTAAACAAGCTTCTTCTTATGGTTTTAATATTTAAAAGAAAGTATTAGGCATTCTTGTTCTAACCTACCGGTTAATTTATTCTGGTAGGCCGTAAAATGTATTGTTTGTACTGATATATACAGATTTTGGTGTGATTGCAAGGACCACTCTGGGAAACTCTCATTATATAAGAGTTCACTTTCCAAAACTAAAATGAAATTGGAATCAATTTGAATAAGCGTGGTAGTTCAACTTTATCAAGATTGTTAACACTTTAGCCACCAAAGTGTACTGAAAGCAACTGGGAAACCAATGCGATTTGGTCATCAAAGTGTTAAGCCAGGGATCCATCACACCTTGCCTTCATGTGTTGAGTGAATCAACTGATTACCTTTGCAATTGTCTGTGATGTGTGAATTGTCTCCTATGTTTATGGTATTCAGTTGTGGTTGGTTTGAGGCTTGTAATGACCTTGGGAAGTAAGTCCCTTCTTTTGGTCATAAAGGTTCTTTATGGCCATTATGGTAGATGAAAGTAAAATGCCTAAAATAAGGCCAGTCCTAACCATCCTAGTAGGATGGCTGCAAAACTGAGCATTACTACTTCACGTTGAATTTGGTTTCCAAGTCCTCTAGCCAAAAAGTCTGGTCTCCTGTAGACTCTGCTACTTTGCAGAAGTGATTTGTGCAAAACCATGACTTTATGATTTTCCTGACACTAGCCTGATGGGTTGAAAGTGTTGACATTGTTATCTTCACAGTTTCTGTGTATGTGATTTTTCATTCCTTCATATTTATTATGCTGTTGTTTTGCAGATGCACAGAGGAATGTATTCGACAGTTGGTGAGTGGAGAGACAATACAATCTCTTGTTACTCTGACATCGAAGAATGACAATCGCGACATCTCCACTTACTCCATGTCTCTCCTCTTAAGGATTTCAAGAAACGCTAATTTCTGCCAGTACCTTGGACCCAATGGTGCCGTGGAACTATTCATTCGATCGTCCGAGATCCTTATGGAGCTGGCAATAAGTAAACGGAGACAAAAGAAACTTGGACAGCTCTTTCACGTTGTTAACGCTCTCTGTCGTTGCTGCCGTGGTAGCAGGAATCGCAAGACAATGCATGAGTTTGGCGGAATAAATCTTCTGGTGCAAGTTCTGAAGACGGATAAACTGGCGCCTGTGTATCATCGCGTGATTAGTGGTCTGGCCTGCTTTGTCTACTATGAGGAGGGTTTCGAGTCTCTGTTGCAGATGAATGTATTTGAGGTGCTTATTCAGCAGCTCTACCGATGTGTGCAGCCTAACCCAATCCAGAGTTCCGTAGCGCGGAGTGGTAGCGCTGACATCATGGATGACGATGATGAAGAGGAGGAAGAAGATGGTGATGCTGCTGCGATTGATGAGGCTGCAGGTTTTCAGGCTGGCGATGAGGAGATGGATTTCCGTGAAGAGCAGCGTCTAGAGTTTGAGGTCGTCGGCAAGAATGCTGACGCTGGCGAGCGTGACATATCGGCCGATGTAGCGGCACGCTGTTTTCCGGCTGGCGAAGAAGAGGTGAATTTTGCGGAAGAGCAGCGACGAGTAGAGTTTGAGTCGGTTGGCAAGGACGCGTTGGATGATGAAGTGACGGCGTTGACCAGCATGGAGGAAAAGCTGGAGATCGATGCAAAGCGGGGCACCAGTCTGCCGCGCTACAGCATCCACAGTCCAACGTACCAGGCTGTGCTGCAGGAACAGCGGCCAGAGGACACGGATGAGGTGAGGCCTCGTAACATGTGGGAAGGTATTGAGCTGTACGGAGGAGGTATAAGGTACATGTCGCCTCCCGTCACCGCCAACTCTCCTCTCAGATCCAGCTCCCTCGGGTCATCTCCGATCCGTGAGGTGTACAGTCCGCTGAGCATGAGTTCGCGTATGAGTTCAGAATCGACACCGTCGGGGGGATTGAGTCCACGATCCGACGATGTTAACCTGGACGTGGGTTGGTCACCATGCATCTCGGATGAATCTCGTCTGTCACCTGTACAGAGAGTGTTTGATCTGGCTGCGGTTTCATCTATTGCGGCTTATTCTCCTGGCTGCTCCAGCTACGACCTTCCAGGTAATGAGTCGGAATATTCCGCTTCCGTGTACTCTTCCGTTGATGCAAGGATGGAGATTGAGTTGGCAGGAGGAAAAGATGAGCATAATAAATCAGATTCTTCAAAGAGTTCAGAAGAAGGAGTTTTAACCGATGAAGGAATTGCTAGCATGAAAGGAATTCTATCTGAGGAGGGCATCGAACCGGTCGAATGCACATCAGCTGAGGAAAGAATCGTATCAGATGCCGCAAAAGATGGTGGGTTATCCACGTACTGTGGTCCGGTGTTTAAAAAGAATCGATTCTACGATCACATGTTGGTGAAGTACACGAATGTATTTGAAGATGACATCGCTCCAGCAACCACATCGGAAGAACAGACCAAGAAACCAGAAAAAAGGCAACGCAGCTTGAGTTTGGAGACGTTACGAAAAATCCGGAAAACCGTTGCTGGCGACATTTCAATGTCATCTAAGAGCTGTGTTGACCTCGAGCAACTGAGCGGTCAGTGCGTTCTGCCCACGTCGAGCACGTCGACTAAAGAGCAAATGTCACGTGAGAGCATTACCGCTTTTAACATCCTGCTCATCATGTCACGTGCGTACGATTTCGGCATTTCCAATAAGGCATTATGCAGCCGAAGAATCGTGCAAGGACTTCTCGATTACCTCGTACGAGCTGAGCCACCAACAGAGCGGGCGCTAGGACTTTTGCTACGCTTGACAGAAAATCATCTTTGTTTTGAAGTGCTCATAAAAAATGGCATGCCATCTCTCTTCAGTGAAGTTTTGAATCCAGGTCTTCCCACTGATTTACTGGATACAAAGAATAGGGATGGTAATAGCTCTGGTTCAATTGAGGACAAGGGAATTGAAAAGAGCGGAGAAGCCAGCTTTGTATCTGATGACGAAAAAGTGAAGATGACTCTTACGCAAAGGTTTTGCGTGTGCGAGAACCTCTACTGTAATTTGTCAACAGTTGCTCAAACCGAGTACGGCAAGACAGTTTTGGGTTATATGCTGAAGTACGGAAGCCAAAGTGAGAAGGAGCACTGTGTAGTCGAGTTGTGTCATATAATGAGGTTGGTCTCAGTTCTGATTGATAAAATAATGCTATTTTTTAACGTTGATTTTCTCATTTGTCGTGTAACGAATTTAAGAAATTCTCTTTGTGGCGGTTGTTGTGAAGATCAGTCAGATATTGACTTTCCTTTTGCAGATCTGTTAAGTTTCATATGATAGCATAATTTTATGGTCAAAAGTCCACTTCATGATTTAAATGTGCGTTGGTGACAACTTTTACAAGTTGCAGTACATACTACATGGTCATGGTACAAGTTTGTCCATTTCATCCAAGAGTTGAAAGTGCTGTTGTTTAATTTTCACTTTATGTATTGTATACCACTACACCTGGGTAGTGGGTACCAGTGGGTAGTGGGTACATTCTGTTCCTAAATTGGAGATAAGAAGTCATAGGCGCATACACAATTTTGTGCTCTCTAGATGTGGGTATCAATTGTCATAATTATGAAAGATAGTATATGAATAGTGTTAGCAGATGGCTCTGTTTTATTTGCATAGTGTGAAAGATAATAGTCACGTGTGCTTATGTTAGGTTTGTGTTTCTTTTTTCAGAAGCGACGCAATGAAAAAGCAGATTTTGTTGAAGATGGGAGGATTGAAACTGTTAATCGACCTACTTAGAAACCCACAGACAAATCTATTTCGTCCTGCTGCGAGATGGATCTGTTGCCTTGCCAGAGAACTGTCCATTGTCTACTCTCCCTGTAAATATAAACCTGCCGAAGAACAGACTTCTGTCGAACAAGTGAAAGCGTTTGATGTGACGAACGACGTTTCGTTTGTGTTTGAGAACGGCGTTTCCGTCGACGCAAATCGAGCGGAGATGGCGGAAAGTTCGCAAGTGTTTGCGGCGTTGCTGGAGGGACAGTTCGCCGAAGCAAAGATGTCGGTGATTCCAGTTTCACATACTTCGGCAGACGCGTTTCAGCTGCTGATCTACATAATACGTCGCGAATCCATAGCAGATGCGATCGTACGATTGAACAGACCGAAGGACGCCATCTCTGATTTGCTGCTGGAGGTCCTGCGATTGGCCAACCATTACCTCATGCCAGGCATCTGCGAAAGCGTTGGCTGTTACATATGCGACGAGTTTCTGAATGCAGACAATGTTGAGGAGGTGTTCAACATGTGCATCGTTCTTGGCTGTCCACTTACGCCATTCCAGTGTGTAACGTACATTCTTTGCAAACTACCTCTGCAACAGTGTGGCCAGGTGTTGGCCAACATCGTTGCAGCCAGCGACTGGGTCGAAGACTTTTTACGGCTGGTCACGGAGATCTTGTCAGAACGGCTGATTTGTATTAAAGAGCCGATCGGTTTAGTTTGCAGGAAAAAGTCAATCATATAGTATTTGTGCATATTAGCAAAAATCAATTGGGTGGATATATATAGCTGTGCACAAATAGGATTGGTGTCTGAATTGAATCTTTAACACTTTACCGACGTACATTCATAGGTTATTATATGTATGGGTAATTGCAGATCATGTACCAATTTCAGCCCATGGTTATTGTGATCACTTCAAGTAAAATTGGGCCAAAAGCAAAAACTTAGATGGGGCAAGGTCTAGATTATAGTCACTGCACTCTCTGGATCTGACTTATGACTTGAGTGACAGCTGTGTACATTTCAACAGAAACACTACGCTTCGCATGTTCATTATGTGTTATGTAAACTTTTTGTATGCAAATTATGTCAAACACAAGTTAAGTGTATCAACTGTACCTTGTTAAGGATGTTACTGTATCTGACTATTGCTGTACTACTGAACATTTGTTCTTCGAGTTATTTTGTAACCGAAAAAAGCAAATTGAGTTGTCTGAAAAATCCTTTTTCAGATGAAGTTATTGTTGATCACATCCTCTGTCCTTGCAAGCTCCCTCCTGGTTTTAGTAACAGGTATAACCTCTGAGATAGACCACATAGTTCTCAGTACCAGTCGTAGAATCGATTCTTTTTAAACACCGGACTACAATACATGGATAGCCTGCCGTCTTTTGCGTCTGATGCTATTATTTCCTCACATGCTGTGCCTTCAACCGGTTCGATGCCCTCCTCAGATAGCATTGTCATAACTTCAACTCACATATTTTGTACATACATCTACTAACATTATTTATTTATTTACTAACCAAATTTTGATATAGTGCCCCTTCAAGGTAACTACTCAAAAGTGCTCCCAGTCCAACCTCGGTCGAATAATACAAAGACAGTCTTAAGAGCAGCAAGAAATTAAGCAGAAAGACCAATTTAGGTATTTGATGAGTTCCACACGTCTTATATACCTACATGATCTTGCTGTTTGGAGAACAATCCTAGGAAAAGTCACGTGCAGAGTCAAGACCATATGCAAAGCAAACGACTACACCACTATCATCACAACGTGCCAACACATCTAACTTGCTGACGTTACAAAGTACCATTATCTGCTTTTTGTTGCAAAACAATTTACACTGAATGAATTGTATGGCAACTTGCAAATTTTCTCAGTAAATCACAACATCAATACAGAATCTGCTGGAACATTAGTTGACATAAGGCAAAGTTCACACATTTAATACACGAAAAACCACAAAAATCAAGCTGATTTTTTACTACAGTGTACCTCCATCTTCAATGAAAGCAGCTCCATTAATCCTGTAGATTGTAGACGATATGGCTACAATGTGCTACATGTACCATTAAGAAAGTCCTGTAGTACGATGAATGGTTCAATAACGTTAAAAATAATCTGACAATTTCATATCAAATACTGATAAACTGTATGAAACTAAAAATATATTCATTTACGACAACAGATAATGTACATATACATTTATCTATCGAGGTGATCCCTTAGATTTTAGGCTTGCATATGGGTATTGGCCTTAATACTGCTTGCCTTTGGTATACCATTGGCTGATGTCATGTGCATTAGACAATGGCACAATAGAAGTTGTAACTACAGTTATCTTGCCAAATAAATAACGGTGAAATGGAGCAAGGTCACAGAGAAGTACAGATTGGCACGAAGAATTTCTTACTCAATGTCTAACAACTGAATGTGATAAAAAAACAAATGAAGCAGCAGGCTTACAATGCCTGAAATGATTTTGCTATTAGCTTAACAATGGAAAATCAACTGCATATAAATAAATTCAAACAATAAATCAATATTATTTTTCAACAATGACTACAATTATAAATAACATTTGTGCTTGTGGTAATTTGTTTTCAAAAATGAACCACAGCAATTGTGGGTTGCAGCCAGTTACCTCTGTCTAAAAATGATATAAGTTGTCTGAATATTAAGGACATAATTATTACTGTCTGCTGATAGCAGAGATGATGTTTGATTTGTTTCTCACGTACCTTTAATAGATAATGAAATATACACAAAGACATATATTCACAATAATCAGACTTGTTAACGCGTGCATAATTTTTAAACAACTCAAACCTATAATGGCTACACATTTAAAATCATGCAGGACTCATAAAAATATATACATTCATATTTTGTGCAGAAAAATTTAGGCCTACCTAAATAGTAATTACATTGAATTTTTGGGAAAGTCTTAAGTTTATCACAGTTCTCACCTTCTTCTATCAGATTAAAAATAGGCTACTCAAATTCTGAACATCCAAAAATATCTCTTTGAAAAAAAGAATTTTGAAAGAAAAATACGAAACAAATCAGCATGGATCCTACGGATTCCAGAACGCTTATAGAGTTACAGGAAAAGGCGGCAGCCATTTTGATTCAATTCATTGACTTGATTGAAGACGCCATTTTCTTCTCCTTTTCGGTGAAATCGATTGGTCCAAGCACAAGATGGCTGTACAAAAAGAATATTGAAAAACACAGTTGACGTCATCCTACCAGCAATACTTCATGGTGCACATCAACTAAATCAACTAATGGAATGTTTTAGGCTCTTAGCAACACATGTAGTATTGTAATATACCAGGCATTTACACATAGCACCTTCTAAAGACTTGTATTTGTTTGTATCTTAGTGCTTGAGAGGCGCATACAAATGCGGAAGGCACAACATCAATGGCGGTATTGCAATGCATTGTATCCACGTATGATGTAGAATAATATAATACAGGTAATGTCAACGGCCTACATACAAACCTGACCTTTAAACTGGACTTGAAACGAACCTTATGGTACTTGCCTATACAATACAATACAACTGTACTTGATATTGCTCTCCTTCCAAAGTTCAAATGTGCACACACCCATAAGACTAAGCATTGTTTGGTGTGTACTGCAAGTAACTGCATGAATGGAAAAATAATAAGTGCCAGTATTGCATATATAACACTAAACGTTACTGGACAATAATTAGTAATTGTTCAAATTCTAACATGATTGGAAAGAAGTTTGTAAAGTTAAAACAATACATTTACCTGTAATTAATGTCACCCATGCCATTGACATCCAATTCATCTATAATTTCTTCAATGTCTTCATCAGTGATATGTATTCCAAGGCTCTGTAACAAATATATTCATAATAAATGGTTTAATTCACACAGATTTTAAATTCTACCATCCAAAAACAACTTAAATTAGGACAGTCTTACTTTCACGACAATTAGAGAAGAAAAAAGAAAACCATAGGCCATAGAAGAAGGGGCTAAATCAATTCACTGGCTTTAGGTATTTTAAAATAAATTTTATCATTTGAAAGTCTTTAGTTTGTGATGACGCTTATGTTTATATTGAGATGGCAGTGACTAGGCATTTGACTAAGCTGCAGAAATGTTAAATATATCACACATAATTATGTTTACATTGTGTTAGTATGTTAGTGAGTACTGAACTTCTAGGGCCAGAAATTTTCACGTATGATGATAACCTGAATGCCTTTGACAAAGTTCATCTTTGGCACAAGCATTGTATGCTCCGTATCGCTGAACAGAACTGCCGGTCGAATGCTGTGCTTCTCCATGTAGTTCTTCAGCTTCATTATTGGATGAATGTGCGCCTTTGGTCGATACGGAACGATGTCACCTCCATGATGCAGCTTCATTTCGGGCAACTGGTCCTTCACTTTCTTGAATATGTCCAGAAAGTCAGCGTTAACCTGTATGTCCTATCAACACGAGCAAATGATTATGTTGTATCCAGGTGTAATATATATTCAGTAGCAAAAACTAATGCATCAGCAAGATCCACACTGTAGAAGGCCCTGGCTAAAACCTAGAAAAGAGGGACCAACTCCAAGCCCGATCAGTGGCTAAATTAAATAAATCTACAAAAATCATGTGTGTTAAAATAACAGAACTGTGGTGTTCAGAGGTAATCATTTGCAGGCCATGGATGTTATGTTCTACGAATATTTAAGTAATTTATATAGCGCCCATTCAATGTTGAACAACAACTATGTTCATGTAAGAATTGTAAAATAATTTACACTACATTGAGGTCAGATCTACTGTGACAATAATAAGACTTACGGAGAAGTCTAGTTGATTGAGAACACAGTTTGGGTTGCGTGCAATGGCTGCACAGACAGCAAAGCAACCAGCGCTCTGCATTGGATTCTTGCCCATCTACAGAGCAAACCAGTAACATTAACAGTACACAAATGCAAGCATAGTAACAGTCTGTAAGCCGGTAATTCTATAGTTCAACACTGAAAGTGAAATTCACAGCAAGAGTTAGAAACATACACACCCACGCATGCATATGCACGCAGGCATACAAACAACTTAAAATAACAATATAAGGTTTTCGTACTTACTTACTTGCTTATATATAAGTAAGAAAATAAGTAAGTACGAAAACCTTATATTGACAGGGCATCTCGTAAGTTTATCAGAATGGCTCATAAGTTTATCAGAATGGCTCATAAGTTTATCAGAATGGCTCGTAAGTTTATCACAATGGCTCATAAGTTTATCAGAATGGCTCATCAGTTTATCAGAATGGCTCATAAGTTTATCAAAAACGTGCATGCTTACTAGAATGGCTCATAAGTTTATCAGAATGCTCCCTTATCTTGAGCAATCGGGCCTTCTACCTCCCCGACAATCTGGTTTTAGAGCTCACCACTCGACTGAAACTGCTCTTCTTTCTCTTCTTTCTGACATCTATTCTGCTATGGATAAATCACAGATTACTCTTCTGGCTCTTTTTGATGCATCTTCAGCATTTGATATGGTAGACCATGATATTCTACTACATCGTCTTGAAACTTCTTTTGGTCTTAGCGGTCTTCCTCTTCTTTGGTTTCGTTCATATCTTACTGATCGTACCCAAATGGTTATACTAGATGATTCTCGCACCTCATGGGTTCCTGTTAAATTTGGAGTTCCTCAAGGATCCGTACTGGGTCCACTTCTTTATATCTTGTTTACAGCTGATATTCCTCTTCTCTTTGCTAAGCACTCAGCCTCTGGTCACCTTTATGCTGATGATGTTCAAACTTTTGTTCATGGCTCCTCTTACCAACAACTTGCTCTCTGTCAGTCTATTGAATCTCTTTCTGCTGATCTCAATTCTTGGATGTCCTCAAATCGTCTGTCGCTTAACTCTTCCAAGACTCAGTTGATCTGGTTGGGCACTCGTCAACAGCTTAATAAGCTTGATTACGTTTTACTTGCCAAGCACTTTCCTCAATTTACTTTCGTGGCAAATGTCCGTGACCTTGGTGTTACTATTGACAATACTCTTTCCTTCTCTACACATATTGCTAATATTTCTCGGTCCAGCTTCTATCATCTACGTCGTTTACGTGCCATTCGGCGATCTCTCTCTTCGTCGATTTTTTCATCTATGGTCCACGCCTTCATCTGTTCCCGCATTGACTACTGTAACTCATTACTCATTGGGCTACCTAAACTCCGCCTTGCTCCTCTCCAATCGGTACTTAATGCATCTGCTCGCTTGATTGCTCGCCTCCCTCGTTTCTCTCACATTTCGGCTTTCATGACTGAACACCTTCACTGGCTTCCTCTGACTGCCCGGATTCAATATAAAATTCTTTTTCTCACCTATAAGATGTTTTTGGGTCTAGCGCCTCGCTACCTTTGTGATCTCATTAGGAAGCCTTTCTCAGCTACCGTTGGTCGTCCTCTCCGCTCTTTAGATCGTCATGATCTTCTTGTTCCACGATCTCGGACTGCCACAGCCCAACACCGCGCCTTTGCCTCTGTCTGCCCTTTACTGTGGAATGGCCTTCCTACTATTATTCGTGCTCAAATTTTATCTGGAGGCTTTACTTTTTCTGCCAGATGTCTCAAGACTTTTCTTTTTCCAGGAGTTTTTCGCACTGGGAGCGCCTCTGATTAGTTTGTGCTGTGAGAGGCGCTTTATAAATCCAAAAATAGAATAGAATAGAATAGAATAGAATAGAATAGAATAGAATGGCTCATCAGTTTATCAGAATGGCTCATAAGTTTATCAAAAATTTGCATAAGTTTACTAGAATGGCTCATAAGTGTATAGCCACATCAGACAACAGCACAAACCTTTAAGACCTTCAGGTTATCATTCAACTGCAGACCTTTCGCCAACAGAACCGCTGCCTCTGTAGTTAAGCGATTGTTGCTGTAAATGATCGTTAAAAAACAACCTCATTGTTATCACATTAGAACATTGGAAAGGTAATATGGCGATTAGCAAGTTGCAGTTAGAGATGAAGTTCTTGTTTCCAGTGAATATGAACAGCAGTGAGATCAGTGTAGCCATCACTATTGGAAGGCACCCACCATTATATTAAGAAGACAATCAGTCAACTAGACAGATACAGTCACGCATACATACATTGTACATACATTCAGGCATACATACATGCACGCACGCATGCATGCACACACCACACACACACACACAGATTAAACACTGTAAACTCAATCAGAAATGGAAAACCAGTACAAATTATAAATTAAACACTAAATCAGATGATGGCATATGGCATTAAAACACAAATAAATTACATTACTGAGAAAGGATTCGTTGAATTAACGAAATAAAAATAAACTGCAATATTCTAATCTTATCATTTAGGCCTACTATACCATAAAATTAATTCAATAAAACCACCAGTCACACTTACATAAACAATAGTAAAAGCAAAATCAACTGATAAACCTACGAAATATCAAGATCTTCGACGACAGAGTTTGCTTTTAGCGCCTCCCCTAAAGCCTTCGCGCCTTCAACGCCAAAACCATTCCACGACAAATTCAGCGTCTGAATCAGAACGTTTTGCTGCAAAATCAAACACCACAGAAAACTGAAGTTCATTCATTCATGCATGTATGCATGCATTCATTCATTCATTCATTCATTACGAGAATTGTATAGCGCCTCTTCATTGGACTACTCGGATGTGCTCCCAACCCCAGTGCAGCCAAATAAAACTGTCTTAAGATGAGAGAGGAATGACTGAGGAGTTTTAGGGAGGGAGCGAAACATCCAAGAGGATGCCATTCCAGGTCACGAGGCCTACCACAAAGAAGGCAAGTCTATGCATAGTGGAGGTACGAGTACAGCCTAATACACAGCAAACACTAAATAACTATGTTTGATATTGACCAATATATGGCATGTTATAATCAATATTTAGTCTTGAGATGTAACACCACTTCGTGTTAAGCAGGGCACCTCATTATTGGTTAACGAGTCCACATTCTATATAATTTCACCTATACATCACAAAACATATCGGTACAATTAATTACCTACTAATAGGTAAGGCTAGTCACTGACCTTGATTCCGTTGGCAATGGCAACGGCGCCTTTCCGACGGATGTTATTCCAGCTGAGGTCCAAGTGTCGGATGGAGCTGTTCTCAGCCAGCGCGGGAGCCAGTGCAATGCCACCGACCTCTCCCAGTCTATTATTTCTCAGATCAAGCTTTTCAAGATGTGAAGTACTCTGTGAAATGAGACAAAATTATCTAAACTGGAAACTTATGTAGTGCCTCTGCAATCCTCAAAATAGTAAATTTAATATAAAAAAATAAAAATAAATATACTAATAATAAATATAATAATAATAATCTAATCAAAAGTCTATGATTATCATAGATATTAAGATTTGCATATATAAATGTTGGAAATTCAGCACATTAAGGTCTTATACCACAAATTCTGTCTATGCCTAGAAAATATCTGGTTTACCATAATTGCTTCCGCAAGATATTCAGCCGCTCTGTCGTTGAGAAGATTTCCTACAAATGATCGTCAAAAACAAAATCGATTCAACAAAATTCTTAAGTTGATGATAATTACAACAGTGAGTCATCAAAAAAGACTAAAGACCAAATGCTTCACAAGCGAAGAAGAAGTCTGTATGAAATGAAAAATCGAAAACACTACCGGCCAACGTGAGATGAGTCAGCGTATTGTTGTGAAGAACAACTTCAATGAACTGCTGCGCAAATTCGACCCCCAGACGATTGCAACTCAAATCCTGCAATGGAAATAAACAAGAGAAATCTAAAATACTCTAGAGTCTAGAAAGACTGACCACAGTCGAATGCTAAGACTTTACTCAACCATTTAATGTCTCTTTACATTTCGTTCAATCGTAGTTTGACCAAGATTTTCAGCAGATTAAGATTTCTCACTTTGGTTAAAATGGTTTGAATGAGGAGTGGGAACGCTGACTGTGAGCAGTGGGAAAGCTGATGAAATTTTATTGGGAGCGTTCGTGTTTCCAGCGTTCCATGCATGGTAAATCAGTGGGAATGCAAGCCCAGAATTTCGAGAGAATGGGAGCGCCATTCCCACGCGTTCCCACCCACTTTAGACCCTGATTTCTCACTACATAGTCACTTGAAGCGATTGATAGTCTGTTTATCAGTCTAGTTTCTATCAGCTGAGTTATCTTCGAGCTGTCAGGCATTCTGTGTTCTCCTCCACAGTAACCTCAATGGTCCATACTTTATCTGCTCACGTTCCATCAATTACTGTAACTTGCTACTTGCTAGTCTTCCAAATTCTCATTTGTCTCCACTTTGGCTTTTCATGCTGGGAACGCCTCAGATTAGGCTACACTGGGAAAGTTGCTTTAGAAATGTGTAAGCATCATACAGTAATGGCACAATTACTGCAGAAGAAATTACTTTTATAAAAGAATAAAGCATATAATAGCTATGATCTGATTTCCATGTAAGTGTATATTGAATTCCATTTAATTTCAGTAATTTAATATTAATATTATTATTTTAACTATGATTGCAACAGTCATTTACAAAAAATAGCAATTAAAGTAATAAGTTTACAAGGTCAGTGATGTAGCAGTTTTCAGTCAGCATCTCGCAGACGTATCGTCCACCGTCGACATCCAACCAATTGTCCTCCAAGTTAAGCTTCAGAATAGAAGTATTTGTCTAAAAGAAATTAAAAAACTTTGCATATTATATACAATACATGTTGCTGTTTTTATCATTGGAGACTGACTTGTTCCATACACAACAAGAAACAAGGTACTGCCTCCTACATCATGAGTCAAGTATGCACATATCTAAAGCAAATCGAATTTTAAAAAAACCGATATCCAGGATAGATAACGCCAAACAAAGAGGTAAAGTAGAATAACATAATGGATTTTATTGTACCTGAAAACTGCACAATGTCGAACACAGCCTGAAAGAAGGAGTAGCCTAGAACAAGGCACCCAGATGAACATTGTTTAAGTTTCATCAGTTGCAAGAACATTACAATGATTAAAATAACACACTGATTCCTTTTTGCAAATTTATTAGAAACAATCTTTGCAATGATTTATAAATAATTCACTATATAACTGAGCGTTTTATCAGTTCAACAGCCAAGAAGGCAGAAGACAAAAAACCCAGAATAATCTACGAAGAAAAGATAACAATAAAGGAGAAGTTTCAACTGAGCAACTCACTACAAGAGCCACGGCGAGTGGTTTCATTCCTTCTGCACCAAGACCATGGTGTTTCAGGTCGAGACTGGTGTCGTTGAGATGCCGTAGGAAATACGACACCGGAATCACACCTTGGTCTTTGCATGCCTCCAAATAAATCATCCGTGCGGGAACATCGTGTTTCACGCTCTTCTCAGCTAAACCAAAAGAAACGAATGCAGGTCAAAGAGACAGGAGCAACATATAACAACAATCATGCCATGAGAATTCACAGTAGTTGTTTCAGATGTGCGTGCATGATTGATTAATTTACTGATTGATTGATCGATTAATTGAATTTATTATGTATGAATTGATGAATGTATTTATTCGTGGATGCATCAAGACACTTAGTACCTTCTATATGTCTCTAACAGTTGCTGTACACAAGCCTACCCAAGCTAAACGCAGTATTAATTCTGACTCTACATATGATCAAGGTACACATCCAGAAAATAGTTTCTCACTCTGGAATCTAAAATTAATTGTCACAACACCATCATATCTTATTACACTGAAAGAGCTTTATGGAAATCAGAACCCCTCTCTGCTTTATACCCTTATTTACTGAAGGATATGCCACAATTTGGATTATGCGATTACATTAACTGTAGTTACTCAAGTAAGTAAGTAAGTAAGTAAGTAGCAAGCAAGTAAGTAAGTAAGTAAGTAAGTAAGTAAGTAACTAAGTAGCTTTATTTACATCTGACATTTTTCTTGCATTCAACTTTTGGAAAGCCAAGTGGTTGCTTCCCTGCGACCAACCTGGTGGTTCTGCTTCCAAATCCGTATCCCATCCATCTTCTCCATAGATATCCGATCCACCAAAGTCCAAAAAGTCTGACGGAGCTCTCCTGCTCAAGTCGTCATCATCACTATCACCCTCAGCATATTTGTCTGTGACTTGATCGTCTGTCAAATCGTCTCGTTGCACCAAAGTCTTCGTATGTCTCGTCCTATGACCACTTCGTGATAATGTCTGCATGCAAACACAAATCATTGGTGTTTTCCACAAACAGTAACAATATTATTAACAGAATGAATCAATGCATGAACAAACTCCGTCAAGAATCCAGTTATCTGCAAGTGTGATTGACATTAATATAACGTAACTTAAACAGCAATCAAATCAGAGGTGCTCTCAGCTGTAGCTACTTAAGTGATGTTAAATGTCATTGGCATTAAGAACAGAAATACATCATAAAACAACAGATTGCACAGTGAAATAGTAGACCAGAAAAGGTCACAAATAGCAGAACAATCTGATCACAAGGAGTCCAACCATCCATCAACAGCTGAAAGATGGCATAATTTTCAGAGTTTCTGGACCTAGTGGCATCGAAAGGTAATGCATCGTTTTGCTCGCTTCACAAAAGCACAGATCAGAATCTAATCTTTGTTTTGTTTCCATTTCAGTCTAGACTGTAGACAGAACCAATTCTCATGATGCTGTTCGTGTATGTGTTGCAGATACGACAGAATGTTCACACTAGATTCAGTGATCAGGTTTACCCTTATAATTGATGGTGATTTTTCATTGAAGTGCAGCAATACTTGAAATATTATTCAATTATACTACTCAATTCCACACTTCATGCATTGATGACAACTTGAAAAAGTGTCGAAAATGGTGTTTAAATTATCATTGTCCAAAACTTTTAAAAATGTAAACAAGCTTTTCAGAACAGAGTTACACAGCTATCCAAACATACTTTTCTGCTTGATGCTGTGTTTATGCGACTTGTTGGTCTGCTTTGGCTGGGGGTTACTGTGCCAGTGCGGGAACGAATGCTGGCTGAAGCAGATGTCTGACGTGACTTTGTTTCCGACTCTGGCATTCTGCAAGCATTATCAGTATCTTCACAACGTGATATCTAGCATGATACCAAGATATATGATACTTCACAGAATGATTTCTAGTATGATACTATGATATATGATACTTCACGACAGATTAGTAAGGCGAACACAGCGTTGCTAAGGACTCGAGCACCCCGTCAATTCTTCACGAAATGCAACGCGTTTGACATTATCAACATGATTGGGTATCGTATTCGTTATAAGCAGTATATTAGCATGCATTACTCGATATTCAATCGACATTTAATCACCTGTCAGAATAATTAACTGTCAGTAGCAAAGAAATACGATACGCATGCAATTATAACTTGACGTATATGAAGCTGATATCTAATGTTTACATTTACAGGAGACGTTATATCGTGTCATGCACTTGATGACGCATTAATAAAATTATATAGGGACCTTCTAGCGACGTCGAGCGATTGATTGTCCGACGAAAATAGCCTAATGTTAGTCTTCGAAGTCTTTGATAATTCCGGTACTACAGTAAAAATAAATAAACGTACCTGATTGCTTTCTATTTATGATCGTAATAACAGTAACTGTTGTTATAGTTGGCTTTGATTATAATTATTATCGAGATTTCTACAGCTCCAAAAGTAGGATACTTTGGAGCTGTAGGAGAACAGCAGCGCTTATTATATTCGCATTCGCCTTCTTAATCAGAACCAATAGGCAGTTGTACGGTTGAAGCACAGAATAGTGGTTGTAGGACCTAAATCGGCTCCATGGCAAGATCGATCTACCGTAAGCCCTGGCGACGATGTCAAGTTGGCCTTAATTGCACCATGCACCCTGCGTAGGCCTAATCCAGGGCTTAAAGTGTGACAGGACGGTCATGGACGGCGTCCTGGCACTTATTTGGCCAGCACACCTGAAAATGTAAGGGGTGTCCTGGAACTTCTTTTGGAAATGTAAGGGGCGTCCAGACACTTTTTTTTACACTTTTAGCAATAGTGGCAACCACATACAACCTGTCCACATACAACCTGTGCAAGTCACGAAAAGGATACAAATATAAGCAGAAACCTTGATCAGTAAAAATTTAATTGAACAACACGCAGTTAAATTCCGCATTACAGACAGTCTGAAACAGGCAAACACAAAGTCAGGTTCTAAATGCAAAAACAAAAATAATGCTCATGGTTTATATCAAGTATTTTTAAGAATAGATGTTAGAATCAGGGTTGCAAGATTTTGAAAAACTTTGTCACGAGACCACGTAAAAAAGGTCGCCCAAATCGCAAGATAAACAGCTAGCGGCTCATGAACACGTTTATTGCGAAAAAGAGGCAGTACAACAGCCAAGCAATATGAAATATAAAATGAAAGGGAAACACAGAATATAATTGTAAAAATTCATGAAGACATTGACAACCTTGTTTTTAAATACAGTAAATATACATAGGCTTGTTATGGTTTATTGGTTACATAAAATTACACAATGACAGTAGCTTAAAGCTGCTGTGCTAGCACATAATCAAGGTCATCATTGTGATGCATCGTTCCAACGCTCTCAGGTGGCCCTGGCAAGCGGGACCTTCAGTCCCTTTTGGGTCCCTGCGTTAACCAACATATTCTACGAATTTGATGTCATTACGTCCTGTAATGAGTTGGTTGCAAAATATAAAGTGTTATGTTATGTAAAAAATATATTTATATAATTAAAATCATGACTGTGTGCTTCAGTGTGCGCAACTGCGCACCTTGGTTTTTGTGTGCCCCGTCTCACGTGTGGGCACAGACACACATGCACAGATTAGAGAAATTGAATGTATCTCTTACAATATTATCTATTCAGAGGCACTCTCAGCGTGACAGTCCCCGAGGAAATGAGAAAGTCTTCCAAGTCTTAAATATATCACTTATTGAGTTTTCATAAAATATAAAACACTGGAAAATGCTGGCAAACGTTTAAATACTGTACAAAAACTTTTATCACAACAGAATAACATAAATATATGGTAGTCCTACAATGAACGTTTGTGAAAGCCCCAGGCAAAAGAAAGGTTTCGGACTGCAATTTCTCTCTGTGCAACATCGACTGCACCGGTTATGTATGCCAAGCAGGCACCAGCACATGGACTTGGCAGATCATGTTCATCACCTCCATCACCACCGAAAGGACCGTAAACGTTGCCATAGTTTGTGGTGAACGCCAGCTGGTCAATCATTACCCCTGCGCGTGCAGTTATGGATATTATTCGCTCGCCAAAACCGAGATGGAATTCACCGTCTTCGTATCCATATCCTGCCGCTCCATGAAGGACAGGCAGTCCGACGTTGTAAAATACTTCAATACCTAAATGAGAAAAAATTCTGATAATGTCAATCTGGTACATTTGCTGAACATTCAGTAGTTTCAAGGCATAAACTGAGCCGAAATAATTATTGCAGTACAATTTTTGCCAATTCTTGCATGTTTCATATGACATTTCTTATGATTATTCAAAATTTTGTTTACGTAAAGCACAAACAAGTTTAAGCCAACTTCGCTCCAGAAATTCTCATCTGACTATTTTGGAAGACTTCTTGGCTGCAATTCCAATGCATATATGAAGAGAAACAAACCTCCAACTACATGAATGGAATGCCACATTCGAGTGTAGATCTTCATACCAGTCACAAAAATGTGCTGCCCATCATGAACGAGATTTCCATCATCGAAAGCTTCAGCTTCTTCTGACAAGAAAGGAGGGTCAGTTGCCAGTTCCTGAGTCTTTTCATACTGAACTACAAAGTATAATAGTCACAAGTGTTAATAATGTTAACAGCTTTTATGCATCACAAAAATTAAGGACCTATCAAAAGCATATCTGGACCACACACTGTTACAGACACAGCAGAGATGTAATCATTCATATCATCATTGTCAGTGCAACACAAACCAGAAATTTATGCGTGCAAAAAACTCGCCAGGTGACTTTTCCTGATCAATGTCAACATGAGGTTCATTGATTGATTTGTTAATTGACATGTACAATCAGCTTCAACATATAAGAGGTGTAAATAAGAATGACTGACACAAACGAACTGTAACTTAAGGCTATATAAGCACAACATTGCTGCTGGTTAATGAGTCAGCTGAAAACAGGTAAATAGACCTCCTAAAGACTCGGCTGGCACGTTTACAAAATAAACGCATGAAACCATTGCATGCACTTGACTTTTTATATAAAGAAATTTACAGTGAAGCACAGAGTTGATAGTACAGATTATATATTGTTCATGCTTTTATTTGCTGTTGATTTGACTACTGCAACTCACTATTTGCTGGGCTTCCCAAAGTTCGCTTATCCTCCCTTCAGTCAGTTATGTCAGACTCATTGCTCGTCTACCTCACTATTCCCATACCTGTAGACATGACTGATGTTCTTCACTGGCTTCTTGTTGCCTCTCATATCCAATTCAAGATACTGTTCTTAGTTTCAAAAACTCAAACTGGACAAGCTCCTAAATACCTTTGTGACTTGATGCACAAACCCCTCTCTGCAGTTTCTTCCCACCCTCTCCTGTCCGCTGATTGATTTGATCTCTTGGTTCAAAGGGCAAGGACTGCCATGGCCCAACACCACGCCTTTGCCATTGTAGACCCTTCTATGTGGAATGACCTCCCTCCCACTATCCGTAGTAAGATTTTATTTGGGGTGTCATCTTCAGCCCTTCACTACTTGAAGTCTTTTTTATTTCCTCAGGGCTGTCACGCTGAGAGCGCCTCTGAATAGCTAGTCTGTAAGAGTCGCTTTATAAATGAGCACTTATATACAATACAATACAATAGCAGAGGATGGTGTAATAATAATAATAATAATAATAATAATAAATTTTGGTCGTCGGCTGTCGAGGATCTCTGGAGATTTGCGCGAAACAGGATATCTGTTCCAGAAGATCTCAATTACAATCCAACGCTTCAACGCAGTTGCCTACCAGGGCACCTTATCTGGATTGCCCGGGGCCACGGTCCGGCAGCCATAAGAAAACCGAAATTGATCTTTGAAATCTTCATCGAAAACTAAAACTTTCATTACTAACCTTCTATAATAATAATAATAATAACTAGTGGTAGCATTAGTAGTAGTAGTAAAAATAATAATGGTGAATAATAATGATCCACAAGTAGCCAATCACAATGCAATTTAAACTGTGTCACTCACGAAGCAAAATTCTGGGAGGATTATTAAAATGAACAGACACTGAGAGTGAAAAAGTTATATCTAAGTTTGATTGACAGACTGATAGCTGCAGAATTTCTTAAACCAACACGGACGGAATACCATGTCGATGGGCGAGAACTTTTGACAAGGAATTGTTTCAACTTGGTTATTGCATGAGTACCATGGCACTGTGGTTCAGCCTCGTCAGGTCACGTAAGGTGAGGCCAGTTCTCCAGGGCTTTTCTCCAGGAATGTTTAAAACTGCACAATGTCTTCTTTCCATTCCATCCTGAGCATCCTCCATGGTAAAGTTTCCTCTTACTGATTTTTCTTATGACTTTTTGCTTGTCTCGTTCATGACCCTTCCATTTATTTTACGATGTCTCTTCTACTCCGGATGTTTCTGATGACTTTTTCAGTATATTATTATATTATGATGTTCATTCCTTCCATGAAAATCATAAAATGTCAATAATAATAACGAACGACAACAACCTTTTTGTGTGGCAATGGCCATTTTTTTACTACTTCTAACTGCACAGAAGTGCGTTTACAACTGCACACATCCGTTCAGAACTGCACATTTTGTCACGAACTGCATGTTAAAAAAGCCTTGCAGCACTCTGCGACTAAGTTGTAATAACAGGTTTTCAGCAGTGAAGGCAAATTTGTGAAAGACTGCACTAAATACAACTTACCCATACAACGACGAGGATGCTTCCAAAACTTCAGCTCTCTGCTGGATACTTCAGAAGACATGACTCGATTCAGCAATTTTAAGCATTCTGGTGAACTCGTAATCCAGTTTGATGCTTTCAATGATTCGAGCACCGACACTGGCAAAATCATCAGACGAACGCCACGTGACAGCAGCACCGGCAGATGTTCATGATTTACCTCAGGCTTGGCTTCAACAAACCGCAAAATTGCTTTGAGAATCTTCTCTTCTTGCTCCACTTTACAGCCACAGAAGCCATTTTCCAGTAAAGTCAGCTCATTCTTCTCCAGAAATCCGAGCAGCTGCTCGACTGACAACTGAAGAAAGATTTCTTGCTGGACAATCTCGTCAAAGTGTGACATCATGAAAAAATTAGTGTTTTGCTGCAATTCAAATTTGTCAAGCGCGACAGCAAGCTCAAGAACATCGACACAGTTGTCAATAGAAAGATTACTCTGGAGGTAGGTACAGCAGGCACCAATAACCGTATCAATGCACAGAAAATTAGCAGCAGATAAAAGATCCTGAATATTATCAGGTGTAATATTCAGACTACCACAATAAGCAAACTCTATGAGTAATCGAATGGCATTGCCACTTACATGATCATCTGGCAGACTGAATTCGTCACATCCAGCATCACTCATGTCACTATTAAAAAGGGTTTTAAAATATCTGCTGAAAGCTGAAAGGACACTTCTGTGTGCTCTCACACTGACATCGTTAACCTTGATTGTGACATCCAAAAACTGGTCTTCTTTCCATTGATTGTGAAGTTCAACTAAGATGCGAGCAGGGTGAGATGAGTCATCATATTTGTACAATTCATCCACAACAGGAGGTGTAACAGGCTGGGGTTCATTTGGTTCTTTCGGTTGGTCTATATCTTCACGATGTCTGAATGGGAAACCCCTCCTTGCCATCTGAAGCACAGGAAAGAAAAACTTTTACAAAATGAAAATACTAATCCTGAGAACACAAACCTAGTTATCAGAACATCATGCCGGTTTCAGAATACGAAAGATACTGGCCATAATTATGTCATCCTAAATAATCTGACAGAACAATACCAAAAGTCATAACCAGAAACAGAATCGTAACCCTTGAAATCCTGAGCTTCCACCGATTCAATACATTATACACAATGAACAAAAAGGACTTTTGAACACCAGTGTAGCTGAACTTCATGCTCTTCTATGTTGGAAGTTCCCCTTTTCAGTACTGCATCTCAAACGCTTGACATTAACTGGGCATACTCACCATCATTTTCAAACGGCGGTAAGATTTGGTGGTAATATGGCTACTGTTGTTTTTTAAATTTTCAAGCAAATGCTAACAGTTTTGACAGAATTATGAAACTTTTTCATGGGGTCTATTTTTCATCGAGATATAGTGTAGAGTCATATGTCCAATCACGCCATTTCGACATGTTGTACTGCAATCATGAATCAGCAAGGACAGCACAAGAAATGTCAAGAACAGCTAAAAGCTTATACTAACCTTTGACCCCTCGTAAATTCATGATTAGGCCTATTATTCAATATAATTTACTCGACTCATGAGAATCAAACTTATGAATGTGGATCGTTAATAAGCTACTGATACTAATAATTACTCAATGAAGATGTGGCACGAAAGAACTGGCAGGACACTATCAAAGATGACTTGAGATGTCTGGAGATGTCATGGGAGAAGGCTGGAAAACTGGCAATGGACAGGGACGAGTGGAGGAAGTGCGTTGCCCGATATGCAGACCTGCACGGGAAGGACTAAGTACTAAGTAGGCTAATGAAGGTATAGTATTGGCGAGAGCGTGCACCCTTACCATTGCCTTACTACTTTACATATTACATTCCGAAAATTCTCCAAATATTTTCATTCTTACTTTCTGTCCCATTTCTATGTTTCTGGAGCTTTCCGTCTAATCTTTGAAGTCCACCGTATTCTTCCTAAATGGTTATGTATCAGATAAACATCCAACTAGCGAATACCGGACATAGAAAGCCGATATGCAGATGGCCAGAGCCTTCTATTACTTCTATTACTCAGTAATAGAAGGCTCTGCAGATGGCTTTATACAAAACATAACATGATTTGTATCATACATAAAGACAGCGTCATGGGGTTTACCCAGGGCCAGCGACGTATTATTGGGTTTACCCCAAGTGCCGACTCGGAATATGCCGAAAGAGATTAAACTTCAAAATTATCTTAATCGCTTAAAATAGTTTTCTATCATGCGTTCTATGTGCCGAAAAATAGTGCTTGTAAACCCGCATCACCGAATAGCAGTCTTAGCAGAAGTGAATCGAATGCAAAATCGGTTGAACCACCAAAAGCTGTTTCCAACAAGCGTTCGGTTTTTCCTCGGACTATTATTACATTAATAATAAGCTATTAATAGACCATGGCTGTAGGCATTCATTCGTTTGGACATTTATATAGCGCTTCTTTAAGTAAAAGAAACTACTCAGAGGCGCTCTCGATTCCAGCGTGCCCAAAAAGAACAGTTTTAAGTTTAGCAAGGAACGATCCTGGTGTCCCAGGGTGTAGGCGCAGCTCAAAAGGAAGGCAATCCCAGGCATGGTAGGCTGCCACAGAACGTAAACGAAACAAACAATAGGGCCTATAGCCTAGGCCTAACTAAGAACGAAAACGTTTGATGATGATGATGATGATGACGACAACGACGACGACGACGATGATGGTGATGATGATGATGATGATGATGAGGAGGAGGAGGAGGAGGAGGAGGAGGAGAATCGAGAAGATAAGGAGGAAAGGGTGGATCGAGGTGAAGTAAAAGCGGGAGGTCGAGACAATGGAGAATGATGATGTTGATATTGGCATTGTTTTCTATTTCGTGGTTGTTGTTGCTGATACTGCTGCTGCTGATGATGATGATGATGATGATGACGAAGACGATGACGACGGCGTTTTTAAACGCCAGTCTGTCCGACTCTGTCGTTATTCATTCTGACGTTGCATGCATTAGACTTTTAATCGGGTGCATCAGATTTCTGCAGTCATTCAAACGCCATCAAGTCCACCGAAAATGACGGTTCGTTGGTTCAGATATTAGGACATGATTCGACCGACGATGTTCAGAACATGTGCTATTATAATTAGACCTGCCAGAGTATAAATTCTAGTCTTCTTATGGACACACATTGTATGTGCTCTGCAGGTGGGTAGTCCTATTATAGGCTACGTATGCAAATACACCTGTGTTGGTGCGTCTCTGAGCGCGTGCGAGCGTGCGCTAGGGCGGATCCAGAGTTTTAGCACGAAGTCCACGTGGCGAGCGAGAAGGGGGTAGGGTGTCTGCAATGAGGCGAACCCATAGGCCTATTGTGTTCCAAATCAAAGCAAAGCCCTTCTTGGTAGGGGTCAGCGAGGTGATGCTCCCTAGAGCTCATATTTCTAATTGGAGTAATTTCAGGATAATTTTTTCTCAATTGCCTTAATGTCGTTCAACGTTGTATTTTTTACATTGTACCTTAGTCCATATTTTACAGCCTACAGGTCATGAAGTGCTGCGTTCTGCACAGTCAACTGAACAGTGGCATAATCTCGTCCTTGAATACAACGAGGAGACTATTGTGTGTATAGACCTATTCAGTAGACCTGCCGAGAGAAAAACTAATCTGATGCGGTGAATGGAAGGTTTAGATCAGTGCTGTCCAACCTTTTTTACACTGAGGGCCACCAAAGAACTTTTCTTGAAGCCGAGGGCCGCACCGGTGAATTCAAAGGCAACAATTTTTTTCATTAAATGTAACTTGTTCAAGCTGTATCAAATTTACTAAAGAATAATCATAACGAATGCATCGTGGGAACTTGATTTTGTATTCACATTGTCATATAACTCAACAACTTATAGCCATTAGTTGGTCTATGACTTGTTTTTCTTTATTTTCACAAAAATCGAAAAATTTCACTAGCTTAGGCGGGCCACTTAAAAACAGCTCGCGGGCCGCATGCGGCCCGCGGGCCGCAGGTTGGACAGCACTGGTTTAGATGAATCATAAATTGAGATAAATTTTCTAATAAAAAAACGACGCAATCTTTTAAGTTCGTAACTGATGTGCATATATATATATATATATATATATATATATAGCCTATAGGCTATGTATATATAGGCCTATGTATATTAGGCCTATATATTTATATATGCACACACGCGCGCGCACACAGACGTAGGCTATGTATCTTATATAATATATATTATTGTGTGGTATTGTGATCGGGCATTTATAAATTACCTCTATTATGCTCTATAGCAGGTGAACCGTTCAGAAGCGCTCCCAGTGCACAAAGCCTCACGAGCCGAAACAGGTAAAGGACATTTCCCACTGGACATACTCCGCCAAGACAAATTTCCTCCGGACAGTTACCACCCCGGACGTTTCCCCTGAAATAGGACATACCCCCCGCATATAGACAGAGCGCATAATGTGTGTCTACAAAGGTAGACTATATATTTGAACAGATTTTAATTAACGAACTTTAGGCCTAAGTAGGCTATTGATAAATTAATTGCAAGGTAGGCCCAAGATAGATCTGATGCCGTCAAAGCATCCGTTTTGGAACATAACGTGCGAATAGCTTCACTGTATTAGCTCAGACTCCGATCAATAATAAGGCTACCACCTCAATTGTAGGCTACGGTAGCCTACAATTGGAGTGTAGGACATTAGCCCCCCCCCAACAAAAGCCCCCCGGACATAAGCCCCCCGGGCATTAGCCCCCCGGACAAAAGCCCCCCCCCCAATTTTGGCTAGGACATTAGCCCCCCGGACAAAAGCCCCCCTTCTTGTGCAAATCATCGATTAGTGCCGTAACTGATGACTTGTCACTGGCATTCGCATGCATACGAAACTTCCTAGTGTCATTTAGGTCCTAATTGTGTGAGTAGGCCTATAGAATTGTATTCGATATGAACGACAGGGAATCGTAGGCCTATGTAGGGCCTATACAGCCTATTTGTTTAGTGTGCTGCAAGCAAGGTTTGTTAACGTTAGTTAGGCTACGTTTCAGCTTCGTAGGCTTATTAGCGTCGTGTGTCAATTCAAAATTGGAATCAATAGACCTACATTGGAGAAATGAACGACTGGGAATGGTATGCAGTAACTAGGGCCTACTTGTTAGTGTCAGCTTTTGCTACAACGAAGGTTTGTTAACGTCAGTTAACTACGTCTGAGCTTCGTAGACTTATCAGCGTCGTTTCCATTTAAACTTAGATTAGACTTTACACAATGAGTTGTTCTACAATAAATTGTAGAACAACTCATTGTGTAAATTGCATTAACTGCAATTAATGCCTTGAAATGTTTTATTATTATGCATATTAAACCTTAAATAATTAACTTAGCATATTCTTACAATGTTATACTAATGTGCAATGTATGACTGGGTGGGGGGCTAATGTCCTATCTCCGGGGGGGCTTATGTCCGGGGGGCTTTTGTCCGGGGGGGGCTTATGTCCGGGAGGCTTTTGTCCGGGGGGCTTTTGTCCGGGGGGCTTTTGTCCGGGGGGGGGGGCTAATGTCCGTTCCCCTACAATTGAGGTGGTAGCCTGGCTACCTAGGAGTAAGAACCTAAAACAAACAATCATCGCTCCTATGTTTGATCCAAAGCATCGGTTCCGAATGTCACACGGCCTTGTTTATTTTATACATTTTATGATTTTTATCGATTCAGATGATTCCAATTATACTTTGTGATCGTTTACATCAATGCATCCGTTTTAAACATAACGTGTGAAATTGTCCTGGGGTAAATGTCCTAATCAAAATGGGGTTACGTACGGACTTTGGGGGGGAGGGTAATTATTCGGGGGCATATGTAAGGGTGAATATGTCCACCGGAAATGTCTGTTTCCCCAAATCTTGCCACTGAACAGGACCACGATTTTTCTTCAACAAGCTGCTACCTACGTCTATTATACCGTGTACCAGTTTCGCATGTTCATTCTGAGAATTTATATATCGCCTCTTCGGGATAGCTACTCAGAGGCGCTCTCGTGCGCTGACCTATGATAACAATAGATGCAGCAATTAAAAGAATAATGCACAATAAACTAAGCTCACTACACATAGGCTACTAATATATTTATTTGGACCTTTATGCACGAGGTACAAAGATTCACACCCGAAACTCATTTATTTCCTTTTCCTGTTTTCAATTGCAGCCATAATATTTTAAACGATGCCTCTGGAGTCTGGAGTCGATTGATGAAACGATATCACGCGTGTCAGTCGCTTGAGGGAGGGAGGGAGGGCAAACAGATGACAGGGTAATGGTCTGTCGGTGCAGAAGCATAATTCAACGGGAGTGTGTGTGGGGGGGCATGGGAGCGCAGGAGGAAGGGACTGATTGCTTCCGGTGGCCCGGTCGGCGGCGGCGGGGTGGGGCCGTGGGGGGGGGGGGGGGGGGTGATGGTCTGACCCGGCGGATGACGGGACAATTGGATTCCGGAAATGATCGCTCGTTGAATTGCATGGTCTTAATTATTTGCACAGACGAACAGCTGCTGCTGATGCTGCTGCTGCAGGTGTCATCATTATCTGGAGGTCATCGGGAGGTCATAGGATGATTTATGACGACGACCCACTCCCATCGTCAACCATCACTCCCCCCCCCACCCACCCCCACCCCTCCATGGTCCATACCCATAACGAGGGCAAATAGTAATTATGCTTTCGTGAAGAAGATCTGTCTCTCTCTCTTTCGACCCATGATGCATTTGGGTTTGTAGGTCGATGGTTGTGGGTCTGTAATATACAATATATGATCCCGTCGTCTATGTATATATGTATATATGATTATATATGTATATATAATTATACATGTATATATAAATTATGTGGGTCATGGAACTGCGTTGAAGTTTGGTCACATCGACCTAAAAGCCTCTACTGCTGCTATCGTTATAAGTATAGGCTAGCCTAAGACAGGTTTCTAAATTTACACGCAGATTAGTTTGATCTATGTGCTGACAAGCGCCGGTAGGCTTAAAATGAACGAAATTTTTGCGAGTGCATGGCTGCATGCTCTGGTGTATATGGGCCTACCGTATACAACGGTATATAGGCCTATTAAAATATAGGTTCCGAATACGGCAGGTGTGCATTCTAAATGCAAGGTGTATGGCCTACTATAATGTAATATGTATGTGTGCGTGTGCAACACCCTGCTGATTGCTGAATATAATATACGGAGGCGCACTGACCCACACGACTTCAGGCCACACGTGCCATGGTCTGAGACAGCTCCGTGTGAAGTTCATCATTATATCCAGTGGAAAACTCTCTGGAAGCGATGATTCCAAATAATCAATGGCGACCTTTCCACCTCCGAAGCAGTATACCTTCAAGAGACAAGAGGACATAATGCCAATCTGTGTTTTCACATCTTGGTGGCCACACTTGATGGGGTAGAGATATTTGATGAGCATAGGCGTAGGCCTACATGAGGTTTCAGAAGTGGGGGCACTGGGGGGAGGCAAAGTTTGAACTTCTGCCCGAAAAATTTATACGGCCAAAAAGATGACGACTTTTTTGCCCGAAAAATCAGACTTGCCAGAAAGTTGACGACCTTTTTTTTAGTCGAACGGGACTATTTTTGCCCGAAAAATCAGACTTTCCCGAAAGTTGGGGGGGGCATTTGCCTCCTCTGGACCCCCGCTTCGTACGCCTATGTTGATGAGGTAGAGATATTTGATGAGGTAGAGATATTTGATGAGGTAGAGACATTTGATGAGGCAGAGACATTTGATGAGGTAGAGACATTTGATGAGGTAGAGACATTTTATGAGGTAGAGACATTTGATGGGGTAGAGACCGGCGAAATGTCAGTTTTGCATGGTAAAAATTACACAAAATGCAGAATTTTACACAGCCGAGTTCACTAGAGGTCGATGGCGGAAGACTGTTTTTAAAGTAGACTTAACCATTCATGCACCAAAGTACCGTGTAGTATATGCAATGAAAATCCTATACTCTTGGTCGGTGAAGGGTTAACGAGGAATTTGATCTTTCACAGCAATTTTCAACTGAAGCGTTGAGCTCAGAACTCGTCATCAACGACACCCTCCTCAGCAACTGTTCTGACTCCTCTGGTCTCTATGGCAACCGCCAACCGGTGTTGCTTCCCTCTTTTAACCGAAGATCGCGCTCTATGGACAACTACTCTGTATATGTATATATATACACTGTGTCCGGAAAAATTCCAAGGCTCTAATATATGAATGAAAAAACTATAGTAGATAATAATCAATTAGACAATTTTAAAACCTTTTTGATCCGTACATAATTACCAACAAACAGTCCGAACTTAAATCCTGTAGATTATAAAATTTGGGGAGTAATGCAGGAGAAAGTATACAAGACAAAGGTTAGAAACATCGAAGAATTCCGCGAGCGAATTGTTAATGCTTGGGATGAACTTAATCAACTGGTCGTCGATGCTGCTGTTAGTCAGTGGCGTGTACGTCTCGAAGCATGCGTGGAAGCCAATGGCGGACATTTCGAACATAAATTATAGTTCCATAATATTTCAGGATTAAACTGTTTCTGGAATTTTAAAAATCTACTAATGTTTACTAAATTTTTTATATTTACCGTAAAGCCTTGGAATTTTTCCGGACACAGTGTATATGTAGTGATTGTAGTCTATGCATAATGATATATATATAGCCTATATATAGCCTATAATTATATATAGTCTATGCATCATTTATATATGTAATTAATTATCTATGGAGACTGCATGCATATAGGTGTCGTATACAGTTACTGTAATACAATCATGTATAGTTGTATACATACACTATTACGACGCTGCTTGATATAATAGAGAAGCATGATACTCAATAACACGCGTTGGTCTACTGTGCGTGCTGAGAGGTTGGTTGTAATTGATTTAAAAGTCTTAGCGGGAGTCCAAAACCGATAAAATCTCCTCATCTCTCGAACCTTCGGGACCGAGCGAACGACTGAGAAGCAATGGGGTAAATGATCCGAAAGATTTATTTATATCCCTATGTCCTCCTCCTCTCACCCAGCATTCACCATTTCGATCACATCTCCTCCTCCTCCTCCTCCTCCTCCTCGTCGTCGTCCTCCTCCTCCTCGTCGTTCTCCTCCTCCTCCTCAGCCCCATCATCATCTGCATCATCACCAACCGATGTTGACTGCGTTGGACAATGAGAAGGACCGGACTCCCTGCAGGGCTCGCTTCATAAACGACTGAATGGCAAACGTATTGCATTATTGCATGCAGCGGGAATGTGGCCCAACATGAGTCCACGTCTACGAACCACGTTTGGCCTGATATTATACTCGATCTCTGTTCGGTATTCAATTTATAAATACAGACGCAGGGAACCAGCTTATTCAGAAGCAATGAAATTGAAAACCACGAGCCGTAATGTTGTTTTCATGTAGTATATCAAGTCCGCTTTGGTTAAAATATTCTCCTGTAAGTCTATAGACTATTATAATAGGCCTATACCCCGACTATTCCTCAGGTTGACGCTACGTACAGTTGGTTGTTGTTTAACGACGTCCTGTCAAAATAGACATGCTTAGCAGCACCCTCCTACTTTGATCAGGCTTGGGACTGGCAGATGCAGCAGATTTCCTCCACTAACTTCCTGAGTTCATTCGTCGAAGCAACTATCAACATGTCTAATTGTATATAGGCCTACACTGTTTAACCAGTATGATTTTTTAAATCTAGGCTGTGCATTATGGTCTTATTACTCTATGCTTTCGACACTTATCAATCAATCAATCAATCAATCAATCAATCAATCAATCAATCAATCAATCAATCAATCAATCAATCAATCAATCAATCAGAATTTATATAGCACCCCTTAAATATACCTACTCAGAAGCGCTCCCGGTCGAGATCAAGCGAGAAAACAGTCTCCAACATCAAACTTCTCGAAGTCTTATATGCCCCAATGCACTGGACGCGTCTCTGGTATAATATGGTTTACTTATAATGTATAGGCCTAGAATAAGTTGTTTTGTATGGCCAATACTCGTCAAACTATACTACACAAATATTGGCGTCGATCTTCAGTTCAATCTTCAATCTGTTCAGTGCCTCGGTTCTTTTGTCATCAAGTCATCAATTATAGCCTACTTGTAGTATTAGATTTTTCTCAGAGCAGCGCTATATAAATTTTAAAAACGATTCAGATCACGTGTCTATCTCACATCAAATGTCGATGCAATCAATGTACGGTCGTTTGGTATATTTTGGAAATTTTAGATCAATGACACGCATTAAAAAATTAGTTTTAATTTTTAGAAAAATATATATGTTCCATCACAAGCAGGGAACCATCGTCATGATGTAATGTGTAAGCTTACAGTTCTTTGCAATACATTATTCATTAAATATACTTGCGTTTGATTCACGCTATAGTTATTGCTTTGGGCTTCTTTGTTATCTGTAGCGAAGAACAAATATAGACACGAGAAGTCGTGCGTGCGTGCTGCATAGAAAGTGTCTACACAATACTATTGTTATTGTACTATTGCTGCAATATCGAGCACGTGCCTATCCTGAGGCAACTCGCAATAAATAACAGTATGCTGCGATTAAATACGGAGAGACAGACAGACAGGCAGACAGAAAGACAGACAGACAAAGAGAGACAGAAAGACAGAGAGAACAGATAGATATAGACAGAGATAGACAGACAGAGAGAGATAGGCAGAGAGACAGAGAGACAGACAGACAGACAGAGACAGACATATATAGACAGAGACAGACATACAATGTATCTGCAGCTTAGTCGAAAGCAAATGCACAAGTGTGACGAGGAAGGAAAAGCGTATAGAAGTCGAAGGCACCAAATGCAGATGTTGTTGTGCCTCAGTGGAGCGGGTCTCAACGCAAGTCATGTTTCGTCTCTGATGATGTCACAATCAGGCAATCATTCAGTATGACGTCATAATTAGGTTACCAGTCGAAGTGCCGTCAGATTCACGATGCCATTTAAAAGATGTAGTTGCACTCAGTTCCACATGACGTCACAGACAGGCCATTATTCGAAGTGACGTCACAAAGATGCTACGGTTCAAGCAAAGTACTCAGGTCATCATTCCAATTGAAGCAACAATGAAGACGCACAATTCCATATGACGTCACAAAGAACGCTGCCTTTCGAAGCGACCTGTAACAATGAGGTTAGGTTTCCAAGGTTAATTAACCTCCACGTGACCTCGCAAGGGACTACTGCACCAGATGACAACACTATTGACCTCTCTGCACTCGTCCGTCTGGCTTGAGTCGACGTGACGTCATTCCCATCATCTTTGACGATTGCAGGGTCGTTTGTGACGCAGATGGGTCTGTGTCTACGTCACAAGACACGTCATTGATCGACAATCCGCCAAACGATAGCTGCAGCTAACTTCAGAAGACGGTATCCATACACCCTAACAGAATACCGCACTCATTGATCTGTAAGTGCATAGCTTTCGAATACCAGATGACCGCAGCAGGCGTGCAGAGTGACGGGCGTATTTGCAGTATCGGGGACCGTAGCATCAGCAGTATAGGCTCTTTCGACAGTATATCTTCCTTTAACCTTGCTTCTAAATACATCTTTGACGCAACGCTTGCATAGAAGGTTAGAAACGCAATCCGTGGCTAGTAATCGCTTGTCGCCTATAATTCCTTTTCATATTTTATATGTCGCTGTTATTAAGCCGCATCCGTGTCTAGTATATTATAATAATATTAGAGCAGTAGTGTCTAGCGGTGTCACGCACTCGACGAAGAGTTAGAACTGAGCAGTTCGTCTGCAATGATCAGGGCCCCTCTTCCGTGACCCCCATGGGCCCCTCCTCCGCCGTGGCCCCCAAGGGCCCGTCGGGCGTCGTCATCGGCGCATTGACAGCCCCTCCGTCGGCAGTTGTAGCAGGCCGTGCAGGCGGTTAAGAGCGACCGCATGGGCCAGTAGAGGCAGAGGCAGGGTAGGCAGGGGGTCAGCGCCGCCAGGACCGTCCAGCGTCGACAGCAGCTTCGACCGGTGCACGAGCAGAGAGCGTCCGATGATGATGACGATGGAGCGGAAGAAGAAGAAGGGGAAGATGAGGAGACAGAGGAGGCAGCCATCGCTTCCAATTCATCCTCATAGTAATCGTCGTCGAAGTCGTCGTGCGAGGAGCATCTCCTGTATGCGGCGCGTGCGCACCACATACAGCTGCAGCAGTCGACCACTTGTTCAGGCAGACAATGCCATCCTCTCGTCTCTCCTCCTCCTCCTCCTCCTCCGCCGCAGCAGTGTATCGCCGGCAGACGGCGTGACTGTTGGCACTTGACGCAGCGACAGCGGTGACATCGCGGGCAGAAGATGGATTCCTTGCATTGGTCGTCGACGGAAGTTGATGCAGTTCGATCGTCGGTGGAGGGTTTGTCCTTTGACTCTGAGGTTAGCGGTGGAGAGGACGGTGACGATGACGACGATGTTGAGGAAGGTTGTTGCACTGGCTTCCCGTCTGCAGAAGATCGGTGGTCGTGGATGAAGACTGGTTCGTCGACGTATTCGTTCGGGTTGCTGCGATGGTTCAGCTGCTTCGATCGAAGTCCCGATCGATGGCGCCCCCGTCCGTCTAATAACCCTGGGGGCGTCGACGACCCCCCGTTGGTCTGGCGCGCCTCCGAAAGCCGCATTGGCAACGGTGGGGTTGCTAGGCGGATAAGCTCCGGTGGTGGGTTAAGTCCATGACGAATAGGAACAGGATTGGTGGTCGCATATCGATGGACCGTGGCTGGTGATGGTGATAGTGGTGGTAATGGTGATAGTGGTGGTGGTGGTGATAGATGTGGTAGTAGTGGTGGTGGTGTGCGCTGGTGGTCGTTCATCTCCCAAATCGGATCAGTTGTCGAATTCAATTGCATACCAATTTTTATGTCGAGATTAACGGTATCTATAAAAACAACAAATATTATTATATATACTAGCGTACACGACCACGCGTTGCTGTGGCTGAAAAGAGCATCCAACCATCCGTCCCTATAGTACCTCCCCCTTTCCCTCCCCCTCTAACCTCGACATAATTTTATAACCGACTTGAATAGATGGTGAAAACCAAATATCTAAGCAGAAGCCTGTCCCGATAAAGTGGTGAGGGATTTGAACCCCAAATTTTTCACTAATAACGCGCCAAAGAAACACACAACGAAAGACACGTCACAGTTGTATCGCCAGAATCGGTCAAAACCTATAGATTGAAACTGAAAAGGGTCTACAGTATATCTATATAATACTATATCTATATAATAGATCCATACAATAATAATAAATATATCAGTTATATCTACATTATATTATGTGATTTATATATATATATATATAATAATATTATATCTATATAATAATAAACAATAATAATATATGGGAATGCATTCATGGGCCAAAATCAACAAGAGAACTACAGACCTGGAAACAGTCCACAAAAGTCGACTCTTGTTCACCGCCACCGCCGCCCGCACCCTCACCCTAACAGACAGCGCCATTAACCAAACAGAGATCCATTCATCGAATTGACTCGGCAATGAATGCGACCATTGTGGCCCATCTAGAACACGATCCCCCGTATAATACAAACTCTCCATTGACATACGGCCAGCCACGCTGAGCCAGCCATACAGGCATTTGAAGCCATTCAGTCTAACAGTTGTTCGAACCAGAACATACTCTCTACGCCTGGCTAAACTTTGGTAGCATGATATGCGCCAAACGGTCCTACTATTAAATGTGCATTTATTAGGCCTATTATTATTACTACTATTATCATTATAGTTGAATCGTTACTGGGTTTCACCGCGATTCGGTCTCCAACAAATAGAAAATGTAGGACAGAATATTTTTCACACGAATGATTTATCACTTTAGTATTGTCGAGCGAATAAATAATAATAATCAAAACCAATTCGTATACAAAGTCTATACGAACCTAAAAGCAAACGGTTATACAAGCAAACACAATGGACTGCACAATGGACTGCACATTGCAAGGACAGACAGGCAGACGGACGGACGGACGGACGGACAGACAAACGGTTGGGAAGAATCTTAGGTGAAAGGAAGAAAAGATGAATTGTCGGAGCTAGGAAGTAAGCGTAACTGTAACACTACACATGCATGTAAATAGTTTTTAAAAGCTAAACGCTGTATGCATGGATACCAGCTTGACAGCACGCGCTACATCACGTCAGAAGGGTTGGCTGACCGTAGAGGAAACGAGAGGAATGAAAGACAATAAGAAGAATTATAAGGACAAGCAAAACAAAGAAGGAGAAAAATAGGAAAGACGGAATTAGAGAAAAGCAATTCGATGAAGACTTTAATTGCCGTTTCACGTATAATAATTTATCTGCACTATTATAGAAAGTAAAAGCAGCCGACCAAACAACTTCTTCTTCCTGGTGACACGTGTCTAATTATTATAAGTTTACAGCAGAGGCGCTTATAATATTACTCACAACGTGCATGGGTCTGTATAATATATACTAACCGTCAATTCGTTTTTACAACTGCTGTCCACACTCCAAGAGGACGTCCTCTTCTTTGTTCGTGTATATATATATATATTATATATATTATATACAGAGTAACTAATGAACGACTGTATTCGCACATGTAGTCTATAATGCAAACGACTGCAGTTTATAGGCGACCAAGATCTGCAGCCTTTAATACTAAACTACCTGGTACAGCTAAACCTCTGCTATAATACACGTGAAGCACGGCAGAAGACTTTCGACATTTCTCCATGACTCCACAGTATATACACGTGCACTTATAACCAATTGCACAGATTATATATATACTATGTATCATCATAATTATATATGATACTATATATACATATATACTATATATAAACATATATATTCATATATATATACATTTCGCCATAGACATTATGCATGCTCAAAGTCTATATTCGATCATTCTTATCAAGACTGCACTATGAAGTACTGCCATGGCCCAGTTTGCTAAAGCAGCCGATACGCACGCGCACACACATGCGCACACACCCACAGTCCCACACATACTATAAAGTCGGTGACTGTAAAATTAATGGATATATTATTAAGGTAATATTCATATAATATATAATAGGAGCGCTTTAATATTCCTCTTTTCAGCGGCGTTGCAATTGCAACAATGAATGGGACACTATTATACAGCACACACCTGATGTCGCGTATATATTATATATACATATATAGTTATATTTATATATGAGGACACATATACACATATATACACAAATATACACACAGACTGAGACAGAGACACACGTAGATACACAGAGAGAGAGAGAGAGAGAGAGAGAGAGAGAGAGAGAGAGAGAGAGACAGAGAGAGAGAGAGAGAGACAGAGAGAGAGAGAGAGAGAGAGAGAGAGAGAGAGAGAGAGAGAGAGAGAGAGAGAGAGAGACAGAGAGAGAGAGACAGAGAGAGAGAGAGAGAGAGAGAGAGAGAGAGAGAGAGAGAGAGAGAGAGAAAAAGAGAGACAGAGACAGAAACAGAGAGACAGAGTATTATAAATAATCAACTGCGCACACGTGAGAGCTTCTTAAGCCACTCTCACCCTCTCTCACCCTCTCACTCTCTCACTTCAAGTGAACTGCATTTGGGTGACGGGCGACATGACAAATGACCCAGAAGTCAGACACTTGACACGACAACAAAACCTCTCTCTGTCATCTCGACAGCAGCATGCATCGCGCAGTGCACCAATATGGCTACCGTATACGCCGCCATCTTGCCTTATATAAAAAGAAATGCACCAATATTATAGGCCCACATTTGCATAGGCCCACATTTGCATAGGCCCACATTTGCATAGGCCTTATGCTATATAGTATATATTATATATGGCAATTACTAATGGGTTATCTACCCCGATTTATTTTCTTATTTTTTCAGCGTTGTCATTCCACGTCTTTTCCGTGAGGGTCGGTTAGGGCTCAGGTTAGGCATCGTGAGGGTCGGTTAGGGTTAGTGTTAGGGTTAGTTTAGCCATTAGAAACTGGTCGATTCATGGAAAAGACACTGTGTCAAAATAAATCGGGGTAGATAACCCATAAGTACCGGCAATTCGACGAACATATATCCTATAGCGATGGCACTTAGTGTATAAACAATGAACATAACACTAATACAGCTATATCTTTACCTTTTATATGTGTACCGCAATTTATATAAAGACACCAAAATGACCACCATCTATCTAGGCCTACCAAAATACCAATCAATTAATCAATCAATCAATCAATCAATCAATCAATCAATCAATCAAACAAACAAAACTTTATATAGCACCCATGCACATATTTACTCAGCTCTAGATCTCTTCCCAACAGCGACTGAGAACAAAACAGATTTCAGATTGTTATAAGATGCAGGACAATGTATTGGTGAAGAATTCCTAGGCTACAGTGACTGTCAGAGACAGCTCTAGACTAGATGAACCACATTCCATATAGGATTAAAGAACAATCTAAACATCGTAAAAACAGAAGTGGAGAAATTAAAGAGGGGAAGACGGATGGAAACGGTACATGGGTCAAGTTCGACAGCTGCTGTCTGTCTGTCATAATAATAATAATGCCGCCAACGACATAAACCCTATTATATATCTGGTTCCTTTGCAGTCTTTCCGTCTGTCTGCATGTCTCTGGCTCTCGCTGGCTCTATGTCTTCATTGCTCCTTTGTCCGTCCCACTGTCTCTGCCTGTTCATCCCTTTGTCTGTCCATCCCTCTGTCTGTCTGTCCATCCCTCTGTCTATATGTATGTCTGTCTGTCTGCCTGTCTGTCTATATGTATGTCTGTATGTCTGCCTGTCTGTCTGCCTACCTGTCTGTCTATCCATCCCTTTGTCTCTGTCTGTCCGCTTGTCCTCTTGCTTGATTTCGTCCGTGCACATCATGTTGGTATATTACATCGACCCCTGTCTTCCGGACGTGAATTTGATGATGATGTAGGCCAAGCTGACTTAACATATACTTGTCAACACATCGACCATAATCAAATCATCGCCGAAAGTTACCCACAGCCACAGCGTTATCGTTCGCTCCATGCCACCCTGACCCCCTCCCCCAATTATTTCCCGCCTCCCCGCCGTCCACTCCCTGCAATGCCATCCATCATTGCAGACGCGGCGCCCCTTCCCTTCCACCTTAATTCTCCCCTCGTCACTCATAGCGCCCCATTGTCCTCTGCCCCCCAACCCTACCCCACCCCACTCCTATCGTCGGCCTTCTGCTATCCGTATCCTACACTTAATAGCAGAATAGAAGCTCGTTTCATAACAGAACCTCGCGTAGAAAATTACAGGGTCATTATATCTCGACTTTATGAACAACCGTGTATATATATACACGTGTATATATTACTATATAATTTTATATATTATATAATATATTACTATATAATTATATATATATTACATATATATATATATAGGCCTATATAAGACGACATGTCAGATATTATTGACCTATGCGCTCGTGCTTAACACAAGGCTTTGGCAAGTTTGGTAGGGATATTTTTTATACGAATACGCTCATACGGAATATATAGGGTGTCTCGATAGGTCGTGAACGATTTTGAATGCAGAAAAATATATGTTATACACAATATAATGTCGAAAGTTTTATACTGGCGGATAGGTTATTCAAATGAAAATGTTAATATAAAAAATTATATCACTAGCTCACTTAATAAAATTGTAGCGCCAATATCCGTGACGTCATCAAATTCGTGCCAAATAAACGTCAAGTTAAGCCGCAAACAATACTGTACGACCATCATTGTTAATCCACACATAATTAATTAATACAAATTAGCATTTAGTATTTAACAATGTTTCCTTTACTCTTTAATTCAGCCTCAAGTCGATTAGTCATCGAGCAAATAGATTTTTCAGAGTTGTCAGAGGTAGGCCTATTGATGTCTATGCCTTACAAAGCCGACGTTTTAAGGTGTTCAGTGTCTGGGGTTCGGGTTCGGCATAAACAGTTGGATTAACAAAACCTCATATATCATTCCAAATAAAACTTCAGTCACTTCGACTTATTACATCAATGAGATACAGGAGAAAGAGGTCGAACCCGCATTCCAGCGAAGTGCAGTAGCCTATGCGCTCAGTTAACAGCCACAAAAATGTTTCATAATAACGGCGAAGGATTATTTCAACAGGACGGTGCACGACTGCACGTGCACACACATCAAAGGCCTCAGTCGAATGGTTGAACAAGAATATCAATGGATAGCCTACATCTCACCGAGGGACTGGCCGCCTAATTCGCCGGGTTTGTCAAAAATGGAAAATGTTTGGAGTATTATGGCAGCAACTGTTTATGCCGATACCGAACCCCAAACGACCTTAAAACGTTGGCTTTGTAAGGCATGGACATCAATAGGCCTACCTCTGACAACTCTGAAAAATCTATTTGCTCGATGACTAATCGACTTGAGGCTGTAATAAAGAGTAAAGGAAACATTATTAAATACTAAATGCTAATTTGTATTAATTAATTATGTGTGGATTAACAATGATGGTCGTACAGTATTGTTTGCGGCTTAACTTGACATTTATTTGGCGCGAATTTGATGACGTCACGGATATTGGCGCTACAATTTTATTAAGTGAGCTAGTGATATAATTTTTTTATATTAACATTTTCATTTGAATAACCTATCCGCCAGTATAAAACTTTCGACATTATATTGTGTATAACATATATTTTTCTGCATTCAAAATCGTTCACGACCTATCGAGACACCCTATATATATATGGGTTATTATATCTATGCAAAAATATATAAATACGTATCACTTATACAAAAACTCGTCAAATAGGCCTATTATACTCATCATACAAACTTATGGCCTACATTATATGCACATGATAATTCAGAGTCCATGCAGAAGGAAAAACATACAGTTTACATATATGGCGGCTGTTATGTGCTTGAATGCATTCTGGCAAAGCTCCTATATATATATATATATATATATATATATAATGCACTGTGCTGTGTACTGTATATATATATATATAAGTGTATATATATGCAAACATGTGCCAATATATACACATATATGCATACTTACATAGTTACATACATATACATATACATATATGTGTGCATATATGCCAGTGTTTAGGTAGGCTATTGGTGCATGTGTGTGTGCGTGTGTGTGTGTGCGTGTGTGTGTGCTAGTGTACTATGTACGATGCGTTTGGTGAACAGACTACTGACTGTCAGCTATAGACTAAAAGCATTAACGTCGTCAAAAGCAATGGCCTCTACTCAACTCTCTAATCATGGCATTACGTGAGTTGTCGTCGACCATTCTGCATTCAATTATATATGAGACATTCTGGTATATCATCATCATCATCGCATCAATGTACGTGCTACAGGTAATTTATTGAAGATGCACACTTTTTCTGCACATACAAACACACAAAACACAGACACACAAAGCACACATCTACACACCCACACACACCCACACACACACACACACACACATATATATAGACTATGTATAATTGTATATTATAACTATTATGTGCAACTGCGTATATATAGCTTCATAGATGTGGAATCATGTCGCCGACTTCGCCAGCTGCTTTATCTTAAGGCCATTTGTTTGAGGAGCTCGTGTCGCTAAATATATCTAATATAGATTCTATACAGCCGCATTTTCTAATGCAGTCTGTCGTCTGTCTGTTTGTCTGTCTGCCTGTCTGTCTGTCTGTCTGTCCATCTCATTGATTCACCATGCATGGGTCTATTTAACCCTGTAAGTCGGTCAGTGCAATTGGATGAAGGAATTCGCGAGAGTTGTGCAAATACAAATTTAAAACAGAATCTATTTGATATTGTCCAAAGTTCAGAGGCGACCAAGCGACGACGAAACATCAACATGGCGATGGTCAATCGTGCGTGAAGGACTTGCTAAAGATATGGCAACACACTCCTATAACCACAAAGAGGAACGTCGAATCTGCGCTCTTCGCGTTAAGAGCCTAGAGTCCTAATCACACGGCCGCCATTTAAGAACAATGGTGCTTGTAAAAGTACACGCTCGGAATTCACATCGTCGTCGTCGTCATCGTCATCATCATCATCGTCATCATCATTTCCGAGGAAGAGACCTCAAGAAAAATTTTGCTTGGAGAAAAAATCATGCCTCGTCCGAGCTTTCACAACCATGCGTCCGGAAATTACCAGTATTATTATTATCACTATACTATCAGTATCGTTATCATTATCATCGTCGATATTATTTTTATTATGATGAATATTCCGATGATGATGACGACGATGAATATATATTATTATATATATATTTATATATAAAATTACTATCACTGTTATTGAATCAATTTTCGTATAAGGGCCCTCAAAAACTATATCTACTCATGCAGAAGCCCTATATAGTTCCTCAGCCAAATCTCGGTTTCACAATTCACAACTGCATAAGCTTATAGAAAGCAACTGCATGGGCACAGAAACACACACACACACACACACCACACACAACACACACACAGACAGACAGACAGGCAGACAGACATACAGACAGACAGAGCTTCCTTGCACGCTATCAATTCTTTGTCTGGTCCAGAAACTTGTTCGCGTGTTTTTCGAAAATAAATAATGTCAACATGGCTTCTGCTGCAGTCCAACGTTGTATACATTATTACATATGCCACTGCATGCCGCCACCGCCGCTCTTCCAAGACTTTTTGATCTGATGCCAATAATGCCACATCAAAGGCTGTCGCCGCCGAAGCCGCCAAAGGCCATATATATATATATATAATTTATATTTTTATATTATATATTATATATATTTTAGATATATTATATATTATATATAAATATATATAGTGTATATAGGTGGTCAATTATGCTGACCCGAGTCGCAGTATATATATACACCTGTGAACCTATGCGACATCCCGTCCAACAGCTTTGAAGCCTGCGGCGGACATGTTGCCAATGTAGTTGAAGTGACATCAGACTACATGTGCATGTAAGTGTATGAAGTGACATCAGAATACATGTGCATGTAAGTGTATGAAGTTCAAAGCATCACATGGGAACGGATGCAGGGCACGTCCCCTCCCCCAAACACACACTACTGAGACAATAATATATCTGTAATATATAGACAGTCAAAGTCTACGGGCTGGGTGTGTGTTTGTCTGTTTGAGTGTGTGTGTGTTTGTGTGTTTGTGTGTGTGTGTGTGTGTGTGTGTGTGTGTGTGTGCTTGTACTCGATATAATTATTATAGTTATAGATTAAGAAGCCAATATATACAGCATAGAAGTGCATAATGGTACCAACGATAAGACATTTGTGTACCTGTGTATATATGGCCTATATATAGGCCTGCATCAGATTTAAGTGATCTAGCACCCGTGTACATGACCAGTTACAAGTGAAAGCAGCCTATAACCAGATACCTATATCATGTGGACCTGTCACATTTGCGTTGCCTGTATATGCGTTACCACGCATGGTCTATCTATAGTACACAAGCGCTAGAAGAATACGTTCGCTTAAGCCTCTGCAAAGCTCCCGATCTTGACCTTTATTTAAGCGTCTTCATGTGTGCTGACAGTAAATTTACGCTTAACCTGTCAATGAACTTTGTAGAGGCTATAAAGCGACGCATAGGCTATGTCTAAGTTGCAGTCAGTCAGCTTTCCAATAACAGTCTAAGTTTTGTACATATATATACACACATTCAGTGGAATATTTACTATGGACAATCTGATCTTATACTTCTTCCAAACAACCTTTGAAAATTACTGTAGGCCTATGTGCCTTGAAAACAAACAGAGCCTATAGTCTTTGAAAAACGACTGCAGCATTTAAAAATTTGCTGCAGCCTTTAAATTGAGAGCTTTCGTGAATTTTCGCAAAAGGTTACGAAAATAACCAGAGAAGGAACAACTGCGAGCATTCGATTATAACCTTTTAAAATTTCCACAACTTAGCGTTCGTTTTCGAACATGGGCGGAGTTGATCAGATGTTAGGGGGCTAAGCCCCCAAGAAGACCCAGATTCATATTTTTCACCATGGAAATGGTATATTTTTTCTGGGTCAGCCCCCCCCCCCCGCCCAAAGGCCGAGACCCGAAAACCCGAATGGTGAAGTCTCCGCCCGAACCAAAGCCCATTTAGCCCCCCCCCCCAAGAACGAAAACCAAACTTCGCCCATGTTTTCGAACGTAGCCTACGAAATTGTCTGCAAGACAATTGTATTGCGAGAAAATGCAGCAATTATTGTAAGTCAAATCAGAGAATAAACTTCTATTAATTATTAAGAACAAAGAGTTCACTGTGAAAACTTAAACTATGCAAATGTCTAAAAGAGGAGAACATTTATCAGAATATACATACTTGGTGAGTCTGTTATTGGTAGAATAAACACGAGACACAGCTTTCACTGACATGCCTAAAAATACACGCGGACGCCAAAGAGACGCTGGTTCTCCGTCCAAAATCTGAGATAATATACTGGTTCTCCGTCGTCCACGTATTGTCGCAGAGCAACGAAAGTAGTTCTACACGAATTTCGAAAAAGAAGTTCGTCGACTTTGTGATCCTCATCGATGTTCAAGAAAAATTAAATTCACGATCTTTTAACAGCAACTACACACTACGACAGTAATGTTGCTCTAAACTTCTCAAGACGAAAACGTCGAAGTCCGGTTATCATCGACCAGATCGGTCTGTCTGTCTGTCTGTGTCTGTAGACTGTATGTCTGCCTGTCTTTCGGCCCTATCGTCGGACCCTGCTCCCTACCCCTAGGCAGACGGCACCGCCCACGAAATGCGCCAATAGCGTTGGACGTTACATTTATTATAGGTCTTTGAAAGGTCTAATAGCAACGGTTAGGCCTTCTTCTCAATTCTGACGACCTTTCGGTTATGAATGGAAGGAAATCATCGCTTGTGAGGACCGCTCGCTGCTACTTCAGAGGTTCACACTTCACAGTGTCGCATAGCCAAGGGGTAATATGTCTCTTCGCAGGGGATGGGGTGGGCCGTGGACTCCGAAACAGCGGAATGGGGTGAATGATTGCCTTTTGTGTTGAC
>OX243815.1:10842942-10970442 GCA_945859605.1 Lumbricus rubellus
TTTGATTTCTTAGTTGAAATTGGAGAGTTATTTTTTAACAAAATTGTACAATTAAGTTTAAGTGACCCTGTCCTTATACAGGACTAGTTCCAACTTCAAAGTCCCAAATGTGGTTATCTCTTTGAGCACACACACGTGCAATACACACACACACTCTGTGACACACACACACTAATTATTATATTTCTAGGCACAGGTTGTCCTTCATGCCTCTCTCCCAATATTCTCTTCAATTAGGCAAGGTGGTCTAGGTGCTCCAAGATGTTTATGGTATGGAGCTGACCTGCTGACTGGACCGGTTGAGGCTGGGCAGCATGACGCGAGACAGACTCAGACAGAGAGTGGCGTCAACCCATTGATAATAAAGAAGAGAGAAGAGGCACTGAGCTAGTTTTGAGTCGTGGTATACAGTCAGAAATCATGACAAGAACGGAGGATCAGTCACTGGAGACAACAAGATTAAGATGCTCTGTGGGCAGTATACAGTTTAAACGATGGCCTTAAAGACACAATCTATCCACAAGTGCTCCGAAGACGAAACGTGCTGAGAATTCTAATAAACAGCTTATTCTACCAGAACAACTTAACCCATTGTCTTCAAGTATAATGAACCCATTATCTTAAGGCTCAAGCACGTAAATCAACGTAAACACACACACACACACACACACACACACACACACACACACACACACACAAGCATATACATAGGCCTACGGGGTATGGCGTAGGGGTGTTTTTGGTGCCTTAATTGGAGCCGAAAAGTCGCGGACTCGAGTCCACCTCAAGAGACTCTGAGCAAGTTCTTCGGTAACAATTGTTCATGCCCTTCGGCGTGAAACTCCAATTCAGTGTCCGCGCTGTAGTCGGGAGCGCCTCTGCATGCGTGCATGCGAGTGACGCGACTCTGTGGCAGAGAGCGTGCGGGTTCGATTCCCGAAGGTGGCTCAATTTAATAGATATTCAAAATCTAGGGCTAGCACGGTCCGTACATGGAAGCCCTAAATGGCTTAAAATTCATTCAAACGGACTAGCGGTGGTGACCGTGCACGGTGAAGGATGAATTCATTGAAAAATGAGCAGGGTCGAGGTAATTGTAGTTGTAATTGTAATCAAACATTTATATAGCGCCACTTCAAGAGAACTCCTTAGAGGCGCTCCCGACTTGACACCAAACCATAATCAAAGAGAATGGCTTTCAAACGCTTGCGGAAAAGGGGCAAAGAAAGACAAAGAAGTTCATTACGGAGACTAATAGGTAACTTATTCCATGCAGAAAGACGGACCGACCATAATACGAGAGTCATAACATAAGGTCGAGGCCACGTTAAAAACAGCGAGTACCCTACATTTACGCTTTCATTCCACCCGTCCGTTGACTCTGCCTCTGCCATATATACCGTCTATTCTTCTATTTCGAGCTGGGCTGAGTCAATGAGTCATGGTGTGGAGTGGACAGACTTATAGCCAGACGTGGCATCGGCATTTATTATTTCCACGTTGAAATCGTCGTATGGACAGATAGATAGATGGCCTGCAGCAATCACAGTATTTTATATTCAGACCAGAGGACAATGCTGCAACTGTATTATACCGAACTGAGAATCATTTATTACGCCCAGCATGCATGCATAGTAGGTTTTTCATCAATGGAAATGGCCTTCAGCTTTCTATAGTCATGAGAAACCATTATAATGATGAGTCTATTGTATAGGACTGTAAATTTAACCATTGTATGCGTCCCATATGAATATAAGTCAGATATAGGCCACAAGACAAGAGGCCTAAACTGAAGACCTATTATTTCGGCTGCGTTTTTGGCATTCCTGCAATTTTAGTCTGTTACCGGTACTATATATTCAAGTCAATGACTTTTGAGTAACGATTCTAACGAAGGAAGACTTTCAATGAAATTTTTCGTCTGCCTTATAGATACACTGAAGCGATACTCGTTGGCTTTGTATGCGTTCCTCTCATTCTACAGGGTGGGCCATAAAAAGATATTGGCAAAAAAGTAGGGGTTCTTTTTATGGTCCACCCTGTAGTTCCGACTCTTCACAATGCCTTGCATATTATAGTTACTGTCCCTCTTGTTTCTACTCGTATCGTACAGCCGAAATAGCAGGCTTAGTTAAGGCTTATTTTGTATGTGATTTTCCTTTCTTTTTCATATTTAAGCGTCTCTGCATGCCCTCGTTCTTCTTCTTTATCTGCTAAATGTGTTAATATTATCGTTAGTTAAGTTTTAATCTGTTTATTTTCATCTGCCTTATAGCAAGCGCATGCAATGGGCCTATATAGAAGGTATACCGCAAGTTATACAATAGGCCTATAGAGTTCAAGGTTCCGAGTCATATAACCTACATTATGCTGCAATATGGACTGCGTATACCTGCTGTATAGAGCTTGTATTAGGCTATATACGACTATTAGACGATATTATAGGCCTACACTGCATATTATAGGCCTACGCTTTTGAACCTTTTAGGCCTACATGATGAACGACACATAAAAGCACTCGAGTGAAGTACATTCATGAATCGTCTCGAGATTTAACGCCATCTCTCTTCTTCTTCTTATAAGCTATTATCGGACGTCACGATTTATAATCGTCGAAAGCATGTACGCGTGCAATACTCTGCAGCATGAATAAATGCGTACAATGATCATTGTGTGCATGCATTTGCTGCTCGGCTTATTGGTCATATTCCAAAATTTTCCCCGGTCTCTGCCTACATGCGTAATGTTCTGCACTGGCTTCCTGTCTCGCAGCGCATCTCATACAGAATAGCAGCGCTTGTCTGGCGGTGCCTCACTGGCTGTGCTCCATCCTACTTATCTGATCTTTGTCGCCCTGTCTCCGACATAGCCTCCCGTCGAGCTTTACGCTCTTCGGCCAATGGGGAGCTGCTGGTCCCTCGAACCCGCTGTGCTACCAGGCAGCGTAGAGCCTTCTCGGTTGTTGGCCCGTCCACATGGAATGGGCTCCCGCTTGCGCTACGCTCGCTACCTCGGAATAATTTGCCTGCCTTCTACAAGTTACTTAAGACCTATTTTTTTAGCCGTGGCTGGGCTGGGAGCGCCTCTGAGTAGACTTCTTGAAGAGGCGCTATATAAGTTTTCGGAATGAATGAATGAATGAATGAATTTGCAAGCATACATTATGTATAAGTCTTAGCCTATAATAGGCCTATAATACATAGGAAAATTATAAAGTGATGTCTCTTTAACAAATAGAAGCGGCATAAAATATTAATAATAAAAACAAATAGAAATGTAGCCAATGAATTCATTCGTGAAGTGAACACTTCTGTTGCTCAAATTAGACTCATTTCGCTTGGATACGTGGCACTGCTAAAAATCCTACAGGCTCACGTTATGAAGGTCGTCATATCATATCATATCATAACATATCATAACATAACATATCATATCATATCATATATCATATCATAAATCATATCATATCATATCCTAAGAACATGGCCGCACATGGATTTTACTCATTTGATTTCAGTAGGTGGCGCAGCTATCGCACTACGCGCTAACCGATTCAACTTACGGAGCAAATACTCAGATATCACATTATTTTGACATCAGATTCTCATAATTATAATCAGCTTATCCGCTTACAAAGTCAATTCATGGTCTTCAAAACATGCAGATGTGCAAACATTATAGGGGCCTATATGGATATCTTTCATCCCGAGTGTTTAGAACTCCTTCTCCTTCAAATTCATCTTCGATATTATGTCTTATAGAATCTCCCATAAATACATTTAGTATAATACATAATTATTTCTCAATGCATGGACATGGTAAGAAAGTGAACACGTCCTCTAAGTCTAAGTCAATCACTTGAATAGACGATGTTCAGATCTTGTCCCGTAAAAAACTTATATGGCCTGCAGTATGTAAACAACTATAATTATTATTATATACGGAGCAAATATTCAGATCGAAATTCAGAGGTTTTTAATGCTTCAGCATAAACACGCTACACGCAACTTGAATGCATAAGTAAGCTAAATATCACTAAGTAGCCTATGCTATATTATAATATTATTATATGAAGATTCATGTATTTAAAGTCAGCTATAATCGCAGCATCATCATGTAGCCTATAATAGGCCTATACAGTTATCATGAGTATAAATATAATGCAATATTAATATAACATCGCAAGTATAAATGAATTATATATATATATATATATATATATATATATATATATATATATATATATAATAGACCTGTGGTCAACATCAGTTATGAAACTAGACAAACATTCGATGAAAGGTGCAAAGCCACACGCACGCACAAGACTGTGTGAGAGTGTGTGTGTGTGTGTGTGTGTGCGCGCGCGTGTGTGTGCACTGGGTGGGTATGGGTACTGGGTAAGTGTGGGTGTGTATACGAGGGTATACGCGGGTATGATGAAGTGCGTATACTGGGTACATTATATATAATTATATGCTATATAATTATTATATATTGCGCATACAGAATTTCATACATGTATATGTAGCCTAAAGACATAATACTAATGTATAAAGGTTGGAATTGGTACATGAGTCTAATATGGCAACTCATATAGCGCCAAGAACTCAGAGTATTATGTGTTCAGAGAGAGAGGTAGGCCTATACATTGAATGACACATCCATGAGACAAGCAGTATACGACAGACATAATAATATTATGCAGACAGTCTGTTGGAAACATTCCCCACCCTACACATGACAAGAAGTGTGTATATAGATCTACACAGTTCTGAGTACAATTAAGGCTCCATCAGAAGCACACAGTTCCGTGGAGATTGGTTTTCTTTGAATCGAAAGCAATACAAAGGTGGCGCCACAATCACTATATGTTATGCGACTCACAAGTCACAAGTCAGAGAGAACTCTTCTTTCTTCTTCTTCTGCTTCGTCATGCAAAGGTTAAAACTTGCTAACAAAAGTGTCTGCGTACTAGACATGCCATGATAATATTTATGTCTGCATCCCATTCACTATTAAGCCTCACCAATCAATGTCAATAACTCTTAAAATTACGAGCCATGGTCTAATATAAAAAAATCTTACAAGGCAGTTATTGTGTATGCGAAACAGCAGACACATTATAGCCTACTTGGAAACAAACTGTCGCTGCAATGAACCGTCAAATCACCAGAAACAGTACAGACGTATACATACATGTATAGGCCTACGAATGGCCTGTAGGTATGTAGACCTAGACGTAGGCCTATATTATGTTTAAATATTTTTAAAGCGCCTTTTCGTAACTTCTCAAAGCTCTTGTTTGCATAGGTAGCCTACATGTATACGTAGAAAGCAAAGCATTATTGTTAACTTTATCAAATGATAAACTTCAGACCGAAACTACAGTGCAAGTAATAACGGCAGTTAATCTTTATTAGCGCGAGACACTCAAACAATACATAATTATAGGCCTAGGCTACTCAATAAGCTCACATTGTTTAGCCTACAACGACTTTCATATAGCCTAGGCCAGTGGTTCCCAACCTTTTTTGACTGTGGGGCCACTTTTTCTAAGTTGGAGGATACGAGGGCCACTTTATCGTAGTTGAAGGACATTAGGGGGCCACAAGGCTAAAATCTAATTAACTAACAGCATATAAAATTGTTATAGGGGGCCTAATTGAATCAAAATAGAATGTTTGATGGTATTTATAGATGTCAAACTAAAATAATTTGTAATGGAAAATAATTATGTGCTCTCTCCTGTCCAAACTGTCAATTTTTTCATATATTTTTGTGAATTCTTTGAGGGCCGAGGGCCATATTTTGAGGCCTGGCGGGCCACTTTTGGCCCGCGGGCCACGGGTTGGGAACCGCTGGCCTAGGCCTACTGGCAACAACGGCATTATGTTCTGAGAGTGGGCCACTGCAGCATAATAATAAAATCGATTTAACATTATAACCAGTTAGAGAAAGTCTGGTTGATGTTCAATAACAGACTATATAGGCTAGGCCTATAGTCTATAACAATGCATAGGCCTACAGTTCGCTACTCATTGTTTCAAGTTTGTATTTTAACTAGAAAGGCGTTGTGTCTATTTGTATGCATTATGATCCATAAAATAGAACAGAAATAAAACAATAAACTCTCCTTTGACCAAATCCAACGAATGGTCGAGACATTTGACGCCTGACTATGTTTTGATGCTTTTAAGCAGAATGACTGGCTGGAGAGCACCCGTTAAGTAAACATTCAATCTGTGTGTGTGTGAGAGAGAGAGAGAGAGAGAGAGAGAGAGAGAGAGTGTGTGTGTGTGTGTGTGTGTGTGTGTGTGTGTGTGTGTGTGTGTGTGTGTGTGTGTGTGTGTGTGTGTGTGTGTGCATGGTGATTGTCATACCTTAGCGAAAGAATTCCATGGCTCGCAGCTTTATGTACATAGCATTCAGCTGATTTATAAATATCATCAGATGGATGGATGTCTATCGTTGCTACCCTTGTTGACCGCAACGTACACACAGACCGACACACGGTGACCTTGAGGTCACGCGCATGTGACCTCGAGGTCACGCGAATGTCTATAATAGCACACGTGATTTGCTTTCTCGCACCTGAACTTAACCACTGGTGAGTCAAAGTAATCATAGGCACCATTCAATCACGTGCCCTGTCTGTCTGTCCGTCTGTCTGTCTGTCTGTCAGTTAGTAAGCTGATGTCTCTGGATCTGTCTCTCTGCCTATCGGATGCACAGCCATCTTTGGGCATTGTATATCGGAATGTTTTCATGTTCATGTCTGTCTGTCTGTCTGTCCCTGCAGAACATAGAAGAATATAGCGCATGTCTGTTAATGGAGAGGTTTCTTAATAACGGGGCCTTGTTGGTGTTGGTCTGGGTCAACGTCTCAAAAGCCGACTGTACATATATATATATATATATATATATATATATGTATATAATGTATATGTATGCATATAATATATATATATGACATGTATTCAAGTGAGAAAAACCAACTGAGTGCCTCTCTATAGTCGCTATTTGCTTTCTAAGAACGCGTCTTAAGCCGGCATTACCAGGCACTCGTCCGCCACCGGTGACCCTCCCCACCCCAACTCTACCTCTCTCCCACCCACTCCTCGTCCTCTTCCTCCTCCTCCTCCTCTTCTTCTTCTTCCACCTTCTCGCCTTCTTCTCTCCTTCTCCCCTCTCTCTTCTCTCCCACTTTCTCCTTTCCCTCAGGTTTCAACAAGCTTTCAACAGTAGGTTTCAATGGTATATTTTCCAGACAATTCGGCTAAATGACTAAAAAAGTCATCAGTTTTTTGCAGGGAAAGTGCTATATTATATTTCAATGCAAGTTGGACCAAATGACTACAAAAAAGTAATCAGGTTTTTCAGACGAAAGAACAAAAAAAGTCAATTTTTTTTGTCCCCCTCTTCCAAAATGTCTGCATCCGCCCCTGCGTCTATACTAGGAAACCTAATGTTCGCTTATGCTCGTAGGTCATCAAAACAAGTCAACAAGCTAACAACCAATATATCGGACGTGCTTGACCCTTGCCCCCTTCAGAGCTTAAAATAAGCACAGCAGCAGCCGACCCTCCCATGCCGCCGTCATTTTCAGGACGATGCATAACCATAGCGTAAAAAAGTGAGACCTATACATGATTATAATATCAGAGTGGCAAAGGCCTACGTGTAGGCTCTACACGCAAACCTATTATAATAGGTCAAAATACATTTATAAGAGGCCGATATTATATCGATGCACATAAAAATACATGTATGTACAAGCATTGGTGCAACAGAACACTTCAAACTCATATCTATACTTATTGTCGCCTAGTTCGTAGCACAGGAGCATAGGCCTACTCGCGCGTAGACAGACAGACAGACAGACAGGCAGGCAGGCAGACAGACAGACAGACAGACAGACAGACAGCAGGTGTGATTTGTAGCCTCACTCAATCAACTCGCTGCATAGACGACTATATTTTATTCAACCTCTAACCTCGTTCAACTTCTATGCAACCTATCGATTTTGTTTTGATTAAGCGCCTGTCAATAAGCTGGTTCCCGTGACTCCGCTTTTGTAGGCGCTGTAGAAATCTCGAGATTACGATTTATTTACGAACCACATTCATGGCACGACTGATCATAAGCGATAAGGGACAGCATACATAAGCTTAAACGACACAACAGCATACAGTGGTCGAGTGGGTTTGTAGCCCGCTCGCCCCGCCGGCGGCACGGGTTCGATTCCCGGTCGGTCGGTTTATCAGAGATTAATTTCTCGGATCTTTACTGCGGGTGACTCGGTCGCAATATAAACGTGGAGTACGAGGTTGTTCTCTGCCTCCGACGCTGATCATCTTCGATATGAAAAAGAGTCGTTAAACCCCAACATTTCATTTTCACAGCATACATAGATAATATCCAGCTGCCGATGGTACTTCTACACGAGAATTAAGACCCAGAGGATGTTTGAGTATAGGTGGGTTGTCAAACCATTATACGGTTCTAGCTGTCCCTCGCATATGGTAGAGGGTGACCACATTGGGACAACCACCAAGTCCATCCTTCAACCACGAAGTCAACCCTTCAACCAACAGGACCTGGTCCACCCTTCTACGGTAGTTCTACCCTTAAACCACCAGGTCCACCCAGTATGAGAATTGTGGAAAAATAACTGGGGGGGTTGGCCTATGATAAACTTGAAATTGGGGTATGAAAAACATACTTTAACATGGGGCTCTAAAAAAGACTGGGGGGGTTGAACCCCCCCAACCCCCCCGGCAATTCTCACCCTGGGTCCACCCTTCGACCACCAAGCCCACCATTCTAGCACCAGATCCACCCTTCTACCACCAGATCCACCCTTCTACCACCAGATCCACCCTTCGACCACCAGGTCCATGCAAGACAATAATTATTCTTCACCTTTCTGCACGAAGTCCATAGACGGCTACGTTGGAGCGTGCGTCCCATGCATCTGTAGGCCTATTATATTCGTCAGGCTGTCGGTTCGTATACCGATTTCAATCGCCCGACAAAATACATGGGAACCTCAAATGACGCATCGTCCATGGAAACTCGGGCATCGGTGGTAGGACCTATAGGATATCACCCGAAAAATTCATTGAAAAATTACCATGGTTGCGGTCATAATTATGGTAAGCTGCTATATAGGCTAGAACCGCTAGATAACGTTTACGTTTATGTTACGTGCTAATTATATGCTTCAAGGCTAATAATAAGATAATTGAAGATATTTTTCAGCCATCCGATTAGCCTACTTTGCCAGCAACAGTTTTGCCAAAACCATCGGTGCGTAAACAACTTTACCCATAAACTTATATAATATCTACACTACAGAGATAGACCCAACCACCAATCCTCCTCTGTGGGGTTTCGAATCTATAGTCAAATCCGAGGACATTAGTTTCAAGCACGACATCATGGAAACAGTGAGTGCTTCGTTGAATAAGGCAACCGCAAATGAGGTCTCAAGTAGTAGGCCATTGGTTTAAAAATCGGTCTGAAAATATGAACACAGCAAGCATTAAGGTTAGTGGACCTACGGGCCCGTGTACTCTGTGATTACCCTCCAAGGTCCCCCCGTTTGACAACCCACCGGTCCGCCACGCACACTATAGGCTTATTTATAATTGCGGGCCCCTCAAACTGCGGGTCCGGATGCTGCAGCACTCTTATTTTTCCCCACTCACCCACTTAATGCTCCCCTGAATGCAAGATAGGCTACTTGGAAGCCTGCAGCATGCACGTGAGGAACTGAGGATATGCAAATTATCAAATATGGTTACGTTGACTAGACTATTATCGTATTTAGCGTAGCCTAGATGGAAGGGTCGTCGATATATATCTATAAGTATATATATATATATATATATATATATATATATATATACACACATAATCTTATATATATACATAACACTACATATACATGTAGGCCTATATATATATAATATATATATATAGAGTCTACTACATAGCATTCATTCAAATAAACTAAAAACTGAAATAAAGTGCACTCCCGAAATTTTGAAGATTTTTCAGTTTGTCAAAGTAATTCTAACTAAACCGCATAAGGCCATTCTGGCTCGAGTTTCACTTAACCCCCAACGGTAAAAATTATTAAACTTATTCGAGGGGCGAGGAAGATAAAGTAGGCTATTTGGGGGTTGAACCCTTTCGACCCGAACCCCCTCTGTAGGCCTAGTTCAATCCCTTTGTAGCCTATAAATGACGACGTTCGCTTAAAGATCATAAATCAGGAGCCGACAGACTTGATAATAAAAATCCTACCTGTATAAGAAGACGACGACGACAACGACGGCGACGACAACGACAACGACGACGACAAACGCTGTGTGACTGACGATGATACTAAGACCGTCGAACTAGTTCTGTCAAAAAGTCTGCTGCTGTCCGAATGAAAGGAGGTCTCCCCCTCCGTGCTCCTAAGGCGAAACGAAAGGCCACTCAGGCCACGCAGGCCAACTCACCCACCATTCCCCTTCCCCCACAGCACGGACGGCAAACGACGATGACAATACATGTATATATATATATATATATATATATATATATATATACACACATACATAATATATATGAATACACATATATACATGTATATATATGTACATGTATCTATAATAGCACTATGTGTGTGTGCATATGTATATCACTAGCTACGAACGTATTTCATATTTGACTAATGGACTGTCGTCGTTGACATGTGCCTCCGTGTGTATGTGTGTCTTCGTTTGTGTCTCGTGTGTGTGTGTGTGTCATCGCTTATGTCTGTCTGTCTCTGTGTGTCTGTCTTTGCTTGTGTGTCTATGTGTGTGTGTGTCTTGTGTCCATTGGTTGGTTGGTGGCTGTGGGCTGTCGACGCCACGCTGCTTCTATGCACACGCAATATTTTATGTCCGACGCATTGCTTATATTAGTACGGTGGCACAGAATGGACAACGATGTACTCGCTGGCCCTGATGGCCGCCGGACTACGACCTCCTTCGGAATACTCTTCTCGATAACCCCTCTGACTAGCCTAGGCTAGACACAGCGCTCGTGAATAAGCTGGTGTGCCCTGCATTAGGGTTTCGAGTGGCGCTTTAGAAATTTGGGGGTTACGATTACGACATTCGATTACTCTTTAAAAGAGACAGACATTGGCCGGTTCCAGGTGATGTTATGTCTATCTCTCGGTCTGAGAGATAGACATAACATCACCTGAAACCGGCCAATGAGTAAGCGTTATGGTTGGCAATGCTATGAAACCGGGTAGGGAATTCCTATATGCTGCCAGGTAGACCTATAGAAGCCTGTGTACTAGTGTAGTTTCTCCAGCATAATAGCCTATAGCTGCAGACATAACCAGGGATTTGTCCAATAATATTAGACGTGCTGCAGAGCGTAAGACTCGACTCAGGCACATCATTCGATTAGATGGGAGGCCAGAGTAGACTGACGAGCGATAACCATGCAAGGAGGACTGTAATGCAAGAATTAACGGACTAGGGTGGTGACAGCATTCGACTTTAGTGAACGGGCAATTGTGCGAAACTGAGGCAACTGACGTTAAATGCCTCGGGCAAGTCGGTGAATGCAAAGATCAAAATAATATTGAGATCCTGATTGAACCGAGAACTGACGGAGTGGAAACACGAACAACATCCATAAAAATATATGCATTAGTTTAATGTAGCATATATCTGAAAGGCCATCTTTGGAAAGATTGAAGTGTGGGTGACTCATAGAATTTCATGCGCTGAAAAGGATATTTTAGTCTGACTGAGCTTTGAAAGGTGAAAACAGCCTTGACGGACCCGTTGGTCATAAAGGAAAGCAGACCTTACATGGTTATAAATACTTTCTGAAGTGATTGTCTTGTAAGATACTAGTGCACTAGCTGTGATTGTGGTGGCTATACTGTGCGGGTGAAGGACCGTACAGGCGAGAGGGATTTATGACCTGAAGAGGGGTAGGGTAGACTATACAGTGAGACAAAGATAGAGATACTCGAACAGAATGACAGATGGATAGACTGAGACAAGAGCATACAGGGTATGTGGCACAAAGGGGCGACAGCCGCGACATACACAGACCGAAGAGTGCGAATCAAAGAACACAGTGACATAGGCATAGGCGTACGAGGCGGGGGTGCAGAGGGGGCAATTGCCCCCCAAATTCGGGCAAGTTTGGTGGTTTTTTCGGGCAAAAAAGTCGCGGACGACTAAAAAAAAAAAAAGGTCGTCAAGTTTCGGGCAAGTCTGGTTTTTCGGGCAAAAAAGTCGCGAACGACTAAAAAAAAAAAAAAAAAAGGGTCGTCAAGTTTCGGGCAAATCTGGTTTTTCGGGCAAAAATAGTCGCGGACGACCAACTTTTTGGCCGGATAAATTTTTCGGGCAGAAGTTCAATCTTTGCCCCCCCACTTCTGAAACCTCCCGTACGCCTATGGACATAGGTAGTAGACGGACGGGAGAGGGAGAGCGAACGAGACAGACACAGACAGACACAAACAGACATAGGCAGATAGAGCGGGCTATGATTCTGCTTTACTCATTCATAGGCTACGAATGAGTGAAGCAGTGAAAAGCGTCGTATACGACGATACCATGCAAAGGAGGCGAAAGGTAATGTGAACGCCGTTCTGGCTATCAATCTGTCACTTTCTGAAAGTTTCTGTGTTGTCAACTTGTGTGTGCGTGTGTGTGCGTCTTCATCGACTCGTGGGTATGTCTGTCTCTTAGAAGATTCTAGAAGTTATGCTAGCTGTAAAACGCATAGCCTAGGTTTCTTTCTGCATAGCCTAGCTAGGCTTAAATATCTATTTTATAGGCCCAACATAAAATTCGCATACTAAGTGTTGGAAGTTCGGTAGGACCAACTGATGGTAGAGTACTAAGATTAGGCATAAATTTGTCGCTACTAAAGAGAGAAATGGTGACGAATTGGAAATTTTAATAATATCAACGTTTCCTGTTCGAATCCGTGATTTTATTTTTGATTCGTTTTCACACAGAAAAAAAGCAGTTTCAGATTGAAGTTGATGGCTGTGCAAACTAGAACTGCAGTTTTGACAATTGCTAAATCAGAGGAATGCACAAAACTTACAATGAACAGGACTTTGTACGAGGGTTCAAAAGTTACACATTCAAATGGACCATAGTTGCACTTATTTTGGTTTATTTAGCCTTTGGAAAGGTTAAGATTCATTATACAGCAGGCCTAAAATGTTACACGCCTGTACATCAGCTACAGTTCAAGAATCAAAGCAGGTTATTGATTTATAACCTACACCCGACCCACGACCAGGTACTGCCAAGTGCAGACAATCAAATGAGAAATACATTTATAGCTAGAATGTTGTTTACGTAAACTTACCAATCAGTATGCTACTGTCTTAATAGTTTTTTTTATGTCTTATGTGAATTTTATGTCATACTTATTCACCAGAGTCAGAGTGCTGTTTGGCAGCTGATAATATTTACGAATATACTTACTTAATTACTTACAAAATGTATGCAGCACAGGCAAGAGGCATGTTAGATGTTGTACTTGGCACATTGTCCATTGCTCTTCGATGTTCAGTGAATTGCGTCAATAGCTTTAGCAAGTTGTGTTCTCTTACAACGAGCAGCAGACAGAACTTTTCGCAGCTTTCGGAAAGCTCCGGTGGCATTCGGTAGATTTTCAAAAGGTAGGGCTTCAGACATTCCCAAAGAGAAACGTGACGCATCTGGCAGACCCTTCGACCCAAACATAGAATCAACCGCGACTGGAGTTCCAGATGAAACGTCGAGTGAGCCGCCGTAAACACTTGATTTAAGCTCTTCAAAGTCACCAGACATTGTCACGACAACGTTGTCACTAAAATCGCCGGCGCTAGACAGTTCGAGCTCAACCGTCAACGCTCGAGAAGTGCTCGGTAACACGTGATGTGATGCTGCTTCCGGTGTCAGACATTCATCCAATGAAACATTAGTGTTAGGCATCTGCATTTCATGCACAGAATGAGTTTGCGATTGTTCAGAAGGAAGACATCTGTCGGGAGAAACGGGACAAGCGGATAATTCACAATAGTCATCGTCCAATTCAGGCAACGAGTCTAAGACGAACCAACCATCTGCCGGACTGAGACCCATTTCTGACAACCAACACGCCATTTTCTCTTCTGAGTATGACTTCGTTTTTTCTGTAGTTTTGCTGTCTGCTAAGTCACACAAAATAAATAACAGATTCCAAGAAGATTTTAAAATTAAATTCATAGAGTAATGATAGCGAAATCAAAAAAATACAGTACATTTATTTATACAATCAATTTTCATGAAGCTGAGAAATTAAAGTGTAACACTTTAATTTCTCAGCTTCATGAAAATTCCTATCTATATCTTTTCTTTTGGTCTGAAGTTACAAGAGATAAATAGAAAGTGCTAAAATCAGAAAAAGCGATGCATAATTAAATAAATAAAACAAGGCAACCAAATGGACCTAATTAGGACGATCCAGGATCACAATTAATAATGCTATATCAACAATAACCCACCGAAATGAATTGTCGAAGAACGTTCTCTTTCTTTGAGACAAGCTTCTTCCAAATTTCGCTCTGCATCGTTCATACTTTCTTTTCCATGCTGTCAGAAGAAACAGGCAATCTGATGAATGGTTACCAAACAAGACCAACAATGCCTAGAAGAATATTCCAGGAATGTTTTACTGACAAGAAATGAAATTTTGCTTATTTTACACTCATTAAAGGGTGGACAAATTCTCAAGTTATTGGTGCAAACCTAAAGTGACGTGATGGATGTGACTGACGGAAATTAACTTTACTCGTATATTTTAGTGACGATATTAATTTCTTGTCTCTGTCGCAATAAAACATCGGCCATTATCAGCTCAAGCGTCTGTTGTTCTTTGTTCTACTAGCTTAATTTCCAGAGGCTTCGAGGATTCTAATTACATTACTGTTAACTGTTTTGTGCATTGTATTTTTTTACTAAAAACAAAATGTCAAATACTGTGAAACTCACTGCAGAAGACAGCAGTCTAATCATCTCTTCCTTGCTGTGATCTGCTTGCATGAACGGTAAGTGTAGGCTCTCACACTCCTGCAGTAAAGCGCACACATTAAAATTTAGCTCATATCATGCATTGCATACGTATCAGTGTAAACATGCATTGTATCATTCTGAGCAGTTAAATTTCACGATCGTACACTACACTTCATGTTTTTATCGAAACTGGTAGAGACTTTGTGCCAGTCTAGAAGCAAATACAACACTGCACATGAAGACAAGATGTTTCGTTCTATAATACAGGAGCAAAGTAATTTATTTATTTTGTTAATTTTAGTAATTTATGTAATCAGACACTTATCTTGCACAACCAAATCAAAGAAACATTTCTGTTGCAGAAGAAAAAGCATAAAACAATTTGTGTACGTACATCTAGTATTCCGTCCGGAGGTTGGATATTGAAGCCAGGAAAGTCGATCAACTTATCGACATCGAACAGGACTAAAAGTGAAAAAGAAAATATCAAACGACCATTTTAGTGAAACTGACGACGCATACGACTGCATGAAATGTTTTACCTCTAAGAACATAAAACTACAACATATTACATGTGTGCTGTCAAATATCACTACGACACTTCTTTTGAATGACAAAGCAATCACAAATTTCTCTGTTACCTGTGTAGCAGCGTGTCTAAATGGACTTAAGATTAAACATTTTCGTTGTGAAACACGTAAAAATTTATTTCAACCTTCTTTCACTGTACTAAAAGCTGATATATGTAAAAATAATGAATATCGTTCTATGGTATATTTTTTACAAGAAAATGTCTATTTTAAATATCTACATTTAAATATGTCAAATTCAAATATGTAGCTGAAGAAAATAGCCTTTAACACATGTGTGTTTTGAGCTCCTGTGTCCAAATACATACTTCTCATTCTAAATGCAGGAGCTATAAATAGACAAATTATAAACAGAAAAATAGCAGATAACTATATTTTCCGATCACATTACCTTCTTCTTGCTCATCATTGACTTCTCCTTCTTCCAAGACTTTCCCACAAGGTGTGACTTCTGTCAAGAGAGAAAGAATACAGTCTTTAAAATTATAACACAAAATGAAACTCAACCAAAACATTCTCATATATCCAATAAGCTCAACAAGTGCAAATGCCAACGCCTGCTTTAGATTGACTAAAAATACAATCGGTTAACCAGATTGTTTCTGAGATACCAATTTAACCAATATTCATCAAGAAATTATCATTATGAAAATCATTATAATCACATGCATGGAACCCAGATTTACCAGTTTTAGGCTCACCGTTAATTATCTCCTCTGATTATTATTGTGCACTGCGAGAGGCCCTATATAAATTTATAGATACAATAGAATTCCCTGTTCACTGCCTTGATTGTTTTGTGTGTATTCAGGAAATAAACTGATTTGATTTGATTTGAATACAATCTTTAGATAAAGAATATGTAACAAAGACATTTGAACATACCACATCGATCATTAGTGAAGATCAGAATGCCAGACTGTTGGCGACGCGCATTTTCCAGGTGGCCTGGAGGATAGCCAAGCCGTCTCATGTTATAGATGTATAACGGAAGCTGGTGGTGACTAATGCCAAGAGCGTCTCTCAACGATTCACTACAACAAATTAATCGTAAAACTGATTCATGTCGAAAATAATTAATCAATCAATCTGAATCTCTCTTTCAATTTATGTAAATGAATCGCTAACTTCAATGGCCACCCATCTTGTCTTGATTCGGTTTAAGTTTCTGCCGTTGGTAAAATGAACCCTCTTTTCAGGTGAGGCTTTAACATGAGTTCAGTGAACTTCTTCCCCACTCTCGTCTTTCATGGCTTTTATTGCTACTCTGGTTGAAGAACCTGCTTGCATTCTGGACTAAGACTTTCTTGGTACAGTAATGGCCGCTGCGGTGATGCACATATATATCACTTTGGAACAACCTTCCACTTATCAGTCGCGTTCAGGCAATTGCAGCATATGGCGACTTTACCGAGAATGATATGTAAATTTCATTTATTCATTCATTCTTGCTGTCATAATGCAGCAAGCAAACAAGTTATATTCCAGAGGATTATCAAGAGCAAACGACTGATTACATGCATAGGCGCAACCACCCTATGGGACCCACGGGATGCGTCCCCCCAACTTTTGAGTGGTCCCCTAACTTTATTATTATGGTCCCCCAACTTTTAGGACATTCATACTCATTATGGTCCCCCCCAACTTTTAGGATGTGATTGCACCTATGATTACATGGAATACATGATTGTGTTACTGGCAATAAATGTTTTTGTACATCGCACATAGAATTCAGTTCCTGTCTTCTTTATTCATGAGGACAAATTAAGGAGTTCTACAGCACAGACTGTATGGAGTTACGCATAACTGTCCTCGTGAGTAAAGAATACAGGAACTGAATCCTATGCATTGTGTAGAAAAACATTTATTGCCAGTAGTCAGCTGGGCTGAATGTTTGGTCTCTTATTCCTCAAAGCTTTAAGCAATCTGTCCATCTGCCAATTTATACAATCACCTGCTTGTCTTCGAAAACTACAACCAAGAAAATAAAGAAATATGCCAACCTAATGATGCCAGGCTTCAGAGCGGAAAATCTTGGATCATCGTCGACATGATACCTGCAACATGTTAACATATGCATCAAAGTTAAAATGTGAACAAAATAATAAACCAAGCAATTTTAAAGAACAATACGTACCAAATAAACAAGTCAGTGCACCAATTTCTAAATTCAGAAGATATATAAATACACGCTGGTAAACTTCACACATTACTCAAGTATTAATATTGAAACTGTAATTGTAGCTGAAAATGTAAAATATAATAATTAACATAGCATCGACAGTATGAAGCTACTTCTATAATTATTTACTACACTGCAAACTTTCAGAGCAAATGCTAATAGCTACATTGCAACTACAATTTTAGCTGTTATTTAAAGCATACCTTCTGGCAGCAGCTGTTTTTGAAGTGGAAGACAGTTGCGTTCTGAAAATATGCTTTCTTGGAAAATTTTCCAGCCTTTTCCCAAGTGGTCTTGTCGTTTGAATTTTGCTAATCGGTCATCAGACAGAATTTAAATATTACCTCATCCATTTAACAATATTAAGTAACATGTTTTTTTGCCGATGCAAGAACAACGTTTATTCAGCAATACCACATTAACTAAGATTTTAAACTAATAATTAGGCAGTATGAGCCGGTCATATTTGAGCAGGTCTATTAAATCCTGGTACAGATAGAATGCCACATCACTATACAATACATGTCAGCTGTGATTTAATAATACCTTCCATACAAATTCTGAAGTATATTATTATTGCCTTAGAGCCAACAGCCATGCTAAGGGCTCTCAAACACTTCATAAAACCTTGTCAACATGTCACACATCTACACAATATGTTGGAAAATTTAAGTTCTACGGTAACATAACTGATATCATATTTACTTTGATTCACTTGTGAAGCTCTCATTCTTTGCTTCTTTAGTATGATCAGCCAATTTTTGCAGAGGAAGGGTACTAGTGTACCTTAAGAAACCATAGTTAAGGATACAGTGACCATTTTCTTTTATTCACTAGCTGGATAATAGATTGCAAAATCCCACTGAACAATAATAATATAATAAGTCAGAGTCGGGGCCAGCTATAGATACATTTTCAACAGGTTGCGCAAGGGTCATTGGAGTAATTCAACAGGTCGAAGATGTTAAATGTTTATACTAAAATTCCAATTGATTTTTGGCAGGTCATGAGGAAGGTCAAGAGAAAAACGATGCATTGTAGTACTTTGCGGCACTCTCTGCTACCCAGTCTGGGATAAAGACCCTCAAAATCGCTTAGCCACAATATTTAAATGAAAATAAATCTTTATCCTAATAGAATGAATAGTTTTGAATAAAGCAAAGATACATCGGTAGTCCATGGTGTTTGGTAGAACCATCTGCAGTAGGTGTATCTTTTACACCAGCACGATCCACAAGAAAAGAAACCTCTCCCTTCTTCTCTCTTTCCTACACGTACAAGAAAGCACATCAGAAGAATATGATAATTAAAACAATAAATGTTATCATTGGTGTTATGAGCTGCATTATGCCAAAATACCATGACATCAATGGTCTCTGTTGCAATTAAATGTGCTGGTTCGTCATCATGAATTCAGGGGCGATTCTGGGTAGAAGTCTTGAAGGGGCGCTATGACGAGATAAGAAGGACGTGTATCGGAGAGTAATTCGTCATTGCGAGTTAAATTACCAATTGCAAATAAACGTAATTCTATACAAAAAGTGCAAAATCCTTTTACCTTATGTGTTTGTTTATTTGACATGGATATTTATTTATGTTAAGATTAACTCTGTAACATTAGAAAAGTTGAATAACTCAAAGAGTCTGAAGCCTTAGAAAAGTTGAATAACGCAAAAAGTCTGAAACCTTAGGAAAGTTGATGCTCCGAGTGGAAAAGTGAAACTGGGTTTCTGAATTATTTATGTGGGAATTTCTCTTGTCCGTATCCTTATTTCTTAGTGAAGTGTCTGATCTGACATAGCGCATTTTCAATGATGAATACGCAAAATAACCTAAAAAGATGCTACAGTGTTCTAAAAAATGAAGTTAGAAAGAAAATAATCAACTTTGAAATTCGTCAAGCACGTGACGCAAGAAAAGTTGGGCGTTTTCTGAAACTGCTCAAACCATGCCCTGGTTTGTAATCGACAAGCACTCTGTTGAGAAATGGAACGTAAGCGAACACAGCGTAGACTAGCTAGCAAATTGTACGTCGATGAATCGTTGCTTGTTACGAAATTTATTGTTTTATTTATTTCTTATTCATTTATTTCTCCATTTCCATAGCCCCCCCCCATTCAAGCTCTCTACTCAGAGGCGCTATCGACTACAGCGCGGACTCTGCATCTGAGTTTCACACCGAAGCGCCCGAGCAATTGCTCAAGATCCTTACGCGGCGACTTGAGGTTTGTTTGTATGTGCACTTGTTATTGCGCCCCTTAAAGCTCTCACTACTCAGAGGCGCTCCCGATGCAGAGCGGACACTGCATCGGAGTTTCACGCCGAAGCGCTGAGCAATTGTAAGTGAAGGACGTGCCCAAGGTCCTTACGCGGCTTGAGGGTGGATTCGAACCTGGGACCTTCCGGCTCCAAGGCAACGACGCCACCACTAGACCACCGCGCCTCTGGAACCTTCCGGCTCCAAAGCCATCTACACCACAACTAATCTAGTGTTTTAGTGCCTGTGAAAACCCCGTAACTTCGACTTGGTGCGTGCTGTACAAATCTCGAGATTATTATTAGACCTTTAAAAATATTGTGTTTGTGCAGGGGCAGATCACCTTCAAGACCTTTCGTAGCATAAGGTGGTTTATGGCTACTTTGAATTTTTTTTTTAATATTGCGATTCTTTTATGCTTTTCAATTGTTTGTATTCAAGTCACATTATAGCTGTGGCTAGGCTGTGAGCACCTTTAAGTTGGTCTTTAAGTAGCACTGCTGCACTATGCAAATTCTCAGAATGAAGTGTCTGATCTGAATATTCCCACATCTACTTCATCACAACTTTTGTGCTCAAATGCCACATTTGATCCACACTCGATTTCAAAGCCACCCGCACCATTATGCCATCGCTAATACCGCAATTCACGTTCAGTTAGTCTTTAATTTAAATGGATTCCTTTGAAAACGCATTTACGCTCATCAACACTACAAAGTGAGCCAAGCATCAACTTCTGGTTTATAACGATGTCACTACAGCATTTAAATTCAGCCAGGCACCCATATCTGGGACCAGTCACCTTACCTATTGGATCAGCTAGAAGAGCAAGTACCTACCACTTTTTCACTGCAACAATGGAATATATCTAAACGAGAGACTAAATCATTTATAAGGTTTAAACCGGCATTTCCAGGCTATTTCTGAGTAATTTTTCCATGATCCATGTTGTATGATTATGTGCTCTTTTAAATCATGTAAAGGTGCAAGTTTCAGCTTCACTGTACAGCAGCTTTTGAAAAATTTCATGTACATTTCTTAAATTAATTTGATCTCTGCTATTCTTTGCCTCCGAGATAATTCCCAAATCAACCTGGAAGTGTAGGCTAGTAGCAGAACAGGCAGTTTTTATACCACACTCTACAAAGCAAAGTCCACACGGCTCTTTGGAAAAGCTTATGCTCTGCACTACGCAACACATTTGCTTCCAATACGATGTCTACCATGGCAGTCAAGGCCGTTTGCCAGGATTTCATTTCTGGGGTGGGGTGTTTAATCAAGTATGAACAAGCTGACAAGCAACCGAATCAACTGACTAAGGAGTTTGGTATGTAATCTATTGTAAAATGTCAGATAGAAATAAGAACTTAAAAATGAAATCACCTTAGTCCTGACATCAGGATTGTGTTAGTAAATTTATGCATTATTTCATTTCATGGGTGTTCAAACACCCAAAACACCCCCCCCCTAGCTACGACCTTGATGGCAGCCATATATACACTTAACCCTTAGAATCCAATTGGCCGGTTTTCTGGCCCGTTATCCATCGCGTTACGGGAGTTCCGGGTTCAAAGGGTTAAAATTATGCTCACAAGATGTCACTTATGCCATTGAACTTTTCAAAAACAACTTCTGTAACCACAATGCACAGACAAGTTGTATACACATATTTTTTAACCACAAAGTTAGCCGCTGTATGCTTCAAGATGGTAAAAGAAACCATAAAAAGGACGAATTCTTTCCATAAAACGAATTAAATGTTTCTGCTTTTATCCATCAGACAACAAATTTTCAGTTCCTATTTTTCTGTTAAACGGTGGCCAGTGATGCCAAGTGTCTATTCTGCTATGTTCTTCAGCACATTAGTCCATCCTTGCCTTCAGTGTCCGAGTGGTGACTCTCTTGGGTTCACTGTACAAAATAAAGTAAAATGAAGCAATACAATTAAACGCATAGAGTCATTGTAACAGAAAAAATATAACAACTCAATAGCTAATCAACCAGGTCCAAACTAGGGAATGTAATCCCAGTATTCAGGATCCCGGAACCTTTTAAAATTCCAGAATCTGTAGGGATTGATAACACTCAATCCCGTTTGTCGGGATTATAAAAATTCAGATTTTCAACTAAAATTACTTGACCCACTGAGCAATTCTTTATGTTTTGACACTGATTGGTAACTGTCATCTGTAACAAGTACTATAATTAAGCTACGACTCACAAACTGACAATCCTTCTCAACCCCACATTGCCACTGCCTTCACATGCAACTTCCAACATATGATCTCAATTAATAATAATAAATTCCATACTAGACTAAGCGACTTCAGCATTGAAATGTCTTCATATACTCACATGACGTGGACAATGCCACCCCAACCAGAGACAGCGTCGCGGTCAACGGCATTCAGAAGCGCCTGTGAGATCGTCTCAAACAGCTGATCTGGGTTCTAAATAAATCAGATGGAAATAAGAGCATTATAATTCACTAAATCATCTGAATCAATAAAAATAAAATGATGCCCAAAATAAATTAGAACAGATCAAAATTTGGATTAGACAAACATTCTTATATCAAGGCACTGATGATGAATAACAATTTTTGATGAGTAATGGTGCTGTTGTTACTACAAAAAGCAATAAGATATGTGGTCATAGTCGAGTAGAGAGTTATGGCATGAATGGCCATTTATAATTTTATATATCAAGAGTTTACCCAACGCCTTTATCATAAACACCATTTTTAGTAAATCACAGCCATGCCTTATTAAGTCAGTTGCAGGTTTATTTTACTAGTGTGACAGCAGAGCAAAGTTAAGTAATTTATGCTTTTCTGATTAGACATTCCATGTTCAACATGAGACCATTGTTGAACACCACAAGAAAATAAATAATAAAACATACCCAATCATAATTATAGTAAAATTAATCATAACAAATTCAAATGCACCCTCGGGTGATGAGATTGGCCAAACTCTCCACTGGGTGGTCCTGGTGGCCCTCTGCCTAGGTGCAAGGTTGTAATTCTGGACAAACAAACATGCATACATTCTCCTTTATAGACATAGATAGCGAGAAGGTGGTGCAAACATACTGACCATGTCAGGCACCCACAGGGACTCGCACATGCCGTACATTTGCTCATTGCAAGTTCCACTGACAACAAAGTCGCCTGTCACCATCGGGCAGCCAATGAGGTCGAGAGACGCAACAAACGGCTCATTAGTTACGCTGTCCAACCCAGCAATAACCGGTTCAACAAAGTATGGACCAAAACTGAAAAATCAACAACATTTACAAGCACACACAGATAAACTTATAAAATGTTTTATAAGGCATGTCATTTCAGAAAGCAAAGCTTTCAAGAGGCACTACAGTACTTTGAAAATGATTTAACTAAATTTTTTAAGAAATTATATAGCAGTGTCCCATTTTACAGATGAAGTTTTATAACAACAAAGCTTCTGTTTTGAACGATAACACATTGAGTATTAAGAACGGAAATAAAATGATGCTAAAAATAAATAAGAACAGATCCACCAATTTGAGACATTAAATATGCATGCATATACAAACAATGTATGACAAAATTGAGGGCACTTCCCAAACTCCCAAAGTTCAAGTGAAAAGCATTGCGCCAAGCGAGTTTTGGAATTGTGCTCCCCAATTATAATGCAAAGTTCTCTGAATACCATAGCTGTTACATTCATATGTATGAAAATGTATGCAATTGGCATCAATTGGCAACACACAAACTAGTCAAACTTGTATAAAAACCATATGTTGCAAATTTAAAAGCACATTTGAATACAGTTTAAAATACTGACCGGCGTTCATAGAGGAGGTTTGAGACAACACTCAGCAGAGTCTTTGGTTTAATTCGCCTGTTCTCTCGGAGTTCGTATAGACTAACCCTGAACTTTAGTCGCTCAGATCTTGGAAAGAAAACACAAATAGGTTGACATGTTTCATACGAAAAACTGGTCAATAAGTCAACTTAATCAGATAAGAATATCAATCCTGTATCAACTATATATATAATTATATAAATATTAAATATATATATATATACATAATGATATATAGGACACCATAACACAGCACATGCTGTTATCACCCTGGTGCCTTGACAAACACAAGCCAACAAAAAAGGAAGCCCAATACATAAATTTACCATGTTGGAGTCTGTTATGGCGGACACCAAAGACAATTTTGATGTGCCTTGGTTTAAAATATTAATGATTTTATGCAGCACCCAAAACTATGATCCTCGATAACATGTCTAATACAATTAGAAATATTGTATGATCCTGCATGAAAGCATTGCTGCAAAAGAAAAGTGCTGGCCAATTTATGACATTCCTTGAATTCTTATGTATGTTGGACCGGTGTGTACCTGCATGCGTGCATGTTTGTGTGTGTGCGAACAAGTATAAAGACAATTTATATAGGACTTTTGAATACTTCACAGAAGCATTGCACTAGCAGTAAATTTTAACGTTTGTGTCTTTATTCCAAATATTCAACAGAAAAGTCCAACTGTACACGGAAATTTAAGAAAACATAAAAAATTGCATTGGTCTATTGCTGGTAGGCAGAAATGCCTTCAATCGAAGCCTAGGGTGTTTCTATTGTTTGCCCAGTGATGCGGTCCGATTGTCCCCTACAATTACCCATCCTCATCAACATAATGTTTCAATGGCTATCAATGTGACAAACCAAATGATATTTGCACAACATTTTCAATTTTTCATATGCCATTAGGTCACTTACACTGTTTGAACATCTGTTGCAAGACCAGCAAGACCAATGTAGAGCTTTGGCCCCATTTCAAAAACCTTCTGAAAGTCCATGGCTACAGTCTGCGCCTGGATTCCAAACCTCCGGTCGGAAGCAATTGCCACACAGCCTTTGCCTTTCATTGCCATAATGGCAGCTCCATTGTATGCCATAATACTCTAAAGAAACATAGTCACATGAAAACTGAACTCAGTATTATGGTACAAAACCAGGTATAAATTCATTGTAGTCCGGTGGCATGGCAACCAAATAAGCAATATGGTTGGTTGTCATGGAATTGCAGACACAGAATAGAATGCCACAACCACCCACAGTCCACAACTTTCACAAAACTCTTTACCGACTGAGGCCATAGGATTTCCCATACCATTTACTACACTGTGGTCAACACAGGGTAAAGTAAGTAATGGTTAACAAACACAATATGTAAAGCAAATTTTAAGTGAATTCTCATTAGATACAGTCTAGACAATTTTTACAACTTTAGGTAAAAAATGAGTTGTCAAAATATCAGCATCTACGATTATCGTATACATGTGGAACTGTACAACAATTCGGTTATTGTGACTGACGTCTCGGTAAATCGTAAACAGTATGGCCGCCAACGAATGCAATAAAATTAGAGTGCCGCCTATGGACGATATCGCAACATGCATCCCAACATACAAAGCGTGAGGGTCGGTTAGGGCTCAGGTTAGGCGTCGTGAGGGTCGGTTAGGGTTAGTTTTAGGGTTAGTGCAGTCATTCTAATGAAACTGAAGCGTGCTTTAATTCTCGCGGAAATATTGGGCCGTATGTCGGACCGCTCTGTTATGCACGCATCTACGGCGGCCATACTGTTTACGATTTACCGAGACGTCAGTCACAATAACCAACAATTCTATCAATCATGAAGCAGAAGTTATTAAGTCTAAAGATACTCAGAGGTAGTGTCAGTGAAGCCATTTCAGCAGGTTGTGCAAAGGTCACCAGGTTATTCAATGGGTTCAATGAATTAATTTAAAGAAGGAACTAAACATTTAAAAGAATTTCCAGCAGGTTATAAGGCAGGTGAAGACTGAAATGGGCAGGTTAAATAACCTGCCACGACTTATGGTAGCGCATAAGTCTAAAACTGTCTATTCTGCACCACCAGTTACTTGTAAACTTTGTAAAGGACTGATCAACCACAAACTCTTGAGCATTTCAGTTCAGTTCAAAAGAGTATTTCGACATTTGTCAGATATTTGAGTGCTTCATAATGTAAGGGTTATATGACAAACATAATTCATTTTGCTACGCCGTAGAGTCATAATACTCTAAGTAAGTACTATGATTTGCAAGTAACGACAAGGTAAATGCTTAAGTCAAGTGTGTGTATTCGTGCAAGCTTAACCGCTATAGAAATCTACGTCTTTCGCTTCTTACAGTGCCATAAAGGCTGAAAACCCAACTATAGGACTGCACAAATAGTTTTTCCTTCTGCTTCCATAATAGAACTTGTAACTGACCATATTTGCTTGTTATGTGAAATCTTTCCACAAGAAAAAACTCAAAATTAATCAGCTTTTGTGTACTCGTTTATCCTGTCAAGTCATGCAAATAGCCGGAAGTGCATATTACTGTACATTCTCAGTTTAAAAGTGAATCTGAATTTTAATTCTGCGTACATTTTGTAGCGCATTTTTTAGTGCGGGAAACTGCCCAACCAATCGATGTGCCCAACAGAGAAGATAAATGCGGTGCATATTTTTATAGTCCTACCACTCGGTCAGATTTTTATTTTTCGATTAAAACCTTTTCAACGTTGGTTCTCCAATAACTGTTTGCCTAAATTCGATACCCTAATGTGCCGAACCAACAGCAATTTGAAAATCTGTTACCCCACAGTTACCGCAATTTTTGATTCTGTTTTGCAGAAACAAACAATTTAGTCCACTGTTAATTTTCCTTCACATGTAGACGTAGTAAGTGCTAAACTTAGGCCCTAATGTTCTCGAGATCAACAAGCGCTTTAGAAGGGTAGAGATCACGATTACGATTCAATTTATCTTAACGTAAGTTTTGAAAAATTACAGACATTTTAAAAACAATGATTTTATGTTAATATACTAATTAAGCTATTAAGTAATTTGTCATCATTGATATAAATCTTCTTTTAAAATATCATCATCAGATAAAAAAAGGAGCTACAAAATAATTCTGATATACGTTTCCGCAGTCTAAAGCAAAAGTATATTTAAGTTTTTTGTCAATGGCTGTTTAGTTCGATTTTTATTTTCTTTGAAGATCGAACTTTTTTCAGTTAAATAGCTTTCTGTGTAGAAATTTAATTTAGACTCTGAAATGTCAGAACGCAAAGTGCTGAATGTGAGTACACAGTTATATTTAGGAGTGACAGTCAGTGACTGTTTTAATAGTCAGATGGGGTCAAACCGAATCTCCGAAATACTGAATATATACGAAAGCAAGATTTTCCGAAAGGCTGTGACTAGCGGACCGCCAGGCGGCCCTCGAATTTCAAATACTAGCGGACCGTCATTCGCGGCCGTCCAATACGGAATACTAGCGGACCGCCAGACAATATGGCTGCCAACGAATGCAATAAAATTAGAGCGCGACGTATCGACGATTGTTCATCAGTTCAGCTTCAATTTCAGCAGAATGACTGCACTAACCCTAAAACTAACCCTAACCGACCCTCACGCTTTGCATGTTGGGATGAGTGGTATAATTTGGGACCGCTGTTGACAGGATTATCAAATTCTATTTACACCAAAATTTATCTTAGTTAATCAAACTTCTATTTATACTATATATCATCTAAATGGTTTCACGTTTCCCTTCTCCTTGTTTCTAGAATTTTTGTCCGACATAAAACAAACCTCCCTGTTAAAATCTTTGAAACAAACTATCGGTAACTGCCGCCATTGTAACAATATTCAAGAATCAAGACTCGTTACTCATGTGACAGGTTACACGTGACTGGCGGTCCGCTAGTAATTGAAATTGGACGGCCGCCTGGCGGTCCGCTAGTCACTTCACTCCCGAAAAAAGTTTTATAGAAAACGGACGAACTCCCGAAGCTCTTAGTGGTCTGTTGTTGATGAACTTGCATTTTTATAGTGATGCAATGGCAGCATTATTCTGTTTGACTTGTGTGTGTGTGTGCAATAAATGCTCTGAATGAATGAATGAATAAATAAACAAATAAAAAAACTGGATGTGATTTGATTTCCGAGACATAGCAAGACTTTCTATTAATTAAGGCACGGAAACGTAAGTCAATTCTGCTAATAATTTTGTGTTTTACTTTGTCATATCAGAAATACTATCCGCCGGACTTTGATCCGACAAAAATCCCAAAGCTACGACTGCCAAAGAACAGGAACTTTGGCATCCGACTGATGGCACCGTTCAACATGAGGTCTGTTCGATTATTCATCGCGGGTTCTTCAGCTTGGCAACATCTTGTTAAATCTCAATTTCTGTGCATTTGACTCGTCCAGTGTAGAATTGTTTATATAACTCATACTATATATAAATCGTTGTAATTATTATTATTATTATACTATATATGCATGGGCGCCCGCACATAGGTACAAGGGGGGGCACTTGCCCCCCCCCCCTGGAAAAGTGACTTTTATTTTTCTAACTACTACTTTTGAGTTTTTAACAAATTTCTTCCCATTAAAACACTAATGATACCAATGATACACACAGTGAAAGTCATAAATTTATGTTTAGAAATCTCTATAGAAATAAATATATATAGTGCCCTTCATGGACCTACTTTTTAGCATCTACTTTTGGATTTTTAACAAATTTTCACACTTAGGAAACTATTCATATTAAAAAAATACACAAAATGAAACTGAGAAATTTGCATTAAGAAACCTCTTTGAAAAAATGCCCGTGTTTTTAATTTCCAGCGCTGTATTTTCATGCTCTTGTCGCTGAAAAATTCAACCGTGACCATCGTAAAAGTTTTGCCCCCTCCTGCAAATTTTTCTGCGGGCGCCCATGTATATATGGGTTTGGTCTGAATAGTAAATAGGTTGTTTCGCGCTTGGTTGCATGTGGGCTTTGGATGACTTGTTCCTCAATAACTTTGCATTATTGAGTTCACATAGTGTTAATTAATGTGTGTTGCATGTTTGCGCAAGTATTTGTCTATTACATTCAGGATTTGTGTTGAAGTCATTCAGTGGATTCAGCATACAGATATAATTAAGAGGTTAAGCATCATGGTGCTAGTTATGTTATTAGTTCTTCCGACTTCATTGCCATAACATTTATGACTTTTGCCAAAGTGTTTTAAGTTAATATGCTAGCTTGCTAGGAAATACCAACTGGTATGTAGTATTTAGTGGAATCTTGTCCTTTTTGCCTGACCACCAGATTTTTCCTGCGCAAACACATCATTTCAGGGACAGTTGTGTTGTGGTGAACATCAGGCTTTGTCAGATATACAAATTACGTAGTTGCTGTGTACGAGGATGGTTTCTTGTTTTTAGATGCAACACTTGCGGAGAATACATTTATAAGGGAAAGAAGTTTAATTCGCAGAAGGAGACGGTTGAGGACAAGAATTACCTCGGCCTTCACATATTTCGCTTCTACATCAAGTGTCCGCGTTGCATTGCAGTAATTGCCTTCCGAGTAAGACTTTTTGACGTCTGATTTGTGTTGCATAGAGTTCTGTAGTGGTTGTCTACTGCGTTCAAATATTTTATATCGATTGTGGCTGTAGTCTATCAGCTGCGCACTTGTACGCTGTGATTGTTGTAGGTTTCTGTGCATAGAGGGGGACACATGCCCCTATGTAAAATTGACACCCATTTATTTAATTTAACTGCTTTTTCTTGGTATTTAAGAAAGTTCTTTGTACTAATAATGATACTAATAATACGGAAATTGAAACTGAGATATTTGCATTTAGAAACCTACTACCTTTAGTGTCAGTCAGGTGAAATAAACAAAGATATATAATATTATATAAAGCAGTAGTTGATTTTTAATTTCTTGTGGTTAATTGAATGACGCATGTAGCCTGCAGTTCCTGATCACTCGGACATTAATTGTGAAAATTATTGTGGTTACTGTCTGATGGCTGTCCATATTAAAGGTGAGCCTATAACCCTAATTTGATATCATTCATTAAATGGATATTATGTTGATTCATATTTTGTGCTGTTGTGTTGCAAATGTTGCATTGAAGTCATTAGATCGTTGTATAATTATGTGATGTTTTAAATCTGTTAGACGGATCCTGAGACGACCGATTATGTTTTGGAGGCCGGTGCAACAAGGAACTTTGAGGCGCTTAGAACAGCCGAGCTGTTGGCGATAAAAGAGCAGAAAGAAAAGGAAGATGAATTAAAAAATAATCCAATGAAGGTAATTTTTGCATTCGTTTTTTGTATCGTACATGTAATTTAAATTTCCATGAAGCTTCCTTGTGGAATTGGTATATCGACGTAAACTAAGGAATTGTAGAAGCTGAGTTTTGCATTATAATTTTACATCCAAAACATAGGCCGCACTTAGTTGCTGAAGATCATTTCCAAGAATTGCTGTTCACAAATATTCCAATGCCTCTCACGGTGAATTGGCAAACATTGGGGGATGAACAACATATGCAATTATAATATTTAAGTTATTTAAAAAATAATAATTTTGACTAAGGTGCAATAGTTGTTTAGAATTCATTTTGAAGAAGCGATGAATCATTCTTGTAAGTTCTTCTTTTAAACTATGTTTCAATTGCATAATTCAGGTTTTGGAAAATCGAAGCTTAAAATCACAGCAAGAAATCGAAATGATTGAGACGCTGGAGGAACTGCGTCAGATCAGGAAAAACCAGAATGAAGTCGACACTCAGGAATATCTGACAAAGACGTCAAAATCAGCCAAGGAAAGCGCAGAACAGCTGGCAAAGCGGCAGGAAGAAGAGGACGAGGAGTTCGTTAGGTAAATTTCCTTTTCAGTTTATTTCTTGTGCTGTCTGTGATTCACGTTTTGATGGTTTTATCCAACACGTAAAATATTATCTGTTGTCTCAGAATAATGCTGAGCACTACTAAGTACTAAGTACTAATAATTATAATAGGAATCATTTATCATGCAGTACTAGTGTTTGAAATAGCTTATATTCCTGGTAAAGTGAGGTAGTATAAGTATATTAAATAGTTTTTATTCTTGGTAGACTCAGATCACTGCTTGTTTATTTGTTTACTTGCGTTATTATTGAAGGACTGGTTACACCAGTGCTGTCCAACCTGCGGCCCGCGGGCCGCATGCGGCCCGCGAGGTGATTTCAAGTGGCCCGCCTGGGCTCACTAAATTTGTGCACTTTGTGTAAAATGAAGTATAGGATAGTCACTTTTCGACTTGAATGTTTATTTTTTTAATGATTTTGTGACAGTACTGTTGCCGATTTGTTATGCTACCAGGAAGGTCAATTCGAAAACTAAATCTCTTCTTTCTTTTCATGGGGTTAGGCTTCAATAGTCTATCTGGAGATTGACACACAACTTCTGGTTTTGACAACTCTTATTACTGTACTCAACTAAACGGACCTTGCAAACCCTCCCAAAATCGTTCCCTTCCAGTCAGTCCCTGAGGTGTGTAGGCTACAGAGACTGGGCGACGTAATGAAGAGCTGAGCTGGTCAAACTGTGTCTGGGCGATGAAGCCGACTGTAATACAGGGATAAACGTCACCTTGCACATTTTGGAGCTCAACTATTTTGAAGCATGACAATCGTGGTTTGGTGTAGTCCTGTATTATTCATTATTATTATTATTCCTGTGTGACTTGTCGAACTCTTTCCTTAAAGGCTTAAACTGCTCAAGACTTTCATCTTTGGCCATTCCTGAGTGGGAAGCATCTCTGAATCTTGAATCGGCAGCACATAAATTTAATATATCGATAGCTTGATTGATAGATAGATTATAATCACTACATATAAAATTTAAATAGGCTACTCGTTTCAATGCTAATATAATATAATATTATCGATAAATTTAGCCACTGCTTTCAAGTTTACTGCTACGGCCCTCGGCTCCAAGAATCTTGCCGTTGCGGCCCGTGGTACCGAAAAGATTGGACAGCACTGGGTTACACTATATTGGGCGCTATGTAAATTGAAGCCTGCTGAAAATCCTACTGTTAGCATGAATAGGAGGTGAAAGTTCTCCAATAAGTATTTTTAAAATATTCTTGTTTAATACCAGCGCATGCATTGTCATCACTCTCTGATTTGTAAAATTTTGCCTTGTAGCAGGCTGGCAGACTAGGCTGGCATGCTCCTTCAACTGGTTAATAAAAGACATGATTGTTGTGCTCTCTGATTCCAAGATGATTATTTTTGTGTTGCTTTCGCAGGTCAGTTTTTTGTGGAGTCAAACGACTTGAGCCAAACAAGGCGGATGGTGAAGGTGCCGAAGAGAAGAGTGCTGAAGAAAAGAAGCCGAAATTGGTCAGTTTTAAATTGCTGTCAATGTAGAAGCATCTTTGTTGATTTTACTATTGCACAATAACATTTGTGTGTATTCTGTATGTAAAACTGGCAAGCCGGCTGCAGTAGTAAATCAGTAAATGAAACTGCTGAGGAACTTTAATGAGTAATTAAGAGCACATAGAATGGTAATTATGTGATAGTGATCACTGCAAAGTGTAACAACTGTAACGTGTCTTTTATATACTTGAACCTCTTTATAACACAGCATTAATGCAATTGTGGTAAAATTTGGTTGGACCACTTGTCTCGAATTGAATTCAGCTTTGAAGTTTGACCTCATGATGGCACAAGTTTTTTGCTATTGTGTTTGATATTGCTGTATTTACTGTAATTAATTAAGTTAAACAGCTTATCCAGGATCATTGCACAGCGCCCAGCAGACAAGAACCTTCAATTGTTGTATTGCAGACCATTCCTCTTTTAGTTGAGTTTTACGTTGTTTGTGATAACACAGATTTAATGTGTTCTGATTAGGACGAGACGTTGTTTGTGATAACACAGATTTAATGTGTTCTGATTAGGACGAGACGTTGTTTGTGATAACACAGATTTAATGTGTTCTGATCAGGACGAGACGTTGTTTGTGATAACACAGATTTAATGTGTTCTGATTAGGACGAGACGTTGTTTGTGATAACACAGATTTAATGTGTTCTGATTAGGACGAGACGTTGTTTGTGATAACACAGATTTAATGTGTTCTGATTAGGACGAGACGTTGTTTGTGATAACACAGATTTAATGTGTTCTGATTAGGACGAGACGTTGTTTGTGATAACACAGATTTAATGTGTTCTGATCAGGATGAGACGTTGTTTGTGATAACACAGATTTAATGTGTTCTGATCAGGACGAGACGATTTCACGTTCCACATGTTCCAGTCGTTCGCAGAAGAACACTCTGAAAAACCTGATAGTGAAAAAGAAGACGATGGAAAATTACGCTTCTGCACCGAAGGAGACCAATTCAAGTGGAAGGACCGAGACCAATTCTGGTGGAAGAACTGAAAGGCAGACGAAAGACGTGAGCCAAACTCCTGCTGCAGGACCAACCACTCCATCTTCTGGACCGACTCCTCTTCCATCTTCTGGACCAACCCCTCTTCCATCTTCTGGACCAACCCCTCTTCCATCTTCTGGGCCGCCCCCTCTTCCATCTTCTGGGCTCTGTTCTGGTCTTGTTGGTTACAGTGATGACAGTGACAGTGGAAGCAGCAGTGACTAGATCTATTGTTGTACGTCTAAACTGTGATTTCCTGCGTGAAATGCTGACTGTTTTCATCTGCTAGAAATAAGTTGATCAACTAATTGTGCTGTAAATACATTTTAAAATGCTTTTGTGGCAGTTCTCTGTGTATCAGTCTTGTTGAATCATTTTGTTGTCAAGTCTGTTTTATCCTTTAATGTTCTCCTCCAGTGACACATATTTCTGTCTCCTCTCTAAGCAGAGAAAGAGACTAAATTCACACTGCTCTGTCTCCACATTGTTATTTGAAAATCGTATTATTATTTTACAAAATAGTAGACTTTATTAATAACGCAGTACAGGTTATTTTAAAGTACTTAAATGAAGCGTTTTATTTTACTATTTCCAATTGAATTGAAATAAAGGCATGATGAAATGAAGTGATTTCTCAGAGATATTGGCAACTATTCTCAAGTCTTTTAGTGCCTGAGGTTAAGTTTATGGCTGCCACTTGATTTGCTCATCGGCAGACTGACAGATTGAGGCTGACCAGTACTAAATTTGATGTTTCGAAAGACATTTCAGCATCTTGCCAATTCCATGATAAAAGGTAGATCGTAAATAGACAATAATATTGTTAGCAGCACTTGCCAATCTCATGAATGCATGTACACTGTTGTACAGTGTTGTACACTTATGATGCTTATTAGGCTGGGCACCCTCTTATCTGCGTGAGCTTTACTCCCCCCCCCCCCTCTTTCAATTTTTATAGGCTACTGTGCGCTGTTGTCCATGGTGACTTATTGGTTCCTTTCACTCGCTCTGCAACAATGCAGAATTGTTCCTTCTCTGTGGTGGTCCAACAACCTGGAACGGGCTTCCATTCACTATGCGACACCTCCCAAACTGTTCTCAGTTTCACTGACTGCTGAAGACTTTTTTCGCTTGATCTTAGCCGGGAACGCTTCTGAGTAGCTACCTTGAAAGGGCGCTATGTAGATTCTGGTTGATTGATTGATTGATTGCCACGATAGATTGCAATTGGTGATGTAGACTTTATTGGTTTTCATCAACACTTGTATATATCACTGCGTTGGATGTAATAAAGTTATTTTGCCAGACATGATGAACCATAAAAGAATAATTGCTCTCTGACTTGGAGTAGATTAATTAATCTGTTAGTCTTTGAGCTATGAAAGTTTACAACATACTTTAAACTAAATCTATGACTTTGGAGATGAGAGTTTCAACACTGGGTTAAAGTCGAATTCAGGCAGTTCACACATAGTATCATGTTGTTAATGTTGTGACGTAACTTTTATTCCAATGGCATTGTAGTATGGATTCTCATTATTTAAATAAATGCAGTTCTATGACCAGTTGTCCACTTTGTGCATAACTAAACCTTATGGTCTAATTCTGGGTCAGATCAAAAGCTTGAAGCTCCTGATGACGTCAAGTAGGCCTACAAGCCTAAATGTCAGACAACGAAGGTAATTTTTTATGTGGCCTCTAAAGAAAGAGTCGTCTGAAGTGACGATTACAGGTTAAAAGTTAACTCTGCTTTTATGCATACGATTAAGCACCTATATATCACCTTTTAAGAACTTGTTGACAGCATGTCTCGCTGTAATCTTATTGTGTGTGAATTCACTTTCAAAGCTCTTATGGTGAGGTGTCACTGTCTCGCTTGGCAGACCTCCTTGACGCATTCTTAACGTGCTAATAAAACTGTTCAAGTGACAATTTTACATAGGCCTTCCTTTTAACACTCAACTGATAAGTAGATGTTTCATAGAGGTGTGCATGTACTCATCTGAGTGAGTAGTCTACGTGCCATTATTCCCTTGTTGGCTTAAGACAACTGAGTAGTCTACGTACCTACCATTTCATTGTTGACTTAAGACAACTGAGTAGTCTATGTACCTACCATTCCATTGTTGGCTTAAGACAACTGAGTAGTCTACATACCTACCATTCCATTGTTGACTTTAGACAACTGAGTAGTCTACATACCTACCATTCCATTGTTGACTTTAGACAACTTAGTAGTCTACGTACCTACCATTTCATTGTTGGCTTAAGACAACTGAGTAGTCTACGTGCCTACCATTCCATTGTTGGCTTAAGTCAACTGAGTAGTCTACGTGCCATTATTCCCTTGTTGACTTTAGACAACTGAGTAGTCTACGTACCTACCATTTCATTGTTGGCTTAAGCCTTAAGACAACTGAGTAGTCTACGTGCCTACCATTCCATTGTTGGCTTAAGTCAACTGAGTAGTCTACGTACCATTATTCCCTTGTTGGCTTAAGACAACTGAGTAGTCTACGTACCTACCATTTCATTGTTGACTTAAGACAACTGAGTAGTCTACGTACCTACCATTCCATTGTTGGCTTAAGACACCTGAGTAGTCTACGTACCTACCATTCCATTGTTGGCTTAAGTCAACTGAGTAGTCTACGTACCATTATTCCCTTGTTGGCTTAAGACAACTGAGTAGTCTACGTACCTACCATTTCATTGTTGACTTAAGACAACTGAGTAGTCTACGTACCTACCATTCCATTGTTGGCTTAAGTCAACTGAGTAGTCTGCGTACCATTATTCCCTTGTTGGCTTAAGACAACTGAGTAGTCTACGTACCTACCATTTCATTGTTGACTTAAGACAACTGAGTAGTCTACGTACCTACCATTCCATTGTTGGCTTAAGTCAACTGAGTAGTCTACGTACCATTATTCCCTTGTTGGCTTAAGACAACTGAGTAGTCTACGTACCTACCATTTCATTGTTGACTTAAGACAACTGAGTAGTCTACGTACCTACCATTCCATTGTTGGCTTAAGTCAACTGAGTAGTCTACGTACCATTATTCCCTTGTTGGCTTAAGACAACTGAGTAGTCTACGTACCTACCATTCCATTGTTGGCTTAAGACACTGTCGGTGTAGTGGGAAGATGTGACGACGAGGGAGAGGACATTTAATCCGTCCTCATGATGCCAAGGAAATTAAGTCGCCAACTCTTAATTATTCATACGCAATATAGGTCTAACTAAGAGAAGCGACATCAGAAAGAAAGCAATGGAGAAGGCTGGCCTTGTCGATCGCTAGAGTTCAACGAACTGACAGCACAAGGTGAATATAGGTCTACACATGTGATGGCTGCATCAGGACTAGCTTCGGATGATTCCATGCCGTAATGATGATACGATATTGAAGATAGGGGAATGCTTCTAAAACGTGAAACTATATCCACTTTTATTTTTGGGACTTCCTTCACTTGATGTCTCTCCATCAACTTTATTTATCTGTGGTGAACCTGAAATGCAAGAGGACCGAGTTATGTTTTTTGGAATCAAGTTCAGTAAACGGCTGACGGTGGTGTACTTTTACATAGACCTACTTAACTATCGAGAGGGAGAGGGGAAGGGGAGACGGAGAGGGAGATGGAGAAGGTAAAGAAAGACGAGAGAAGAGCGGAGGGAGGAGAAGGGAATTGCACATCATGCTGTCTGAGGCTGAAAGATCTCCGACTCGAAAAATTAATTTTAAAAAAATGGAGTTACCATAGGCCTATGTAAGGCTATGTTGAATAGGGCATTACTTTTAAACCGATAAAAATTATATTCACTTTTATTTGGAATTTCCATCACTCGCTGCCTATTCATTAGCTTCATTTAATTTTATGCTGAGCCTGAATGCCCTGAAATGCAAGAGAGCAGAGTTAGGCCATGCAATAATGAGACGCAGTCCTCAGAATGTCACCGAGGCCTAATACCCAACCAGATAAAGCGTCTTCGTGAGGTTATAGTAAGGCGCTATATAAATGTTCATATACACACACATACATACAAATTATAATTATGTTGAGTTGTCTGCGGATTTGTTCGTAGGCGATTTGATGACATCCAGGCAGTAGGGCCTACGCACGTCACGCAAGACTGAACAGAGTCTGCGTAAGAATGACTCGTGAGAGCAAGATGCCAGCAGAGAACCAATAGCTATAGTCTATCTACAGTACAGAAAATGTAGAGAAGTGGCCCAAACTTATAGATCCATCATCAAAAGGGGCACAGCAGGGCGCCAGAGCGAACGAGATGAGTGAAAGACAACAGAGATTGAACGTTCGGAAAGATAAGAAGTGATCCAAACAATTATTAGAGGTCCTTAATCGATGAAGTTTGGAAGGACGACTCAGGGGTAGGCCCTAGATAATGGTCCATCTAGTCAAAAGCAGCACAGACTTCATATACAGGACAAGTAGGCCTAGGATGACTTGCCAGCAGGGACTTATCAATATCTATGGCACAAGTAGACGTGTCAGAGAGGAGGTGGAGAAGGTTGGACTCAGTAGATTGACCTTACGGAAACCAGATTGACATGAAGGAAGTGTATTAGGCCCTATTAGAGGCCGCAGGGTAACTCTGCCACTGGTTACACTCTCCCAGTGCCAGTCCCAAACCTGGAGAAAGGAGGAGGAGGGCGACACTAATCATCTTTGATATGGCAGTGTCGTTAAACAACATGTAGCCTAACAAGAGAGGCCACAAAGTTGGTTGGACCGTGGGAACGACGTTCCCACTGGTCTCAAAATGCTTTACTTGCGTTCACATTTGCAATTGTGCATGCAGTCCAATGAACTCAGCATAGATCTACGTTCCCACTTTCAGAGCCGTTTTAACGCCTAGGCACGCGAGGCACGGGCCTAGGGCCCCGCGCAACAGAGGGGCCCCGAGGCGACCCAAAATAATAGACTACATCACATAACAAAATAATGAGCAACATGCTATACGAACTTTGATGTAGGCCTATGTTAAACTAACATTTACTTTGCACGTTGAGTACAAATATTGAAGTCTTAGACTATTCAGGTCAGCATTGCGATAGTTGAGAAATTTGTTTAAATGGCAGCTTAAAATGCTGCAATTGCAATGTAAAAATTCAAAAATTTTCCGATGGGGAGGGGCACATTCCTTCCCCTTGCCCCTCCCCGCTCGGCGCTAGGCTATGCGTCTCAGCGATCGACTCGTTCTCCGTCTCCCAGAAACCTTGATTTCCCCCCCCCCCCCCAGTGGAGGGGAACTAGATGAGACTCATAGGCTAGTTACGTTTAGAATTAGTGTTTGTGCCTAGGGCCCCAAAATTCCTTAAAACGGCCCTGCCCACTTTCCACCCATTCGGCGTTCCCACTGCTCACCCAAACCACTTTAACCGCGTGCACTGAGGTCCATATTATTAGGCATAGCTAAACAACTGACTGATGTGATGTGACATGACATGATTATGATATAGGATATGATGATATGACAGGGCATGATATGCTGATACAATAGAACATAACATTATTATATGATATGTTTATTCGTGTTTACGTGTAAGACTATGCCCAAAATGAATGCACACACAAACAAGCACACACACACACACACACACACACGCCAATATATATATACATGTATATATATACATATATATAAAGTGTGTGTGTGGGTAATCTTAACCTGTCCTGTTTCGTGTCACCAGATAAGACAGATAAGCATAGGCATAGGCCTAAGGCTGTCAAATTCGTCTTTCATTTCGTTAGAATGCCTACACATGTGTAGACATCGGCGACAGTTTTAACTGTTTAAGAGGCGGTTCTAAAAACATCTCAGCTTTCCAACTGGGTCAGCGCGAGAATAATCTTTCACACTAAACATTCCGAGTATGCTCGGCCCGCAAGTTTTTACCCAGAGCGCGGGGTATACTAAGTTACAACAGTGACCCTGTATTGCGTGCGGTTGGCCCTTTTGCTGCGCAACGTGACGGGCAGACGTCGCATGCCTGGGCGTAGGACGCCGTAGGCTACCTATAAAAATGGCTGCTAAGGCAGATCAGTGAACTTGAAATTGAAACCGTGTGTGCCGACAGAAAAAGATTACTGCTCAGTTGAAAAAAGCGTTGGATTTCTCCAGTTATTCATTGTAGCCTTCTTGCAGGATTGTACAGGTAGGCCTCAAAGCTTTTCCTTTCTCCTTTAAGTTAAAATCCGCCGATAACAGTTCGAGATTTTGGCTCAGATATCTTATTGCGAATTTACAGCGATCTCAGTTTAATGGTTGGCTTGCTCAGTTGGCGAGAAGTCAAAACGAAGCCAGTCACGGCTTTTAAAGGGTTAGACATCGGCTTATAATTATAGGCCTAGGCCTATACTCACCTTTGTCGAAACTCTACAAAATGAATCTATCGTTGGCAACATTGTTAAAGGCAAATGGTTAATGCCAGATTACTTTCGCTATTTTAGGTTATTGCGCTGGTGCTATTTTCCACATGGTCCTCTCTGCTCAGAACTCGATACAATAGGCTAGACCCTATAAGCCTACTGTCACGACCTCATAGTCTCTGTCTGTCACAGTACGGCACCGTGTCGATGCCTGTTATGGCCATCTAGTGCCTCTAATCTGTATATGAGCTTCCTGCAGCTATAACTCGTGCTCAGATCTACTTATCTGGGGATGGGCAATACTATTTCAGCCCATTGTCTTAAAGAGCTCTTTTTCGAGGGGGTTCGTTCTAAGCCTGCAGTTCTAGCCTATGGTTTCATTCTGCTAGTCATAATAAAGTCTAGGACTCTTGGCCTGAGAATAAATAGGCCCATTAGGGGTGCGGTGGTGTACACGTAGTGGTGGCGTGACTGCGTCGTAGCCATTGAAGCCGGGAGGTTCGAGGTTCGAATCCACCTCAAGTCGCCGCGTCGGGATCTTGGACAAGTCCTTCACTCGCAATTGCTCAGCGCTTCGCGTGAAACTCCGATGCAGTGTCCGCTCTGCATTCGGGAGCGCCTCTGAGTAGAGAGAGCTTGAAGTGGGCGCTATAACGAGTGAACATACAAACAAAATTAAACTTATTTCTATGGCGATCATAGTTGTGGACTCGACCCTGCTCATTTGAAATTAATTTATTAGACCGTGAGATCGGAGCACGCGATCGATAAAGCAATAATTTCAGCAGGATTTTCTCGTATAGGCTATAGGGTCGTGGGAGCTATTCGGCAGATCAAAGAAATTAAATGTAGAAAAGATAATTAAAAATTTGAAAGAATTTTTGGCAAGTCATGATCGAGGCAGGTCAAGGGTGAAATATTCAGGTCAAATGACCTCGTGACCTACGGTGGCGCCGCCCCGAGGCGAGATTTGTATACATCGACTTCCACTTGTGCCAATAGCCTATAGTATACAAGTCACTGAAGGTTCCCCTTTGAGCATTATGTTTCGAGCTATGCCGACATTCAACCATCTGAGATTGTTGTAGCCTAATTAAATAGAGTGGAACCTTCCACAGCAGTAGTACATAATTATAGCAGTAGCATAGTGATAGTTATTATATATTCGGTTTAACGACAATAATAGGCCTATGTCATTACAAAGATCATTAGCGTCGCCCTCCTCCTTCATTCAAGCTTGGGACTGGCTCTGTCAGAGTACGAACGGTGGCGGAGTTATCTTCCATGGCGTCGGTGTCTGAAACACAGCTTTCGACCGACGATGACGAAGACGACGACACACTAATAGGACTACTCTTACGGACAACTTTTTTGCCTTGACGCAGCGCTCGTGAATAAGCTGGTGCAGTGGTGCCTGCGTTTGGCTTTCGAGTAGCGCTTTAGAAGTTTGGAGATTACGATACAATTACGATTATCAATCGAAAGGCCTACCGTGCTTAGTTCAGTAAACAATCTGTAGCCCTTAATTTATTTCCATTTGGATAAACAGACAAAGATGTTTGTATCTATGAGGGTGAATGCATGTAAGTTTGTCTAGTAAGCACGACCTCAATTTCGCTAAAGAATTGATCTCAAACTTTCCAGCTAGAACCAGGGCCGCCCCACCCGACCCTACTCCTCATTTTGGGGGCCGGTTGGGGGGGGGTACAAACGGAAATTTCCCAGTCAACGCCAGTTATGGTCACAGTTTTGCACCTTTATATTCACCTCAAATCTTCAAGATAGGCAGAGGGCCAGCAGGAACACCCCACGCCCCACTCCTGAGTCCTGACCCTGGGGACGGGGTGGGGCGAAAATCCGAAACAACCCGGAGAAGGCCGGATGATACATGCGTTCGGGGGGGGGGGGGGGTTCCTCATGCACTTGAGGCGTCTTGCGAGCGCCTCAGCGTACGCCTATTGATTTGTCGTGTAGACGATATAATAAATAATAATATTACTATTTATGGGTTTCGTCGGTCAATGCAATTGTTTGGAGATGAGTTAAAATTTATGTCTGCCACAGTCAGCCAGATAGTTTATTATGATGTCTATATTATTACCTTGTTATAAAAGCGTTGCGTCTCTGTGTGTAGGCTATATCGAAGGCAAATTCTTCTGCTTATTACTTTTAACAACCGTTCTCTTCAGCCGTGGCTAGACCAGGAGCGCCCCAGTGTAGGTAGCCTATTCTGAAGTTCAGGGCTTTTTTAGAGAGCAGTTGTACACAAAATGTGCAGTTCTAAATGGATTTGTGCAGTTGTAGAAGCACTTCTGTACAGTTAAAAATGGCAAAAAGCTCAGCTTCAATTGGAAGTAGCCTAATTTACCATGGAGGATTGGAAAGGATGATGCCAATTCATGCAATTCGCTCGACGCTCGCTATAATCATCATGGCACACGCCTACCATGGCGTTCCATCCAGATAATAGGGGGAAGCCATAGGCCTCTAGGCCTATCCGCCGGGGTCCGCCCCATGTTTAAAACGTCATGCACGAAAAAATGTTTGGATTCCAAGAAGTCGCACAAAATTGCGCTATAGAACCAGTGATAGAACCAGTGATGGCCGTAATCCAGTTTAGCCTACACCTATAATTGTGGCAGTCGGAGATCGCATCCTGTTGACACCTTTTCTTTATACCAGGAGGTGTAGTAGGCCTAGTTACTGTAATAGGCAGGAAGAAATGTTAACGTTTTTATTTCTGTGTTTTCGCAAAATAGACTGAATTAATTTTAAGCATTTCGAAATTACTGATTGTGGGACGGGTGGGGGCTCAACCCGTGATCTCTTTGCTACCTGGTCTTAGGCTGACAGGTCATATACGGTACGTAGAGTCGTAGGCCTATAAAGAATAGGCCAGCTGTATTATGCCTACAACGGATGTCATCAAATATATATAATATATATATATATATATAATATATCTGTATAAGTGTATAGGCTATATATTTATATCCTCTCTCGCTCTCCCTCTCTCCCTCTCTCTCAATGGAAAATCGAAAGCGGACTTTCAATTGGCCTTATTGTACGCTTGCTAGTAGCCTAGTATAATAGGCCTACGCTATTCTCTAACACGCATTCAGACTTTAACCGTTCATCACGTGAACTGTGTAAACAACTTCACCTGCAATTCAGCCAGGATTTTATTTTTGTACGCACGTACGTATGAAGCGAACGGTGAATTGTCGTTGATCAAAGTGACCAACAGTAGGCCTACTATAGATCTAAAGGCGTCGCTGAATTCAGCTGTAGGCCTATAATAGGCCTATAGGTAGATAGCCTTAGAGCCCTGGATCATCCACGGTGTCTCTGCGACTCAAACACACGTCTCGAGAGGCCATTGATAAGCAGTTTCGCTTCTAGGCCACAGCGTGGTAGACGTAGTTATCGTCAACGGTCTACCAGGCTACCAGCTAAAACACTCGACTACTGTAGCCTACGTATGCCAATAATTATTATCAGGGTTTAAGGGCCAATTAGGTTCTGAGGGTCTGTACATAGTCGTGTATCTAAAACAGGAGACTATATTTTTCACTGGTTGCACTCTGCCAGTGCCAGTCCCAAACCTGGCTAAAGGACACTATTCATCTTCGATATGGCAGTGTCGTTAAACATGTAACGAAAGGTATTTTTCTTCTTCTTCCCCCGTCAAGCATGTGCCGACGATGAGGCTTTAACAGTCTCCAAGTCGTTCTGTTCCTGGTTTTCTCCCCAGCTGCTTCGCTCATGTCCATGCGCTGTACCTTTAGAATCTTCCATCACATTGTGTCTGTCATGTTTAAGTTTCTTGGTCCGATGCCAGGTGGTGACCAATCCTCTCCTAGCAGGGCAAGGAGGCCAGCGAGATGATCACTAATAAATTTTATATGCAAACGTTTCAAATCATCATTCTTCTCAATATCATTTACACCAAAAATGAGCCGCTCGATAAAATGCAATAAGTAGAAAATAATTATCGAACAAGCCGAAATTAATCGACAATTATTTTTGTTAACAACGAATAATCGATAATTAATAATTCAAATCGAAAAAATTCAGTCAAATGTACGTTGGTGTGTGTGTGTGTATTGGTGCGTGTGTGTAAGTGTATTGGTGTCACAGTGTGTGTGTGTGTGTGTGTATGTGTGTGTATGTGTGTGTATGTGCGTGTGTGTCGGTTTGGGGCGTGTAGGCTACATGTAGGTGTGCCATGTGCGTGTATGGCCTAGGCCTATAGATGGCTGCATTTTAAAAAATCGGATCATTGCATATGTAATATTATGTATGGCTATGTGTAGGGCTATAGTAGATGTAAAATTAATTCTTTGGGGGTGTTTTTCATTGAAGAAACAATTAGCTAATAAATGAGTTTAAATGGTGCTAAAGGATTTTCTGGGATTTTTTCATTGAAGAAAAAAGCCAGTTAAAATAGGGTTTAAACCAGTTAAATTCTTAGTCTTTTTAATTTTCTGGATGTCTTTTATTATTTCCTGAGGGGGGTGCTCGGTAGTGCAGTGGATAGCTCGGTAGTACCGTGGTTAGTAGTCTTTTATTATTTCCCCCTGATTCCTCCTCTTCTCCTTTGGGGTATTTTATTATTTTTCCTGATGCATAATTAATTACTTAGCTACCTTTTAAGAAGCCTGATATTGAAGATAAATTAAGTTTAAATGGTGCTAAAGGATAATCTGGGGGTGTTTTCCATTGAAGAAACAATCAGCTAATAAACCAGTTAAAAGTCTTGGTCTTTTGTATAAGCTACAAAGCAGTTAAAAATCAAGGTCGTATGAATACTGCCGAAAAGTCTCTAGCTAATATATTTAGTGCGTTGTGTGAAAAAACGAATATCTCGAGAAAATCGGTGTTGGTTACAAAAACTATGCTACAACCGGTTGAATTGTTATGCGCAGCTCCCGTACCCCCTCCGCCCGCAATTTGCATGTAATTCGCTCCATTTTTATACAGGTAGACGTTACCATGAGCGGTATTAGTGTCACAAAATTCTATATACGTCGAAACCAAATAGTATCCGGCTTTTCCGGGAGTGACACGAGTCAGTCTCGTACTTATGCCAGCATCGGTTTTGAATCTTTCATTATCGAAAGAAACTCTTGTGTGAGTTTTAGCGTCTATGGCTTGACGAGTGAAAGAATGAATGCTAAGCGCGGGACCGATTGAGATAGAATCTGCATACTGCTTCGTAGCTGCATCGCTGGCGCTGTTGGGATTGTGTAGACCTGTAATGTAACCATCATGCATAAAGATGGTTGTATGCACATTTATTTGAGATGAAATATTGTATTGCGTCGACTTAACCATCTCTAACATGATTTCATTGTTTATTCTAAAACGAAATCCATCCATCGATTGTAATGTAATAGGATTGTTTAACGAACATTGTAGTTTATTTCGTATACTACCTAAGAAAATAGTGAATTCTTTATTATCTCCTCTCAAGTCCTTACAACCCATTGAACGCAGACGATCGGAGCCAACGTTTAAGAATAGATCACCAGTAATTGTATCACCAGTCTTAGCCACCTTCGATGCAACTTGTTCATTAACGTATTTCTTATTCGTCAAATGATTATCGTTGGACGGAGAATCGTCGTGATTCGTTATCAAATCAATGGCTTGACCCCAACTTAAAGCCTCATCCATTGCTGCTGTCAAAGGTTTCGTTGTTGGTAGTCCTTTAATTTTGTGACCACCCATTTTTAAATTTCCAGTCGCGATGTTTGCTCCATCCAATCGAAGAAAACTCTCATTTATTTGACTAAGAGTAACTCCTCCAGCAATTACTCTTTGTGATGAACTAACATCGGTGTGACCGAATTTATCGACAGGCATTTTATATATAATAATAATTTTTAATGCAGATTAGTCATCGTATACATATAATTGCATTACCTGAATCCCTCGTGGAAGATCGTTATCCTTTGCCAGTACTCTAACTCTGTAATATTGATACGCATCCGTAGTAGAAATATTAAAAAATGTTGGAACAGTCTCTGAAGGAGTTGAAGATGTATGTAAGTGTGCAAACACTGCTCCATCATTGCTAGCGGATAAATTCCAATAAGATACAGATACGGTTTTCAACGCAATTCTCCAAATTTTAACTGACTCAGGACATTTAATTTGTAACCAAACAGTTTCATCTTCACCTGAATTCCAAGCTGCGTTAACATCGTCCTTGAGATTAGTGAAAGCATGGTAGGCTTTGCTTCCGGATAAACAATCACTGGCACTAGCAACGAATCCTGTCACACTTACATCAGCTTCCAAGGGAGGAATATACCCAACACGACACTTTTTCAGAGATTCATCGACGTAATTCTTTGTAGCGGCATCTTGAGCTGAAAGAGGATCGCTTAAATCGTTGATATTATTACTATTCATTAGGATATTTTAATAAACGTCGATTTTTCGATCGTTAGACGCTCTACCGATTCTCATTATATTTTCTACGCCTATTTTGCATAGAAATCCATCCGTCGATTGTAATGTAATAGGATTATTTAACGAACATTGTAGTTTATTTCGTATACTACCTAAGAAAATAGTGAATTCTTTATTATCTCCTCTCAAGTCCTTACAACCCATTGAACGCAGACGATCGGAGCCAACGTTTAAGAACAAGTCGCCAGTCATTGTATCACCAGTTTTAGACACTTTCGAAGCATCAACGTATTTCTTATTCGTTAAATGATTATCGTTGGACGGAGAATCGTTGTGATTCGTTATGAAATCTATGGCTTGCCCCCTACTTAAAGCTTCATCCATTCCGGCAGTCGAAGTATTCGTTACTGGGAGACCTTTTATCACACATCCATTCATATTTAGATTTCCAGTCGGCAGATTTGTCCCATCCAATCGAAGAAAATTAGCATTTACTTGGCTAAGAGTAACACCTCCAGCGATTACTCTTCGTGATGTTCCTCCAGCAGCGGTGTGACCAAATTTATCGACAGGCATTTTATATAATAATAATTTTTAATGCAAGCCATTTATAACTTCTTGGAAATTCATTCCATCACCCACCATCTTCAATACATACAAACACAAATGACCACAAAATACTTCGTTATCGGGTTGTATTCGCTCGCTGTTGTAATAAACGGGACTATGTAAATATTTCAATAGCTCAAGAGGTGGTGGAAGTCCATAACCATCGAGATAATACTTTTTAGTGCTAGTCTTCATCCAAGACACCCAGTGACTTCCCACCCCATTAGAATCATCTAGATTCAATATCCCACATTCATTCCGTCTAGGTTTCATAGGCAATTCATCTCTTAGAAAAACTCCCCTAAAATTGCGTATCCCCATTTTCCCAGCCGCTTCGATTAGATCCACATTCGACAAAGCAATATTCGGTAGCACTACTCCACAAACATCGATTTGTTTGACGCTCATTTATTTAATATAAACATTAATTAAAAGTTTTCAACGAATAGTGTCCATATGCCAAAGTATGAATGCCATCTTGCATTATTACCCGTTTATCGTCGTCTGCAGATAATGCAACTTTATTAATTTCTTCCGTATAAATATCGTGATGATAAGATCTAATAACATTCATCGTTCGTTGTTGTTCTTTTTTAGTAAATAAGCAGTTTCTATAATCTTCGTGAGTAATAGTTTTCTGGACAACATTCTTCTTAATACCTTTACATTTCTTGTGCTCATCTCCAGCAGCCATCTTATAAGAATACAACTTTGCTCGCAACCCGATAAATTCTTTTATCTGTTTCCCACTAGTTTCATCCTTGAACATTCCAATAACTTTTTTATTTACTCCAACCTCAATACCAGATGGATGATCTTTCGAGTATTCACTCGTGTCGAATCGAGCTTTAATATCTTCTGCGATATCTGAGTAAAAGTCTTCAGTTTTAATTTCGTATGTCAAAGAATCTGTATCGGTAAATAATAATTTAGCTCTATTTCCGTATTTATCCTTGATGTAATTGTAATGAAATTCATACATCAACGTTTTGCTCAAGTCTAATATACACATGCCAAGATATATAGGTTTATTATAGTACAATTTAGTTTTTTTCATGTGAACGGCTATTAGATTTTCATCGAAAATAGTACATCTCTCATAATTAGGTTTAGCGGCTAGTTCAATAGCCCTCTCCTCTTGACACACTAACTCTACATCAACACGATTTTCAATGTTCTCACAAGTTTTTCCAAAGACACTGTTATTCATTAACTTGAAAAAGTCTTTCTCAAAGTCATTAGTAGCTTTCGTTCTAAGAGCTGTATTTAAATCGATATACTTTTTCAACCAATCACTTTCCTCGAATAGTATACCTCTATGCACCTTTGTTATTTTCAGACCTAAGCTCTCGTACAGCTTCAGATTATCGTAGTGTAGCACATACTTCTTTTTATCGTTTAAGTTTGGAATTAACTTTTTGACTTTGTCAATCTCAATGCTTTCAGGAGCTAACGGAAAATCGTTATGCAGGTCGTGTAACTCTTTAGGGTATTCCAAATCAACTTCCAATATGCATGGAATACTTCTCCAATTTTTTAATTCATCTTCGTTCATCCATTTGAACCCGTGAGTAGGTAAATTTTTGATCATAGCCCATCCATATAGATTATTCGCATCCAGGTAAGTGATAAATGTAGAATTTTCGTTACTATTGAAATCGCTCATATATTTATTATTCGCTTTCCCGTAACGATTTGATATTGTGCTCACTCCTCCTCTCATCCCTTGCCTAAGCATCAGAATCATATCATAATCATTCAATAACTCCAATTTCACGCCTGTCAATTTTAAAGCGGCATCCCAGGCTAAGCCAAGAGATGTATAATACCATGCAGGGTCAAGCGTATAGTTCTTCATACACACATCTCTAAAGTTTTCGAAAACATCGGCAAGCAACAGAACATCCGAAACGTTGTATAAATCGTGATATTCTCTGAATGTTTTGCATCCAAATTCCTTCCATACCGTTTTTGCATGCTCGTAGTCTTCATCGCTAATATTCGAATCATTTAGCTTAGAATAGAAAGCGGATTTTGGTGGTAGTTCGGTTTCATTAAAGGTAGTAAATGAATCGACGTAGTCATAAGGATATATGCCTTTTCTCAGCAAAAGATCGAGCTTCTTTCCAGTATATCGTTTCCCAATATTTTTACACTGGTCTTTGCTTAGGTTCCTCGATAAAGCATCAAGACTAGAAGCCATAAATTTAAAACTGTCGATAAAACGCAGTTGTCGCTTGACGGTAATCTCTTTTCCCTCTTTATTTACAAACTTATCAACAACGACCTCTCTGCTAAAAGATATATACTTTTTCTCGTTATTAGGTATGCAATTAATTTTCTCTCCATTATTACCTCTCAGTTTCTTAATGAACAGATGACAATCGTACCCGGAAAGATTATGAAACACTACAGGAAAAAACTTGGGGATTTTATAGTCTAAATTACAAATGTTATGAGCAGCCCCTCTAAATTTACCGCTAAGATGACAGTGATCTCTCACTCGGTCTTCGCCCAACGTTTTTTCACAGATATGGCATATAGTAGCTCCATCAAAACACTTCTTGTCCTCTTCTGTAAATATCATCTTCTTAGGGAATTTAAATTGATTATATATTTGTTTTATATTCTCTTCTAGTTTATCTACAAATATTTGACCAACATCATCATCTTCGCTTTCAGCCGTAAACGTCACAGGATCTTGAGAATATACACTATCGTCGAAACATTTTATGTGGTAACAAAAGGAGCTAGGAGTATGCTTTTGATATTTATTAGTGTACGACAACTCTGGATTTGGTTGGCATGTATCGATCGGTTTTACAAAAGACTCGAAATCTGCGTAGACTATAAACGGAACCCTCATAGAATTGTTATAATTTTTAAAACTTAACATAGTTCCTGGTTCTGGCATTTCTATTTTTTGTGCGTTATGTTGAGAGCAGTACTCATTATGGTTGTTAAGCGCTCCTGGCGTTGTGAAACCATTCATACACCTTTTACAATAATACATCGAATTAGTCCGAAATCTCATCAATCTGTTAAAATTCTTGATCCAGCAATAATGTTTTTTTTCTCCATCAGATATAAGCAAAAGATCAATACTACTTTCACACTTAGACAGATAAAGCGGATAGACATGTTTTTCGTAACCAAATATATTAACACTAATATTATTATTTCTCTCAAATTTACCTATCACATTAGCATCAGCAGCAACTGGAAACTCAATACCACTCCAATTAAGTTTTTTCGATTGTTCTTTCAAAGCTTTCGTTATTTTTTCCGGATGGTCATCCACCGGATTCAAAGCTCTAGTGATACACCATTTGAAGCATTCTTCGTCGTCGTTTTTCATATTTATAATAGCCTTTTTATTAGCTAAAAAGTCGGGAAGTGGAATGTAAGAACTACCTCTCAAGGGTGTATATTTTACCGTATTTATATCTAATTTTACAACAGCTTTAAATCTCCAAATACTTCCTTGCATCTGAAAACTAGCAATAGACTCCATGATTTTATCCTTCTTTCTGCTGTATATTTCATTCAAGTCGGTAGCTTCTAAAATAACTTCTGCCCTGGAAACGAATGGTATATCCTCAGAAGTCACTATTCCAGATTTCATATCTACGCGTTCCATAGTACAAGTAAGAACTAAATTAGTCTTTGTCTGGCGATTACTCGACAACAGATTAACTACCTGCGGTCTGACGAAATCAAGAAACGACGAGGCATCCATTCCATTAATTCCATCTATTCTATATTGCTTGGTAAATCCTTTAATAGCCGACGCTGTTTCTCGAATTTTATGTTTATCAAATATCCTGGAAACAGTTAACTTCAATGATTCCAGTTTTTCATTAACTGCTTTATTATCTCGTTCAGGTACATAACTAAGTAACCAATCCGCAAAATCATTTAATTTAGCTCTAACCCTATTTTTGTATTTTCTCTTAGGCGCTACTGGTTTGTACTTACCAGGTGTGGGTGTAAGCGTAGGAATCTTAATGTCAGGAACCGGCGAGTCGAGCAAGTGTTCAACATGGTTCATGTTTCTTAAACTACTTTTCTTTAAATCCATTTTATCTTACCACGCAAAAATATTAATACATGTGAGATCGAAGATCCACTTATCTGTGAGATTGAAGATCCACTTATCTATCTCTCGAACACTTTAATTTCGTATCTATCTCTCCAGACATTTCCGTTATGATAAGCTATTATGCCAGCACTCTGACCATACGCCTTAGCAGCTTTATACATCGATGGATACGAGGTAACAACGCCAGTCTCTCGATCTATAATATCTACTCTTCTCGGTTGTTTCCTGATACTACCCAACGTGTCATGTCGATATGACACAGACTTGTAGTCCGTCGGAAGAATATTCTTTTCAATCAATACAGCTATCATTTGAGGTTTGTTGAGATGCGAAGTGCCTGTAACATCGTGATGCTTGGCTAACATTCTAAGCTCTGGTAGCTTCATAATATATAAGTATTCTTTAAATCAATTTTCCATACACTACACTCATTTTCTGCCCATCCGATTGGAACTGCAGCAACCTATCTGAAATTACGACAGCATACGCTTCGGTGTCGGCTGGCACTGCTGCATTGAAAAGAGCCTTAATCTGAATATCAACGACTGAAGATTTCAAACGCTCGGATTGCTTGCTTACAGGTGTTATATTTCCTTGCGTGATCAACTTATCCATACCATAGAATTTTTGACTAAAGGAGGACGCGTCTCTGTACGCTCTGGAGAATTGTTGATTAGGAAACGATAGGTTATGATCTACAGCTGGATATCTTTCTTGATTCATCATAACATAAATGTTCTTGAGATCGCAGTGATTAAAGAGTGCTGGATTAGCTTCCTGATCACCGCTACGACTCGTCTGAAATCCTACGATGATATATCTAGGTTTCTCTGGTGACGTTTTAACGCTTAATCTCCAACTGAAACTTGTCGACTGAGGAACTGTTATCGTATCGCATTGACGAGCTCTATACGCAACTGGTAACGTTAATTTCGATTCAATCGTCTTATACAACTGCATTCGTTCCATATCGGAAGGAATAACGTGTGGAATAAACCATGAAATTTTGTTTATCGCAACTTTCCCAGCAGCTGCAGCGTTATCTCGGAATATGGCATCATCGTCCGCTTTACGAACTAAAGTCAGCGTCTGTTTGAAGCCGTAAATAATCTTGTCGTAATCATCGCAAAACCCGAAAATATGCTTCAACGGAACAATAAAGCTGAACATTCCTTTAGTGTTTGGTTTGCGAATGAGAAAGCTTTGTCTAGTGGCAAATCCGGGGTTGTCCGCAATAACAGCAGTCGCTCCAGTGTCTTTATACCACAGCTGATTTAAGCCTTGAGTCAGCTGAAAATCGTTTGGATACGTAAGTAAACCGAGCATCGTTGTAGCTTGACCCGGATGAAATAGCGTTTCGATTTCTTGATTAGATAACTGATAGGATATTTGACTGAATAGATACATAAGCCCATTATTCGTACGAGCGACTAAATCGGCATTAACGTATGCGGTGTCATCGGTTTTAATTAGTCTTCCTTCGAATTGTAGATATGACTCTGCTGGGTGACTGTATAAGTCTTGTAATTCAATATTTATTCTTATTTCACCAGAACTGTTAAGGTTAGTTCTCGCTACAGGTTCGTACTCGTGCCATTCGTATCGCTCGATACCTTCATCGATCAATGGTTGCTCTGTGAATCTTAGAATATCGGATTGCATTTTATTATACATATATTTTTAAATAAGAAAATAAACTTAAGCAAAATAAATTTAAGCTGCCATTTTCAAACCACCTCCGTTTAAGCGTTTTACGAGATCCTGAATTCTAATAGCTCCTCCCGTCATTTCTGGATTCGATCCTAGTAATCTAGCTAGAATGACTTTAGTTTCCTGAGTTATCGGCTGCTGAACGGGAGCTTTAGGGAGTATCTTATTGAGTAATCGTTTTCCAACGTCGATCGCCTTATCCTTAGCAACACCCCCAATCTCTTTGACAGCTGTGCTCGCAATTTGTTTGGCTGCATTCGATGTCAGTAGCCTCTTGAGAAATCCTGCAATGGAATCGAATATTCCTGCTCCACCGACAACGTGTACTTTTTTATAACTTCTTCTCGCAACGACCAGCATTTCTATATCATCAATTTTTAATTAGATCATCAATTTTTAAATTAGATCATCAATTTTTTATATTCATCTTTGGTTATCACTCCTTGTCTTAGTAACTCGTCACTCATACCTACAATTTCATTCCTTACACCTGTATTTCCCGCTTTGTAGCTATATATTCGCAACTCTAATTGTTTTACTAATTCGTTAGGATCTGAAGGAATGGTAATTATTCCGCTTCCTGTTTTACCTCTTAACTTCATGTAATCATCCCATATGGGTTTTATTATCTTTGCATATTTTACACTTCTAGACGATTTAGGTTTGTTTGGTTTATTTGGCTGACTCATGGCATTCGTTTTAATTAGAATCTCGGCGTATTCTTCGAGATCACGATTATCATAAATTGAACTGTTTGGACTAGCTAACGTTAACAATTCCCATAATCCTGGAGTTCCTTGATAAGTTGTGGTTCCAACTGTAATATCATTTCCTTGGATTGAGGCTTCGCTGTCACCGATGTAGAATTTTCCATCTCTTGATCTTAATCCGAATGTTGTATCCACAAGTCTTTTATCAGAAGCATATTTTTTAAGGTATTCAACTGCAATATTTCCTAATTCTAACCTTCTAATGTCTTCTACTGGGTCATCGTCATCGTACGCCTCTATAGACGGATACTGGGGAAATTGAATAGTTTTCAACGAATCTGGAAGTGATTTTAGAGCGAGTGATGTTGCTGCAGAGTTATCTTTTATTGTCGACAGCAAAGCGTTTTGTTCTTTTGAAATTGCCGATTGAGAGTCGACTATTGGTTTGTAGATTTTCGTTAATTCTCGTTGAAGTCCAAGATCATCTATTCTCTCTGAGAGAAAGTTTTGTTTAATATTTTTTTTCGTTTTTAAAAACTCTTCGATAATAAAATCTCTTTTTGCAGGATCACTAATTTTCAGTAGTGACATTTTTTATTATAATGTTTAAAACGTAACGTAAAACGTAAACGTAAAACGTACACGTTATGCATCGTAGTAATTAACATAACATATGGAGTCTTTTTCGTTTATAGTAACTGGTGAATCGGAGTTGTTTTGTATTGTAATTATTATATCCTCTGCGTCCTCTAGGACAGTACCATCTTGAAGGCTAAGCCTCAATTGTTTGAGTTTCTGTCTGAGAGAGACTAGACACATTCCACTAGTCATTCGGACTCCAAGGCCTACTTCTACTGTAATATTTGTCTTTGGTTCAATCGTTATCGCTTGCTGAGCAAAAATCTCATATCTGTCGCCTGCTCGTTGTCTTGCAGGAGCGTGAGTGACCACTTTGGGCAACCAAATTATCGTACTCACACGAGGCTTCCGTTTGGTGATAAATTTGTGTATTGGGTGACCGTATCCAGACATTTATATAAGTGGTTTTTTAAAGTAACATTCCAAGAATAGGAATATTTTTAAATGGTGAATTGGGTCCCAAGATAAGACCTTCACCGCTGACATATCCTGCTCCTCTTTTCAAAAACAGACCGGAACCCGATATCGAAATACCCTTTTTCCACGGAGATAGAAAAAGACCTTCCCCAGCAGGCTTTATCTTACAGCATATTCCTCCTTTCTTTACGTAGAGCACGCCAGATCCACTTGTCTGATGTGAGATCGAAGATCCACTCATCTGTGAGATCGAAGATCCACTAATTTTATCGACAATTTTGGAACCAGCTGCAGAACCCAATCCTGTTAAGGCTCCTGTGGCTAAACTCGGGAGAACACTAGACAGTAGAAACTTTCCAGCTGTTGCTAAGAACGGTAGAATAGCACCAATAAACCCGCCTTCGACTCTCGCATTGTCTTCTAATTGCTTTTTACCCATTTTAATTGTCACTCCAGTTCCATTTTGATACGCTTTAGTTAACTTGTTAATTTGCCTCTGGTTTAGAGCTAATACATGCTCACCAGTTATATCTTCATGAGAAAGTCTTATACTCACCCCAGTTCCGACTTGAACAGCTCGCTTAATCTTCTCTTTTTGCCCTTCAGAAATATTAACTTTGACCTTAGCGTAAGCGCTCATCTTATATTAAATATAAACTTTAAATTAAACCTCTCTTATATGAAATCGTATCGACAATTCCTCACCTCTTAAATTAATTAGTTTTCCATTTTGGTCTATTAGTTTTGTTTCCATCGATGAAATAGAGTATAGCGTTATTGGAAGATAAACCAGATTATGAGGAGATTCGATTATCTTATAACCAGGCCCGACCGATGGAAAGAAAGAATAAATTATGTTCTCCGTAGTTCCGTTGGCATACGATGATCCTATTATATCACTGGTAACACGTAAACTATTCACGCTGTTTATATTGACTATGTGCTCGGATTCGTTATATCCTTCGGAGTATACACGACTCTGAAATCCTAGAACCGTACTAATTGAATTTGGTACTGTAAAATCAACTTTATAGTTCTCATCAATTTCCAAAACAGCCTTCAAAGTATTGTTATTTGGTTGCAACTTTATACATTGTCCATGACCTTCTTCTTTTAAAATTCTCTGTATGTAATCGTTTAAGTCTACGATTTCATAGCAACCGGTTGGAATGTCTAAATCTTTCCACGTTACACCGTTATCTGACGAATATACGAATTTATTATTTGTTTCGTCTATATTGGGATAACTGAAGTAAGTTTCAAGATTAACAAGGGCCATTTCATACGTTTTACTTTTGTCCAGTTCGATTAGTGGATTAAATTTCGTTCGAATTCGTGTGCTCCTTTCACTCAACAAAATGCAAAAGGATTCTTTAGCCTCTGTGTTGCGTGCAATCGTTTGAGTATTAGATAAAATCTCGTCAAGAAGGGTTTCCATTTTAGATAGCTATTTTTAAACCTAGAATATAAAATCTTAAATTTTGTTATCATTTTATTATTGCTTTTATTTAATGTAAAATGTATCTAATCCAGATCTGTACTTGCCCTTATTTGTTTTACTAGTAAGGTCTATAACCACAAAACCATGCGTTTCATCCCACGCAGTTTTGCATAGTTTTCGAAATTCTTCTATAGTCATATCATCCACACCTATATGATCGCTGTAGATATGATTAATATTTTTGAGGTCTTGAGGGAATAGACATATAAAGTTAGCATTCTCTCTTATAGTCTGTCTAGGTAGCTTGAAATAATTTTGTGCTAGGTAAAAGCAGTCTACATTACTATGCCTACCTCTTATATAATACGATTCGCATTTATTTTGTCGCTCTAACTGTAAATCATCAAAAATCATGAGATTCTTCTTATCTCGACTTAAGTCTCGTGGATCTGGAACATCTTCAGAGGTTTCAAAGAACTTGCAGTCTATATCGGATTTCTTTTCCATGTTTTTAGACATCTCCTCGACTACCGCGGTCGGTGATACATTTAATTTCATTATCTCATCTCGATTATCAAAAAGTCTTATAATTGCTTCCTTTGGTAATTTCTCTTCGAATGCTTTCTTAAGTATCTTATACTCCGGTTGGAAAAGTGATTTACCGAAGATCTGTAAGTTATCATAGTCTAACCAACCAGGTCTCAGTAATAAATTAAGTAGTAAAGTTGTTTTACCGCATTGAGACTTACCGACGATCAAACCTCTGATGCTTCTTGGTAGGAGAGGACTGTTAAAGCGTTTACTTGATTCTTCATTCCACGATAGGTCTTGGACTTCCATTTTAATTATATTATATTAAAATGGAGCACAGCTCGTATTGCGTAAAATGTAAACGAAAAACTGACTGTAGAGATATTCAACGAGTCGTCAGTAAGAATGGTAGATCTATGCTTAGATGTATATGCGTTGAGTGTGGTGCTAGAAAAACTCAGTTTACTAAAATGTCTACTACTGTACAAGGAGGTGATTTGGTATCAGCTCTCAATTCTGCTACTTCTAATATTAAACTTCCATGGGCAAAGTACCCTGGTGAACTACATCTTCCAGGACATTCTTTCACGGGTCCAGGAACTCGATTGGATTTGCGTTTAAACCCTGACGGAACGCCAAAAGACTGGAGCAAACCAGTAGATAGGGTTGATGCAGCAGCCTATCGTCATGACCTAGCCTATGCTAAACATACTGATACAGCAGGGAGAAACGTCGCTGACAGAGCTATGATAGATGAATTAAATAATATACCTAATCCTTCGTTCCGCGAACGAATTGAACGATCTATAGTAAAACCAATATTATCGACGAAGACCCATTTTGGAATGGGATTGAAAAAAAAGCTCTGAGGTGGACAGATCAGCTTGCCGAGGAGTTGCATAAACCAATAGTGAGGAAGTTTAGGAAGCGAGTTGTTTATGTTCAGGGAGTGGACAGAATTTGGGCGGGTGACTTGATTGACATGCAGGCTTATGCTAAATTTAATTCTGGTGTGAAATATTTGTTAAGTGTTATTGACATTTTTTCAAAATATGGATGGATTATTCCGATAAAAGATAAGCGTGGAGAATCTGTGGCAGATGCTTTCACAAAAATATTTAATACGAGCAAAAGAAGGGGTGAAAAACTTTGGGTCGATAAGGGAACAGAGTTCTATAATAAACAGGTAAAATCATTAGGTATGGAGTTGTATTCAACTGAGAACGAAGAGAAATCTTGTATCGTAGAGAGATTTAATAGAACAGTGAAAGAGAAAATGTTCAAATATTTTACAGCAAATTCAACTCAGAGATATATCGATGTTTTAGATAATATGGTTAATTTATACAACAACACAAGACATTCTTCCATTAAAATGACTCCTGTTAAAGCGAGTATCAAAGCAAACGAATGGGTTGTGTGGATGAATTTATACGGCGACGCTGTACCTGAAACTGTTAAACCTAAATTTTCGGTAGGAGATAAAGTAAGAATTTCTAAGAAGAAAAAGACATTCGAGAAAGGTTTCACTCAAAGGTGGACACAGGAAATTTTTACTATAACACACATTCAATACACAGACCCTATAACCTATAAAATATCAGATTATAATGGAGAACAAATACAAGGGACATTTTATGAAGCTGAACTGCAATCGACAACGCAAGATACATTTAAAATAGAAAAGATTATAAGGAAAAGAGGAAATCGGTCTTTGGTGAAATGGTTAGGCTATGATGATTCATTCAATTCATGGATTGATAATAAAGACTTGATGTCATTGTGAATTTACTACTACTATTAGCAAACTGATTTACTACTACAGCCCTTGTGCAATCATTACTTCTCTATGAATAACAACACGCTGTAATAACAAGTTCTAATGTACATTCGCAGCCTGTTCTAAGAAGAAAAAGACATTCGAGAAAACAAAATTCTTGACTTTTTGGAACGGATGACTAAAAAAAATAAAAAATAAAAAAAAAACACCTAGAAAACAAAAAAAAACAAAAAAAAAAAAACCTAGGGGAAAAAAAAAAAAAAAAACCTAGAAAAAAAAACCTAGAAAAAAAGTTAGAAAAAAAACCTAGGAAAAAAAACTTAGAAAAAAAAAACCTAGAAAAAAAAATCCTAGAAAAAAAGTTAGAAAAAAAAGTTAGAAAATTTTTTTGTCTTCTTGTCCTGTAAAGTTGGCTATCTCGGGACAAAAATTTATCTTGGGGACAGAACCGGAAGTTTGGGGACAGATTCAGAGGTGAAGGACGATTTTTCAACAAATTGCACCGCGTAGGATAAGACTTTATCGCATTGCACCGCGTGTCATAAGATCTATCGTATTGTGCTCTGTGTGAAGTGTCAACGATGTTATAGGCCGGTTGTTGCGTGGCTTTTAATAGGTACACCCCCAGATTATCCTTTAGCACCATTTAAACTTAATTTATCTTCAATATCAGATTTCTTAAAAGGTAGCTAAGTAATTAATTATGCATCAGGAAAAATAATAAAATACCCCAAAGGAGAAGAGGAGGAATCAGGGAAATAATAAAAGACTACTAACCACGGTACTACCGAGCTATCCACTGCACTACCGAGCACCCCCCTCAGGAAATAATAAAAGACATCCAGAAAATTAAAAAGACTAAGAATTTAACTGGTTTAAACCCTATTTTAACTGGCTTTTTTCTTCAATGAAAAAATCCCAGAAAATCCTTTAGCACCATTTAAACTCATTTATTAGCTAATTGTTTCTTCAATGAAAAACACCCCCAAAGAATTAATTTTACATCTACTGGCTATTATATGCTTGTCATATGCATATTATGAACTTAGTCATAGGCGTAGGAGACGGGGTCCAGGGGGGGCAAATGCCCCCCCAAATTTCGGGCAAGTCTGATTTTTCGGGCAAGCAGACCAGAAAAAATAAAAAAGTTTTAAATTTTGTTCACTTTTTCTATTTTTTCGGTTCTTCTTGCCCGAAAAATCAGATTTGCCCGAACAAAAAATGGTCGCCAGACCTTTGGGGCAAAAAGAAACCCGAAATTTCAGAAGATTTCGGCCGGATGACTAAAAAAGGTCGTCAGAATTTTCGGGCAAACGTAACGAAAATTTTTCTTAAGATTTCGGCCGGATGACAAAAAAATTTTCGGGCAAAAATCTAATTTTTGCCCCCCCCAACGCTGAAATGTCCCCTACGCCTATGAACTTAGTCGACGTCTATTTTTTTGGGTCCCCAAACGATAGGGAAAAGATTTATTAGTTCGTAGGGTTTTACATGAGACCATGCACGGTAATTAACTATAATCGCCGACATTTATGCGGCTTATATTGCAGCTGGTGTCGTCGATTTATGGGTGTCGAGCGACCGCATGATAGCCTATCCTATAATGCTGTGATGGGATCATGGGTCTGCTGCTGAAATTGAACGATGTCTTCTGCTTTAGGTATGGTACGCAACGGACAGTCAAAACAAAACCAAGGGTTTGGTTTTATGTTGCGATTCGTGTTAACACGTAGGCCTACATTTCATTTTTATGCAGTATATTAATGTATTTAGTTCGGTAGAAATGATGATGATCGGTTCCTTAAAAGCTATCAGAGACTCGGACTTCTGTTGCCTCGGTTGGTAGGCCTAAGGGGTCTAACTTATAAAGGAAGGAAGGAAGGAAGGAAAAGTTAAGGAATAGGAAGGATGGAAGGAAGGAAAAGTTAAGAAATAGGAAGGAAGGAAGGAAGGAAGGAATGAAGGAAGGAAGGAAGGAAGGAAGGAAGGAAGAAGGGAGGGAGGGAGGGAGGGAGGGAGGGAGGGAGGGAGGGAGGGAGGGAGGGAGGGAGGGAATGAATGAATGAATGAATGAATGAAGGAAGGAAGGAAGGAAGGAAGGAAGGAAGGAATTGGAATGAATGAATGAAGGAAGGAAGGAATGAATGAAGGAAGGAAGGAAGGAATGAAGGAAGGAAGGAAGGAAGGAAGGAAGGAAGGAAGGTAGGAAGGAAGGAAGGAAGGAAGGAAGGAAGGAAGGAAGGAAGGAAGGAAGGAAGGAAGGAAGGAAGGAAGGAAGGAAGGAAGGAAGGAAGGAAGGAAGGAAGGAAGGAAGGAAGGAAGGAAGGAAGGAAGGAAGGAAGGAAGGAAGGAAGGAAGGAAGGAAGGAAGGAAGGAAGGAAGGAAGGAAGGAAGGAAGGAAGGAAGAGATACAGACCAAGCCGTCGCTGAAATACATGCTTGGGCTGAACAGGAAACCATGAAGAATTCAAAAATACAAACATATACCGGTATATTATTGAAAGTATAGTGGAGAGACAAGTCGAATGGAAGACATACAGTCATACATGTATATGCATAGTTGCATACATGCCTAATAGATAGGCGAGGGAAAATGCGATATGGTATCTGTAGGCACACTTGACCCGACACAGAGTGCAAGCAGACAGACATAGAGGTGGTCAGAGAGACAGACAGAGAGGTGGTCAGACAGACAGACAGACAGTCAGACAGGCAGGCAGACTGACAGACAGTCAGTCAGACAGACAGACTGAGACAGTCAGACAGATAGTCAGGTAGACAGTCAGACAGACAGGCAAGGCGAGCTTGCAGATAATTAGCGTAGCAGGTACGAACCTAAGTAGGACACTTGGCAGTAGCCTAAAGCAGTAAATAAACTCATCCCGAGCCATGCTATAAAAGCTGTTTTCACTTCACGCTTATTTTTCTGCGCTCTGCTTGTACCGTGAGCATAAAAAAATTTTCTGTAATATTGTCATTGAAAAAACATTGTGCTCCAAATTTAGAGTAGGCCTATTATATTCTGACCAATTTCGTAGCATTGTTATTAATACTCGTAATCCACAAGTCAAACAGTTCTAAATCGTTACTTACAAGCTATAGAGTACCGGTATAGAGCATGACACTGGGTTATTCATGAGCTCTGCGTCAGGTCTGTAAGGTTGTCAGTTTAAGTATCCACGGAATAGATAAAGCGCTCTATTGTATATAATTTGTATTCTCTGGTTATAACGAAGACGTCATAAGGTCTTCCTCTATATAGATGGAATATTGTGGGGCGCGATGGTATAGTGGTGGCGTCATTGCCTTGGAGGCGGAAGGTTCGAGGTTCGAATCGACCTCGCTGCGTAAGGAACTTGGGCAAGTCCTTCACTCACAATTGCTCAGCGCTTCGGCGTGAAACTCCGATGCAGTGTCCGCTCTGCATTCGGGAGCGCCTCTGAGTAGAGAGAGCTGAAGGGGCGCTATAACAAGTGCGCATACAAACAAATGTGCTCCATGCATCTCGACCCATGATCCATCATCCATTTCCAGCGTTTGTCGTTCAACTTGAAGCGCTATATAATTAATTATATGACTCTTACTGCATGGATCATTCAACATGCAGTGCTATAAACACACGGATTTGATAAACAAATCTTTTGATTTAACATTTGTAATTATAATAGTAATAGGGCGTCACGACGTATGCTTTTCGAATAGTACATTGTGACGTTGACTCATTCATAAGTGATGTATGACGTATATGACGTAGGCTAAGTTCCAAAAGTTTATTGTGACGTAGTTTATTCTATGGTGTATTCGGACGTATCACACGGATTTAATTTTTAAAATCTGTGAAATGATAGTGCATCAAAACTTGGTCTTCTTGAATTGTGCGTTATGACGAGGGCTCACTCATCAGCTCATTATGACGTAGGCTTATCCAAAAGTGGATAGTGACGTAGTTTATTCATTGTTGCAATTTTATGTATATTACTCGCTAGCGCATTCTGACGTACACTCAAGCATCAGTATAAATAATTATTACGACGTATACGGTATACAATTTCTATACATGAACTTAAATTTAAATATCAGTAGCGCATTATGATGTGGGCTTGTTGAGTGAGATTGCATTATTAATGATTGTGTGCACCAAACGAAATGAAACAGTAACTCATATCGAAACTTATTTTTAAACCTTACGAGTTAGTATACTTTGAAGGCGGGTTCTTTATAACTGTATAATAGGTTCAAATTCCGCTGAGATTAATAAGAAGCAAGAACCGCCATCTGTCTAAGACTCTGACATGGGACATGTGCCACACCATCATAATTATCTGAGATATATGTTTTATACGAACTGAATGGCATCTTCGTCTCGATAACCTACGGAGTGCGTTCACACTGCAATTATAGGGTTAAAAATTTCATAAGTCTATCTGAAAAAATGAACAAATCTGATTATAAGCATATATAGTGTTACGCTGTTATGATTGCTTATAGCCTGTTCAATGCTTATATTCAGTACTGCATTGGGGTTAGTGGGGGCCCGCGGGTGCTTTGATTAACCTCCAATGACCCCTATGACAACCCACGCACATATTTTATAGTTACTACATGCAGGCCCTTAGCATCCACCTTAAATCGGGTCTGCTTACATTCAATGCTTCTTATGTTCTTATAACCAATGATTCTTATGTTCTTATAATCAATGATTCTTATGTTCTTATAATCAATGATTCTTATGTTTCTATAACCAATGTTTCTTGTATCTTCAATGTCTCCTACATCCAATACCTCTCAATTATCCAATATTTCTTATAATACTCAATGCTATAATATTCGCCGATTATTCGGTGCTTATATTCAAAGCTTATACATAGCGCTGATAAAAAAGCCCGTGTTATCTTCCACTTAGCTTCGGTCTACGGTCTATACTCCTACGGTTTACCCAGTGAACTCTTGTTAGTATAATTGACCGTTGCGATAGACTGTTGCGCCTGTTTTCTATGACATGATACATGTATGTATACAACCAGAGAGCACCTATACAGTAAATTATACGAAGAGTCAATGCTAGACATGCATGCGATATACTGTAAAACATTAACCCAATAATTATGTGCAGTGTGCTGTCTGGGTGGTCCAGACTGTAGGCCCAATAGCCCATATATATATATATATATATATATATAATTTTCCGCTCTCTTTGTAAAAATCCTTCTCAGGCTTTCCTCTCTCATCTTAAGACAGTTTTATTTGGCCGTGCTGACGTTGCAATGGGAGCGTTTCTGAGTATAGCTCTTAAAGATGCGTTATATAAATGCATATAATGAATTAATAATTATATATATATATAACTTTTTGCTGCGTTGCGTTTTTGAGTCGTCAAAAACAGTGGGTGGTCTCACTAAAAGCGATATAGGCCTAACTTTGTTCTGCTAGAAATATTTTGGTGAAATTTGACCCTTTTATGTACATGTAAATATGAATTGCCATTAAGACCGTAAATTTTGATTTAAATATTCTTTCATCTGGTCAAGATATTGGCAACAAACCGTAGGGAGTGTATTTTTTTGCCCACCCTGCCATTTTTCGCTTCTTTAAAAAGAATTTTCGCCAGCACTATACGGCAAATTTCTAACCAATCCTATATACGGACTCACTAAAACTCCATTTCGCTCTATATATCTCCAATCCAAGCACGTGTCTTTTACTCGACGACGTTGCTTTTTCATAGATCCTATCGTGATTCTCACAATTAATTTCCCTACCTCATACATGTACGTCGTTTCAACTCTAAACATCATCCATGCACCATGGCCGTCTGACTATATATAGCTGCAGAATCTTTACCCTCTGCTGATCGACTTTGTTTTGATTGAGCGCCTGTGAATAAGCTGATTCCCTGGACTTGGCTTTTGTGGGATTACAATACTATTACATACACTAGGCCTATATCCACAGAGTCCTCTATGATAATAACACGCTGCTTGAGCTCACATCTAAGCTATAGTCCGACTGAACTATAATATTATGGAGTTCTGCTTCTCTCTTCGTTGGTGGCTATAGTTTAGAAGGAGCCCCAGTATCTCCCCCAAGTAAAACTCTTCTGTGATGTGAACCTCTTCTGTCATTTCTTTCCTCAACCTAAATTTGCTTCGTCTACAAGACTACAACAATACTATTATGTTACGCTACGAGTGATCTTAGGTTCAAACTTCTGTCTCCTATTTGCCAAAACAACACCAAATCACACGACTCTAAACATCACCCCCCCGACTCCCATTGCCTTTCAAGTCGCACTCAATGAAACGTTTAGTCCAAGACCTTCTCTCCATGCACCAAGCACCTATAGCCTTCATCCTTCCGTCCGTCTGTCCATCCGTCCGTTCGTTTGTCTGTCCATCCGCCCATCCGTCCATCTGTCCATCTGTTCGTTTGCCGTCTGTCCGTCTGTCCGTCTATCCATCTGTCCGTCCGTTCGTTTGTCCGTCTGTCCATCTGTCCGTCCGTCTGTCCGTCCGTTCGTTTGTCCGTCTATCCATCTGTCCGTCCGTCTGTCCATCTGTCCGTCCGTCTGTCCGTCTGTCCGTCCGTTCGTTTGTCCGTCCGTCCACCTGTCCTTCTACGTGTTCTTGACTGGCTCCAAGCTCCATACTGAGAACCAATCCTATACATGTACTTCAGAAGGTCCTGAAATTCCTCCATCTGGTCACCTTAAATAAGGCCCCATATGTTTTCTGTTTCACATACGATGTTTTGTCTGCGCGTTCGCTTGCCCCGTCTTTTTACGACTCACGTTTAAGTGATTTAATTCATATTATAAGCCTACTACTCATATTAGCTTAGGCCTAAGTCTCTGTCAGCAGAAACTAAAATTTTCTTTCATTTGTCCAGCATTGCAGTGGAACCAGCTTTCTGCTTCGACGCATTTCTCCTTATTAACTGGTGATTGGCCAAGAACATGACGTGTGCACCTTTTTCTCTCGTGGTCTCTCGCCCTGTAAGCACGTGTGCGCCTCTGATTAGTATGCACCGCGAGAAGCGCTATATAAATCTCTAGATGCAACTAATACACAATAATATAGTACAATACAACTAGACATATAGTCGACACTGCCATCACTTCTACGAGATTATGATTACGATTGTAACATGAGAATGGTGAGACTATTCTATAACGAAGCAAGTCTTAACTTAGTCATCATTCTAAAATAGACCCGGCATTTTCTTTGATCAGCGCAGGGACCTCTGGTCTCTGGATATTTTGTCATCTATTCTAGCCCTTGATCAGCCGCCCCATGCATGCATGCATGCATGCACAACACCATACGACGACCAACACTATATGACGACCTCGACAGAATGACAATGTGTCTCGTCTGAAGACGATCATGTTTCTGACAACTCGATCTGAACTCGTAGCCGACGAAGACCGTCTGCAGTGACCCGCAACAACGGACGCATGAATCATGATGCAGAGCTAAACAAGTATAGGATACCTCTTGATATAGTATTTAATCACGTCATAGGAAGTTAGGAACCCTTGAGTTAACAAGAGTGTATTATTTTGTGCCTTACAAACGAATACCCATTCTCACAACCTCGTCACTCCCTCTATCAAGGCCGTATAGCTAGGGGTGTTTTGGGTGTTTGAACACCCGCAAATGAAAATGTAAACTAAAATATAATGCATTTACTAGCACATAATTTAAGAACTTGAGTGCGCAATGTATTGGCCGCCCAGACCCCGCACAAGATTGCGATTTTAGAAGAAAAAACACACGAAATTAGATCTTTTACGCCGTGGTGAACGGTTTTAATTCAAGCGAAACATCTAATATGAAACGCAAGTGATGACTAAAAAAAGTCAACAGAAATTTCGACGACTAAGAAAAGTCGCCGGAAAATGTGGCTGAAAAAGTTGGTACCCCCCCTCAAATCAAATCCTGGCTACACCCTTGTCCTCTATATTCCTACCACAATAAAATAGCATGCGGTCGATTAACGAGATCATTTTCGAAAAGAGCGACTCAAAAACACATCTGTAAAAAATCCTCCACTGCATGCGCCCGCTACTTCTGGTTCATAGGTTAACAGTTGTAGCTGTCAGATTCCAGCATAGGATCCTACATAACCATGCATAAAATAATATTATGATCTGCCTCTGAGAAGGGAACTCCATGTATATATGTATATTAATATATATATATATATATATATATATATATAAGCTATAGCTCCAGAGTATAAACCCTATTATTGTTAAGAACTTCATGTCACTTTAGCCGCGCCATTTTAAGTGCGGTTGCATATGGAAGTCCTTTCCCTCGCGACCTGATCTCACTGACAGTTTTATGACAAGTGCCCTCGCTTTATTGTCATTTTATGTCTTTTATAATTACCTTGAATCCTTTGCTTACCGATCAGCATATTATATATAATATATGATTATATCTAAATATATATATATATCGGCCAAAATGCCAGAATAGCATTAACCTGTGTCGAGACTATATAATAGGACTATATGTACGTGTTATGGTACCAACCGCCTGCAGGCATCAGAATGAATATGCCGTCCCAATGTGGTATCCTATAATGGTCAATTGCTTGAACTGAATATATAGCACTGCGTCCATAGCATAGTATAATAATATTGCTAGATCGACAAATGTTTTGCCAGCCATTCATGCCCAATTCGAGTTATGTGTCGGTCGTTTAGCGAATGAGCAGAGTGTGGAGAAATGTTCTACATTTGTTTGCACATGTGCACATTATAAAACCTTCGTAAACATTGGCTAAATGCAAAACAGGCTGCGTTCTGTCTTGCTGAAGGTTTGGGTAAACGAAAATTGAATTGCACAGTGTAAGCCTATAGCCCCCCCAGGGCTGAAAGTGAGCCGGGTCTGTCCGGGTCTGAGACCCGGCATCGATTTTGGAGACCTCCTGTTGCCGGGTCTCAGCCGGGTCGCAACGTGGCTCAGCCCCTTCAAAGCAAAAGGCTGAAAATGTCTAAAACGGCTTACTTCGTAATAAGGAAACTAGACAATAACCAACTGGGCAACAAAATCAACTATATTATCATAGTGTAGATGCTTATGCCATTGGCGGCACCAGGGGAGGGGTTAGGGGGCTAAGCACCTAAATGTGACTCAGCCTCATCCCAAAGCAAAAAGCAATGAATGTCCATGTATCGGCTTAAAAGTTATTACTATCTTATTGTCGGACCTCAACTGTGGCGGACGGTCATACATCGACTCACATGTGAGACATCAATTGCCACTGAGCTCGACTCCCGTACATCGACTCTCTCTGCGACTCAACGCTAGCAATGCATGCATACAGTCCTCTTATTTATACTCTGATGGTACCGGCCGGTCTGAGGTCCGAACCGGTCTGGAAGAGGGAAGAGGACTGGAGGTTTCGAACTGGCGGGGGAAGGGGCTGAGATCCGGCCAAGTCGGAGCCCGGGCTAGCGGGAGGAAAGGGCTGCAGGTCCGAGGCGGCGGAGGGAAAGGGGCTGAGGTCTGCGCGGGGGTCAAGGGGACTGAGGTCCGGACCGGTGTGAGTCCGGGCTGGCGGAGGAAGGGGGCTGAGGTTTGGCCCGGTGCGAGTCCGAGCTGGCGGGAGAAGGGTGTTGAGCCCGGGTTGGCGGAAGAAGGGGATGAGATTCACAAGGACAGCAATTTTGAATTTCTCTACAATAGCGTGCCGATGCTTATGCTAATAGAATGTGCCGCAGACCGTGATGAGGTTATGTGCATCATGTCCGGCCCGCCGGCCTGCTGAGGGGCTACGCCGGTAGTTCTACACAACTATACATTGGGAAATGGGGTGTTCATTTAGCAACATCAGTCATGGGTGGAGACTTGGGGCCAGGGGACGATCCACGAGACCCCGAAGTTTGTGATTGTGGACGGAGATGCTGTTACTCCAATATTTCAAAAATATCTCGAAAATGTCATTGAAAGTTTCTAGAGTGTTATCTACTGTTTATCCATCATGAACAATTTTGCTAGGACGACAGCAAAACTGGTATACCCTTGCAGTGTGGAATTTGATAATTTATACAACATGGAGGAACATGATTGAATTCATAAACCATTTCTTTCAGCAATGAAATAATTATGAGAAATTTGTTAAGACGATAGCTTAAAATGTTACCATTAAAGTGCTGATATCCCAAAAATTTAAACAATGACCTATACAAGGAGACACTTTTGAAGTCATAATCCACGACTTTCAGCATTGAAATGATGAGCTATTTAGTAAAAATGACAGCCCAAATGCTATTATTGCAATGTGGAAATTCAAAAAATTTCATGAAAATCGTTCATAACAGTTAGCAAACAAGAGCCTGAAACGTGCTCCTGTCGATGTCAACAGCGAAAAACGCGCTGGTTTCTGGGGCTCCGCCCCAGACCCCCTATAGTCGATACGAGCTTCCTGCACTCGGAAGTCGCAGCTTCGCGTCTCCAGCGCATGCAGATCTACCGTACCGTCCTATAGGAAAATGTTCTACTTGCGTCCCTGAGAGGAAGGGCTTGGGTTTCAGCCCTCAAAAACTGAAATCCTGGCGCCGCCACTGGTTGTACTCGTAAAACTCCCTACATATGACATGCCCCTATGATTTTTCTATATAGTATAGACCTACCCATATGACAGTATACTTATAAACTTGTTAGGCTATAGGCCTAAACTTTTAACTTTTGTGGTTATAGTAAAGACTAAGCCCATTTCTTATACCATAAAATTTTGACATTCTTATACTGGTAGTTACTAGTTAGTCTGCGACTCTGCAAAACGACTTCTTATTTAAGTTTTCATGATTTTATCGTTCATAAATAGCTGGCAAAAAAGGGCCTAAAAGGGCTCCAGTTGAGGTCAACAGAGCTAAAAATGCGTTGGTGGCTGGGGCTGCGCCCCAGACCCCGCTGGGGGAGCTTACGACGCTCCCCCAGACCCCCTAGTCGGTATGGGCTTCGTGCCTTCGGCACTCGCAGGTTCGCGCCTTCGGCACTCGCAGCTTCGCGCCTTCGGCGCTTCACAAAGTGAGACCCGGCAACTTTTATAAACCACTTTCAGCCCTGAGCCCCCCACACACACACGGAGGGAGAGAGGGAGGGATGGAGGGAGGGTGGGACGGAGAGAGGGTGGGACGACGGAGGGAGGGTGGGACGGAGGAAGGGATTGGCGGGGAACGGGTCGAATCCTAAAATTCCCGAGCAACGCCGGGCGCCTCAGCTAGTATACTACAATGTATATAAAGTTGCTTTTTAACGACACTGTACTGTAACAAAGACGATTATAGCATCGCCCACCTCCTCTCTCTCAGGGCTTTGGGCTGGCACTGATATACACTGTGTCCCAATAAATCGGGCACCCTTTTTATAATGTGGAAAAAACTGGTAAATATTCATCGATTGTCAAAATTTCAAAACTGTTTTTATCCTGAGATAATTATCTACAAATTGGTAATTTATGAACGGCCTACACTAAAACATTACGTCATAATGACGTCGTTAATTTACATATCGAAACCAAATGTCAACAAAAATCGTTGGAGAATGGCGTTAACATTTGAATTCTCTGATGCAAATGACGTAATTGTGACGTCAATATTCATGCCAGAAACTTCATATTTGAATCAGTGGAAGATAATTATCTCCGGATAAAAACAGTTTTTAAATTTTGAAAATCGATTAAGATTTACCTGTTTTATTCACATTATAAAAAGGGTGCCCGATTTATTGGGACACAGTGTAGTACGGCTAAATTAGGTTTATGTAAAGCTAGTGTCACGAAATAGAGTATTTCCCATATTAATCGTATCCCCCAAATGAAAAGAAGTCGAAAAGTCACTTCCGCGTGTATTTATTTTTGCAAATTAATTTCCATCAGCTTTGTTTTGAACAATGACACTAAGAGGTATGTTGATTCCTACTAGGTAATTATTTTTGCTTTGGCTTTAGGCCAAGGACTTGTACTTACTTACTTACTTACTTACTTAATACCTGAAGTATTTTTGAAAGGTCAAACGTCTGCAGTATGAACTAATATTTACCTGCAGCCGCGAATGTGAAACCAGCGAATGGAAGAATGAGAGTTTGTCTTTATTTGTCACATGAGATTCCCTATATCTATATCTATAAGAGAGGATGTTTATATGTCAGTGATGTAGTCGAGTCCACCTGGGCCGAGTCCGAGTCCGAGTCCGAGTCCTGCTAAGCCGAGTCCGAGTCGAGTCCGAGTCCAAAGGAGTTCGAGTCCGAGTCCGAGTCACTAAGGATCGAGTCCGAGTCCGAGTCCAGTGACATCAAGATCCACTGAAACACTCAACTTAATGACATAAAAAATATCAACACTAATTATGCTAATGGAATTTTTAGTGTAATTTATCAGAATTGAACTTTAAAAAGACTGAATTAGATCACGTTTTTTGATAATCTGGCGCAATGAAATGGATACAAATATCCTTCCACTGACAAAACACAATTAAGTTCAACAGCGCATCTTGTGAAATCTCTTATGTTGAGATTTGGGGCCAAAAACTGCCACCCATCAGCAATGCCTCTAAGCCTAGATTTTCTACTCTAGTAAATGTTCGGAATCTGTGGTTTTGGGAAATGGCGGCGTCTATTCACTGTGATAATATCAGCTACTCCATTACCCCCAACACAGGCCAATTAAGTGCTACGACCTTGCCTGCACGTTGCAATCCTCCAATTATGTAAAAGCCTATCTGATCTATTAATGGAGATGTAGGCCTAAACCTCTGTGCCCGATTCCAAGAAGAGAGAAGTTCTAATAGCCACCAGCCACAAGTAGCCAATAGACACGTCCAACCTCCTATCCTCATTTGTCTTACCATAAACGTTTCAATAGACTAGAAGTCTATGTTCGATCAGATCATCATAATAAATGCCAAGTCAATTGAGGTGTCAAAATTTCAAACTCGATATAGACCCTTTGCATGCCATGGATGCCTGGTTTTGTTTGTGCAAGCCTATTATATAGGTAAGCTTATTATAGGCTCGTGTTCAAATATTTAACTAGCCCCTGCCGTAACCCAACACCGACTATACATCAAATAAACCTGTAATTACCTTCCCTCGCCTATATTCAGCGGTGCTCAGCCATCCGTGACATAATTTCAATGTCAGGTTGTTTCATTACGAACTTAAACCCGCAGGCTACAAGGGTTCCTTTGTTTGAGTTGAGTCACTTGATTGATCAAGAAAGCAGACGAAATGTCTTAATTGGTTGTGGCAATACAAAATGGCTTGCTCCACGGAGAATTCGTGACTCGGAAACCGAGTCACCGAGTCAAATTTCGAGTCCAGGGCTTCGAGTCCGAGTCCGAGTCCTGACAGCCCGAGTCCGAGTCCGAGTCCGAGTCCGCAGAAAATCGGTCTCGAGTCGGACTCGAGTCTTTTGCCGGACTCGAGTCCTACATCACTGTTATATGTATGTATGTATGTATATATATTTGTCCAGAATGCACGCCCACAGTTTCGCAGCTGTTGATCTGAAAATTTGCACCTAGACAGGGGTCCATCAAACTTAGCAAGTGCAGGGGTTGGCAAATTTCTAACACCATGGGGGCCAGGATGGGGAAATTTTTCGGGTGGCGAAAAATATTTTTTTGCACCTATTGATTCCAAATTTCGCATTTAGACTGAGGACCGTCAGGTCCTCCCAAAAATCGAGTTGGCAAATCTGTACCACCAGAGGAAAAATGGGGAGGGGCCAAAAACTCCATTTTCCCTATTTTCACACCATCGCCATAGTTTCAGAGCTATTCACCTGAAACGTTGCAGCTAGATAGGATGCCACCAGGACCAACTTGCCCCCCAACAACACACACCTCGCCCCGCAGGGGCCGGGTGGGGCAGGGCGTTGTTTAGGGGGGCCAAAAAATCTTTTTGGGGCCAAATTATTTTTAGCTATTGATGTCAAATTTTGCATTTAGAAAGAGGACCGTCAAGTCCACCCAGTGGAGGATTTCGCGAATCTTTACCACCAGAGGGAGAATGGGGGGAGGGGCGAAATCTCCATTTTCCTTATTTTTACACCATCGCCATAGTTTCAGAGCTATTCACCTGAAACGTTGCAGCTAGATGGGGTGCCACCGGGACCACCTCGCCACCAACCAATGCACACTTCGCCCCGCAGGGGCCGGGAGGGCAGGGCGTTATTTATGGGGCGAAAAATATTTTTGGGGGGCCAATTTGTTTTGCAGTTTTCCAGCTATTGATCTGAAACTTTGCATCTGGACAGAGGACCGTCAGGTCCAGCCAGTGGAAGGTTTGGTGAATCTCTCCCACAAGGGGTCCACGGTGGGGTGCGAAACCCAAACTTTGCTATTTCTATTCCATCGCCATAGTTTCACAGCTATTCACTGGAACAGTTGCAGCTCGATAGGGTGCCACCGGGACCACCTCGCCCTAAACCAACACACACCTCGCCCGGCATGGGCCTGGTGGGAGCAGGGTGCTGTACGGGGTGGACACAAATTTGGGGCGAAATTTTTTTGCAGCTTTGCAGCTATTGATATGAAATTTCGCATGTAGACAGAAGACCGTCAAGTCCAGCCAGTGGAGGGAGACTTGGTGGGGGCCCGAAAACCCAAACTTTTGCTAATTCCATTCCGTCGCCATAGCTTCACGGCTATTTACATAAAATTCCCGGGCATCGCCGGGTACCCCAGCTAGTATATATATATATATATATATATATATATATATATATATATATATATTGGATCTCCAAATAGTCTGAACTATTTTCACGTAATTATAAACTTGTTTGCAAAGTTGCAGAATTTGGCAGCTTTCCAGGTCCTAATAAATGCTTAGCCATGCTGCAGAGGTACTTCTGGAAAAGCGAAAGACAAAATACAGTGAATAATAATAATTGCTCAATTATCCACTCTACTCAGAGTAATCAGCCGCTCATCGCTTCGGAAATAAATGGCGTGCGTGAACATTGCGACAGAGGCGCCTGCGTAGATTATATAATTATGCACATGTATAGGAACGAACCGACAGACGGGTTGCTAAGCAGCAGCAGCTGCAGCAGCAGCAGCAGCAGAGCGATTCCTTCGCTAGTCTTCGTGCTGCCACCTACTGGCACCTATTATAGTACTACCGACAACCAACTAACGCGAGTAACAGCGTTGAACAATATTTCGACACCGATGTATACAATGATGATATATATTTTGTTAGGAACATTTGTCTGTTGCGATGAAGGCTCATGAGCCTGAACTGTAATTTTAAATGGGGTAGGGTGGGGCATTGACGGAACTAATTGTTTGGAACGGAAGACAATGAAGTCCGCAATTAAGTCTATAATCTGTTCCTTTGATAACCGGATCACGACTTCCTTCGGACTATTTCATACTCCTTTGGACAACCGTCTGACTAGACACAGCGAACGTGAACTAGCTGGGACACTGCGCATGGCTTTCGAGTGGCGCTTTATAAATATGGAGATAACCATTAGGCATTAGGGGTAAAACTAGGCCTATTCGTGGCAAACTAAATTTTTCGACCGCCATTTGTATTCATCGTGTTCTTTGGCAGATACAAAAAAGACGGTTCGTAAATAAAACTGCAGACGCTAAATGCATTTGCAGTCCGGATGTGAAGCTTTTTAAAAGCGGAAATCAGGTCAACTCCACAAATCGTAGCAATAGTAGAAAAACTAAAAGAACTATGCCTATGCCTGCAGCCGACTAGAATATTATTGTTTCCCTATAAAAGACGAGGATAAACAGGAGACTGCATGGCTACATGTAGTCGAGAGATTGTCTGCAGATGGAGATTGCATTATAGCTGCATCCTTTGACAAAAGAATTCGGTTACATTCTACCGAATCTTTCTCAGTCTATAACTAGCCTATAATTATGGCAGCTTGCGATGTGCAGGTTGGACCAATACATATATTATATACTATATTATATATATTATATATTCTACATATATATGTATATGGGAACTTCGATCTGCTTCCGCTGACGATGCTAACATCTATCGCTCTCACGCTGAAAAAAAAATATAGCCTAAACATGCAAACAAGACAGTGTTGTCAGTGATTGTTCTATACGCACTGCATAATGCATACACCTTTCATAAGCATTTTAAACCTGTTTCTTAATCGTCAGGGTTTTGTCTTGGATGGTCCTTAAGTGTATATGTATAATTATATATATACTTTTGTATTTATTAGAGTCTATACTTGATGTTTGTCTAGCCTTGACAATGAGACATCGTCATCAAGTGTTGCTGATTCACTTTCCCGCTGTTTGCTTTGACCCGTTTTCTACAACGCGAGCTGACATGATTGTATGAATAATTGACGTCTCGTCTATTTCTATACCACGAATGCAAATAAAAAGTTCAACCTAATTACTTTCTGAGGCATGGCTGCTGCAGCCTGTGTTCCATAATTGCAATTTCTAAGACTAAGGCGCGGTAACATCCCAACTTGGCGCCGTTATTAGGCCGCCATAATTTGCTGCAGCGCGGTTAGCGCGCCAGACTGCTATTCGAAAGGTCGTGCATGGATTAGAAACCCCGCCAGGGCATAATTTTTCTTCCTCTTTCTCTTCCCCTCCTCATTCCTCTATACTGCAGATTACTGCTATCATCACTTCATCATCATTCTGTTATCTTTAGCCGGGGGATTAAGTCAGGAGCGCTTCTGAGTAGAAATCGTGAATGGGCGCTATACAAATTTCTTACTTGAATAAATGAATCATCTTCATCATCTTCTTCGTTTTCCTCTTCTTCTTATTCTTTATCTTTTTCTTCTTCTTATTTTAAAAATCTTCTTCTTGAAGCATTTAACCATTTTTATAAATAGTTGTTGCGTTGTTTATGGGTTAAACTGCGGTCGTCCTTTAATTGCCTCCATCATTTGCGCCTTTGATCCTCCACTGCCTCCACGACATGACATGCTTGACATGACATGCTTGACATGACATGCATGACATGACATGCATGGCATGACATGACACGACATGACTCAGAGCTAACGTAAGCTGAATCAACATCGTCACTTTTCCACAGACTTCATGCATGCATATAGATATTTTTAGATATTGCACCAGTGAGACGCATGCTGGTCTTTATTGCTCGCTCTCTCTCCCCCTATGTCTCTGTCTCTCTATCCTTTTGTCTCTGTCTCTGTCTCTGTCTCTGTCTCTATATATAATATATATCCTTCTTTCTTGCTTTCTTTCTCTCATTCTTTCTCAGGGTGTTAAAATTTGCACAAATTTACGCTCTGAAGAGTTGCGCTATAAGGCTTTATAAAAGATTTGCTTTATTTAGTATGTGGCTTTGCCTTTTAGCATGCACACAAACCCTATCTAAGCCTATGCTCAAACTGTATGCCTGCTTTTTTAGAAATGAAGGCAACAGCATATCGCGAGTAGAGGCATAGGCCGAGTATGTCAATTCAAAGGAAGTGATTGGTATATCGCGAGTATTATATAGGTCTATGTCATTTTCGAGCCATTCCTTGTTCACTGCTGGAATGCGATCACGTAAAACGATGAGCCCTCATGATGAGAACTAGGCCTAAACTAGACAAGTATACGTCATGTTATGTGCATGTGTATGTCTATGGTTTATTGCTAGACAAACATAATAAAATACATTTGTGGAGAGATATACAAGACAGTCTATACTACTCCATTGGATGATGTAGCAGTTCAGTATTGTGAGCTTTGTGTACCATCAAAGAATCACTTATGCTGCAGTGGACCATAAAGAATGTAATGTGGATGCATATGTCGGTTTAAAGGGTTTGTTTGGTTTCAAGAGGTTGTATACTAAGCTTATACATCCATCGTTTATACTGTGTATAGACAAGTTGATATATTTTCGGCCTTTCAGCTGGCGGTTAGACTTAAGGAAACAAGTCAAGTGCTCGTTTTCACGTAGTCTATACATCCACATGCTCTCTTATAGTTTACTACATACAATACAAACGGAAAGACAAAGTTAGAGGCACATTTCTACAAATAATTATTACGGTCGGCCTATATCTTAACGGTTTATTGTGATGAAAATGAGGTCAGTTAACACTTGTTGCCACCATACCTACTCGTTGTCAAGGATATATATTATATTAAAAAATTATATATAAATTATATGTATTTAGGCCAGCATCCAATGTGACGTCTGCCGGGTGCTGTGGTATTTGTATAGTAGGCCTATGAACTCAGGTCCGGTCAATTAATTATAATCTTGCAATTATTTGGCGTTGTTTCTCTAAGTGCTTGGTTGATTCACAATGTCACTTCCTTGTGTCTGAATACTACGGTGGAGGACTTTAGCTCGCATTGGCATTTCCCTTTTCTGGAGGGATGGACAATCTCACCCCCATACATCAAAGTCCAACAACTGGCACCGTGTTGCAATGGCCTCTGCGAAGATATGCATAGATCTATATGATGAGTCATGCTGGAGTCGAGACATTTCCTCGCAGCATTCTGTTCGTCTGTCTCTCGTTCAACTGAATTCTTGAATTGAATCTTTTTTTGAAGCGCCATCAATTTATTGTTATTCATTGCGCAGAAATGTAATGGCGCTACACAACTTCAAAGATTGGATCGTTTCACCAAACGTTGGTGTATGTATGTATGTATGTATGTATGTATGTATGTATGTATGTATGTATGTATGTATGTATGTGTGTGTGTGTGTGTGTGTGTGTATGTATGTATGTATGTATGTATGTATGTATGTATGTATGTATGTATGTATGTATGTATGTATGCATGTATGTATGTATATAAGTGCACTTGTTATAGCGCCCCTTCAAGATCTACTCAGAAGCGCTCCCGACTACAGCGCGGACACTTAATCGGAGTTTCACGCCGAAGAGCTGAAAAATTGCGAGTGACGGACTTGCCCAAGGTCCCTACGCAGGGCCGCATTAAGGCTAGGGCGGGCCCGGATGCTGTGGTGACCTTGCGGGCCCTCTCCTCAGTCTTCTGTCAACCAACTTTGTCAAAAATCCGCTGATGATAACTTCGTATTAATTTAGCCTTTTACTGCTGCACTATTCTTGCTAAGAAATTTTATCATTTCCGAAAAATGCGGGCCCCTCAAACTGTGGGCCCGGGTGCTGCAGCACCCTTAGCACCTACCTTAATCCGGGCCTGTCCCTACGAGGCGGTTTGAGGTGGATTCGAACCTGCAAGCCTCCGGCTGCATGGCAACGAACATACCAACTACACTACCGCGCCCCACAAATGTATGGAGGCAAGCGCTACCGTACTTTCTCTGAGTTGAATGCATGAGGTTCATAGGCCTATATACCATGTACATACTTCTCATATAAAACTGTCCCATTAATTTGACTTATTTAATCAAATAGATCTAAGTCAATTTTACATGTGAACGCTTGTACATAGATGCAGTATATTTACTTTTTTTACTCTTGCATGCAATATATTATTATTATATCAGTAAAATTAAACTTCAGCTGAGTAATATACACCGTGAGGCATAAAAAGGAAGCCCCTAGTTTCCTTGAGTCCACTTATAGTAAACCACTTACTGATTGATTTTATGCTTCTCTGTTCATGCATGGTAAGCAATATCATAGGAAATTTGTCCTAAACATGTATAGCTACATGTTACCATGGCTGTATACACAGTATTACACACTTAAAATTGTATAGAGTCTATATATATATATAGAACTTATTGTCTTTTCTCGTGTATATGATTCTAAAAATAAGAGCGCTTGTTTCCATATATTCTTTCAAGTCCCTCAGTCACTTTTCTGCTTCGATTCCAAAATTGTCAATTATTATACACGCAGGATTCTTCTTCGCACGAAGTGTCACGAACAGAGCTTATACGGCAATTCCAGTACTTAACTCGATTCTCGAATAATTCGCTTTTCCCCCATCATAATCTGAGGTCGTAGCTGCGAACTGGCCTGGATTTAATGCATGTCTGAACCATAACTGTAACAATGCTTCACCACGATCCTATAAAAATTATTATACGCTTCAATTTATTCAATACCTTCCATAGTAGACGGGGAGACAAGAAGAGTCACCCAGGAAAAATTGATGACAAGCAAATCTCTACATGAACTTGTTCCATACACTTTGTAGTAAGTCCTGGTGAAGATACACAGAGATCGGACGACAATTAATATACAGGGTGGACCAAAAAAGACGCCTATGAGGTTTTTGCCAATTATAGACCAGGCTTGGAGTCTGAAAATGACACTGTTAGAAGCAAACCATGTAAAAATTTGCTAACAGGCGTTTCTATACTAATTTGACCCTACTAAAAACGAAAATCACGGTTAGCAAGCTGAAATTTTGGGGGTTGCATGGGAAAACAAGATGGCGGACAAAATAGAGGTCAGTTGCTTCACATGGCTAAAAGTAAAGTATTGCATGTGATAGAAACACGATAATGGACTCTGAATTAAGATTTTAGATTTCAAGGATTGCAATAGAACCAAAAAAACACAGGCAGCATTGCAGAGAAAATCAAAATGGCGGACAAAATGGCGGCCAGAAACTTAAACGGCTATAAGTGAAGTTATGTATGCAATGGAAACATGATTTCGGAGTCTAAATCAACAGTTTAGAGGTCAAGGAATGCAATGGAACCATGGTCACATATCAGGCACTGCAAGAAAACCAAAATGGCGGACAAAATGGCGGCCATGATCTTAAAATGGCTATAAGTGAAGTCATGTATGCAATGGAAACATGATCTCAGGGTCTAAATCAACATTTTCGAGGTCAAGAAATACGCGGGAACCAACGGCACATATTTTGTAGCATGGCAAGAAAACAAAATGGTGGCCAGAAGCTTATTATAGCTATAAGTGAAGCCATGAATCTAATGGAAACATGATTTCAGAGTCTAAATCAACATTTTCAAGGTCAAGGAATGCTATGGAATCGACAATATCATATAGGGTGCACTGCCAATAAACCAAAGTGGCGGACGAAATGGCGGCCAGAATCTCAAAATGGATAATGATCATTCAAATTATCACAATTCCCTCAGCAAGTCTTAAACCAAGGTAGTCTTCGTCAAAAGAACACCGTCAAAATTATTATGGAAGATTGGGATGTCATGCAGGGCCCTGTTACAGCATATCAAGCTGACTGTCTCATGGCTCTGGGAACACTAATGTGCCTTGAACGTCTCTGAAAACCAGTGGCATTGATGCCCTCTGATAAGTAGGCTAACTTTTCCAGTCTGCATCTCTCTTATTACAGAGACACAACTATCATTTATTTATTTATTTATGATATATTTTATGTAGACATTGTAGAGCCTCTTCAAGATGGGCCAATCAGAATCGCGCCCGATCCAACCACGGCCAACATTATTAGGACAGTTTTGAGATTCGTAAGGAACGGAGAGGAGTGACCCGTGGGCAATACGCGCTGTGAACAGAGGTGGCCATGCATTCCAGGTTATAGAACCAGCTACAGGGAATAAACGGTGCCCTATCGAATAGCAGTCTGTGAGTGAACCAGAAGCTCAGCTTGGTCCACCAAGTGAAGAGTGGGTCGACGCTGGACACCCGGGGTGGAAACACAGATTATAGGCTATGCAGATAATAATTATAATGGGGCTATTAATCCCTCAAAGCACCGCCTAACCAACACACATACCCTGAAGGCGATCCGCGGTTTCATTCTTACTTATTTGAACACTCTCAAATGATCACGATTATCTGGAAACTTCAGGTCTGTTTGGGTTCCTGTCTTTTTGTGTGCTAGAGGCTATAGCTAGGGTTCTCTGCAATTAGGACCGCTTCTAATCATTTTATACATGGCAGATATTACTACTCTTATTTCCAGGCACTCTTTCTCACTGCATGGTCGCTTTTCGCTTTCTCTGTAACATATTACCAAGCTTACTCGCTCCTCCTATTTCCAACTGGGTTTTTGCTCTGAAAGATCTCAAAGATCTCATTCACTCTCCTCATTCTACAGCGTCCCTCCCACCTCATCGCTCTTCGAACTGCAATGATCCGTTTGTCCCATAATCATGGACCACTTTGGCCCAAACTAGATAATTTGCCACCATAACCCTTTCCTTCTGGAATGCCCTCCCTTCCTCTTTACGTGTTCTTCCTAGATCCATTTCTATCTCTCCTCAAACTAGGCCTACATTTCTTCTCTAAGGTACACACACTGGAAGTGCTACTGAATGGTCGACTACTGCTATTAGCTTAAAATTACTTTACATTGTATTACATAAAGGCCAAACTTCGGAAAACTTTCTTTTTCAGTGACCAAGCAAACTTGAAGTTGCATTATATCCACTTGGCGCATACATGCACAACTCAGTTGGCTGAATTGTCTGATGACAGACTGCATACAGCCATTAATAGGCCTAATGGTCCTAATCACGTATATCCCTGTCTTTACTCCCTCCATTTTTAGCAACGGATTGGCTATAACCATCAGGGCGATAACCATCGGAGAGTGCCTGGTGTAGTGGGTATGTTCGTTGCCTTGCAGCCGAAAGGTTGCAGGTTCGAATCCACCTCAAGTCGCCGCATAAGGACCTTGGGCAAGTCTTTCACTCGCAATTGCTCAGCGCTTTGGCGTGAAATTTCCGATGCAGTGTCCGCGCTGTAGTTGGCAGCGCCTCTGAGTAGGAAGAGCTTGAAGGGGCGCTATAACAAGTGCACATACAAACATCGAGCTTGACCACATAACTTTTCACTAGGCCTAGCCTACCTATTAGCCATAGGCTGAAGATTGTCATAACAGATCATCATCTATAGCGTATATTCTGGTTTAGGCATACCTACTGGTCTGACATAATATTTTATCTTTGCGTTATGACAGCCTCCGAAAATATCCTTTACCAGCGGCGCCGCCAGGATTTTTTTTCTGTACGCACAACTTGCACAAAATAATATGAAGCGAACAGCGATCGATACGAGCTTATATATATATATATATAATTATTATATAAATTATGTATGTATATATATATACCGTATATGCTACTGGCGATTATGATGTATGACCATAAGCGCCGAGTTGACCCGAAGAGTAGGGGTGCTTAAAGAAAGTAAAAAAATGCGCGCGTGAGCGCGCGAATTTTTTTTTGACCCTTTTTTATAGGAGACTTATTGAAATCACCACTGTTCACATAGGCGGAGACTTGGTCCTGGTTTTAAAGGATGAACTAGCGGCCAAAGTATGATCGCCGAGCAGGGAAGGGGTTTGGGAACGGGATGTGCTCCTCCCCATTTTCGATTTTTTTATTGTCACACTGCGATGGTAGAGCCTTAGGCTATCATTTTGACGTCATGACATCCTTGTCAAAATTTCCTGTTATCTCATTGCATTAAAGACATGATTTAAAACTTCAATAAAATAATGTTCTTCCCAATTTATTTTTTTGGATCATTCTTTGTGTTTGAGGTAGCCTATTTCTCTTGGAATCCACACAGAAGAAAAGCACAATCTTCGTTTTCATGGGCGTCTTGGAGCACTCTCTCTCAATTAGGTCAACATACTCAAATTTTGCACAAGAAATCAGACAATTGGCCACTGTTTAGTGAGCCAATATTAACACTGTGGAATAGTTTTTCAAATAGTATTTCAAGTAGCTTTTAAAGACAAAACAATATCACGCTTTTATGATACTGGGAGGTGACTCTTGAGCACTGAAGAACACTATTGAGCATGTATACACTATAAGCCTAAAGAAACAATCATGGGCGCCCGCAGAAAATTTCGCAGGAGGGGGCAAAAATGTTACGATGGTCACGGTTGAACTTTTCGGTGACAAAAGCATGAAAAATACAGCGCTGGAAATTTAAAACACGGGTATTTTTTCAAAGAGGTTTCTTGATGCAAATTTTTCAGTTCATTTTGTGTATTATTTTTAATATGAATAGTTTCCCAAGTGCGAAATTTTTTAAAAATCCAAAAGTAGGCTAGATGTTAAAAAATAGGCAATAAGCTTATATATATTTATTTCTATATAGATTTCTAAACATAAATATTATTTATGACTTTCACTGTGTGTATCATTGGTATCATTGGTATCATTAGTGTTTTAATGCGAAAACATTTGTTAAAAACTCAAAAGTGGTAGTTAGAAAAAAATAAGTGTCACTTTTCCAGTTTTTTTACTTGCTCGCTTCATTTTTAATCAATGCTTTCCCGGAACACGAAGATATACCCGAAGACGCGAAGATGGCTTTCTATTAGAGTGTATGTAAGTAAGTAAGTAGGTAAGTATATTCTATAGAATTATAGAATTTCAATAGATTCAAAAGGTTTTCATCGCTTATAATATTTCACGCTTTAATTCTTTAATTTACAATTTGTAAAAAAAATTTTTTTGCCTTTTCGCGCTGTACGCACTTGCGTACGTGCGTACGCCTAACGGCGCCCCTGTCCTTTACAACATTGAATAGTTGCGTTTGTGTCAGCTTAGCACTTCTAATGACTTTCGATTGATTGATTACAAAATAACCCACACGCATCATAGCCACTGCATGTCTACACGCCCGTGAAAATGTACAAATAATTCAATTGGATCACCACAACCTCACAAAAAATAAACTTACCAAAATAGTACTGATTTTCGGATAATAACTAATAACTATAACATATTTGAATTGTTTTAAAACTCTTTAAATAGAATAATAATTATAAGATCGACGTTTGTTTACAACCGAGAAAGCACATGCTTGCTACTGAATATTCATAAAGTGCGATTCAATTAATGACGAAATTATGACGTTTGCTATTGAATATTCAAACAACGGCGATTTATGAACGTTGAAATGAGACGCTTTCTGCTGAATATTCATAAAGCGGTGATCGATTGATGCGCCACAGCCAAAAACATAGTTCGCTACTAAATTGCTTCCTAAAAAGATGCAAACTGATCATGAACTGTGTATCTATTTTTGCAACATCTACGAACAAATATGTACACGAAAAAGTCAAATGTAGCTTGTCATCAATTTTTCGGAGGTCTTGCAGTGAGAATATTTATAACGCTCGGTCTATAGGGCCATGGGCGTCCGCAGAATGTTTTGCAGGATGGGGAAAAACACGACGATCAAGGTTTAAAAAACTTTGTAGCAAAAGATCGAACAATGTCAAAAGATCGAAAAATGTAAAGCATGAAATTAAGAACATGCATGGGTATTTTTTATAAAGGTTTCTTGCTTTTTGAAAGGTGTTCGCACATTATGTACTTGTCTAAGCTTGGGCTGTAGGCCTATACGTGTTCGTGTGCGTACACAAATAGCCTACTGTAGGCAAGGCCGTAGCCATGATTTTATTTCGGGGGGTGTTTCAGTGGCGGCCAAATCTTTGAAAATATTTTCGATTTTCGCCGTCAAAATTTCTGATGACCTTTTCTTTTTTTAGTCATCCGGTCGAAATCTTTAAAATATTTTCGCCGTCAAATTTCTATTACTTCATTTCGAGGGGTGTTTTCATGGCTTTTTCATGTTTTTTTGCATCACGAACTAGAAAATGCAATAGATTTTTTCTGCATTTTCCATTTCGGGGGGTGTTCAAACACCCCAAACACCACCCCCTGTCTACGGCCCTGACTGTAGGCTACGTGTGCACGACTGCACGAGTGCACGTGCACAACGCCGCACCGCGCACATCAGTGTTTTGTGCTTTATGCGTTTAACATGATATACTTATTGTGGTATTTCAGTACGTAGGGGAAGTAGGGGCGAGATGGACCCTTGGGGTATGATGGATCCCGTCAATATAAGGTATTTATGATATCGCCACCTTCCGAATGAACATTAATTACTGTAATACTGTAGGCGCTTTGGTGATTTGTCCAAAGTAGTCGACCGAAACGACATTTTTGCGTGTTTTATGATGAAAAGTTGATTTTCGACCTGTCCGATCTTTTTTTGTGGAAACAGTTATTTGCTAAGTATTCAATTGCACGTTGTGGCAGGCTTTTGATAAAAATATATTTTGTTAAACACCCTCTTCTGCTGTATTAACGAATCCAATATTGGCAGGATACTCAGTAGATTTAATTTTTTATTGATGAAAAGTTTATACCTTACCCATGGGGGCGAGTTGGATCAGTCACCGACGGGGCAAGACGGACCTTGTGATCCATCTTGCCCCGTTAGTGTGATTTTGTCGTGTGATTCCACTTTTTTCATCTGATTTCAAATATTAATTAATTATTATGTTATTATTACTGCAACAATTATTGCTGGATACAATAATAATGACAATTAGCGCGAAATACACGATTACAGTGGTCTATTTTGTTCCACCATGGGGGCAAGATGGACCACTAAAATCATATGAAATTTTAAAAAGTACTCCAATGTAACTTCTGACTTATTCTTAGTGTTTTACTTTATTGACGATCACATTTGTGCATAAAATAGTATTCTACATGTGATCAGAACATGCTATGATGAAAGCCTAATGCGTGGGGCATGATTTATTAGACTGGTCCATCTTGCCCCATAGTGGGGGCAAGATGGACCATTGCGACAAAGTTTTTAAAATTTTAAAATCTTATTATCGAAAAGAGATGCAATTAAATTTGTGCTGCCCTTAGCTAGGGCACTGTATAAGCTACGAGTAACAAAAAAAGTTTTGCCCATGAAGCACGTTTATGGTGTCTTAAAACCAAAAATCCGTTACGGGGTCCGTCTTGCCCCTACTTCCCCTAATTGATTTTTAAACGCGATTACGTGTTTCGTCGATTTCGTTGCCGCATGTATAGAGTCGATCATCAATATAGTTTTCACACAGAGTGAACCATAAGTTAGTGAAGCATAACTGTCATCATTGCCATGTCGTAGAGTCTATAATAATAGGCTACATGTATACTTAGTGTCGGAGGGACGGATCGGTTGAAGCGTTTGCTACCGTGTTTACTGTTCTACGTTCAATGTCTACTACTCAACACTACAGTAGCAGTTATGAATACAAAGTACAGAGCGGATCATATCAACGGTCGGTCGGTCGGTTGGTCTGCTTTTTATGATGACGGCCGTTGTCATTCTTTTCTATAAAAACAGAAAACAGTTGTCATTCACTTTGCGGTTTTTGTAGCAGAGACGTTGAACGATGACAATTGGTGAATATATACAAGTATCATGGCTCACTCAGGCACTTCCGATTAAAGCTCTTTACTTCGCTTTCTTTCGATGCTATTCTTGTTGTTGTTGTTGTTGTTGTTGTTGCTATCGTCGTCGTTTGCGACGACAAAGATTAGGATGATGATGATGATGATAATAGCAATAATAAATATGATGGAAGTTGAAGACGTTGCTGTGGTTCCTTCTCGTACAGCATTAAGATCCTGCCTCTGTCGCAGATAGAGGCAGGATCGCAACGTTTTTTAAACTCGTTTTTGGACGTATCTAGACTATGACCTATTATCGTATAGACACCAAAAAGCGCTCATACGTAGGCCTACACGGTAGTATTCTCATTATATATGGGAACGTTGAGTGCTTAAAGTGTGGAAAAAATAAGTACCTGAACGCTCCTTATACCTTTCTAAGATACCAACTTAGAGACGCAGATCGTGGCTCAACGACTAAGATACAATTAGTTAGGCGCCTTCCGACGGATATATATATATATATATATATATATATATATATATATATGTATATATATGTATATATATGTGTGTATATATATATATATTCGAATCTCTGACGATGAAAAGAAGAGCAGAGGGGTGGAGTCTGAACCTTTTTACAGACATGCGCACTGCTGCAGTCGTTGAAGCGTACGGTGCCTTTAAGTCGCCATGACTTAAATTCTCGTTCTAGCAAAAATTATTCTGACAGCTTTGCAGTAGCTATAGGACAACGACCTGAGGAAGGCCTTTTTAGGAGGGAAAGGACCCTGCTGTCTATAGCACCGCCGTTAATGAAGAACAGATGCGTTAATGCTGTAGGAGAAGGAACCACAGAAACGTCATAATATTATGTAGGACATAACTATTGTAACATATGAAGCTCATGGTATCATGAGAATTATATTACAGCACAACATTATTTTGTTTCCACGTGGTAGGTCGTAAATGACTGTATGGAAACATAATTATGTAACCCTATACGGTACCTATGTTTCCATGTGGTAAGAAACATGAAGCCCAACCGTCCCCAACGCATAGCTCCATATATGGACAAGATATATACGAAGTAGAAACAGTATCCTCAGATGATGGGACAAATTATGAACTACACTATGGGGTTATTGCCATAAATATTAATCTATGTCCTACAAATAAGACGATGCTCGTGGAGTAGAAGTTCAACAGTACATTAATGGCTTTAGATTTCAGTGGCAGAATATGAACTAAGAAGGAGAACGCTGAAGGGATAGATCCGATAGACGGTGGTGGTGGTGGTGGTGGTAGAATGTGGTGGTGGTGGTGGTGGTAGAATGTGGTAGTGGTGGTGGTGGTGGTAGAATGTGGTGGTGGTGGTGGTGGTGGTGGTGATAGTGGTGGTGGTGGTGGTGGCGGTGGTGGTTGGTGATGGTGGTGGCGTGGCGGCGGCGGTGGTGGTGGTGGTGGTGGCGTCAGACTCTGTTTAGACTGAAGGAAAGGAGACAACACTGCAGTCTGCTGAGGAGAGGTTCTCGTTAAGTGGCGACGCACACGACGACCAACAAATTGACATGTACAGACAGACAACGAAAACAAACAACACTATACAAAGTCTGAAAGAAGACGGCCGAGTAAAAATCTTTTTGAATATACAGGGTGGCCCATAAAAAGTGGGACCGCCTAGCATAATGTCAAATAATAAATTATTTGAGCACTTTTTCTTCCACAAAAAACAAGTAAATTGTTGCCAAATGTTTATTCGTACAGAATCAGAAATAAAATTCAATGTGTCCACGTCGGTTCTCAGCAGTTTTTGTCTAAACGTAGGCATCACTGGTCAATGCTTCTGTTTATAAATCGCCGAAGAACTTTCTGCCACTCTCCAACAATGGCCAGTTTCGAATATCCTGGAGCAATCCTTGTCTTAAGACGTGATCACAATAGGTACCGTACACTCACTGTTCCCCCTAGTTCCAGGTTCAACAATCACCACACATGTTTTCCCCATCCGAGACACACCGACCGAAACCATGATGCAACGACTGAAATGTTCACGTGCGCTTTTGAGTGACGAGTTCGTTGCTGGAACATTTTTCTTGCATCAGAATAAACACAATCATTTTGAGAATTAACGCATTGTGACAAGAGTAGATGTCTTTTCGTCTGTAAACAAAATGCTGAGTGCATTTTTCTCTTTGAGAAATGCCAACTCCGCTACCGGTGTTTTAATTTGCAGTTGTCGTTTATAACCTGCGCTATTACGCGTTTGTTTTTCGGTAGAAGTTGCAAACTTTGCTCTAAGCTTATAATGCGCTGCACTGTTCTTCGTGATATGCCAGTTTCTCCTTAAATTTTCAGTTGACTCTTGTGGCTGTGAGAATCGTCATCCTGGATGAAAATCAGCGCACTTGCACACAGAATATTCCGTACCATTCCAACGAACTTCTGGTAGCCGCTTCATGATTTAAGCGCTGTCGTAGCTTACCATCGGCATCAATTTGACATAAAATATAAAGATGGCGACCGGAAGTTCACGAAATACTGATGTCACACGCTGAGTTAATGAGCGAGGATAATTTTAAAGTTTAAAAACAGCCAAAAACATAATTTAATATTATTAGGCTATATGAAAGATTTAACAAGGCGGTCCCACTTTTTATGGGCCACCCTGTATATAAGAAACAAACAGATCGATTTATCTGAGTGTATATATAATGGTTTGACACATAAAAACGACGACGCTTATCAGGTTAACAGCTGCTGCTACATTGTATGTTTGAGCGACAGATCTATAGTTCAAAGGTAAAGTGGAAAATGTTCTTTTTCTGCAGCCTGCTATTGGGGGGAGGCAGGGCGGTCCCGCTGCTCACTAAACCACTTTAACCACTTGGGGAGGAAGGGAAGAGTGCAGTGCGAATGCCGGTTGATCGAAATTCACAGAATCACACCTGAGTGCACTTATGTATTTTTATGCAAGGTTCGAGGGGTAAAGAGCAAGACGACAACGTTAGATCGACAAGATACAATCGACGACAATCCATCAATTGGACTAAAGTTAAGGAAAGCAATAGACTTGATAAAATCACCATGGACCAGCCGCCCAGGTCTTTTTTAACGTGCAGTTGTACACAAAATGTGCAGTTGTAGAAGCACTTCTGTACATGCAGTTAAAACTAGCGGAAAAGGTCATTGTCCTCCGATTGGAAGTAATTTACCACGGATGATGGAAAAGGAAGGAAGGAGTTGTGCAGTTGTAAAAATTCCTTAAAAACAGCCGTGGCCAACGAAGATCATGTGTTAGTACTCATAGCCACCAAGAATGTCTTGCGTCAGCAGAGCTGATGATGATTGCATACATGTAGGTAGAATAATAGGATTGTATCCGCTATGGATGCAAGTCTTGCAAGAGCTAAGCAGGACAGCAAGATGGAAACTGTCCGATATAGTAATTAATCTGACCGTCAGACTTCCCTCCGTTGCGTCGGTGCTCATGCATAGTGTGTGATACTGGTATCAACCACTGGCCGTCTTATAGATCATAATTCTTAGGCTATTTTGTCATAGCTACCAATAGTGGCGCCATAGGGGCTAGGGGGGGGGCTAAGCCTCCCCAAAATAAGGCCACCCGTTTTTCACATGTAAAAACGAAATATATCCACGTTTAGCCCCCTCCTAAAAAGAGACATATTCGTGAAATTTCGACCAAATGACTTTAAAAAGGTCGTCAGTAATTTCTGACGGATAAAAATGAAAATTTCCTCCTCGAGCATTCAGCCCCCCAATACTGAAAATTGATAATTGAGCATTTGCTAGACACCAGCGCCTCTATTGACCGAGTAGCAAGCGATGACGATGAGCACAATAATGCTTATTGTGAGTAAAGAACTTACTTAAGGTTCATGCACAGCTACCGTGTCAGAGGACGAGGAGGAAGCCGAGCAGGAGGAGGAAGAGGAGGAGGAGGAGAAAGAGGAGGACGACGAGGAGGAGGATGGGAGAGGAGGAAAAAGAGGAGCAGGAGGAGAAGGACGGGGAGGAGGAGGAGAAAGAGGAGGACGACGAGGAGGAGAAAGAGGAGGAGAAAGAGTAGGAGGATGCATGGGGATGAGAAGGTGGAGGACGAGGAGGAGGAGGACGAGGACGCGGAGGAGGACGAGGACGAGGAGGAGATGGAGGAAGAGGAGTGTCAAACCAATATCTCAGCAATCCTCCACCTGTAACGCTCGAGGAGGAGGATGGCGTCCAAACCTGAAACTGAAGTAATTTCTCTGTCAATTAATGCCTTGCGCCTTTCACGATTTTCGCATTTTAATCGGAAAATATTATTTTTTAATTTGAAACGATTGATTGTCGAATGAACTGACGTTTCTTTTTGACCATCTAAGAATGGTCAAACATGACACATGTAGTGTTTATTAATTGACAAAATTGTAATGAAGATCTTCGTCCTTAGACAAAATTGAAGATCTAAGTCTATCAACCAGTGAAGATCTTCGTTCTTAAACAAAATGAAGATATTTTCTTATAAACAAATGGAGGCTAGGGCCTACTTCGTTCTTATACAAATGAAGATCTAAATGAAGACCTCCTTTCGAGACAAAATGAAGATCTTTATTTATAAACAAATGGAGATTACTTCACAATTAGACAAATGAAGATCCTTATTAATAAACAAATGAAGATCCTTGTATGTAGTCCTAGCCTAGACAAATGAAACTCGAATGTAAAAAAGTTTTTTCCCCATCTAACTTGCGGAATCTGTTTAAACGTCTTGAAGATTTCAACGTTGCCGTTAATCATTCTGCTTCAGATGCGCACGGATGCCAAATCTCTAACCCATCTGCTGTAAGTCGATACAACCAAGTTGACTGCAATAATGACATTAGCAAATGATGGCGATGAGAGCGGGTATGCATCGATGGGACAGAACCCCCACCAGTAAAAAAGAGTCGATTGGGGACTTGGGGTTCGGGTGAGCTGCTAATATACAGGGTGCGCCAAAAAAAAGACCCCCCCTAGGTTTTTTGCCAATATATTTGCCAAAAGTAAGAATTTTGAAATGAAATTTTACTGCCTTAAAGACAATTCATATTTACACACGATGGCCAGATTTCATCAAAATATTTCAAAATGAACAAAAGTTATGCCACTTTTAGGGAGGTCACCCACCGTTTTTTAACGATTCAAAAACGCGACGCAACAAAAAGTAATAAAAATTCAATCTAATTATTCTGGCCAATATCTTGGCCAAAAGTAAAAATATCGTAATGAAATTTTACAGGCTTAAAGACAATTCATATCTATCTGCATATGATGGTCAGATTGCATCAAAATATTTCCAAAACAACAAACGTTATACCACTTTTAGTAAGGCCACCCCCCAATTTTTGACAATTCAAAGACGTAACGCAGCAAAAACACGATTTTATTAAGTCTCATCTCAAATAATTATTGTAAAATAGCCTTGATATTGAGAGATTATCATTATTATTACTATTTAAAAAATAAACAGGGTACCAGCGTAGCTGCACGTCACTGAGAAGTCACATAGCAAGATGACAATCAAATTCTTAAAATTTGAAATAACAAGGAATCTGTCAGATAGTCAACAGGTCCATCAAGAACTCTGCATAGAGACTCAAAATAAGTTTTGGCACGGGTGGTGGGCACATTGAACACAAGTTGTGAAGCACTACCAAGTTCATTTGACAACAGTTATTTGTGATGAGACTTAAAAATCGTGTTTTTGTCACTTTTTGTTGCATTTCGTTTTTGAAACGTCAAAAAACGGTGGGTGGTCTCACTAAAAGTGGCATAACTTTTGTTCAGTTTTAAATATTGTGATGAAATCCGGCCACCATGTGTAGATATGAATTGTCTATAAGACTGTAAAATTTCATTTCGAAATGTTTATTTTTGGCCAAGATATTCGCAAACAAACTTTAAAAAACTGCGTTTCGTTTTTGAAACGTCAAAAAACGGGGGGTAACCTCCCTAAAAGTGGCATAACTTTTGTTCTGTTTGACATATTTTTATAAAATCTGGCCATCATGTGTAAATATGAATTGTCTATAAGCCTGTAAAATTTCATTTGGAAATTCTTACTTTTGGTCAAGATATTGGCAAAATTCTTAGGGGGGGTCTTTTTTTTGGCGCACCCTGTATATATATATATATATATATATGTCTATTAATAGGACCGTGTTATAAATGTCTTTATAAAATAATGTAGGCTACTGTTGCATTAGGCTACATTGTATTGTAGGTATTATACCTTTATAGAAAGCGGTTATCATAAAGATATACACCTCAGCAATCTTGGTATAACACGTTTCGATACACGTCTCCCTTTATATATCTAACCACATCTCTACGATGTGGTCAGCGATGTCTATTAATAGGACCGTGTATATCTAACCACATCGTAGAGATGTGGTTAGATATATAAAGGGAGACGTGTATCGAAACGTGTTATACCAAGATTGCCCGAGGTGAACGTAGCCTAGGAGATGAAGAGTTTGTGGATAGGTGTATGGAAGGTTCGTTCATTTTGTTGATTTGGTCAGGATTCAATCAGACCTAGAAGTATACCTATGAAGTAAGTTTTGTAAGAATCGAGGCGGAGAAGATAGGCCGACATCAATTGAGAGATTTGAAGTTAAATATACTTTGAGTAATTGGAAGAGAAAGAAGAGCCTGAGAAAAGGATATATATATATATATATATATATATATATATATTTACATTGCAGCTGAGTATCGTACATGAGGTCATAAGAAGATGATATAATTATGGTGTTCAGTTATAGACAGCCCAGAAACTTAGCCAGGAGATAATTTGGAAGGCCTCATTGAAAATGGTGTTTACATTATACGGGATCAGTTTTGAAAGTGCGGTTTTTTGTATTTTTCAAAATTTCTAACTTTCACACATTAGATCTCGCATATAATATTAATTTATGCAGTCTAATGGGGGAGGGGTTGAACCTGCAAAGCCCGCTAAATACGCTTATGATAAACACACGTCTCTCTTAAATGACAGGCGAGATGTGTCGTACAAAAAGCCATATTAACTTATTTTAGGTCCCTCTATATACATTTGTACGGATTCAATTAATTAGTCTGAATGAAAACCTTTTAAGAAGAGCGAAGAAAAGCTCGTGACCGTCGCCCGAGTGGTTGAGGGCCTAGGTAGGCAGGACACGCTGAGGAGGGGGAGGAGGACACGAAGTCAAGCCTCACGTCATGGCGCGAAGTCCAAGTACAGAAGAAGCGTAGCAATTGAAGTTGCTCTTAACACGTTCTCAGATTTCATGGCTCACCGAAATGGATTCTCATTCGTATTCTCACGAGTGCTTAGTAGGCCTACAATCATCGATCGCGATCAGTATAGTATAGTATTGTATTTTATTGTATAGTATTGTATAGTATTGTATTATATAGTATTGTATTGTATAGTATTGCATTGTATTGTATTGTATTGTATTTTATTGTATAGTATTGTATTGTATTGTATTGTATTGTATTGTATTGTATTGTATTGTAATGTATTGTATTGTATTGTATTGTATTGTATAGTATTGTATTGTATAGTATTGTATTGTATAGTATTGTATTGTATTGTATAGTATAGTATTGTATTGTATTGTATAGCAGGCTGAAACTCAGAGAAACAAACCCCAGTTGAGGACAGTCCTGCATAGTGGGTTATGAACTCATGAATCTGTAATTTTCAGAGTATCTTTTAGTCAAGCGGTTCGCAAAGTTTCCGCCGTCCAGTGCTTCTGAATGACTGTTTTGTTGTAGGCATATGTGCACTTGTTATAGCGCCCTATTCAATCTCCCTACTCAGAGGCGCTCCCGACTACAGAACGGACACTGCATCGGAGCTTCACGCCGAAGCGCTGAGCAATTGCGAGTGAAGGGCTTGCCCAAGGTCCTTACGCGGCGACTTGAGGTGAATTCGAACTTGCAACCCTTCGGCTGCAAGTCGACGAATATACCTAATACACCACCGCGTCCCCCAAAACTGTAAAAGGCGTATACATGGTGGCACTGCTTAGATGTATGTCTAGCTATCAGTTTAGCTATATACCTTGACGAACGTCACTTCGAGTCTGAATTGACTAATCGTGACCTCGACCCTTGACGTTGACCTTTGACCTCGACCTTTGACCTCGACCTTTTGACCTCGACCTTTTGACCTCGACCTTTGAGCTTGGTCTCAGAAGATAAACGCGTCTTGTCACCAATTTTCATTAATCTATTCCATCAAATTTAGGCCTTCATGAGAGTGGGCCTACACACCCGTTCTAACTGAATACCGGGTTATTGTAATTTGTCAAAAGATGAATTACCTTAAGTTTGAGGTTTAGATAGGCCTATACGCAATTGTTGACTTCGCGATTCACATGTATACACCCTTAGCTAAATTTTAAACGTGTTTCTTATTAAGGTTAATTAAGCCTTTCATCCGCCCCTTAAGTACAGTCAGAAGAGACGTCGACAAGTTGCAACCCTATACAACATGTAGTATACGGTATTCGTCTAATTATTTCGCCCATTATAGTTGCATGCAACGGCAGCAGCAGCATCTGTATTTGCGCAGTTCAGTTGTCTGTTATGGAAAAATCTGTAATCACTGCTCGCACCTTGGCAGTGCCATGCAGTCCCAAGCCCGGATGAAAGAGGAGACGACACTAATGATCATTGTTAGGCTATCACTCAGTGTCATTAAACTGAAGCTACAGCATGAAGGCCATGTTAAATTTACGCTTTTTTAGTCGCCTCAGGTTATAGGTTAAGTAGGCCTAACTTTATTATGCTCAACTGTTATTTGGACGGCTGATAGCATCTACGGGGTTGTCATGAATAATTGCGACATAGTCAAACTATTTGCATGAAGTCAAGGACTCTATACATTCGTATGAAGTTTATTAATTGATGCGTCGACGCTAACGAAGACTGAATTCGTATTATAGGTTCAGTTGTCTGTTATGGAAAAATCTGTAATCACTGCTCGCACCTTGGCAGTGCCATGCAGTCCCAAGCCCGGATGAAAGAGGAGACGACACTAATGATCATTGTTAGGCTATCACTCAGTGTCATTAAACTGAAGCTACAGCATGAAGGCCATGTTAAATTTACGCTTTTTTAGTCGCTTATATTATATTATATTATATTATATTATATTATAGTGAAGATCCTATACCGACGATATGCGCAGGGTCCCCTGCAGTCGATTTTATTGTAGCCTATCTACTGTAAGAATTGCGACAGATATATGAGTACTATTTCAGACAGCGAAATGGACTGAAAAATAATGCGCGTAGCCTATAGGCCCATATAGGCCTATAGATATAGCCTATAGTGTCTGACTTCGACTATGTACATGTAGGTATTTGTAAGCTTATTGGCTACGTAATCGTGCAGCGCGCGCTGGCATGGCCATAGGCCCAAATATAGGTTAAGTATTGAAAATCTTCCCTCCCAAAATTATTTTGCATGAGTAGCCTACTGTATATTACGTGGCCTGTACTTCTTTGTCCTTATGGAAGACAAGTAAGCAAAACCTGAAACTTTTATTTGTCTGTTTAAACGAACTAAGCCTAAAAAACTACGCACGTCTGTTACGATGGTAATGCATGCAATATGTGAAATTATCCCAAAGTTCAGAAGTGCTAAAGTTTAAAAAATACAGCAGCAGCTAATAGGAAAATGTTGTAGGCCCACGCGTTTTTCTCTTACGGCGACGCTCTGGTTATAGGTGGGATCCGAACTGCTACTAATGTTTGCCAGACGGACTACTTTCTCAGTCTTACACGGTTGCCACTCATAGGACAAAAATCTCGAACCAAGGGACTCGTGTAATACTAACAGGAGCGCTATAGCGGGCGAAATTTGTCGCCCAGCCTGTAAGACTACCGGTAGGATATAATCATGACTCGTGAGCTTGTTCTTGTTGCTGTTTAACGACACTGTTTCATAACAAATATATGATTAGCGTCGTCCTCCTCCTTTATCCAGGCTTGGGACTGGCACTGCCAAAGAACGAGCTGTGGCGGAGTCACTTCTTGTGAGTAGATCTATGCATGGATCTCATCTTATACAGGCTGTTTAACTATAACCACGTCTTGCTACATGTATGCTATAGATCTATATAGTTGAGACAAAATTAAGAATTTGGCGACTCGCTCTATTTTTTATTTTGTCTCAAACAATTAATTTTTCTCGACTCGTGTCGTATCGATCTTATGTAGGCAAAGAAATGCATACTGAGTAATAGATGCAGGTCTATAATTATACAGTACTGTAGGCCCAGGTCCAAGATTTGGGGCGCGGTGGTGTATGGGGTATGTTCGTTGCCTTGCAGCCAGAGTTTGCAGGTTCGAATTCGCTACAAGCCGCCGTGTATGAACCTTGGGCAAGTTCTTCACTGACAATTACTCAGCGCTTCGGCGTGAAACTACGATTCGGTGTCCGCGCTGTAGTCGGGAGCGCTTCTGAGTAGTAATCTTGAAGGGACGCTATAACAGGTGCACGTAGGCTACATACGTTGGCTCGGTCACTTCGGTGGATGTATGCGTCAAAGCAGCAGTCTGTAAAATTAATGGAAATGTTTAGACGATCTGGAACAACTTGTGTAAATTTTATAGCCTAGGGTGCTTTAGAAAAGTGCTGAGTGGTGAAGTAGACTATATGATGTTTGCAGAACAAGAAATTTGATCTATTTAGCAGGTCCTATAACACGATTATATGCTGTGAATATAACCAATGGACAGGCCTGCCCTATCTTGTGTGCCATGGGCTTAAGCTTAAATATTATAAAGCATTTAAACCATAACATATTATAGGTCTATGGAGCACGAAAAGTTTGTGTAATATGGGTATTGGCATATCACAACTGAATAGTTTGCTTTCTGAAATTCAAACTAAGTTTATTGCATAAAATTATGTTGGCACGCAGAGCAGTTACTTCTGCATATGACAATGAGATAGTGACATATTGCTATCCTTTATCATAGATCTACACTACAGGGTGGACCAAAACAGTTATCCCGTACGTTTTTTGGCCAATATTAATTTCTGTTGAAAGTGAAAATTTCACATCAAGTTTTGCAGGCTTAAAGGTAGTTCATACTTACGCACAACAGTCAATTGTTGGCCGCGTAATCGTTTTTGCTTGATTAGGTCTATGTTTTGGCTTTAGTTATTATACCTACTGACGAAAAACATTTTATTTTTATCTTATACGAGCTTGGTTTTAAACTCGTTGAGATTTAGCTAAACTCTATAGTGAAGCTCGTGCATTGTGTCATTTATACTGATTTAGTTCTAAATTGTTGAGATTACTTACCTGCCCACTCCCCCAATGAAGAACTCGCCATGCAAACAATTAAGCCTTCTTTCTAACAGGTGGTCTCATAAAAGCCTGCTTGACTATAATAATGGCTGAATGTCGACGCCTTCTCTCTCTTTCAGGGTGTCAGATAGGTCTAAGCAGTGTGTGATATAATGTTGTTTACATTGTCTGTTTAAAAAAACAACATTAGTTTTTTGCCAAGTCGGGGAAAGCCAGTGACACAACCAGCTGACAGCGCATTCGCTATGGTTCACAGTTCATTGCTAAAAGTGTTGAAAGGGAAGTGCCGCTTTTCCCCAGGCTGTGCTATAGCCTAATAAGTGAAAGGACGGTGTGCAGATTTGAAAATAAGTGCACGGACGCCGTCCATGACCGTCTAGCCACACTTTAAGCCCTGGACCGTAGACAGGAAATTACTTAGGCTATCTACTATTTACTTAGGCTATCTACTACACTGTGCCCCATAAAAAAAACACCAAAAAAAAAACTTTGTCATGATTTTTGAAAAGTTTTTTGGTGTGTTTTTTTATGGGGCACAGTGTATTTACTTAAGCTATCTACTCTAGGATTCAAAGAATCGACGGCACAAGGTGACAAGGTGATCTACTCTATTAAGGCTAAAATTATCTACCTATGTTTATTCGAAATTCTTAATCAAACAACATGAATCAATTTCACAATTCTCTTTATTTTTGGCGCAAACACCTAATTAAAGTAACGTAACGTGATGTAAGGTACCGTAGCAAATGATTGAGGCAAGGTTATAGGTCGTAGGGGGCCTACATGGCTGTCGTAATTTTTCTTCTTCTCGTCTTTTGACTGTGAATGTGTCTAAGTATTTTTATGACTGTCTTCACACGAATTTTTCTTGCGACGGCCATTTATCTTCAAGTGTGCTAATAATAGGCGCAAAAATTGCGCATAGGTCTTAGCGCATGCGCATAGGTCTAAGACTTGGAGAATGCGCATGCATAGATGCAGGGTTTAAAGTGGGTGGGAAGTGGGAACGCGTGGGAACGGCGTTCCCACTGCTCTCAAAATTCTTGGCTTGCGTTCCCATGCACTGCTCATCATGATGGAACTCTGGAAATACATGCGTTGCAATAAAACATTTCATCAGCGTTCCCGCAGCTCACCTAAACCACTTTAACCACTGCTTATAGATGCCTAAGTTTTGCCACTCCACACAGCCTGACACAGGGCATCCAGAGTTCCAGACCCGCCATTCCTTTCGCTCCTCTGCACAAGGTCCCATAATGTGATGCACACATTGCACAGCGACGCGCGCTCTCTGTTGTTGAAATGGGAAACCTCCATGACAGGCCGTCTGCTCCTATGGGTTCCTCTCCCCTCTGACACGTTCTATCGCAATCTTTAAACTGTCTCCTTTAGCAGAGTGTGTCGGGAGCGCTCCTGAGTAGTAACTTTGAAGGGCGCTATGTAAATCCGCGTAATGAATAATGAATGAATGAATGCAAACAGACTAATGCATGCATACATACATGTATGTACATTGTACATAGGCTACCTATGTAAAAAACAAAAGTTGTAGTCTACGTACAATGCGTAGGCTATACATTAAGACATAATATTGCGCATTTCTCCTCCCATACATGTATGCGCGGCCCTCGCTAGCTGAGTTGGGCCCATCCATAAGCTTATATCACGTATGCAAAACTTGTATTTTGACCCCTCCTTTTCCTGTTGCGACTCGTACATGTCGCGGACCCCTTTACGAGTAGGCACAAATAAACTCTACCCACCACGTATACGAATGTTAATTAGCTAAAGTCACATATATATAAAACATTTAGGCTATTTGACCGTTGGCAACTATTTATTATTGTTGGGCCTAAACATTATATTTGATAGTTAAAATTTGTTACCTGTTAAGCTGTAATGTTTAGATTTGAACAGAATTTGATAAGCGGAATCGATATGTCGTGTGCGCATGCGCAGTGGGTCGGGTCAGGTACTGCCATAGAGATCTTACATTTACTGAGTCAATCAGAATTGTAAATACACAACACGCGTGACACCAAATCTTCTCACTTTTTTACCTTGGTTAATTTTTAATTCGAGATTCCGTCAAATTTTCTTAACGCATCAACATCAGTAACATCAACAATCCAACGTTTTAAATACCTATAAAGCATTGCTAAGCTTATAGGGCCTACTCTCTATGCTTAATCCAACAACCAAACCGGAAGTGTCGAACTGACCTGACCTATATTGAGAGGTCAAAACGGTTTTTTTTATATAATTTATAATGTGATCAAAAGCCAATGGACGACTGTAATAATAATTATAGGATAACACAGAATTATAAATAGGCTAATGGGGGCGCCATAATTAATAGACATTTATTTTGCACACGCGCATTTTGACTAGACCCCCTCCCCACTGTAGGCACCCGCAAACAGATTGCCTAAATCCGGTTACCCTCCCCTGCGTGCGAAATAATTATATGGACAGCCCCTTGTTATATTTAGGCTTACTAAGAATTAGCACTAAGTCTTGCAGGCCTACTTCGTCCATTCTATAATTATGCAATATGCATGCCCTCCGTTTGGTAGGAGCAAACCCACACAGACTATGATATATTATGCAGCGTATACATTTATGCAGGCGTATACATACTTATACACAATAAAGCCACTTTCGTTGTTTGTTCAAGCGAATTTATGCATGTAGGAGAATGACTTAAGAGGCCATAATTATAAGCTTATATAAACTGTGATATACGAACTGAAATCGGGCATTTTTGTTCATAGGATAGTTCTAACGCTGGTTTTAAGTATAGTTTGGTGTCAGTGTCGTATAGTCTTATATGGAGCAAGACATAAACATCTGCTGGTGTAAGTGGTGTAAGTGGTGTAAGTGGTGTGTATTGCGGTGAAATCCTTTTAAATGATTTTTAATCGGCAGCTTAGACTTTGAGGTTGGAGTTATAATAGGCCTAGTGTGTGATGATTGATTTGGGCTGTTCTTAACAACAACATTGTTTCACGTTTCACAGGCAGGTCTGTAATCGATATATCGACTATTACAATAGCCTATAGGCCTATATATATGGGGAATAAGCTATAGTTCCATATTAAATAACATATTTCTAGCATTCTAGATCGACGATAATTCAGTGCCTAGAGTGCTGCATTGTCAGTCGAGAAGTCAGAGGTCAAAATTCCAATCAGAGCAGAATTTATTTTCGTTTGTTCGCCTGCCTGCCAGTGAGTGAAATAAAAAAAGCAACAGGGCTTTTGTAACGTGCAGTTGTACACAAAATGTGCAGTTCTAAATGGATTTGTGCAGTTGTAGAAGCACTTCTGTAGGCTACAGTTAAAACTAGCAAAAATGGCCGTAGTCCTCCGATTGGAAGTAATTTACCATGGAGGATGAGAAGGAAAAGAATGGGTTGTGCAGTTCTAAAAATTCCTTTAAAACGGCCCTGAAAAGTAAGTAGGTTGCTTAGTAGGCAAACAGCCAGGCAGGCATTATAATGAGCCTTGAACAGCTAATTTTTTAAGTTTTTACTTGAAAAAGTGTTGAGTTTATTTATTCTGCTTGTTTCCCAGGCTTCTTTATCTGTCGTTTTTTTTATTGTTCTCCTGTCTACTTCTACGCCTTCTATTTCTACTCCTCTTCCTCATCTTCTTTCTCCAACACAAATGTCCTGCTTGTCCTCCCCCCTGTTGACTGTCCTCTTGATACTTCCGTGACAGCAACTGAACTATTAATATACAAATTAGCGTGGTTACTTCACTAATAGCTGCACCTACGCTAAACGGCTTCAACACAATTAATTAATTGGAGATCATATATTATTTTGTGATACTTTTCAACAGGAAGACAGACAGACGATAGGATGGGCTCATCAAAAGACTGGCTGATCATCTGAATGACAAATGTGATCAAACAACACACACGCATATGATATAGTATGTATGTATCGGCGTTTCGGATCATAGCCGTTAGACGAGTATAGGCTGCTACGGACATTTAACAGCAGCAGCTGCTGTCAACGACTCAGCGCACGACTCAACTGGTCTTCTCAGATGCATGCCTGACACTGCCTGCCAGCAGCGACGACTGCACGTCAGTTATCAGTGATCGGCGAAACCATGTAAGCTTATTCTTCATCAGCAGCCTCAGGAGCTAGAGCATCAGTGGCGGCGGCTGCTGCAGGAGATGAGGCCTAAGAAGGATGTTGTTCATAGGCTTACTATGTCTGCGGCGGTCGAAACCTTTTTTCCGAGAAACTGAGCAGCGGATGAAAGGAATGGTGTGAGGTGTTGGTCATGTGCAGATATGGATGAAGAGCATGGAAATGACTGTCGCAATTGTCGAGAAAGAAGAAGGTGGACGATTAAAATAAACGACGCGAAAGAAGGATCAGGTATTCTTCGGACAAAACTTGGATTGTTGCTACTGTTGCTACTGTTGCTATTGTTGCTGATGATGTTTGCGATGCTGGGATATACTTGGATGGGTACGACGAGCGGCGGTGAGACAGTGCTAAGGACGTCGTTAGGTAACGCTGTCGGTGGCGTCGGCGATCTAGGAGTTGGCAATCGAGAATTAAATGCGCTATATAAAGTCGGTGAAATGCGTGATGATGATGATGATGATATCGATGCTGTTCGTTCGAGTGGAACTGCTGTGCAGTCGACTGAGCAGATGAGGAGGAGGAGGAGGAGGAGGCATCGACGGAAGAGGCATTCGAGTAGGGAGGACACAGACAAAGACACAGACAAAGACACGAATCATCGAAGTGAATCTGATGCAGACGACGATGACGATTCTCGTCCAATTCATTCCGAGTCTTCGTCGACAGAGGTCAGTTTCAGTATTTATGTGGTTATAGAATATAGACAGTCAGTTTACATCCACTTTTACCTCATTTCTGTTATTTCGGTTGGTCGTTGCATTGCATAGTTAGCAGGTTCCAGAGGGCAAATGCCTCCAAATTTCGGGCAAGTCTGTTGGGGAAGGGGGGGGGGGGGGAGATGGGGGCAAGGCAGACCCGGATAAATTTGTAAAAAGCTAGAAATAGTATTTTTTACAAGATTTTAACTCGATGACTAAAAAAGGTCCTCAACTTTTTTGTCTGGGAAAAAACAGTATTTTCCACCAGGAGATTTTTTTTAGCAGAAGTAAAATCTTGGCCCCCACTGCTGAAATCTCCCGTACGCCTATGGCTTAAAGTGTGGCTGGACGGTCTTGGACGGCACCCATTCACTTATTTTTAAATCTGAACGTCGTCCTGCCACTTATTTCGCTAGCACAATAAGCACATGCATACTGGAAAGTTAACGAGCGTCATGCACTTTTTTACACTTTTAGACTAGCGCCAGGCCCGGATTAACCACGGTGCTGATTGTGCTGCAGCACAGGGCCCCAAGCTTCGGTGGGGCCCCAAATTGTAAAAGTAAAAAAAATAAAGTGGGAATTTTGGAAAGAAACAGTGCAAATTGCAATGCATTATGCATAGCAAATTAGCAATCATAAGTTCAAGCAAATGACTTTTAAAAAAGTCATCAACTTTTCGGACGGCGAATTGATGAAATTTTCCCGAGATTTTGGCCGTCAATTTTTAGCCAAAAAAGATCGGAGTTCCGCCCAACCATCGTGTACTCACCTCAAAATTACCAGTAGGGCATAGGCCTACAGCTCTGGGATAAACCCTCAAGAAGATCCAGAGTCGTATTTTTTACCATGAAAATGGTATATTTTCCTGGGCTTAGCCCCCCCCCCTCCCAGAAGGCCCAGACTCGAAAATATAGCCTATCTGGGAAAATGAGTTTTTTCACGAACCGAAACTTCTAAAAAAGGTCACTTTTTGGCGGAGAAAATAGTAGATCTATGGTTTTATGAGATTCCGACCACATGACTAAAAAATTTATCAACTTTTTTGTGCCGAGAAAAAAAATTTCAACGCCGCTCGTTCTGGACTAAGTTTCCGCCCCAATCTAAGCCCAATTTTTTTTAGCCCCACAGGCCTCCAAGAACGGAAACCAAACTCCGCCCATGATGTGAGTGCGTGAGTAGTAAGCTCGTGACAATTGTTCTATCTACTTCTTATGTGCTGTAAAGTATAACAAATTATGTTTCGGGTTATTGTATGTCTGCCTTGCTTCAAAATTGTAAGGGGCCCCGTCATTCGATCAGCACAGGGCCCCCAAAACTGTAGATCCGGGCCTGACTAGCGCTGCTAGTTATTCTACTTACTCACTTAGGTCACAGTGACATAGCAGCAGATCATGAGTACCGGTAGTAATTTAGACAAAGAAATGGACTGAAGAAAAACATGTTGGCCTTATTATACTGTCTGACTTTAACCGCCTGTCTTTAGAAATGGTTTACATGTGCTTTGTGCAGCCCAGACATACAGTAGGCCTCGGCGTCAAATAGGTTAAGTAGACCCTATACATGGTTAAGTAGTTACTTATTTAGTTTTCACTAATGTACTTATTTACTTGTAAACACTTGATAGATCACACTGTGAGCATCTTACGTAAGCGCTTCAATCTGTTTCGAATGCAAAAATCTAAATGCTGTTATTTAAAAAGAATAAGAGGATTATAAGCACATAAAATGTGAGCAGAGAGCAAAGCGGTGTTCAGCTTTAATGTCAACACATTCTGGCTGTTCCTTCTCATGCACGAAACCAGTCGAGCTGTTGCATGGCTGTCCATATAATTATCACCACGTAGTACGCACGGAGGGGAGGGGGTAACAGGATTTAGGCGATTTGCGTACTGGTGCGTACGGGTTGTTTTTATACAAAATATAGCTTACGTACACAAAATAAAGGTCTAATCCTATAGTCGTCCGATGGCAATATTGACTTAATTAAAATTATTTAATTAAAATTATTTAATTAAAATTATATTCTGTTCAGATCTCAACAGGAAACCATGACATTTAACAAATTTCAGCTAGAAAATATGATGTTTAACAAAAATGAATAGTATAGCCTATGGTAAAATACATGTTTCATAGATTTCTTTAGCTAAATAGCCAATGTAGGGAAGGGGGTGAGAAGCCTATTTGTACGTGTTTATGGAATTATGGATGGCCCTAAGAGATCGGGTTGCCTCTAGTTGTTCTCCTACATGTGCAGAAACTTACCTCAAATTTTTCTGAAGAAAATAATCGACTTCTTTGAACTGCCGCTCATATTAATTCATTCCGAGAATTTATATAGCGCCTCTTTGCGACTTTCTCTCTCTCTTTCTCTCTGTCTCTCGTTGCCCATATCTTGATATATGGTTACACATCTATAGACAATTATCCATCTTTCCTATAAACTGACACTTTTTACTCTCTTTCTTTCTCCTCTCTAACCGTTTCCCGAATGACCCAACAGCATGTGATAGCATGACCCATTTTCGTTTATTATCTTGAGTAAAGATCGAGAAGTCAAAGGCTATCATCAATTGACCGACGTCAAAGTCGGCCGTGATGATTTAAGAAATGCTGAAATTAATTACCGAACAATTCAATCACTGATTAGCGAACTCTTCCATACGCTATCAGTGAATTAGGTCGATGTCCGATGAGAATTCCTCCTTCCCACTCTGCTTAGTGATTGGCTATACTAATATTAATCACTCATTGTTGTTATTGTTATCATTTCTATTGTTAGTGCTGCGCAACGCTCTTCTGTAGGCCTATAATAAATAGAGTCTAATCTATCCGATTATATATCGTATCCACTCAGTTATTTACACGGCATCTCTTTATGCTTTGCGTTGACTTTTTGCATTAGCCTATGCATTATCTCTGCAAATGCTATAGCCGAATCCTTATAATTATATCGGGCCTATAATACAATGACCCTTATCGGCTTATAGTCTTATACCATCGACCCTTACCTGCACCAACGGTTTGCTCAAGTTACACAATAAGATTGCGTTTATCAAACAGCATGTCACACTGATATGTTGATGCTGATATAATTGCGATAGCATGCCAATAAACGAAATCAATCACTTGCATTGCTATTATAGCTCTTGTCGATTTTTAAAATTATTTTTAGTTGCCATGCAGTGGCCAGCAGGTGTCTTTATAAGTATACAGTCCATTGTAGGCCTACTTCACATGACTCCCTGTGGCCATTCCTGGACAAAATTCACATTCCCTGGACTCCTATGGCAGGAGATCCGTAACTAACACATCTGTTTATGCACTGTCTTGAAAAGGGTCCATCATTATAAAACATATAGGCCTAGGCCTATCACATGTTTAAGTTGTAAGCTTAATACCTTTTAGTCAGTCAGCCAGCAGACTGTTTCTGGCGACGTATACGGTACAGTCGTATACACTCACAATGCGCAATTTATTACCAAACAATGCTTACAAACTGCGAGAGGATCAACGTTGATTCATAACAGATTTTCACAGATTCATGTCGTGCATTTGAGAAAAGCGTCTGTCCTTCTGAAGCTCTAAATCATGCTGTACAAGCACAACTACACCGTGATTCAAAAAAAACTAAGCCAAACTGTTTTTCATATATCTCTAATGCCTGACAACATATCACGCTAAGATTTTCCAAATATTTAGAGAAGTGGACCAAGAATATGATTCCAAAATTTCATGAAATAAATTTGAACGGATAAAAAGATATGAATTTTTAAACTTCGTATGCCGAAATTGCAGTTTACAAGCAATTTTCTGTCAGATTCAGTAAAAAAAGTAAGCTAAACTGTTTTTCTTATATCTCCAATTTCTGATAATCAATCACACTTACAATTTCCAGATATTTAGAGTATTGAACCAAGAATAGGATTCCAAAATATCATGTCATAAATTTGAACAGATAGAAAGATATGAATATTTAAACTTCATCACCAGAAATATCAGTTTTCAGCGTGTCTGTTATGGTGCTCGTTGCGGTTCGATGCTTGATAGTTGACAAATTTTCGTCTTCATGGATCCTGGAGTAAAATTAACGGAGTGTATTATCGCTATGTTCTGCTGTCACAACATCTTCCACCTGTTATCAGAAATCTATAGCCCCAGAAGGCTGTTTCTTTTTCAACAGAACAGCGCCAGCCCACAGAGCCAAGGAAACCATCGAAATGCTGACTCTCTTAGACGCTAGACTTCATTTCTTCCACATTATGGCCTCTTAATAGTCCAGATTTGAATCCTTCCGACTATAAAGTGTGGATTGGGATGCACGACCGAGTCTAGCAGACAACAATCCATGATATAAACGATCTGAAGCAACGCTTGTTGGAAGTGTGAGATGGAAGGAACCAGAGGATAATCGACGATGCCGTTTCCCAATGCATGGCGCCAGAGCCTCCAGGTTTGCGTGCAAGCAGGAGGAGGACATTTAGAGCATGTTATTTAATTAAATAATGAAACCATACTGTTGTAATCATATTGTTAGTTCAATTCTCTACATATCTGGAAAATTTTAGAATGATTAATCATCAGGCATTAGAGATAATAGGGAAACATTTTTATTGAATCTGACAGAAAATTGTTTGTAAACTGCAATTTCGTTATGTGAAGTTTAAATATTCATATCTTTTTATCCGTTCAACTTTATCTCATGAAAATTTGGGATCATATTCTTGGTCCACTTCTCTAAATATTTGGAAAATTTTAGCGTGCTATGTTATCAGGCATTAAAGATATATGAAAAACAGTTTGGCTTAGTTTTTTTTGAATCACGGTGTATATAGTAGACTATATGTGGGGCGCGGTGGTGTAGTGGTGGCGTCGTTTCTTTGAAGCCAGAAGGTTCGAGGTTCGAATCCACCTCGCCGCGTAAGGACCTTGGGCAAGTCCTTCACTCGCAATTGCTCAGCGCTTCGGCGTGAAACTCCGATGCAGTGTCCGCTCTGCATTCGGGAGCGCCTCTGAGTAGAAAGAGCTTGAAGGGGCGCTATGACAAGTGCACATACAAACAAAGCTTCGGAAAATATTTTCTGCCACCCTTGTGTATGTATAGCGACATGGCTGCAGTCACGCAGTGTATAATTTGGACAATATACCATGAACATCCGTTGGGCAGGTTTCGAAATCCCAACCCGCTGTCGTTGCACAAGGTTTTACCATAACTGCTATTATTTCCATCTGCTATACAGGGTGGGCCAATAGGAATGCAACAACTTTGACGCCTTATAACTTAAACAATGTTTATCTGAGCGTCTTGGCCTATATATCAGATTGAACATAATTAACCATTTTATCATTCTGCAAAATATCTAAGAGATACTATTACGACTTTTTGAGATAATGCTATTAATGTTTGATGTCCCTTTTTTGCCATGAAACTGCAAGAAAAAACCAAAAGTCTTCAACTGAATCTGTCAATGACTCAATTCTAAACAATCACTAGTTCTAACAATTAATAACAATTCATATCTTGAGTGAATTTATCATAAGTCAAACAAATATTCAATATGACCACCACGCGCTTTAATGACAGCATGGACACGAGACGACCACTGATCAATGGCTGAGGCCACCAGTGCTCGCGGGTTATTTCAGCCCAGCAGTACACAATCAATTTTTTAAAATTTTCAATGTCACGTATCGGTTCACGATAGACCAGTTGCTGAAGACAACCCCAGATCGAATAGTCAACCGGGTTTAAATCCGGATTTTTCGGTGGACAGTTCTCCGGTTCAATAAACTCTGGTAGCCTACGTTAGCGTTCAGATAGGCAACCGTATGACGTGAACGATGCGCCGGCGGAAGAACGTTTGCGACCACAGTTGCGGCTGTTAGACGTTCCCGTGGCATCAATTTGTTTAATCAATCGACGTAGAGCATATTTATTCCATTTTCTAGAAGGGAATTCTATGAAAATCTGATGTGCATTGTATTCTTTTTCTACTCTTAAGATTCTGATTAAAATTCTATCCTCTTCTGTGAGCGGCGCCATAATGTTCATTATTTACATTCAAAATTGAGAGGTGTGCGCCGCACCGAAATTTTTATTTAAATGGTGCCGTATATCAGCGCAAGATTTGACACAGTAGTAGAAGGGATAATTACCTTCAATTTAGTATATTGATCACAGTGTTCGGATAAAAATTGTTCAAGTTATAAGGCGTCAAAGTTGTTGCATTCCTATTGGCCCACCCTGTAGTTTTAATCTGAGGTTAGCGGTAATTTCCATTTTCCGTTCTCAGCTTTGCCTGTATACTTAGGCTTAATATATTAGGCCTACCACGTCTTCCGGCGTCTCTACCATGTCTTCCGGCGTCTCTACCACGTCTTCCGGCGTCTCTACCATGTCTTCCGGCGTCTCTACCACGTCTTCCGGCGTCTCTACCACGTCTTCCGGCGTCTCTACCACGTCTTCCGGCGTCTCTACCACGTCTTCCGGCGTCTCTACCACGTCTTCCGGCGTCTCTACCATGTCTTCCGGCGTCTCTACCATGTCTTCCGGCGTCTCTACCACGTCTTCCGGCGTCTCTACCACGTCTTCCGGCGTCTCTACCACGTCTTCCGGCGTCTCTACCATGTCTTCCGGCGTCTCTACCACGTCTTCCGGCGTCTCTACCACGTCTTCCGGCGTCTCTACCACGTCTTCCGGCGTCTCTACCACGTCTTCCGGCGTCTCTACCACGTCTTCCGGCGTCTCTACCACGTCTCCCGGCGTCTCTACCACGTCTTCCGGCGTCTCTACCACGTCTTCCGGCGTCTCTACCACGTCTTCCGGCGTCTCTACCACGTCTTCCGGCGTCTCTACCATGTCTTCCGGCGTCTCTACCACGTCTTCCGGCGTCTCTACCACGTCTTCCGGCGTCTCTACCACGTCTTCCGGCGTCTCTACCACGTCTTCCGGCGTCTCTACCACGTCTTCCGGCGTCTCTACCACGTCTTCCGGCGTCTCTACCACGTCTTCCGGCGTCTCTACCACGTCTTCCGGCGTCTCTACCACGTCTTCCGGCGTCTCTACCATGTCTTCCGGCGTCTCTACCATGTCTTCCGGCGTCTCTACCACGTCTTCCGGCGTCTCTACCACGTCTTTCGGCGTCTCTACCACGTCTTCCGGCGTCTCTACCATGTCTTCCGGCGTCTCTACCACGTCTTCCGGCGTCTCTACCACGTCTTCCGGCGTCTCTACCACGTCTTCCGGCGTCTCTACCACGTCTTCCGGCGTCTCTACCACGTCTTCCGGCGTCTCTACCACGTCTTCCGGCGTCTCTACCACGTCTTCCAGGGTCTTCTCGAATCTCAGGTCAACGAGTTCAGAATATCTGGAGGTTCCCACATAAATCATTTATAAATACACACTATGAATCCTTGCGTTAAATCCTTTGCAAGACAATACGCAAAACAATTTTTAATGCGCTCTACAGACCCAGTCTCATGAGGTCTAAGGCAGAGTAAGTCAATACGTTGACAAGAAGCAACGTGGTGTCAACATGCGGCAGCTGCGACGACACAGGGTTTCTTCCCAAAGGAATGTCTGAGCTTACCTCTCGTTGTCCCCATGCATCCGTTATTACTTGAGCATCTACTCGATCGGTGGGGCCCTGCATATCCACATGTCTATGCAACTAACCATCCATCTGTTTACACGCCTTCTGTTTTTCTGTTTTCGTCTAGGACACGCAGCAGCTTGCAGACTTCAAACGACGGGTGAACAGCGCAACCTCTTTCGACGAAATTCGAGACATCATCCAATCCAGTGCAGCACATCTCAAGGACATCATCTTCCCCTCCAGCAGCAGCAGCAGCAGCAGCACCAGCAGCAGCAGGAGCAGCCCCCTCGAACGGCAGCAGACGACTCCGACTCCACAGGCCACCTGCAGCGCCGACCTCAGACGCAGACTACGGCAGTGTCGCCGTAGTCGGTCGAGGAGTTCGCCCGGTGCAAAGTCGTCCTCAAAGGGATCAACGATGATGACGAAGACGATGACGACGAAGAAGGCGAGGCTAAAGAAGCTGCTGAAGGTCGTGCAGGCGAACACGACGTGCGGCCGAAGATCGGCGATGATCGTCGGCCAATTCGGGTTGGACCGAGGAAGTCAGGGGCCGACGATCGGACTGACCGTATGTGGTCCTAAAATCACAACGAATGATCCTACTTCTGCGTCACCTTCCGATGGTTAGTAGCTGAAGTTATAATTCCTTCTCACTCAGCATTTCATCGGCTTTTAATTAGACCAGGGTGAGAAGCAAGTGGTGGGGGGGGGGGTAGTCGAGGGGTTCAACCCCCTAAGTCTTTCTTAGGACCCCGTAGTCTTCTTTTCACACCCCAACTCCACGTGGATCATGGTCCGACCCCTCAGTTATTTTTTACAATTCTCAATCTCATACTGCGTAAGAACCATAGGTTCTCCACGATTTCGGGTCTCATATCCATGGGTCCCATGTGGGTTTCAGGATGGCCTGCTGCATGGCAGGGGTTTCTGCAATTGGTTTATCTCAAACAGGTATACTCATCAGACTGAGCAGACAATCTCCATGCCTCACAGGATAGCTTCGATCTGTGTCGACCTCAGGCGATGGTCCCATGATTGTTGACGGCACACGGTAGCCGAGTCGTTAGAGCGCTGGCTGGCTCCTTATGGATCTTAGGCGCGTGGGCCGAGGAAAGGCTCACAGATTATTTTTAGTTAATGGTGCTCACTTTCTTTCATTTGTGCTCAGCTTAATATGGGAATCTTAAGTCTTGGCAAGCTCACGAGAATATTACATTACGCTTTGTCGTTTCGTTATAATCAACTTATACCATATAAACGATAGCTTATATATATACACACACACATATATATATATACATATATACATATATATATACATATATACATATATATATATAAACGATAGCCTATATATATACACATATATATTATATATACACATATATATATAAACGATAGTCTATAGCTTGTATAGCGCCACAAGCCCTCAGCAGCAGATAATTAATTCAGGCTCTGCTTTGCTTCATGCATAATTATCTGAGCCACATTCAAAGCAGTCATATAAAATTATGGCCTACTATTAACAAGCCATCGTATCATCTAAGAACTTTCTCAGATCTGTTATAAATTGCATTCTTATGACCTGGTTACGCCTTACAAAGCTCTTCTATATACAAATATACGCATGCATTCACCACCCACCCGCACACGCACACACACACACACATACCTATACACACATATATATGCACACATAATTATATATAAAATATATACATATATAATTATATATATATAATTATATAAGACTTATACATGTAGGTTGTCCTTGTCGAGTCAACGTATCTCGTTTTTCTCTGTTTATTATTTATCCACCATCTCACGCAATGTGTCGTGCTGAGCGTTGAGCAGCACAGCAGCAGCAGCAGCAGCAGCAGCAGCAGCTGGTGCATTGCTTAGCATATGCAGGTGATTTACTCAGAAGTGACATATACAAATGTACATTGTACATTGTACATTGTATATTGTACATTGTACAAGAGTAGGCGTATAACTGAGTGGCAAGCAGATCAGACCGAAATGCTGTAATTATTGCAGACAGACAATTGTTATTGTTATTATTATGATAGACAGACCATTTATTGTAGGACAGACACAGATCATGGCAAAGTGCACTTCGATAAGAATGCATGGTGGGCTACTTCTTAGATGGATGGACTGTTAAGGTATCTATTATGGTTAATGCTGTAATTGCTGTGCAGAACGATATAAACGATGCTGATGTGTCACTCAGTATATCTTTGAAGAGATAGGCCCACGCAGACTGACTATTACGAAGTCCAAAACGGTTCAAGCCTCTGTGATAGGACGATAAAACGGAACGGATGTGACGTAATGTTGACCTAAATTATCGGAAGATCAGCGAAACCCACTGCAGTCAAATTATTCACCAAAACCTCGCCGTAGCTGCGATGCACCGTCTAAAAGAGCAGACCATTCACCTAAATGTACTTTTGCCATCGTAATCGACCATACGATTCTCGTTCCATACATTTTATGTGTTTCCCAAGTAACGAATAAAATTTTATCAAATAGGCTACGTTTCGACTTTAGATTTAAAAATTAAGACCTGTGGGTGAGCAATAATTAAACAACTGGCTGGGCCTATAATGTGATGTAAAAGCAACAATGGTTTTAAGTAACTTTTAACTTTTTTTCATACGTGTGATCTGTGATGGAATCATTGCAATTTAACCTCCATGCACGACCGTTTAATAGCCCGTCTCACTCATATAGCCTCTTCCTCTTAAAAGCTCTGATAAAAGCGCCGATAATGTCCGCTTGACTCGGCAATAAAATGTCCAAGTGGATAAATTTTTGCATTTGAATATATACATATACATAGGCCTACACATACATATATAATATAAATAGTCTATGCAGTTTCTCAGACCGGAAATTCTCGTTTCCAGACAGATTTCCTCTGAGCCTGCAGTCTAAACAAATGGAACTCGAAAATGTGTGATTCGTTAAAGGTGTCAATCTTTTTACATGGATCGTTCAAGGCCGCAGCCAGTATTTTATTTCTGGAGGTGTTTACTCGACCTTGAGCAAGCCAGCAAGCAACCGAAACAACAAAACTAAGGAGTTTGGAGGATGATTTAATCGGTTGTAAAATGTCGCATAGAAATTACAACCTCAAAATGAAATACATGTACAGGGTGGGCCAAAAAAAGTGAGAACATCGCGTAAAAAGTAGTACAATTGCATCAAAACTTGTTTCACTATATCCATAATAGCTTAAATTATTTGCTCATTCACTTACTTACCTATTTAGCTATATGATGTCTTTATTTCGACGCATTTTAAAGCAAAATTTACAACTCAAAACGTACAAGCGTGTGATCGGGCAGAAGCTCAATGAAAATGTCACTTTGAAACGCTTGCAACGCAGTCGGCGGCTACTTGAGCGGTTTCCTAATGAGAGAAGTGTACGATCGAAGCATCTGGTTTACAGACGAAAAGACATTCACCGATGCCACTCCAGTTAATTGTTTATTCCGTTGAAACAAAGAAAAATGTAAGTTCAGGAAAGTCGACTCATACAAGAACGTGACCATTTCAGCCGCGCGGTATCTTTCATATCAGTTGGTGTGTCTCGAATGGGTCAAACTAATATTGTGTTCGTTGAACCAGGCGCCAAAGTAAACAGTGAATACTATTGTGAACATGTTCTGAGACAAGGCTGGCTGCCTGTAATTCAACCGATATGTGACGCCATAACTGGACATTACAGCTGCAAGATGGAGCTCCATCTCACACAGCGAGAAATACAATCAACTTTCTTCGTCAGGAGAATGTTAACTTCATCGAGCCAGACATGTGGCCATCGAACAGTTGTGATTTAAACACAGTAGATTATGCCACATGGGATGCTTTTCAAGAAAAAGTCTACCTTCGGCGGAAATTTACCACAGATGGGCAGCTCAAGTTGGCAATAATCGAAGAATGGAGGAATCTGGGACAGCGTTTTATTGACATGCAGTAGCATAAACGAGTGGCGTTGACGCTTAGAAAAACTCATTGAGAACCAAGGAGGACACATTGAACATGATTTCTGATTATATCTAAATACTTGGCAAACAAAAATACATGAAAACAATATAATTAATTTAATTATATTTGTAAATAACTCGTATTCTACAAGATGTTCTCACTTTTTTTGGCCCACCCTGTAGACATGGCTATAATAGAAAAAGTTTCGGAAACTGAACAGCTTCAGAGCAATAATTATGGAGTGCTTCCGAGGGGCTCAGTAGGCTAAACCTCAGCCTATAATTGCAAACACCAACGAACACTGAAAACTTAAATTAAAATCAAAATGTAACTAGATTTTTTAATTAAAAATTTGTATAACTAGTTTTTCAATAGCTGCAGGTCCTAAAACATCTTTACGGAATGTTTCCGTCTGAAAAAACCCACTGGTTTGGGCGCTTACAAATCTTTATCATTATACGTAGACCTGCTATCAAAAGCATATGATTATATAGGCCTGCGCTGCATAAAAACAGCGTTCACAGTCGTGAAAATAACGCCGTCGAACTCCAAAATGCACCCGAACTGCATTCTTTAACATCGGCAACGATTTTTATATTGAGTTTATTTAAATTCATGAAAAAGTAAGAATAATAATTGAACACATGCATTTTTATTCTTGTCTTGTCTGTAGACTGTCTGCTTCTTAAAGGCCATAATCAACGCACTGATGACAGAAGTGTCTAGTTAGCACATAAATGTCTAGTTAGCAATGTTAGCTTGGTTAATCCCGAACCTGCAGATGTGTTGACGTCTGGCCTTCTGTAAACGATTAAAATAATGATGGGTAAAAGTCGATCGTTGTGTGTGTGTGTGTGTGTTTGTGTGTGCGTGTGTGTATGCGTGTTTGTGTGTGTGTGCGTGTGTGCGTGTGTGCGTGTGTGCACCGGTGCCAGGTTCAAAGTGACCTAATGGCGAATGCAGCATGCGCTAACTGTTCCTCGAACGACTCTGCGGTCTTGTCTATAATAGCAAGCATCGGTTATCTATTAAGCTTACACTTCATGCACATTTTCTTCTTCCAAGGACGACATGCATTTAGACTTACTGTAGTACGTCATTCTTGGTAGAAATCAGAACGCATGTCTGCGAACCTGACCTTCTTAGCACTTTGTGTTGAGCTGTATTGGTTTCCCATCGGATCTCAGTGCAGTTTAGTGCAGTCTTGCACCATACAGTGCTAAGCTGTTTATCGTTCGTTTGGCACTGCAGTCTGCAGCAATCGAACCCAGAACGGGTTGTCCGTGAATGCGTTCATTCAAAAAGTGCTATAAGCCTATATAGTTCATCCGTCTGCAACTCTCCACCTCCTTGCATGTGTGCACGCAGATCTTGTATATATACATATATATCATATATATTATGTACATATATTTATATACTGAAACTTTCTTTCGATCTAGAATGAAAAACTGTTAGGACATCATCAAATAACAGTTGTATAGTGTTGTGATGTATTTTATTGTATAGTATAGCGCACATCATGGTTTTCGATTGCAATCTCTAAGACTTATAATTATTCGGTGTTTTGCTATGATCCCGGGATTACTTTTCAGGCTGCTACCTAATAGAGACATAGAGACAGACAAACAGAGATTGAGAGAGACAGATAGGCAGACAGACTGCGAGAAAAGAGGAGTTGTTGAGGAGAGTTTCATTGATGATGACAAAGCTTGAAAGGCAGATAATTAATTATAATTGAATGGATTGGATGGATGCTTAGCTGTCTTTATTTTCTATACTTCGTTTCATTTCTTCCGATTCCCTTTCCATTAATTATCCTCTCCTTACGCGTCCATCCCTCCCAGCCATACCGCAATCGTTGATTGTGCTGCAGCCGTCATGATGGCTAATGAGCGTGTCATGGTGGCTAATGAGCGTGTCATGATGGCTAATGATCATGTCATGATGGCTAATGATCATGTCATGATGGCTAATGATCATGTCATGATGGCTAATGATCGTGTCATGATGGCTAATTCGCGTGTCATGATGGCTGCTGTTCGTGTGTTGCACAGTATGGATGCATAACCTCACTGACCTTGCGGAGGATCACACGGCTTGGATGGAGAGGATCGATGAGGAGAGCATCTGTCGTCCGATGGAAATGATTCTCGACCTAGAACCGAACCAGAGCCCTGATGGCCGCCCTCCAGTCAAAGCTCTCATCTCTGTGAAGAAATGTCGTCCGCTGTATATCGCACCAGACAACGAAGAGAACGTCAAGTGCTACGCTGTGAAGAAAAAAAGAAAACCCATCTCCATTGAGGTATTAATACACGCTACACTATTATACGTCTCATGCTCTCTCTCTCTCTCTCTCTCTCTCTCTCTCTCTCTCTCTCTCTCTCTCTCTCTCTCTCTCTCTCTCTCTCTCTTTGTCCCTGTCCCTGTCTCTGTCTCTGTTTCTCTTTCTGTCTGTCTGTCTCTCTCTGTCCCTGTCCCTGTCCCTGTCTCTATCTCTGTTTTTTCTTTCTGTCTGTGTGTCTGTCTGTCTGTCTGTCTGTCTGTCTGTCTCTCTCTCAAATACCATCATATTGTCAAAGACCTGCATTATGCATTTACATGTACATTGCATTACACAACATGGACCCACTTTGGTCCCAAACAGCTTGGATTGGATGTCAGAGGATTATTATAATAGACAAGCAGGCTGAAGTAGAACTGATCTTTTTTGTCGATTTCTCTCTGCAGTATGAAGATGAAATTAGAACGTACATCGTCAACGATCATCTTGAGTGCAGAGCGACCACAAACCGATCTGAAGCAATCGCAGCAAAAGTAAAAACAACAACAACAACAGCAGCAACAACAACAACAACAACATACGACGATGCTTCAACAAAAGGCAAAAGCAAAAAGAAAAAAATCGAGTAGGTTATCTTTCTATAACGTTACATATTTCTATAAATATGCAGCCATGCAAAATTAATATCTAAATTTTTCCGATCATTATAGGCTATAATAGACTCGTTTTTCATCACCTGTCCCTCGCTCTTTAAAGGCATTTCTCTCACCTCCCCCGTTTTTCGTACTGAGTAGTCATACTGAATAGTCATTCTGTGAGAGGATATATAAATTTATGCATGCAATACAATACAATACAATACATTATATTGCAATACAATGCAATACAATAAAGCACAATGCAATATAAAACGATACAATGCAATACAAACCAGAGTATTGATTTATTTGCAGTACGAAACGACCAATGTACTCGTTTCGGCTAAGTTGACTATATAGGGGTCGCAAAACATATAATTACATGCATAACCACAGGCCAGGCAGAAGTCGATTAATTAATGTCTGTGTTATAATGTGTGTGTGTACTTCGGGCTTAACGACACTGTTTCATATCGAAGATGATTAGTGTCGGAGGCAGAGTACAACCTCACACTCCACGTTTATATTGCGACCGAGCCTCCCGCAGTAAAGATCCGAAAAATTAATCTCTGACCGGGAATCGAACCCAGGCCGCCGGCGTGGCGAGCGGGCTACAACCCACTCGGCTACGCAGGATCTCTATGTGTTATAATTTTTATGTATATGCATATATATATATACCGGTACTATAGGATAATTCACTATCAGACAATAGCCTATATATATATATATATATATATATATATATATATATATGTAAGACCCATATATATGCGAGTGTTTGATAACATTACTGTCGGATTTATCTAATCAACTGCTGCATGGGGTGAGCAACACGATCAAGAGCCGACCGAACATTAAACGGCGAATACATAACTTCAGGTTTAAATGAGGCAATGAATTGACTACGCTGCAGCTGCTGTGGCGCTGATCCATGTAATACGGGTGTGAGTGGGGCGTGGGTGGGGGACAGCATGCTATAATTATCCAAGAGCGGCTTTCAAAATTGAGTCTCTAATGCAAGTCATATAGATATTGTTTCATCTATTTCTTTGCGGAGTAGAAAAACAATCAAGGCGACTGGCGGTGTCAGGATAGGCGTTCCTAAAAAATCACCGATTATTTATCGTCGTCGTCGTCGTGCCCATCCTCATTGCTGCGGATCGGGGATCAGAGTCGACGACGTCATCCTCCTCCATTGTTCTCTGTTCCTCGCGGTCCTCACGCAGTCCACCATCGCCATCCCCGTCCACTCCTCCACGTCATCCATCCATCTTCTTCTCGGCCTTCCTCGGGCCCTTTTTCCATCCACATAGCCCTGACATATGAATGCCGGCAGCTTGTCTGCTCGGATCATATGTCCGAAGTAGTTCAGCTTCCTTGCTTTCACCACCTCCAGCAGGCGCCGTTCCGGCTGTATCTCTTCCAGTATAGATTCATTTGTTCTAAATTCCCTCCAGCTGACTCTCAGCATCTTTCTATATGTTGTCATCTCAAATGCTGATATTCTCTTTTTGTCTTCCACCCTTAGCGTCCATGTTTCACAGCCATACAGCGCCACTGGCCACACCAATGACCCCATAAGCCTTAGCTTCAACCCTCTTCCAATTGCTCTATCCTTCCACAGCGCAGTCAAAGACCCCATGGCTGTTCGCGCCATCCCCAGTCTTGCTCTTATTTCCCTACCTCCATCTCCACTCTCCTCCACTATGGCTCCTAGGTATCGGAACGACTCCACCTGCTCCAAGGTTCCTCCATTACATGTGATCACTATCTTCTCTCGATTTCTGCTCACTACCATGACTTTTGTTTTCTTGATATTCATTTCCAGCCCATATTTCTTAGATGTTTCATTCACTCTGTCCATTAGTTGCTGGAGCGCTTCCTTTGATGTAGCAACGAGTACGATATCGTCGGCGTATCTCAAGTTGTTTATTGTCCGTCCGCTTACCGTTACTCCGATCCAGCTAAGCAAATCCGCAGACTCTCTCATCACCTTCTCTGAGTACCCGTTGAATGACAATGGTGATATCAGGCAGCCCTGCCTCACCCCCTTCCCAATCCTAAACCATTCTGTGGTTTCCTTGTCTATGCGGACCGCTGCCTGCTGGTTGTCGTACAGGCTTTTGAACACCTTCACTACTTGGCTGTCCACTCCCATTTCTTTTAGCACTGTCCAAAGTTTCCCATGCTTCACCGAGTCAAAAGCTTTCTTATAGTCTATGAAGGCTATATACAGAGGCGTTTGATGTTGATATAAGTGGTTGAAATAAAAAAATTTAAGTTGTCGGGTATACGCGTGTCTCTCCCGCACACTGCTTTTATCTTAGAAGTTAGACGCAGTGCACGGGTCAGTGGAGTTCACAAAAACATGCGTCTGCTGATTATAAAAGAGAAGAGAAAGAGCGAAAAGAAGGAAGACAGATGTTTGGAGAGAAAGTGGAGGAGACGAAGAAGTGGAGGGGGCGGGAAGGATCAGGTAGGAAGAAACGGAGAGGGGAGATGGATGAAAAGATGAGAAGGTAACATGGAATGGGAGGAGAATAAAAGGAGGGTATATAAATGACGATGAGGAAGATGGATGCGACGAAAAAGTGAAGGAAGGAGGAGTATGAGAAAGAGATGGAGAGCGGATATACAGTTGAGAGGAGGAGGAGGACAAGAAGTAGGAGGAGAATGAGAAGGAGAAACAGGGAGAGGCGGAGAGAGGAGATGCGGGGAGATGGAGATGGGGAGAGAGAAGTGGAAGAGAAGGGCACAAACTGAAGAAGTAGGATTAGGAAAAGGAAGAAAGGAAGGAGAAACAGTGAGAGACGGGTAGAAGAGACGGTGCATAGAGATGGGGAGAGAGAAGTGGAAAGAGAGGGGCATAGAATGGAGAAGTAGGATTAGAAGAAATGTAAAAAGAAGAAGGAGAAGAAGATACAGCGTTTGGTAGGGTGCAATAGTGAATCCTGTCTCATTAGCTTTGACATGTGACGAACTGACGGTGGGTTACCAGTCAACGCTCTCGCGGTATAGAGGCTACGAGTCGTATAATATGATCTTCGCTAACACTGTGCAGTCAGTCTACTCAGTTCAAAGCTGAACTCGTAATTATGGGAGAGCAAGACTTGCAGTTGAGGCGCGGAATATGTTCCGACATTGCAGGTCAACATAAGGTAAACATAAGTCAAAACGTAGGGTTCAATGCGGCACCGTTTTGCCAGATAATGATATACATCCAATTTTTAATGTCATATCGCTACATTCGACCTGTTGTTGTTGTAGGTCGTGCCCTTGGCCTTTCGAGAAGGTCAATCAAACTCGGTGTAAATGTAGAAAAACAATTGAAGGTTCGCCAGGCTACATTCGTTACCAGGCGTGCAGGAATATCGAAAAGGGTAAATGGAAATTGGAAAAAGCACAGGCTCAGTAAGTCCATAAACCTTGCATTTACACTGATGAATATAGGCTTACACTGACCTATATAACTGACCTACTACAGTCGGTGGGATTGAACAGGGCTGCTAGAGAAAGGCTGACCATTCGCCCAGTCCAGGGCTATAATGAAAATAAGAAGTCTCTAGTCATGAATTAAGCCCCCCACCCCCGGCCTCAAATAAGTCATTGCTGAAGACGTTTCAAAACTGACCCTGCACGCACTCTTCGACCATGTCCAATGAACCCTAAAAGGAATCCCAAATTCCTTTGCGGCTGATCCCTTTGCGCCAATATTCCATATCTAGGACTCACGGTAACCTATCGCTGATTGGTTGGAGAGCTGCCATGGCAACGAGAAGAGACGGTTGTTGTGAATGGACCTGACTGACACAAGTCCCTTAATTGGAGTGGCATGTACCACGTGGTAGCGATGGAGGAATATATTATAGTCTATTAAGGAAACAAGTGGTGTGATTACCAATTACCGGTAGGCTACTGGCTCGGTGTACAACGGCAACACGGTGGAAATGGCGTCAAACACCCACGGGCATTGAACCATGTTGATGATGTACAACGGCATGCTCCACTCGGATTACAAATTAATTTAATTATCATCAAAGCACTAATGTAGCCCACAATATGATTTGGTTAATAATAGTTAGACACAAATTGCATTAGGTAAGTATTTCCATTTGTCGACGAAGATGATGAAGAATTTAGACAGAATGATGCCGTAAGACTTTTGAAACTATTATTCAGCGAGATAGGATATTTAATGTTGATAATCTCAAACTTGAGGTGTTCCCGAAAGAGTCCAGAAAGCGTGTCTTACTTAATTATTGTAGGGCTACTGATGGCGACCCTGCATGGCCAAACTAATTCACAAATGCTGCAGCATGGAACAGTCCCTACTCCAACTGACCTCTTAGGATCCATACGATCTAACTTTCGGTCATTCACATCAATTGAATTTTATGAGCATGATAGGCCTACATACATTGGATAAAATTCGTGAGATACTCAGTCAACTGCTTGTCTGTTCTTGCTCTCTTTTGGGTGGAGTCGGAATTGGATTAATATACCAGACTATGAATTTATACATAGGTCTAGTGGGGGGAGCCAGGTGGAGGGTAGGCATATTTGTTAGGTATAGCCTACTATTAAATTCCAATTGCACGAAGAAGAGAGCACCCATAAAACTTATGCGGGTGTGTTCGTCAAAACTCACTTACCTAACACAACCTGTTTAGTGGGTGTTATGTACACAGTACAGACCTCTGGACATTACACTGTACAGATATATCTGGACATAACATATTTAAATTCAATATTGAGACAGAAGCGTTACTCTTCCCCAATATCGCCAGATTGTTCTAATGATGGATTTAAGATAAAGATGGAGATACTAGCGGGTTGTGTGAACTGTTTCGGAAGATAGGCCTATATAAGAACGCATAGATTATGATCATGATGAGACATTCCGGAAAGTACAAAAAGTAGGCCTTGCATTAAAGGACCCAGGTTTTAACTACCCTGGGTAACTTCTGGGCTACTTAAATCTGGAAGGAAGAATCTCACCAATTCCAATCGATTCATAAAAACACAGTAGGCCTACTATCAAGACCACGCCGTCACTACATAACAACGTGTAGGCCTACATTTGCATTTTCAAAATTAACGAAGTTCCCAGCAATAATGCCTACGCACATATCCGTCCTTTCATACACGTTTCCACCACCCATTTAGACGTGTTCTACTTAAAACCCGCACATGCCAGCATAAGTAGGCCTATATCTTAACGTGTTAAATATTTGCAGAGTAGACTTGTGTGTTTACTGCTTTCTATAGGGTGTTAGTCCCCAGATGTAGCCTACAGTGGTGCACTACCGCGGTATGCGACGTCCACGCATGTGAGCAGATGGCATTATCGTTCTGCAGTTATAAATTTATGCTGAGGCAAAATTTACAAGCACGACATATAATTCATAAAAGTGACGAATGTCTGGCTTTCGTTTGTTTATCTGTCTGGGTCTCTGTCTCTGTCTCTGACTGGGTTTTTCTCTGTCTCTGTCTGTCTGTCTGTCTGTCTCTCTCTCTCTGTCTCTGTCTCTGTCTCTGTCTCTGTCTCTGTCTCTGTCTCTGTCTCTGTCTCTCTCTCTCTCTCTCTCTCTCTCTCTGTCTCTCTCTCTCTCTCTCTCTCTCTCTCTCTCTCTCTCTCTCTCTCTCTCTCTCTCTCTCTCTCTATGCAAGCTGAATCTGTCTCTAACCATTCCTTACTTCTCTATCCTCATCATCCTCCTTCTCCACTTCCTCCCCCTCCTCTTACTCATTATCTTCTCATCTTTCTCCTTCTATTCCTCCTCCTCCGCCTACTCTTCCTTTTCCCTTTCATTTCTTCTTCTTCACCATCATCCTCTTTCTACTCCTGTTCTTCCTTATCGTCATACCCTCCTCCTCCTTCTCATCCTTCTCCGCTTTCTCATAATATTATCTCAATTTTTTTTCTCTCTTACTCGATCTTCTTCAATGTTCGGTCGCTTTTGCGTTTGATCGTTACTCGAAGTATCTCGACCAAACCACACCGACCTATGAAGTGTAGCAATAAGTGCTTAGTCGATGTAATGTTGTCCAGCATCTAAGGGCGATTGATGACCAGCAGATGCGGCTTCCTCACCCGCCGCTAAAGCAAGTGATGCTGCTACTGCTGCTGCTGCTGCTGGTGATATGTCTTTGACGGCTTCGTCTGTTCTCTACCGGCTCGACAGACGGAATCTGTCTTTGAGGCGCGTGACCCTCCTGACCTCGCCTTCGGCAATTGCACAAAGCCTTTAGGAGGAACGGCGGTCGAGGGAATTTTAATGGCAACACGGGGAATTTTTTTATTGCCTTAATGGCATATAACCTACATGTATGCAGACAAGTGGTTGATGGGACAAAACATGTGTCTGGCTCGACGCTAAGGACATAAAAGTCAGGCAGAATAATGCTAAGCCGACTAAAAATGAACCAATACGAATGAAGATTAAGAATAAAATAAATAAAAAATCAAATAGAGTCAAGCTATGCCGTTGCACCGTGTAGTAGGCCCTATATAAGTATATATACATGTATATTTTACCAGTATATCTTATATACTATGTACACAGTATGTAGAGTTGTAGACCTATGCAGACGCATTTAAAGTTCATATATCCATTATTGTTATTATTGTTGTTGCTATTGTTGTTGTGGCGCCGTCACAAAAGCGCGCAGGACAAAAGCGTGCAGACAAATGCGCGCAGACAAATGCGCGCAGACAACTGCGCGCAACAGACACTACCCAAAAATAGCACCGACAAAAGCGCGCAGACAAATGCGCGCAGACAAATGCGCGCAACAGGAAAAAATTTATGTATGTATGCATATGTATGTATGTATGAATATGTAGGCCTATGTATGTATGCATGCATTTGAATGTATGTATGTATGTATGTATGTATGTATGTATGTATGTATGTATGTATGTATGTATGTATGTATGTATGTATGTATGTATGTATGTATGTATGTATGTATGCATATTTATGTATGTATGTATGCATGCATGTATGTATGCATATGTATGTATGTATGTATGTTTGTATGTATGTATGTATGTATGTATGTATGTATGTATGTATGTATGTATGTATGCATATTTATGTATGTATGTATGCATGCATGTATGTATGCATATGTATGTATGTATGTATGTATGTATGTATGTATGTATGTATGTATGCATATGAATTAATGCATGTGTTTGTAGGAATGCATTTGTATGTATGTATGTATGACATTTGTATGTATTATGTATGTTTGTGGACGTTGCGTTCTCACATATGTACATACTTACATACATACATACATGCATACATACATACATGTTTTTTTCTTGTCGCGCGCATTAGTCTGCGCGCATTTGTCTGCGCGCTTTTGTACTGCGCGCTTTTGACCGTGCACCGTTGTTGTTGTTGGTGTTGCTGTTGTTGTTGTTATTATTCCAACTGCCATAGGCCTACGCTTTAATTTAACAGTATGTACCGTAGCCCACGTCAATAAAACAAGTAATGACAAAATTGTGCAGACTTTTTTAGACTACCCTGCATTTAGCTTTTCGGTGGCGCTTTATAAATCTGGAGTTGACAACGATTCTGATTGAAGAGAGCTGCACATTTATTCATCTGAAATTCCTTCGTCCAATGCTTAAAGTGTAGGAAAGAATTAAGTTCCAGGACGCCCGTCACTTCTCCAGGCTGTGCTGTCCAAATAAGTGGCAGGATGACGTTGAGATCATTTGGATATAAGTGCATGGACGCCGTCGATGACCGTCCATGCAGCCACATATTAAGCCCTGCGTTCGTTGCATATTTCGTTGTTTGGTCCACTTGTTCTTCAGCCGTCGTTGGATTCACTAATAGTGGAGACATAATTATCAGTCTCGCAGAGAAGACGCCTGTATATATTGTGTAGCATCCACCGTGTTGTGCAGTCTCCGGGGCGGAGTGGGGGGGGGGGGGGGAGAAGAAGGTTCAGAAGGGACACGAAGAGCAAGCACCGATGGGAAATGGTAGCTGGATCTACATGTGTATATATGTATATATATATATGTATATATGTGTATATGTATGTATATAATATGTATATATAAGTATGTATATTTGTATAATGATTGCCAGACGAAGCAGGCTTAGCTGAAGGTCGGCGTTGTACGTTTCACAACACAGACTGACATCATGCCATATGGCTTCACGTATTTAACGAATATAAAAACCTTGCTTCGACATTCTGAGCGTTCCAGACAAAATGTGGTGGCAGTTCGCATGCATGTGCGAGTGTGTGTATGAATGTATGCTTTACATGCATGCATGCATGCATGCATGTATGTATGTATGTATGCATGTATGTATGTATGTATGTATGTATGTATGTATGTATGTATGTATGTATGTATGTATGTATGTATGTATATACATGTATGTATGTATGTATGTATGTAGTATGTATGTATGTATGTATGTATGTATGTATGTATGTATGTATGTATGTATGTATGTATGTATGTATGTATGTATGTATGTATGTATGCATGTATGTATATATGTATGTATGTATGTATGTATGTATGTATGTATGTATGTATGTATGTAGTATGTATGTATGTATGTATGCATGGATGTATATATGTATGTATGTATGTATGTATGTATGTATGTATGTATGTATGTATGTATGTATGTATGTATGTATGCATGTATGTATGTATGTATGTATGTATGTATGTATGTATGTATGTATGTATGTATGTATGTATGTATGTATGTATGTATGTATGTATGTATGTATGTGTGCATGCACGACTCTTTTATATAGGGCCTAAGTACGCGTGCACTATTCGCGTTTGATAATGCATGCATGTATGTATGTATGTATGTATGTATGTATGTATGTATGTATGTATGTATGTATGTATGTATGTATGTATGTATGTATGCATGCATGTATGTATGTATGTATTGTATGTATGTTCAGCGCTTGTAAATAAGCTGTTGCCTTGCGTCTATCTTTCAAATAGAACCTCGTGCATTTGGAATTGCAATCACGATCAATTATTAATTATGCATTGATGTCAAAAATGATTATAATATAATCGCTTTCGAAGACGCTTTTAAGTATCTCATTGACTGACGCTCGCTGTTTTAAGCCAACATAAACGATGCTATAAATAAATTATAAAGTCGTTATGAATAGAAAGTTTATCAAACGCGAATAGTGCACGCGTACTTAGGTCCTATCCAAAAGAGTCGTGCATGCACATAATATTGACTGGTGAGCAACCGAAGACACGCAGGGCCAAACAAACTAAGAGTTTCCTATCTCGAGAATTAATCAGATGACATCCAGATCGAAGTGTTGGACTTGGCCCTGATGGCCCAAGTGGCCCCAAGCATCGTTTCTATGGATTTAGATGTGCATCTGGGCTAGTACATTATTTTAAACCGAAACTATAGGCTACAGTAGCCTACTGAGGCAATGTGACCTATGATACGTTTAGTTGGCCAAATGAAAATAAAATATTGACCAAATGTGTTGAAATTGAGTATCAAATCATTTTATCGATGCGTTTTAAACAAATAACAAAGGGTTTTTATTAATTTAGGCTTCTGTCACACTATTATGGGGTCAATTTTTAACGATATGTCTAAAATAAACCATGAAAAATCACACGGGCCGGGAGTAGGCACATTCTGATCAACTAAATTTTACTAAAAATTACTATTCCTTAAAGTAACTTGGTAAATTTAGCATATAATATATTCATGCTGAATGAAAAGGTGTTGTCTGGTGTCGAGTCCTTTAATCAAGTGGTCTGCGTGACGATAAGCCTAATCGAATATGCCTGTCGTTCTGATTTGGTTTGTGTACTTTTGGTCCATTATAGAAATTGACCTGGACTGTGGACATTGACCTGATTAAAGAAAATAATTTTTGAAAGGCTAGTGGCGACGGCAGAAGAATGCTGATGGATTTTTGCTGAATCGAGGCTTTTGCATCGGGAATTCGGGATTACGAGTTTCAGTGCGGTTTCACTTCACACTTCAGAAGTCATTCGATTGCATCGGATGAAATAAGATTCGTGTAGATTAGATTTAAAATAGTAGGCTAATCACTGAAGAGTCAGATGTTATGTTCGTCTAACTTGTGTGGTTTTCTAAATTGCAGGTGTGTAAGAAAAGGTCGTTGTCTTGAACCTAACTGTGATAAAGGGAAAGTTTTCGACGTTCAGCTGCGGCAATGTTCATGGAAGTCTAAACGAAAGCCACACGGGGCCAAACATCGTAGCAGAGCACAAAAGCCGAAGACGTAGTCACTGCCTGTGTTGATTCGTAGGTCTTCAGTTGGAGGCCTATTCAGTTGGAGGCCAATAGGCCTATATACAGACTGCAGGCATAGGCCTACTGTTGCATCGAAAGCCCATTGTTGGTCGCTTGCAAACTTTGCATTGACAGGCCGGGCTATCTGGATCTACCTTCAAGATTTCTAACTAAGTCAACGATTGAGAGATTCAGCAGAGCAGTAAAGGTTCAACATGTGTTCAAGAGGCCTGCATGTGCACGCCACTTATTGCCCACCAGTATTATAGGCCAATTCGGCCTAGTCTGTTAGGCATAGGTAGTTGGACCTGGGTCATAAACGAATTTATGGGCGCGTTGTACGTTGACGCCTAACTAGTACAGCGAAAACTGTCCACGTTCCGAATGCGTTACACAGGGGCAGCACTTTTCTAAAGATCAATCGAGCTGTAGGCCTATAGCTGCGGCTGCCAAATACTGATTTTACCATTCCGGTATGATATGCCATTAACAATTTACCTTTCTACTTCACTGTGGGCTATTCATAGCCTACTATGGCAGGCTATGCAGGCTCTACGTAACAACTAACAAAATAATGATGCGTCAGCCTGTATACCGTAGGCCTAGTGTGTCCGATCTACTGAAAACAGTCGTTAATGACTGCAGTAAAATCATCAAAGAAAAGTGGCTTGTATTTGAAATTGGAATCAACCTCAAGAAGAAGATGATGCTCATTAAATTCTAATGATGTACCAGGGTAACCAGACTTATGACCTCAGCACAGGCTATTTTCATCAAGTTGAAACTCGCGTGTATATCAGCAACAGCATCTGAGTGCAGCCTCTCAGCGACTACGTAACCATGGAAGGTGCATGACCATGCTTCTCCAACCATCCAACCATCCGACCATCTATGGTGGTCTGCAGATCAAATGCCGGTGCTGCATTCGACGCCAAATTTGGAGTCGAATGCTTCAGGGCATCAGTCGAAACTGTCGTGTTTACATTATGAAACATGTTGGTGCACGTGCACAAATAGAGAACGTTCTCATTTTCGTCGTCATCGCCGCAGGAGAAAACCTTCCAAATTAGTGTTACTATTTCATCGTCACCTTTGGAAGTCTCTAAGAAATGTCGTTGAGAATATGAACAGAACAGCAATCTATCAATTACCGATGATTATAGGAC
>OX243815.1:10975442-11112942 GCA_945859605.1 Lumbricus rubellus
CAAGAATTATATTTTACAGCGACAACTTAAATCGTGAGGGGTCGGCTATGGTCAGGTTAGTCGTCGTGAGAGTCGGTTAGGGTTAGGTATCTGCCATTCGGTGCCGGGTAGGCCTACCATAAGTTTGTCGAAATCTTGCGCGTGAAGCGACCAACTCTAGGATCGAGGAGGGCTGAAGACAAGACAAGACAAGACAAGACAATGCAAGACTATTAAAATACGGCCAACCCACAATTTGTTCCTTATAAATGTTTTCAGTCTATACTGGTAGACCAGCGTGCACGGTATGTGCAGCTTTCAGATGGATGCGACGTCATAAATGGCCAGTAGGCCTAGGCCTATAATGTTAGGCCTATGTTCAGTCGAGACTTCATATCACTGTGATTTTCTCCTCTTGCAAGAGAACGACTAATTAAGGAAAAGATCTCCAATATCTAGGTATGCATCATTCATTCATTCATTCATTCATTCATTCGTTCATTCATTCATTCATTCATTCATTCATTCATTCATTCATTCATTCATTCATTCATTCATTCATTCATTCTGAGAATTTATATAGCGCCTCTTCAAGGCATCTACTCAGAGGCGCTCTCTGCACTAACTAGCCGAAATGATGTTAAGTTAACAGCCATAGCGAGCGAAAAAATAACAACAAGTTTGCAAAACAAAACGCAGTTAGCTGAAAGAGTCACCAGTGGCAAGCCCTCGCAAACACGTATAGGCCTACAGTTAACCATTGGATTCTCGTAGATTCTGGTATATGGCGTGGTTGATCAGAGTCTCTGGTAGGTGGTAGCCTGGTAGGCCTAGATGACTCCCGTCCGGCTAATCGTTGAGGCTCCAAAGCCCGTGTGTATCAAAACAGTTTAGAGTCCACACGTGACCGCCAAAAGACAATCCATCAAAGACAACCAGCGGGCAAGGCCGTAGCCAGGAATTAATTTCGGGGGGTGTTTTTTCGGAGGAGAATTTCTGACGACCTTTTTTAGTCATTGGAAACAGCTCTCTTACCATTTTTCACTTAATTTCGTGTTTTCTTTCATTGTGTGCTAGTGAATGCATTCTATTATTTTTACATTTTTCATTTTGGGGGGGTGTTTTCGTGGTTTTATTTCATGGTTTTTGCATCATGTGCTAACAAATGCATTATATTATTTTTTCCATTTTCCATTTCGGGGGGTGTTCAAACACTCAAAACACCCCCCCTAGCTACGGCCTTGCCAGCGGGTGATTAACAGGTCAGTTGAGAAGCATGGCATTTTTCGGTTACATGTCCTTCCTTTGTCGCATGTTATTTCAGGAAAAATATGGCTTTCATTGGTCTGGAATTTTCGAATATTCTCGATATTGCCTTTACTGTGGCGAATGCCGTCCAGCATTCCTGGAAGAGCTGACCATTAATTCGATACTCAAGAACCCAGCGTTGCTGAAGAAGGTTGGTGCCTCCCTGTCTCATATTCCAAAAATTCTTTCACGTATGATTGGACATGCGCTCAATACCAGCTCGAAAGTGGAGGCCAGTCAATTGGTGCAGTTCGTAGATTCTGAGGAGAAGACGGAACCGGATTGGTTCTGCACAGACGAACTTGCTTCTGTTCCGCTACTGAGGTTCCACTTCTGCTGTGAAGTCTACCAGAAGTTGAAGCCATTCCTCGGTTGTCCGTCGAAGGGAATAGCAGAGATCCTAGAATATCTGAGTGACTTCGGTAACGAATACGAAGGTATATAGGCGTATACGTAAAAATCAGTGCTATGTATATACACACACACAATACGGCATTCATTCATTCATTCATTCATTCATTCATTCATTTGGTCGTTCATTCATTCATTCATTGAATGCATTTATATAGGGCCTCTTCAAGTGGCCACTGTGGAAACAATGTCTAAGTATGTAGGCTATGTAGCCTACATGTATTTGCACTTGTTATAGCACCCCTTCAAAAAAATTCTACTCAGAAGCGCTCCCGCATACAGCGCGGACACTGAATCGGAGTTTGACGCCGAAGCGCATGAGCAATTGCGAGTGAAGGACTTGCTCAAGGTCCCTACGCGGCGGTTGAAGAAGAACCATATAGCTTAGGCGCTTATAGGTTGGGAGTTCAGTTGGGACCAAAACTGTTATAAGCTAACAAAAGTGTAGCTTACACATAGTTGGTCTAAGTGTTAGTAGCTTCACGATTTTAGATTTTTGGTCATCAATGAACTCTGCTATGAAAACGCTGAAAGCTGACATTGACCTTGGTGTCTTCAAGAAGAAAATGTTCAGTGGTAAGTGTGATGTATCATTTCAGCAGTAAGTGTGATGTATCATTTCAGCAGTAAGTGCGATGTATCATTTCTTATGCCACATCTGTAGGCCCTTATCCCTTTAATGCTTTAATGACCAGCGTGTACTAAAATGTATTGAAAACATTATGTAGCTGGTCGCTAAACGGTTAAACTTCAGTTGTTGAATGATTTATGCAACTTGACGTTGGTCTTTATTCGAAGACTATCAAACACATACCTACATAGTTATGAGCTTTGTATGAACGCTAATAAACGAACTTTCGATGCGGGATTTTGCTACAAAGCATGCAAGCGTTGATAGCAGGGCCGGATTAAGCAATGTGGGGGCCCTGTTCGGAAGAATTTTGTGGGGGGCCTTTTTTTCACTTGGCGAAATTTTTGGGAAAATGATACCATTTCATCCGCCAAAAAAGTTGATGATCTTTTTTTTAGTCATCCGGCGAAATGTTTGGGAAAATAGTAGTCGTTTGGTCAAAATTTTCAAAAAAAAAATTTGGGGGGCCATTTTGTGGGGGCTTCCTAAAGTGTGGGGGCCCCTGTTCGGCCGAACATGTTGAACATGCCTTAATCCGACCCTGCATGGTTGATAGGCATAAATTATATATTATTCCTGTAGCTATATATTATAATTATTGAGAAGTAGGCCTAAACAAATTTATTCAAAGCAAGCGAATAAATCTATAGAAGCGCACTTTGATTTGAAAGCAAGTGTAAAAAGTCTAGAGAAGTGTGCTTTTTGAAAGCAAGTGTGGCGAAACCATAGTATCCGGGACCGAGGTTTATATAGCATTGGGAATTACCTTAGACCTAGGCCTATTATAAGACTGAACGCTATATTGGTGCGATTTTCTTTTCTTCTATAAATGCTATAAACCTCGGTCCTGGATACTATAGTTTCGCCGCAAGTGTAAAAGGTCTAGAGAAGTGGGCTTTTTCGCAAACAAGCGAAATAAATATAGCCTTTAGAGTATAATAGATGATAACCAAAATAGAAGAGCAATGAAAGATTCGGATAGAACAAGAATACGAAAGTAGCCCACAGGATAATGCATTAGGCCCCTACTCATTCTTGGTTAAATAGACTATAGTGTTTTTCTGAAAAATAGGCCTATGACATATGTAATGCATGCATGTAGGCTCTATTATGTAGCCTAATCTCGTTTGATTTCAAACTGATTCACCACAGTACGATAATAATTTACAGCATGAATGAACAATCACAAGTTATTACAGGAGTCTAATTCAACTATTTGGGCATTTGGCAGCCATGCAAGGCGTCCATAACGTCCTACCCTAGGCCTACTGTTCATTCTTCCAAGGCCAAAATATCTGCTGAATGGAAGGCTAAGTCGATCTTTTCGGAGAAGCGTGAAGCTCTTTATGCTGTTATAGAGTGTTACATCTCGCTAAATCCCCACTAAGAAATAAACCTGTGTTGTTGTTGTTGATGCTTCAGCAGATAGCAATGTGGTAGCTGTGAATATCCACGAGCTGAGAGGACGTCATCGTCGTTCGGACAATGACGTCATCGTTGACGCAGCATCAGCAGCAGCGGTTGAGTATGAGTCGTTAAAGGAACTGCAGAGACTGACCAGCTTCACCGCGTATCCAATAAGGTTTCAGCCGACCACACTCGAACACCGACAACTCAAGTCCTACGAGATGCCAACTCTACTCGAAGGCATTGATCCACAAGTAGGCCTTATACCAGGACTTCCTTCCCTATAGGCCTACTAGGCTTTATCCTACACATTCTATTGTGCTGTTAAACGTTTAACATTAAAATATATCGATAGCGTGTGTCTTCCCTCGTCTATTATTGGGTGCTATATAAATTATGTTGGACTGGTTTATTTAGCCTATTAAAGGGCTATGCATCATTAGGCCCTACCTATTTAATCATTTAATGTAGGCCTACCGTAGGCTATTATAGTCCGATCTTAATTATACAACGACGATGACTAAGGTGGAGCAAAATATGTTGAAGTGATGCTAAGATTAAAAGAAAGTTTATACACTACAGAAAGTGAGTTAAGTGACCTAATTAATTAATTTCCTTTATTTTTTAAATTTCAGTTGATTTCGGAAGTGTTACTAAGCAACGCGTGTTCATGGACATTGGCCGACGTTCAGGCTCTTCAGGATGTCCTGCAATGCTGCCATAACCTGTCCTGTGTGTACCTGGGGCAAGCACCGACCAACAGGGATACCCCGACCGACGCGGCAGAGGCTCTGTTAAGGCTGGTGGCAAACCTTCCTCGGATCACTGAGCTGGGTTTTTCAATGCTGTCGCTTGGAGGCGCATTGGGAAGGTGTCCACTACCAGCGTCCGTTAAAGACCTTCGCCTGTTTAGCTGCAGGTTGACGGAGCCAGGCTTCGAGCGCATGTCGAAGGTGACCCTGAAACACCTGGAGGTCATCTACAGCATGCCCGACTACACGTACCAAGGGCTGTACGAGCTGATCCAGCAGCAGGCAGCGTCACTGGAGGGGCTTGCACTGGACTTCCATCTGCTGGATGCGTTCGAACTCGACGAGCTGCTGACGCTGATGCTCAGATTCGACAAGCTGCAGAGACTTCATCTCGTCTGCCTTCTCGACACAGACTTCTCGCTCATCGAAAACCTTCTCTCGACTTTCATGTCCATTCGCTGTGCAAAGTCGTTCTTTGTTGACTTTGAGTTTCGTCTGGATGATGACCAGCTGCAGACGAGGATGGTTCGGCTGCTGAGGGTGATGAAAAGCTCGTGCTTGCTCGGTCGCAGAACACCGGTCTATCTCAAGCTGACACGACATCAACCGGACCACTCGACGTTGAAGACCGATTGGACGAATTAAGTTTCAAGGGTCTTTCTCTTTCCCCTTAAAATATCCTATTATAGCCTAGTCGAATACGTGTTTTCCTTGCAAGTGCTAGCAAACTTCTCTGAACTATAGGCCTACGTTGTCAGAATAATTAAGACGTGGTGGATTCGTAATTGTAAACCTTTAAAGTGCCGATATTTAGGCCCTATTTATAATTTATATATTTATTTATTTAAAACTGGCTTAGGCCCTATATGGTATTTTGTGCATTTTACTACCAGGGTAGCATACATTAAATTTTATTTGTGTATCATAATCTATTTTATGAAATATATATCTTTGATTGCATTAACCATGAATTGATGTGGAAAACTTTGATTGAGATGGGAATACCGAAACATTTGATATCACTACTTAAAGGATTGTATGAAGACCAGATAGCGGTGATAAGAACAGAATTTGGAGATACAGATAGTTTTAAAATAAGGAAAGGAGTGAGACAGGGTTGCATCTTGTCTCCAGTCTTATTTAACCTGTACGCGGAAAGGATAATGAGGTTGGCTGAAATGGAGGAGGGAAAAGAGGGAATAATTAAGGATAGCAGAAAGATTACTGAATAACTTGAGATACGCAGACGATACTACATTATTAGCAGGGAAAAAAGCAGATTTGTTACTACTAATAAAAAGACTAAAAAAGACTAAGCTTAAAGAGTGAAAGCGAAAAGGCTGGTCTTTATTTCAACATAAAGAAGACAAAGATTATGACAACAGTTGGGGCAGACAATTTTGTGATAGACGGAGAGGAATTGGAGGTGGTTTCAAGCTTGACGTTTTTAGGATCTGTAATAGAAAAAGAGGGCAAGTGTACGGAAATAAAACGTAGGGTGGCAATAGGAAAAACTGCAATGAATGGATTGGAAAAATATGGAAGGATAGGCATGTGAGTACAGATACGAAAAAAAGACTGGTGAGGGCTTTGATAATACCAACAGTACTATATGGATGTGAGACATGGACAATGACCAAGATAATGAAAAAAAGATTAACGCATGTGAGATGTGGATTTGGAGGAAGATGCACAGAATATTTTGGAAAGAAAAAAGAACAAATGAGTGGGTGCGCACAGAAATTGGTATCGATATGGATGAGTCGTTACAACAAACAGTGCTAAGAAGAAAGTTGGTTTTCTTTGGTCATGTTATGCGTTCAAATGGTTTGGAGAAAGATATGATGCTGGCATGCGGAGAGGGAAGGAGAAAACAAGGGCGACCAAGGAAAAGGTGGTTGGACGATGTTCAAGAAACAACAGGAATGAATCTGGAACAACTAAGAGAAGCGACATCAGAAAGAAAGCAATGGAGAAGGCTGCAGGCCTTAACGATCGCTAGAGTTCAACGAACTGCACAGCACAGGGTGACAGAGTGACTGTCTTTGGCTGTGGATGTTTCCTTGAATTTCTCTGTAGGCCTAATTAGGCTTAGCAGGAGCGAAAAGTCGAGATTAGGCCTAAGCTAAATACATTTTTGACCTAACATGCAGTAAGCTTATAGGCTACCGTATTGATTTTCTTAGTCGAGTGCTTTTGAAATAATTTACAAAATAAGGTTACTGTGCAAGTAATAGGCTATGCGCGGTGGATAGGCCTACAGACAATGCTTTTTCATATGGTATGCCAAAAGGGGTGATCTGCACAGGGGCGGATACATAAACTTTGGACGGGGGGAGGGGGGGGCAACAATTCTTGGCTCTGTGTCTGGGAAAAAATTCTTTCGTGTCCGCCAAAAAAGTTGATGACCTTTTTAGAAAAAATTTTTGTCGTCCAGTTAAAATGTTATACATTGTTCGAAAGCTTGTTGAAACCAAATGGGGGCGGGGGCACGATACATGGGCATTTCTAAATGGGGGCATGGTCAGATTGGCCTCCCTGGATCCGCCCAGGGTGAGAATTGCCGGGTGGTTGGGGGTTTCAACCCCAGTCTTTCTTAGAGCTCCATGTTAAAGTATGTTTTTTCACCCCAATTCCAAGTGGATAATGGTCCAACCCCCAGTTATTTTTCCACAATTCTCACACTGGATCCGCCCCTGGATCTGTATAACGATTCGAACAAAATATTTAGCAGGTTTGTCGCCAAGGCCGTAGCTAGGGGGTGTTCTGTATAACGATTCAAACAAAATATTTAGCAGGTTTGTCGGAAGTTGTCGCTATAACGAGCTATAGCGAAGATATTATAGGCTATATAGGCTTAAGTGGCCTACGCGTGCGCAGTTAGCTTTTGTTTTGTCGTTAGGGTTTTGGGCCAGTTAAGCTCCCAAAAGTTTAGGTTATAATTGCTTCATAGCAGGGCTGAAAGTGTGGCAGGACGGTCATGGACGGCGTCCTGCCATGGCACTTATTTTCAAATCTCTATGCCGTCCTGCCACTTAGCCTAGGCTATTTGGCGTCCACGCACTTATTTTTTTACACTTTGAGCACTGCTTCACGGACAATTAAGCTGGAGGAAGTTCGTCAGGACCTGGTCATGGTTTTAAGAGGATCAATCCGAGAGGACATGGAAAAAGTCTGCACGGCAAATGATATTATAATATCAATATTAATTAATATTAATTACAAAGTCTTTCTTTTCTCCTTAAGCCTATCTCTCTTCCGTCAGGTGTGTGCCGACGATGGGTTTTTAAAACAGGATTTCAGGTTTGGGGGCTGAAGCCGTAAGCCCTTCCTCCCTCCGTGGGGCGCAACTAAAACATTCTCCTTGAGGGTAGGCCTACTCAAAATTATTGCTGCGAGTGCCGAAATTACGAAGCCGGCCCATATTAGCCTATAGGCCTAGCTATAGGCCTACCACACCCCACAATAAAGTTGATTTCGTTGGCGTTGGCCACTGTCTAGTTTGCTTATCACGAAGTAAGCAGTTGTAGAGATATTCCGCTTTTTGCTTAGTGGGGGTGGGGCTGAGCCACATTGAGGGGGGCTTAATTAGCCCTTCCTAACCCCCTCTGGCGCCGCCACTAGGTGCAAGCGATTTGACCCAAGGTATAGGCCTACGGCTAGTCGACAAACTTAATTAGGTTTTTCGACAGCTCTAGGTTGTGCGCTGAAGGTCAATTCGTTTTATTATCATTGATCACAACTAAGTTATCACTAAATAAATATGTAGTCTATAGCCTACTCTAATTAAGCTATAGGCCTATAATTATGTGTAGGCCTAGGCCTATTAAACAATTTTACGGTTTCCATATTGCGTCAAACCACATTAATTAGGTAATTAAATATGTCATGATTGTTATTTTATCTACCACCTATATCATGACGTGTAGCCAAGGCAAGTTTACAATGGAAATAGTAAGGTGAACCAAAAACGCTACGTACATGGCCAATTAATAATTAATTTCGGTTTCTGTTCAGCATATTTTGATGACCACGAGGCCTGTGGGTGCCAATGGCAGAGCGCAACACAAGGCGTGTGTAACTGCATAAATTACATCTGGTAAAATAAGGTAAACTTCAAGTCATATAAACTAACGCTAGACAAAATTTACATAATTGTGACATTGAGTGTTAATATTTATCCTGACTTCACTCTAAAGATAGTGAATACTTCATCTTAACGTGCAACATCCACAATAGGAGTGATCTTACCCTTATTTCAATAGATGCGATCGTCTGTTTTCATCTTCTGCCTGCCAGCGCATATACAGAGCTACTACCGATTTTAAGAAAGAGTGCCGTATGAGTAAATACTAAACTTTGCAATTTAACACTTTTCGATTTAAATACATATTAGTAAAAATTATAAATATAATTATTTTAAAATTAACATCATTTGCGATCCGGAGTATTTACCTTTGTTTCTTACACGTTTGGGCTGTGGAGCTGATAGCGTCTTGTTGTAAGCCGCGTTTTGAGCATCATGGCGGTTATCGATAGGCCAAGGAATACGAAAATGGCCAGCAACATTTTTTCAGTTTTTGCCATCGTAAATGTGTTTCATCTGTTCTGTATTAGTCGGGCGTCGGTAGAGTTGCAAGGACAAGGCAAGTATTAGGATATTTCGTTTCAGTGTTTAATATTTCTGACAAGCGGATCTTCTTTCTGAGCACACTGTTATTATTATTTAGCCGTAGGCTTCGCTGGCCTCAGTGTCTGTTCCAGCGTTAATAGATTATCGGTTAGCTCCTGGAGTTTTAAATCTTCTGATCGTTTAGGAAGATTTCTGATAGGATCTAGTTATTGTGAAGACGTATAAGTTCGTGTATGAAACGTATGTTAGCCAAGTGCATGCAGTGGGTCAAAATTAATTTGACTACTCATGGACTGAAATTTATATAAATCTTAACATTGTTGGAATTAAGCAAGTAAGCATGGCACTTGTGATTATTTTAAGATTGAATCGAATGATGTTTCGTTTTTCATATTACATCTAGGTACGGTGATTATGAATTATTAGGTTGTTTTTAATAAAATGATTATGGGATTAGGTTAAGTAGTTCGTCTCCCATGGCTTAAAAGCTAGCAGAGTGCCTAATTCTGCATATCAGATGCTGAAATGATTGATTATATACATATAGAATAGTTCTGAGTTGGCTGCCATTGAAGTGATATATTAATAAATTATAAGGTAACAGGACGACTCCATTTTGTTACACAGCTTCATCAGCAAATTATACCTTGGAATCAAACCCAGGACAGAGTTGTGATAGACAGCTGTCATTACAGACATCCATTCTTTGGCAATTTTAATCTGAATGCATTTGCTGAGTTAAAGTTATTGATTATATCACCTCTTGGAGGAATTTAAGACTAATTTAATGGGGTGCACAACTGCACAATTGTGTTGTGGGCATCAAAACCTATCCAGAACAGGAATTTGTTTGACATTTCTGCTCTTTATGTGCCCCTAGCCATGAGTACACTGACCATATAGTTCACTATATATATATATATATATATATATATACCAATTTTTCTGATACCTATTGGGTTATATTCCAAGGTATATATATATATATATATATATATATGTGTGTGTGTGTGTGTGTGTGTGTGTGTGTGTGTGTGCTATTCAAATCTGTAGTTGACACTCACTATTTTGATCTGGTTTTGGCATGATGCTGTCATGTCCTGCAGTAAATTCAGTCATTCATTTATTAAATGAATTTGTATAGAGCCTCTGCAACGGGACTACTCAAAGGTGCTCCCAACCCAAATAAAACTGTCTTAACCCATTCCCGCCGGAATTTTTCTGATACCTATTGGGTTAATCGGGTCACCCGCGACCCGGTCCGGCGGGAAAGGGTTAAGATGAGAAAGTAAATGTATATATCCATTCCTTAGATTCAGCGTATACTGACCTTGCACACGTAAAAGCTTGCTTTAAATAAATGTAAGGCTATAATATATTGAAGATGTTTTTTCATGACACCTCATTAGCTGACAGATTATAGCATTCAGACAGACAGCATTGCTGATTGGTTAATTGCTGACCTGTCATCTATATGCCTGTAGTTTTGTGATCCTTATTATCTAAGTTTAATTACTGGTATGTAACCTGCAAGGAGAGATTTTATTGTTTAACGATACTGCTGTATCAATATGTGTAAATGTGTATATATATATAAATTATATATATGTATGTATAAATATATATTATGTATATAATTATATATATATATATATATATGTATATTGGTGTCAATGTTCATGTGTTCATGCATAAATGCTGCTTCCCAGCAACTTCAGCTGTAAAATTAATTCACTGACAATAAATACTGTCAGTGTGGAGGTTTCAGCATAGAGGGGTTTGGCTTACTTTTCAGACCCATGGCTGCCTGAGCCCAAGGGTTACCTCTTGAAGGAAAGGTTCTTTCTCATGATATCATATGTTTACTTAATTTCCCATAGATCTTACTTGTTTCTAGCGCCTTTCTCCTATAATAGATAGCAAGGGATGATGATCGCCATTTTTATGTTGGAAAGCTTTTAAGACTTGATAAGAACTCAGTCTTCTGTAGCCCATGGATCAAAAGTATGAGTAAATATGAACGTATTTGTGTAAATATATACATTTCTATATATATTGATATCTTGAGACTATGCCAATTCTGTGGGGTGTGGCCCATGTGCCATATATTAGTTATAGGTTGTGTTAGCTTGCATCTGTAGATACCGTTGACGTTGTTTTGTGTAATGTGTATTATAATTTGGCATCTGCAAGCACTGACTTAGTGTGTACACGTTGCGTGGTGTGTGTGATTGAGCTTACTTAGGCCTAAAAAAAAATGCTGTGTTTCCGGTAACAGAGCTAAAAAAAATTGGGTAGGTAGGTCGGAAAATATTTTTATTTTGTAAAATATTTTTATGCAGTGACTATCCGAAAAAGTATACCCCACTAGTCTTTTTTGCACGCTGAAACAAAGTACGTATTCTAAGCAAGTATAAACTGCCTATTTCCCGACTGTCTGCACCTAAAACAGCTCTAGAAACAGTCCTATTAATTTCATTTTGTTGACGTCTCTTATGTTATGTCAATACAAATGTTAAAAAAAGATTTTTTGAAAAAGAAAAAAAAATTTTAAAAATAATTTTTTTTTTTGAAAAAAAAAATTTTTTTAATAAAAATTTTTTACAAAAATATTTGGGTCGCGGCCGTAAAAATGGGTCGGTCGCGTTACCGGAAACACAACACTTTTTTTTACGCCTTATAGTCAGTTTTGGCCAAACTCAGACACAAAGTGTCTTAGGTGATGATGTCTCATGTCTGTGATGTACTCAGCAGTAATCAACTAATCATGTCTCTTTTAACCAAACAAAACATACCAAACCACACCAGTGTCTGATGTTACTTTTAGGATTGCTTACTTGTAAGTGACTTTTACGTTGCTCAGCAGCCTACAAAGCATGTCCGGCCATGGGGGGGCTCGAACTTGCTACCTCTCGGTCTCTATGCCAGCGTGTTATCCATTACTCTACTGCCCCCACCCCAATTGTCAAATCATTGTCTGTTACGTAACATGTGAGAAAGGTTTATCTATGAATAATTTTACATTTGTATTGTTTGAATTTCTTCTAAACATTTGGTCTTTATTTTTATTTTTATTTTTTTTCATTTTGTTCATTTATTGACTTGCATGTCACATCAATAATCACATAACAGACACAGACATTAACAACAACAAAACTTCAACAAGGAAATAATTGTTATAAATTTAATATTAGTGCAGGTCAATGAGTCAGCCGACAAAGGTCTAAAAGACCCGCTTAAACTCGGCTGGCTCATTTACAAAATTAAATCTTGCATAAGTAAATGTGGAGAATCAGAATTCCATCAAGATAAGAAGACACCAATAACACATTAAAAATAAGGTTAAGTTGAATATGTGGCGGTACACAAAAATAGCAGAATAACATAGGGCCACACACTATTAATTAATGTAAATGCAAAGCCTGAGAACATCATAAGCTCAAGCATATATCACACTCAGACGGGGAGGAGGCATTCCCATAAACTTATTTTTAAAATCCCCATTATAACCTACACATATATAAAAAGTACTTTAGTTTATTTTTAAAATGTTTGATGGATACAGCAGTTCTTATATCCACAGGAAGAGAATTCCATACCGGTGGGCCAGTGCATTTAATACAGAATTGCTTAAGATTGAGTCTTGCACTGGCACATCGATAACTATTAGAAAACCTAGTGTCATGGTCATGGATATCAGAGCCAAGGAAAAAGAATCCATCAAAGTTGGGAGGCAACATACGATGATGATACCTGAACATAAACAGTCCTATTTGCAATTTAGTAATATCACATAGCTGTAGAATTTTATGCCTAAGAAATGTAGGTTTTGTGCTTGAACTCCAGTGCAGACCAAATATCACACGGATAGCACGTTTCTGAAGGATTTCCAATGCATTCAAGCGACAGTGATAGTTAGAGCCCCACGCAATAATGCAATATGATAAATATGGAAAAATTAGGGCATAGTACAGACCAATTAAAGAAGTTCTGGGTAAGCAATGTCTTACACGAGACAATATACTAATGTTTTTAGCAATTTTTCTGGATATATGGTTAATGTGGTCCATCCATGTCAAATGTTGGTCAATATAAACACCTAAAAACTTACAGGATGAAACTTGACAGATAGATTTCCCATCCATAGCAATCCTGAAATCATGAGGGGTTAGGCCCAAAGATTTGCGATGGGAACGGAAAATTATAAAGTTAGTCTTTTCAATATTAAGAGATAGTCTGTTTGCTTTGAACCAAGAAGAGATTAGCTTAAGCTCACAGTTGGCTCTTTTAAACAAAGACTCTAAAGATTTATCCGAGATAAAAACATTAGTATCGTCAGCAAACAGCACAAAATGGAGTATTCTTGAGGTTTTCGATAAGTCGTTGACATAAATTAAGAATAGCAATGGCCCCAATATGGATCCCTGGGGAACCCCACAGGTAATACGTTTACTTCCAGATAATGAGCCGTTAAAGCAAACACACTGAGATCTGTCGGTAAGGTAATCAGAAAACCAGTTCAAAACAACACCCCTAATTCCATAATGCTCAAGTTTTTTTAAAAGAATCTTGTGGTCAACAGTGTCGAAAGCCTTCGACAGGTCAAAAAAAATTCCTAGAGAAAATTCATTATTATCTATTGAGTCGGTAATTTTACACTGCATATCTAATAATGCCATAAACGTGGAATGATCCTTACGGAAGCCATATTGGCTAGGTGATAACAGATTCACTTTAGTTAGATACTCCATTAGCTTATTGTGCATGATTTTTTCAAAATATTTAGAAAAGTATGGAAGAATCGATATTGGTCTGTAATTGTTTACCTTACTTTTTTCCCCAGATTTATAAAGAGGAACAATTTTGGCAATCTTTAAGTCTGTTGGAACACTCCCCGAGGTGTAGGATGAATTTATAATTTTTGCAAGTGGCTGCGCTATAGTTTTAATTGTAGCTTTAGCAATTCCAGGGTCAATTTCATCCACTCCACAACTTGCGGAAACTCGTATTTGGTCAGCCGCATCAGTAACATCCTTTTCAGTTATAGTTAAGAGGCCCATTGAGGCACACGGGGAGTCAGTCAAGAATTTGTCAAATGTAGGCTGGTCTCCTGGTATAACTATTTTTGAGGCCAAATCAGGACCAATGTTTACAAAATAATCATTAAACCTGTTAGCAATTTCAGATTTATCAGAGGTGCTTATACCATTAAATACAAATACATCCGTATTGACAGATTTACTACCACAGTTTAACAACAATCTAATATTTCTCCAGGTTTTTTTCAGATCGTTATTACATTCATGGAATTTATTTGAATAGTACAGTTTTTCGGCAGCAGTTTTAGTTTTTTTAAAGATGTTTCGAAATTTTGTGAAAGCCTTTTTGTTGCCTTCAGTAGGATTTTTTAAATATTTAGAGTAAAGTCTGGACTTCTTCTTACAGGACTTCAGTAAACCATAAGTCATCCAAGGTTGCTTTAAAACGTGGTGATTCTTAGTAGTAGGCACATTATATGGAAATGATGAGTCATATAAGCACTTATAAACATCAATAAAGTGTGAGTAGGCTGCACAGGGCTTGCCAGCATCACAATGCAACATCACTACAGACCAGTCAACATTTTCCAGCAGGTTATTAAATTTGGCAATATTGGAGTCATTTATTATTCTTCTGGTGGAGTTTACTGGACGTACTTTTTGGAGATGAAAGGCGGTATAAAACACTATAGGAAGGTGATCTGAAATATCGTGAATCAAAATAAACGAGTCTTGGTTTTCATCTAGGAAATTCACAAAGATGTTGTCAATTAAGGTGGCAGAAGTTGCTGTAATGCGAGTAGGACGCAAAATAGAAGGCAGGAAATTAAAAGAGCACATGATGTTGAAGAAGGTGTGAGTTGGTCGGTGGTTCTGTGTTTTAAGAAGGTCCACATTGAAGTCACCAGCTAGAATGATCCTGCTCTTAGTACAGTCAAGCTTCGTTAGGAGGCAGGACATATCATCATTGAACTGCTCCATACTAGTATCTGGAGGACGATATATGCTACCAATAATGATATCTTTGTCCTTACTTTGCCTAAGTCTAATAAAGAAATGTTCAAAACTGCTGAATTTAAATCTTGACCACAGGGTATCAATAGCCTCAAAAACTAAGCCGTCTCTAACATAAAAGCCCACGCCTCCTCCCCCGCCTCCCTCCCGGCACTTGCAAACAAAACTATAACCAGGTATAGACACATTCAGACTATTGTCATCATCAAGCCATGTTTCTGTAACGGCCAACACTGCTGCCTTGGAAGTTGATAACAATAACGTAACATCAGACACCTTATAAAACAGACTTCTACAATTTAGTACATGTATGTTGCCTCTTAAGACTGTAATTGATGGAACGTTGTGAATAATGATGACATTTATCTTTCATGACCTTCTGCCATCTACTGCTTGTTGATTTATTGAGTTTCTGGCTACAGATGAGCATGAATTATGTTTTAAATAGATTGTTGATTTGAGTCGTTTAAAAGAACTTGCTTGATTCTTTCTTCCAGCTTTTATACAGACGGACAATGAGCTGAGGTACATGATCGACAGTGGTGCGGCTTCGTCTTTGCACGTAAGTCCTTGTCATTTCTTTCAATGTCTTGAGATTTTTTTAGTTTTTCTGTGTATACATTCAATTCACTAAATATTTGTTTACTACCCTATCTAGGTTGTCACGAATGCAGTTTTGTGGCATTAAAAGTTTGTTGTAAAGAGACTTTTTTGCTATTTTTGTTGCTTAGTCATTGGTCTTTGGGATCCTTTTGTGCAGACTTTTGTAGAGCCTATTGTATTTGAGTATTTGATGGCATTTAGTAAATTGAAAATGTTGGTATTTGTTATTTGATATTACTTGGATGCTTTGCACAGAAGTTGAACTGTGTGTTTATTATTCTGTGGTGTGGTTTTATGACCTGGACTGTCATAGCAGTTCTGAACCAGAGACTGGATACAGTGGATAGTATGGTGTGGGCAATGGCAGGAACTGCTGGGGCATTTAAATTTCAGCTGTCTGAGAATGTAGGAATGCTGTTGTGAGTTACATTTCCCATTTGTGTGTAGTCGAGTCAAAGTTAAGTGAAAATTGTTTATTGTGAGAAATCAATCATAGGTGAACAAGAACAAAACAGTCAGAAAACAAACAATGTACAATGTGTAAATAATAACAACAAAACACCTTGAACATAACAATAACACGTTTAACAAATTAACAATGATGATTTATTTAGCACCATTACACAGCCATGCTATTACAAGGGCACCTATCAGGTGGATCCTCAAAATTGGTTAACCAGAAGGGGGCAGGTCTCGCTATTCCTGGGTAACCTCAAGTGAAGGCAGAACTTAGTCAAGACGGCCAATCTAGAAATATAGAAAGGAAATTTCTGTGGTAGAAAGGCAGGAAGAACGAATAATGAAAGGAACGTAGCGTATAACAGAATGCATAATCCACATTCACACAGCAACAACGAAAACAAAAGCAACAAGCTAAAAATTCATAATGTCAAAGATTACTAAGCACATCAGGTGAAAATAGTAATCAAGTAAAATCAAATGGAGTCTAATGCATATGTATGAACTTGGCATCTGTTTTAATTGAGGATACAGTGAAAATTAATGATTTAATTAATTGATTGGTCATTAAGTAATTTAATGATTAAATTTATTTTGAACAGTTGATTGTGGACCTCTTGTTTTATTCAGTAAGGTGCCAAAGCTGTTCTGTGTTTACCTGCTGCTTCAGTGCGATACGAGAGACCTTTTTTAAGTTCAGCCAATCGCATTGTAGCAAAACATGTTGCTCACTTGAACCTGGCAGTGTTGACTGTTGACCTTGTAGTTTGTTTGTACTGATAACACCATTCTTTAAAGGTTGACATTTGAACTGAAAACTGTAAACAAGACTACTAATATGGGCAAATAACTGCCGAGGGACTAAATACTAGCAATACATATTAGTAAAAGGCAGGCTACGAATAATGCTAATTATTATTTGTCGGTTCTTATTGGGGAGTACATTTAATCACATTTAATAATTTAATCTCATCAATTGACCTTCAAACATCTGGATATCAACTGCTCTTCATCTTACGCTTGACTAGCCACACCTCCAATAATATTTATAATTTTGTGTGACTTTACACCAGTTAAAATGGTTGTAAGAGTAATAATAATTATCACAATTAACTATATTACTTAGTGTTGATTCTTTATATAGTTAACTGTTAACTTAAATTTGACCATTTTATTTGAACTTTGCATGATGATGTGCCGGACTTGATGTAGCATGTAGGAGATGCTTTTTGGGATTAACTGGATTCATCAATTTTATCATCATCAGTTCCTGTGCCAGCCATTTGACTGTGATCACCAGTTTCACCACTGCGGCCATTTGTTATGCCCATTGTTCGTCTTGATGTTAGTCTAAGCGTATGTTATGTTCTCATATTGTCTATCTGGCACATATTTTGTCTGCCTAAAGTGTTTTTCCTCTTTCTATCAGTTCTTCTATGTTGTGTATTTTGTGAGATTTGGTTAGCCTGCTTTCTATTTACTTGTCCAAACTATTGAAGTCTTTGCTGAACAACTGTTTCATTAAGTTTTCAAACATTTAATAGCTGTCTTGTATAGATCTGACATCATTTCCAATATCTGTTGGTTTGAAATCCATGCAGTTTTCTGCTAGATTATTGGATGAAACGGCCTCTGGTGACTGCATTTTTTTTATCGTTGACATTATTATTACTGTTGAGTAGCTGGAGCAATCTTTTCATTCTATTCGATTTGCATCCTCTGCTACCATGTTTGGCTGGCTGCAGTATTGTACAGTGTTTGTTGAAGTGTTTGGAAGCGTTGTGTTGTTATCTGACCTGCAGAACATGACCTGATGTATTCTTTGAAAGGTGTACAAGTTCTAAGTGTCGTGTCTCTTCCTAAAGAGACAGAGCTTTGCTTTTGTGCTTGATCATGATCATTAGGAAATTCTAGTCCAATGCAATTGTTGTAATTGGAAATTTGTGTAGCATGACTTCAGGTAACTTAAGGAGTTTGTGTTGATTACGTAAACCACTTGCAGTCTTATTTAAAGTGGCTTCAAGCCATTTTCTTGTTTGGATGAATTTTAGTTTAGTTTTTAGGAAAATTTGTTTCTCTGCATTTGGATTAGTCTGTGTGGGAAGACGGTGTCGTTTTGTTCATCTCTAATTTTGAGTGGATGCCTGATGGGAAGTGTCTTATATTTGAATTTTAACTCTTTAAGTTTAAGAAAAGCTCCACGAGGAGCTAACTTTAATATGCATTGTTCACTGAAGTCACGAGCTGCTGAGTAAAGTGTGAAAGCCATCTGGTTGGAATGACGACTGATCAGTTGTATGAGTTTATTCATGTCTATGTTTATTGTAACTGTGTAACCACAGACGGTCTGCTCTCATTAATTTTTTTGGATCGCTAATGTTTTGTTTGTGCTTGAGCCAGATGGTCCACCAGCCTCATGATTATGTTTGAGGTCTGCTATGTATGTATGTATGTATGTATGTAGGTATTATATATACATATATATTCAACTTATACTTATATTATTATTATATATACTAGGGCATAGCCGGGTGCCGTTTTTCCACCGGGTACCGGGTCCGGGTAGTTTGAATAAAATCTGCCGGGTCCGGGTACCGGGTCCGGTTATTAAAAGTAATCGTTAATCTCTAAACTCAATAGTATGTCCCCACTCTGAATGCTGTCAAATGAACACCACTCAGTTTGTTAGCTACCTTTGGCGGAATTGAGTAAAACTCTTCCCTGTCAGAGTTTACTACAGTTGAGTTCTACTACGTGGGTTTATTGATTGAGAGGTGCCAGTAATATCTGTTCATAAAAGTTCTCTGGTGATAGAAACATTCTATAGTGTAGAAATGGTGATCTGTCCAGTCAGACAAGAGTAGGCTAGAGGCCCCTGATAAACAGTCCTGTTTCTGTGGTGTACTCAGTCCAACTACATGTAGATATATAAATTTCAAAGTGTACCATCCCTTAATCTGTGAGATGTATACATGGTCATATTAGGGAGGAGGGCCTATTAAGCTTGGCTGCAGAAGCATATCAACAGGTGGAAGGTATCCCTTCTGACAAGTCCTAGTCTCTCTGACTTGAATAAGGGTGTGACAGACCAAACAGACTTTAAAGATAAGGGATTAATGACAGATGGCCAACCTATATAGCTGGGGTCAAGGCTCTGGCTGGGGTCAGTTAGCAGCACTTGTATATGCAGTCTTCCCCCCTACTATTCTCCTTCACCTTCTACCACTGTTCCTCCCCCTCCCCCCCCTCCTTCATCCTCTCCTTCTCTTCCCTGTTAGATATTTCAAACAGCCAAGCAGCAGGAGGAAGGGGTAATAGAAGAGAAAGAGGAGGAAGGAAGAAGAGGAGGGGAGAAAGCATGAAAGAGGGTGCCACTCTTCTATTTAAACATATGTAAATATATGTATGTATAATTATATATAAAACTCTCCCCTCCTCCTCTTTCCTCTTCTCCTTCACAGTGGACCACTGTTCCCCTCAGGAAGGGGAAGTAGGAGGAGAAAGAGGAGGAAGGATACAGCATGGAAGAGGGTGATACAAACTCTCCCCTCCTCCTCTTTCCTCATCTTCTTGCTGGTCCCCTCTTTGAAATAGGATAGTCTAATATAAAGCAACCATCAGCAGGCTGTCTGTTCTGTGATTGTCTGTTCATTGTACTACAATGCCCAGTTGAGAGATCTTGCAGGTTAGCTGTTAAGCCCTCTGATGTGTGGTATGCTATTCATAATTACCCACCCGGCCCGGAAGACCTTTCATTACCGGGTCCGGTTATCTGCCGGGTGTCAAATAACCGGTTATTCCGGTTAACCGGGTCAGCACCCGGCTATGCCCTAATATATACATAATATATATATATTTGTGTGTATTATGATGTTTATATATATGTATAATATTGTATATGTATATAGTGGTTTTATTGAGAGAGAAAAAATGTATACGATGCAAACATAAGAGATGAGGTTTAAAAATTATAAGTTAGTAGTATTTATTGTTAAAATTCCATTTATAAGTCAATTGGCTGGACAAGGAATTGTAGGCATGCATGTAATAACGGTTTGAACCATCTGATTACTTTATCTTACCTTCTAAGAATGTTTGGCATGCATTGTGTAGATTTTGTACAGGTTACATTACATTACATCTTGTATTTCATCTTCACGTTGAGCTGACTGATAATAGTGCTATAACATCTTGTCTGATAATGTATCTGGTGGCTAAGATGCATTATATTTTTAGAGCTCTACAGCATAATGTGTTGATGCTGTTTTTTGTTGCCCGATATTTCGTTGCATTGAACATTCTATATCGAGAAAATATGTTTTTGATCTATGCCTCTTTTCTGTGAGAGAATGTTGATAGCATAGAGACTGCTCAATTCCAAGGCAGTTGTTTGCCAGCAGATGAAATGTTTGCCAGTAGTAAATCATGTGTGTGTGTGTGTGTGTGTGTAGAGCTTATACATGTCACTTAAATAGATAGTCATGTGTAGGACATAATTTGGTATGAATGATCAGTTTCCTTGATCCACCACACCTTAACCTTGATCCATCACACCTTATGGTGCCCTGGCTGGCTTTTGCTTTGAGAGTTGTATTGTGTGGGTGCCATTTGATGGCTCTTTATGTGTATGCAAGTTGTGGGGTTGCAGCATTTATGGCCAAATTTGCATTCCATAGCACACACAATCTGCAGGACTCTAATATGATTTGCATGGGTTCATGTTTATGATTCACATTGGTTCCTATAGACTACTAAGAGAGGAGGCATTTAAACTTCTGTCTGATGGTCTTTAATTATAATTTAGGATTAGTCTTGAACTATCTACTTGCTAGCCAGCCAACTCAATCCTAACAAATCCTGTTTGTACTAGTAATATTGATTATCCTGCTCTGCATGTTTTCTTGATGATTTTAGAGTGATGTATGTCATTGTGTATGTGTAGACTAACATGTATAATTGTATATAGGCTTTTAGATCAGGTGCTGATTGCTGAACATCTGGATGTCAGTAACTGTTGTGTATTGCTATTGACAAGATGCAGTTGTTTCTATATAATGGGGCAAATACCTGAATAAACCGGCTATGATTAAGCACACACCATTAGCTTTAAATGTAAGAAACCCATGGTGCTATTCTGAGTGGAAAACGTCACACACCATTAGCTTCAAATGTAAGAAACCCCTTGGTGCAATTTTGAGGCAGGCGTCCTGCTGTGGTTTCTGCTTTTCTGCACAGGAAATTCATTGTAAAAGTCAAAGCATGCAAATTCTTGAGATTTAGTACTGTAAAGAATTAGAATGTGAAAATAAATATTGTTGATGAAAATCAATGTATGCTGAAAGTGTGGCTGACACCTGTGCTCATTATTATGAATTCATGAGTTGTATAAAAAAATCAACTGTATGGTCCAATACTATGCGATTGTTTGTATACGCAGCTATAAACTTAAAACTGTTCTTAAAGTCAGAGCTCATCACTATTCTTTGACGTAGTATAACCTAGAAATTAAAGACAGTCTACTTTTCTGCCTTCTCTGAAAGTTACAAGGATTTGATGCTGTTTATCGTTTCTTGAAAGCACATTGAAGCAGATTCAGCTGCTATATAAATTATAAAAGACCAATTTTCTTGATGGAAACACATCAGGACAGAATGACCCCAGTACTTAAAAGAACCGAACCAGGCTTTATTCATGGACTTATAGATATTATACAGGAGCCGTTGCTTTATTCCACCAGATAAATCACCCACTTGACAACATCCTGCTGGTATATAGTATCTTTCACGTGGCATCATGTGGTTGCGAAGACTTCCTTCCATCTGTGTCTCAATTGCTAGAAAGACCTGTTTGTCGTAATTGCTGTTAAGGATAGTCTGCATTGGTTATTTTCCAGTCAGTTTTAGTACATACTTACCCTTGAAGTGTTGAAGGCAGGAGAACTAACTGTGTCCACTGAGACAGGACCATCATCTAAGCCATTTCACGCATTTACAACTCTTGCTCGGAAAAATCTCTTTGCTTTAGGGATGCTGTGGGTCTCGTAAACAATTTGCCCGTGACTTGTGGTTACTTGTTGTTCGCTGCTTGCTCCGAAGAATCTTTCCCATGGCACTGCTTTCTTCACGGTGATTATCTTAAAAGCCTCACTCAAGTCACAATTGATCTTTTGCTTTGCTGCGGTTAGCCTGTTGTTGTCGTTGTTGTTGCCCTGCATCCTTTCAGCCTTTTTTCGCTGACATGTGCGGTCATTTTTGGAGCGCCTCTCTCTCTCTGTCTGTGTAGTTTCTCTGTGTGGATGAAGTATTATCAATATGACCTGACTGGTGGTGATTCACTGCGACTGTGTCCTTATGGCTGCTTATCCGTGTGGGGTCTCTCTCTATCTGACCTTGCTTTTGTTTATCCACAGTCAATCGAGCATGGCTGCTGCTTTTGGCTCTTGAGCTGTTTTCATATACACCATGTGTAAGGTGTTTGCCCCTAAGTTATCTCGAGTTACTTCCATGATTCATTCTGTTCAGTTTGTTTCGATACATTATTGCCTGCATCTTATACAAATTATTGTTGGTCTTTCTACCCAGACTGCATCATTTGGCACTTGTCTCTAAGTAAAAGTGTCTGTTTTATGAGACAATTGGAGTAAGCTGCTCTCAGCTCCGGCAACTATTGTTTTTATCACCTACTTATATTGTCTTTCTTGCAGTCAACAATACCCGAAGTATCTGTCTCAGACACTTAATTTGAATGCATTTATTCTTGCCTCCTCGTCCGTCTTAATTTCCAGAGCTCTCGCAGCCATACATTGCCACTTTTAGAAACTTAAGTCGTATCTTTGTTGCCAGAAAAATCCTGTGACTTTTCCGTACCTATTTCAGTGCTGCTGCTCCAATGCATTGTTCCTGCTTTAGCCTAGAATGAATCTGTTTTGCTACAGTCAGAGTTCTGAACCACAAGTGAGCTAAGGGTCCTATAGGCTGACATTGTCACACTGTACCTTTGTTATGCTGGCCATGATATTTGTCCACAATAATCATTAGACCTTGTTTACTGCCCGCCTGGTTACAATCACCTGTACTCTGCCTCTGAGTCATCAACAGAACAGTGTTATCCCCTAATATCAGAGATTTGTATTTAAACAAATTCTTCTTACTAGTTGAATTTTAGTCATTTATGACCATCCAGATCTTGCCTCAACCATCAGTCCCTAATGATGTTGAGAAGGTGTGGTGGATAACACAATCCTCTCAGACCCATTCCTGATATTGCACTGGCTACTAATATTGTTCTTCTAAAGAGCTTTCCATATTTTGAACATCTGCTGCAGAAGAGTGGAGGAGATTTCCTGTGGAAGGAGGTTTAATATTATCGAAGGCACAGATCCTGGATCATGAAGAGATCTAGGAAGACCTAAAAGGACATGTAGACTGATAACACAAAGTCATGGATGGAGTTATCATTTGATTAGTTATTGAGGGAGACAAAAAACATGAAACAGATGGAACAAAGTATCTGTGATGCGACTTGAGGATGGTTTCAGACCAGATACGCTGTAGACCAGCGGTTCCCAACCCGTGGCCCGCGGGCCAAAAGTGGCCCGCCAGGCTTTAAAAAATGGCCCGCCAGGCCTCAAAAATGGCCCTCATCTCTCGAAGAATAAACAAAAATGTATGAAAAATTGACAATTTTGACAGAATAGAACACATAATTATTTCCTTTTACAAATTATTTTATTTTGACGTCTATAAATAACATCAAACATTCTATTTTGAATCAATTATAACAATTTTATATGCTTTTAGTTAAGTAAATTTTAGCATTGTGGCCCCCTAATGTCCTTTAACTACGAAAAAGTGGCCCGCTTGTCCTCCAACTTAGAAAAAGTGGCCCTAAGGTGCAAAAAGGTTGGGAACCACTGCTGTAGACTTTTCTCCACTCATCCTCTTTTACTTAGTCTCTTCCTCTTTTACTTAGTCTCTTTAACAATATTTATATATATATATATATAATATATATATATATATATATCAATCACTGTATTGCACAGATTTTGTCATCAGCAAATTGTAAAATTGTTCTCTGAGCAAGTAGAGACATCCTGAATGTCATTTTGTTTTGTTTTCAGAGTGAGATAATTTACTTGTCATCCGCGTTAAGAGTGCATGTTACAATCATTTATTTTTATACATGCAGCAAAATTACTAGCTACATTGGTTGACACACTGGACCTATAGTGGCACTGTGGCACACCATTTTGCTGCCTTAGCCCAATCTTTGTACAGTAATTTATAGTTGCTGTGAACTTAATATATTCCTGTCTGGAAAATGCAGACATTTTTCAGTGTCCCACAGGCATTGTGTACATGTAAATGGACAAATCTATGCACTAAGAGTTTAATGTGAAATGGTGTCGTGTCTTGCAGAGCTGCTGATTTAACATGCTATGTTGTTTGACACCTGGTGCAAGAATGGGAGAATGGGGTGTACTGCTAAATATCTAAATTTAGGGCTTTGCTTTAAGTAAGTCACATGAACTTGCTTTGTACAGCTTTTATCTTTTGTTGCTGTCTTTGTTAGTTGTGGTACATTGTTTGTTTTTATAGTCATGTCGCATATTTTAAAAATGTTTTCGAGAAGCTTTATTTTATAATATATGGATTCACACATTGCTGATTAAACAAATTGCCGTAGATTGGGGGAGGCAAACCCATGGTGCATGTGTCCAAAGTGGAAGGTGCAAAGGGTTTTGGGTACACAGACGGATTTGATCATTTTCATAACATCGCCATGATACTTCAAAATCCATAATACATGTGGCTGTAGTAATCCACTTTGAGTCATGACATGCGCGCATTCATGTGCCATGCATGCAATGACGTCATGCCATTCAGTGAACATGTTTTTGTGAAGTGGTTTGTTTAAAAGGTGAGATAAAAGGCAAGGTGAGAACCAAAGTGTATGTATATACTTTAGAAAAAATGGAATTGTGAAGATTGTTACCAGCAGTATTGGAAAGTTTTATAATCACTGATCTGCCATGTTTATCACTTGACTACAGCACGAGCTGACTTGATTCATGTTTTTACACAAGGTAGAATTTCGGTAATTCCTGCACAGCAGTCGCAGCTCAAAGATTATGATTTCGTAGGCCACATGAAGGCATGGAATGAAGCTGGAAGGAAAGATTCTGGTGGATGGGGGAATCCGGGGGATAGCAATCCTCGTTGGAAGGCTAATGTAGGTTTCGAACTGTGCTTTTTGTGATCTCAGTTTTCGTTTTAGTGCAAAACCTTTCTCCTTTTTTACTAGACATCTCTTTTGCACTGGTTCCTCTGTCTTTTACCTTTTTAGTCTTTGCTGCTGTTTGATCTGTTTATACTGGTTTGCAGCTTTATGGCACTGCTAGGTTATGAGTGGATCAGAAATGCACTTAAAATTATCCTCAATTTTTCATGGCAAGGATTAAAGGCTTCCAGGAAAAGTGGAAAAATCGTGAAATTTTCACTATTTATAATGTTCATCAAAATATCGCTGGAAAAATCAGGATGCATTTATAGATAATATCTGATTTTTTAAAAATCATTTTGCAAGCTCAAACAGCATTCTAGCAGCTATTTATTTCTATTGAAATGGATAATTGTGTTGTTTGGCTCATATTTGGCTCATATTGATCTGCGATAATTGGTTTAATACAACTGTACAGATATAATGTTGTAGGGTTAAAGACCAAGGCTTAAGGGGTGAGGGTAATATTGACAGAGTATTTTCCTGATCATGTGGAAAGAGTCTGATATTCATTGCTGCATTTTCATCGACAGCAACACTGCTGATGTCTAATTGTATTCGAATGAGGATTATCTTTTTTGGGGGCAGTTGTGTTTTTAATGCAGCAGACATTGTCCTTGTCGTCTGCTTCCACAGCTCTGGCAGAGACAGACAATTGGGGACAGATGGTTGATATCCTCAGGAGTAGATTCCACCAGATAATTATGTGGTCGTCTTGCATCTTTTTCATATCTATTGCTTTCCCTCCATCCTCTGAACAATCTCAACTGCTATTCTTTTTCTTGGCTTGTACAACAATGCTTTGTAACTCCATATTTAGCACCACTTCATAATGAACCTTGTCAGAGATACTCCCTACCTAAACACAACAAAGCTATGGTGGTTATTGTTGCTATTGTTGGTTTCACCTGTTAATTGGAGATCTCTCATGAAAATTATTTTTATTGTGTGTACAGTTTAGGGTTGAAACAGCAGGATAGCTTGATTATGCCAGAACATAATGTTGTAACATTGTTCATATGTATACATATGTATGGTGCATGCATGTACATTGTACAATTGTACATCAAAATCTTCAAATTTCTTGAGTGCACCAGCTTATTCACGAGCATTGTACAATAACACCTACTGGGAACGCTGTCTTTTCAAACCATAAGAACTACTGTATAACAATGTTGTGTTATATAACGAGATTAGTTGCTGCCACTGACTGCTGAGTTCATTGACGCTCACTTAGTCACTTCAGAAATATTTTTATTTAGAATCATGTCATGACAAGGCTTTTTTTGTATCTGGGCACCGGTATGGTTCCTTTTCAAAACTCTGTTTGAAAGGTTTTTTAAGGGTTGTTAATACTATGTGACATTATAAGGTGAGGTGCTGTGCTTTTCTGAGGCCTTCGTATCATTGTGTCATTTGTGTCTTCTCTCACATATATGTGATTAGGCAAATTTAATTTTCTTCATGAATATGCATCCAATGCTGTTGGCCAACACCATAGATTTTACATATAAATTATAAGAAATAGTAGCAGTACAGCCATTTATTAAAGAGCATTTAATTTGTGGTGAGTTACAGAAAGTGAAACTGATGTTAATTTCAGCAGATGTTTGGTTCATAATTGTTCAACTCAGCATGCTGTGTGTGCAAAGTTTACAGTTGCCAGACATGTTAACCGTAATTATGTACGAATTTGGTTCGAGATTTCTACTGCATCTGAGCCACTTTGCCAACTCAGCTATAATGAATACATTGATCATACACTGCCAGTGGGAAGATAAGGTGGCAAGGAAGAGGACTGGCAGCTTGCCCTGATGTGGCAAGACTAAGAAAATGAATTTGCTATTAAACTATTCAAGGTAATGGATTAGCGTAAAGGATTGCTCTTTTTCTAAGATACCGTATTTTAGCGAATATAACACGCGGGTTATACAAAATTTTACAAACCACGCGCCCCAACCGCGTGGTATACTCGGGGGCGTGTTATACAAATTATTTTTTACACAGCCAAATTTTGTACCATATTATTTTCAGGTGATGGTCAAAAACTACCAGAAAGTTTCTTAAACATATAATACGAAGGCATGGACGTCGGCGAAATGAATTAAAAATTAAGTCCGAGTAGTATTCACCTATTTGATGCGCCTGCCCCTATAAATAATGTCAATATATTTAACAAGTTAGTTGTTGAAATCTAATTTGTGTTGCCATGAATTGGCTGGGAACGCAGCTTAGTAAGTTTCTTGAAGGTGCAATGTACAAATTTAAGAATGTATGAACGAATTCGGTGATTACCGTTCTATTATCATGTAAATATCAGTCAATACTAGAAACCGCGTAAAGTTACCACTAAATGCTAAAAATATGAATTGAGTTTCGTGTACATACAATATGGAGGCATGCAATCCTAATTAAATCGATTATAGACAATAAGTTCGACAACAGTACTATTAATCGTTTATTACAGTAAAATTATCATGAAAAATCAGCGAATATTGCAAACCGCACAAAGTTACCGTTCAATGTTCCAAAACATCACAATTCGACCTCTCATAGTTATAAAAGTTAAATAGTACCGTATAGACTATAGACGAATAATTCTAAATAGGCTATTTCATTCGACACGCACAATAAACAAATAATTACACGCAGACATTGAGTACTGTAGGCCTATTATCGTTCGCACAGCGTTGACATGTGACTAGCCTAGAATTTATGTAGCGCATATCTGTTAAGAAATAGTCTAGTTCATCGACCATAATAATGTCAAAAATCTATTTACCGTAATCGTCCGTGAATGTTCAGAAATATCTAGCTAATATCGTTCGCACAGCGTTAAATTGTGACTAGCCTACAGTTAATGTATTTATAAAGAAATTAATCAATTTACCGCAATCGTCCGTACATTTTCAGAATCAGAAATATCTAGGCCTAGCTATTATCGCTCGCACGGCGTTAAGTTAAGCGACTGGCTTAAAATTTATATAGCGCATAAACTATCTGAAACGCTATTTGTCCATTATTTGTAAAAGCATCTATATTTAATCGTCCACAATTTATCATCCGGCAAAACCTAGCCTAATTCCGAGTCATTCACATCCTAGGCCTAAATGGTCCGAACAGAGTGAAAGGAAAGACAAACAATTGTACCTGTTCTAACATGCCTATCTCCCATCTTAACTTTCTCTAAACTCGTTCTACGTTCCTTTTCGAATGGCCGGCAACAATCAAATTTATAAATTCTGTTCAGCGTAGATAATGGGCGGGAGAGATCAGACAAATGTTTCTACCTTTCTACTACAGCAAACAACTTACACGATAATTGCCCGGTCAAAAACTAGTGAAAGGCAAACAAAATAGCTCTATTTGTTGAGTTGTTTCTAAAGCCTATTTAGGCCTACATCAAAGCCTCAAAGCAGGTACCGTTCCGACCATAGTCAAAGGAAAGACGGCTACAATCGTAGCTCTTTGTTCGAACCTACCTATCTCCAAGCCTCACTTTCTTCAAACTTGTTCTACGGTCGTTTTAGAATGGCGGACACAATCAAAGGAAATATAAATTATTAATTAACGCTTACACAATACAATCGGCTAATATCGAAGCCTTTCTTTAATTAAGTCACTGCACAAGCGCTATAAGATTAATCTACCACCTGCGGAGACCTTACTCTGTGAACGTAAAGAAGGAGGAACAAGGTCAGTACCGCTTACAAGTTTTGAGTTGTAAATAGAATAATTTTTAAAATTGTTAATATTTTATAAAGATTCTTCATTTTTTAGTTATTTTAATCAAAGAGATTATTTTAACTTTGGTATTCTATAAAGTTATGACCATATCCGGTGACAAATCATATACGGTAGAGTAGCATTAGCCTAACGTTAGCGCACGCGTCCGTCCAACGTGTTGATTGTCACATGAAATGGGTGCGTCTTATACTCTGGTGCGTGGTATATAATTCATTTTTTACTGAAATCGCAAAAACTAGCGTGTTATATTCGCGTGCGTGTTATACCGGGGTGCGTGATATATTCGCTAAAATACGGTATATACATGTAATTATATATATATAAATATATATAAATATGTGTGTGTGCATGTTTAGGTTGGGAGCATCTCTGATGAGGTTCATTATGAATTATATATATATATATATTTATATATGCATTTTAAAGATGGATGAATAATATTCAGGGTACATGTTTGTTCAATGCATATGATATGAAGTTTTACGTATTTTTAAAATTAAATTTAGGTGATATCAAACACACAGCAATTTTTTACTGGGCTGCTACTCACTCTTTTATAACACTGGCAGGTTTTTATACAAATGACCCTGAATACAATGTAATAAGTCATGGGTTCTACAGTGTGTCTGAACCTGTATACCTGTTGTACAAATGTTTTCAAACCATTTGAGTTTGCCTGATTCTGCTCTGGAAAGTCAAGGATTTAATAACTTTTGCCTGTGGAACCATTTAATATGTAAAACAGTGACAGTCAATACATTTGGTTCATGCTTGATGAAAAAGTAGCAACAACTTGCACTAGGAGAACAGTGTAACCAACATTTAATAGAGCTGTTATGACTGTAGTTTTACTTAAAATAGATATTTATGTCCTTTCTTTCAGCTTAAGGGATGTTTTTCATGTACCATTAATATAACTCAATAAAAATCCTTTATTGTTAGTACATTAGTTGTTTCTCCTTTATAGTTCTAATGCTGGGATCTTGCCTTCATTAGTTTGTTCTGTATAATATTGACACATGTATGCATTAACTGTTCATTTCCATGTATTTGTCAATGGGATAATATGATACATACTGCACCTACATAATAGTACATATTCGTCAATGAAATATTTACAGTTTCATTTATTGAAGTGTAGCATTAAGCTTATTCTGTTTTGACCTGTTTATCTCTTATGCTGTATGTGTGGGCGTATTAACCACTGTTGTTGACCAGATTGTAGGTGTGTCAAGTTTCTGTGTTCTGAGTGGAGGTCTTATATGGCCTTGACCAAAGTTTTGACAGTGTATATAACTATATATATATAGTGTTTGAGAATGACACCAAACTTGTAACCCAGTACTAACTAGTTTTCAATTAGTCCCCTTTTGTGACCTTTCAATTTATGCCAAGCATGGTGGTTTTCATGCATCCAATTGACTTTCAGTTTTAACTTAATTTTATAGTTTGCCATATAAGCAACAGCAGGAAGCTTCTGGTTTAGAATGGCTGTGTTGGTGTGGGGTAGATAATCTGCAATGTTAATTGTTCAAATGATCTGCAAGCTGTCAATTTTTAACTATATATATATATATATATATTGTATAGTGTATGCTCATTTCTTGTGATGGTTGTAAACAGTGTAGAGTTTTATGGCTTGGACTAGGTTTATGCTTGGTCCTTTATTGACTCAGCTGATAGAAAACTAGGTTGAGACACACAGCCCTGTGTATAATTGAGCATTCCTAAGTTTATTGGTGTCTGTGGTGAAGGTCAGACCAGGCAGAAGTTATGAAAATCTGTTGGTCATGTCTTTCAAGAAATGATTATACATATTTTCTGCTTTTTATTCATGATGTCTTTGCATGTATCGTATTCTTGCCGCATTTCCACAGGCTTTCGAAAGCCATTCTTTTCGATCACGATGAGGTGTTGTCAGGTTGGAAGCTCATCTGAGATGATTCACCTTCTACCAGGTTTTTCAAGGACCTCGTTGCATTGTCCAACCATGAAACCTATCAGCAAGAGAGACTTGTAGACAGAGTTGTTTGAAGACTTGCGTAGACCTACTCTTTGCATCGCAAATGTTTTGTGTTAGTCGAAGGTGAGAAGGGGAATTTATCCCACCTGTGCTGGTTCAGATTGTCGGGCACTGAAGATATACACGCTTAGCTCCTCGATGCATTCTGTTCACAGGTCTTTCTTCCTGCTTCTGCCTGTCACAAATCACACTTTCTGAATTGAAGGCTTGGCATTGCCTGTGTGTGTCTTGTAACTGGTTTGGTGAAAGTCGTGTCTTGATGTGCGCATAATAGTGCTGTTGGTTTCTGACTTCTTTGGAGATCATTTTTGTGCTGTTTCTGTGAATTTGGTCATTTTGTGAATTGTGTTGAATGCAGCAGCTTTTCAACTCTTTAGATTCAATAAAAGTTTTATACATTCAATAATATGTTGAAAATGTCCATTTTGGCATATCGTGGGACTTTTTATTGCTAAATCTGATGAACATTAATCAGACCATATTAAAATGATTGAGTGACATCTTATAGATGTTTGACTATAATATTTACCAGTTTTTTGTGTGTGGAGCGTTTAAGAACCTTTGCAAAGTGCTCAAACATGGCTATAATCTATCTGATCTTTCTGAAGAACTGTGAAATTTGGATCCTCATGGCTTTTTTTACTGTAACCTGAACTCACACAATTTTGTTTGTACATATTTTTGAACACTGGTTTTGCATAGTAAGATAGAGTTTCTGTAATAATGAAGTAATTTGCCTAGAATTATTTTTTGCAGTAGTGTTAGCACTATTGGATGTGACATCATTGTTTAACAATTTGAATGTTTCTATTTGTTGCAGAATACACCAGATCCCAGCATTCCCGATGTGAGGTATGTTACTGAGTTCATGTTTCCATGTTTGCTACAATATCTGTTTGCGTATATAATATGTTATATGTGTATAATATGTATATGACTATAATATGTGTGGACTGCATGTGTTTGTTTGTGTGTGCGTGCGTGCGTGCGTGTGTTTATGTGTGTGCGTATATATTTGACTGAAACAGTAAAGAACATGAATATTATGTACTTTCTAAATGGTTGTGAAATGTGATTCGGCTTTCCTATATTTGCCAATGAGGATCAATAGCTATAGCTCGTTGCTCAGGTTTTGCTTTCATTGCCTCACTGTGTGAAAAAACTATTGCCTGCTGCAGGCACTGGTATATGTAGAGCAGGGACACACACATGCACACACACAGTGTCACATAGTGTCACACACACACGCACTATGTGTAGTGTCAAGCATATCCCGTGTGGCTGGCCTCTGACTGCATTTACTAAGTATTCTGTTTCATGTCTTTTGGGATAGCCGATACTGTTTATATAAAAGATGTCTTTGGATTGTCCTACTTTTCAGTTATGAACAGACCACACACATATCAATTTTTTTGTAGAAATTACCACTGGCTTATAATGCATGCTTTGTAATGTCAGTGAGTATAGGAATTTTTCAGATTGCGCTTGTAGCCTGCCAGACAATTCTGTGTATTACCCATAAAGGCCACAGAAATATAGGTGCTTTTATGAACAGTTTTTTGATTCAAGATGTTCTTCCGCTGAAGCGTATATTTTCAATCTGATCCAGTCACAAAGCTTCTAAAGAAAGTAAGTGAGTAAGTGTGGATATTCTTTGATATTTAGAGAGCAAGCACAGTTGCATGAAGAAGGAGAGAATGATAAAAACAAGCAATTTTATTAATTAAGAAAACCTCACTGCCTCAATAGTGTCTGATGTCAAACTGTGGTTGAGTGATGTGGACAGACGGACAGATACTCGATAGATTAGTGAAATTGCAAGATCTTTATGTCGTAATGGAAATAAAAGATTGGCTGACAAGTGAGTGCAAAAGGTTTAACCCTTTACCAGTTCATTTTTAAATTTTAAGCCCGTTTTCAGCAGGGTCATTCCACGTCAACTCAACCAGGGGTGCCATCACACCCCTTTGGATTTTTCTGAAAATTTTTGTACATAAACTACATGCAATATAAGGAATAACAGTGAAATTTTGAGCAGAATATCTCAAAATTTGACCGAGATATTAATTTTTGAAGTTGATGACCCAAAAACGTACCGCGAGAAAACAACATGAACCACCAAGTTTGGACTGTTGTATCTCGGCCAAAAAACGAGCTAGAGGGCTGAAATATTTTTTGGGTAATCAGTTTGTTGTGCTCTTTCCAAATATGCAAGAACCTGGATGGAGGTATTTTTTGTTTTTAATAAAAAAATTAGTAAATATATCACAGACGCCAATTCTCACTCAAGTTTTGGACATCATGTCAGCAGGTAGGAATAAGATATAATAATACTTGTACTGGTTTTATATTGAGGCATATTGGTACTCATCAGACATATAGTCAGTACCTGATTAGTTTCATCATTAGTGTGTTTTCCAAGGACGTTTTCCTTGTCATGATCGTGAAAATGGAGTCTAAAGCTCATCAAAAAAGTGACAATGTGTATCTTTTGAAATTGATGAAAATTTGCACATATATTGTGGACATGCAGATCCTTCATTGGTGAAACATTCAGGATGGTGTTCAGCTCCGTTTCTGGGAAATTATTTTTTGAAGTCGACCAATATTACTGTGTCGCGAGCAAATTTCGTGATCCACAATGTTTGGACAGTCGTATCTAGACCAAGAAATGAACCAGAGGACTGATATTGTTGTCATGTAATCACTTTCATGTGCTGTTTCCATGTATGTAAGAATGTTGGTTGTAATTCTTGTGATTTTTTATTTATAAGTTTGTAAATATTGCACAAATGCCAATTTGCATTTATTCGGACAGGAAAACTGCATGATCCCCAATGTTTGGACTGCCATATTTAGGCCAGGAAATAAACCAGAGGACTGATACTGTTGTCATGGAGTCAGTTTCTTGTGCTCTTTTCATATATGTAAGAATGTTGGTTGTATTTTTTGTGATTGTTTATTTATAAGTTTGTAAATATTGCACAAATGCCAATTTGCATTTATTCGGACAGGAAAACTGCATGATCCACAATGTTTGGACTGCCATATCTAGGCCAGGAAATGAACCAGAGGACTGATATTACTGTCATGCAATCACTTTCTTATGTTCTTTCCATGTATGTAAAGAATGTTTGTTGTATTTCTTGTGATTTTTTATTTAGAAGTTTGTAAATATTGCACAAATTTATGCCAATTTGAATTTATTCGCACAGGAAAACTGCATGATCCACAATGTTTGGACTGTTATATCTAGGCCATGAAATGAACCAGAGGACTGATATTACTGTCATGCAATCACTTTCTTATGTTCTTTCCATGTATGCAAGAATGTTGGTTGTATTTCTTATGATTTTTAATCTATAAATTTGTAAATATTGCACAACTGCCAATTTACATTTATTCGGACACATACTAAAATTGTATACTCATTAATATACTTCTTCCATATGATGACTCACAATTTTCCATTTCACAGTTTTGCACACAATGTTAATTATGGTAACAGATAAAAGTAAAAATTATTTGGAAGATATCTAGCTGCCTAAGTGAGTCATCATCATATGAAAGAGGACATATCTGAGATATATACAATTATGCATGTTTGAATAAATACATGGTAAATTTACAGCTGTGCAATATTTTTACAAAAGTTCATATAAATTAAAAATCACAAGAAATGCAGCCAACATTCTTACATATATGAAAAGAGCACAAGAAACTGATTCCATGACAACAATATCAGTCCTCTGGTTCATTTCATGGCCTAGATATAACAGTCCAAACATTGTGGATCATGCAGTTTTCCTGTCCGAATAAATTCAAATTGGCATAAATTTGTGCAATATTTACAAACTTCTAAATAAAAAAATCACAAGAAATACAACAAACATTCTTTACATACATGGAAAGAACATAAGAAAGTGATTGCATGACAGTAATATCAGTCCTCTGGTTCATTTCCTGGCCTAGATATGGCAGTCCAAACATTGTGGATCATGCAGTTTTCCTGTCCGAATAAATGCAAATTGGCATTTGTGCAATATTTACAAACTTATAAATAAAAAATCACAAGAATTACAACCAACATTCTTACATACATGGAAACAGCACATGAAAGTGATTACATGACAACAATATCAGTCCTCTGGTTCATTTCTTGGTCTAGATACGACTGTCCAAACATTGTGGATCACGAAATTTGCTCGCGACACAGTAATATTGGTCGACTTCAAAAAATAATTTCCCAGAAACGGAGCTGAACACCATCCTGAATTTTTCACCAATGAAGGATCTGCATGTCCATAATATATGTGCAAATTTTCATCAATTTCAAAAGATACACATTGTCACTTTTTTGATGAGCTTTAGACTCCATTTTCACGATCATGACAAGGAAAACGTCCTTGGAAAACACACTAATGATGAAACTAATCAGGTACTGACTATATGTCTGATGAGTACCAATATGCCTCAATATAAAACCAGTACAAGTATTATTATATCTTATTCCTACCTGCTGACATGATGTCCAAAACTTGAGTGAGAATTGGCGTCTGTGCTATATTTACTAATTTTTTAATTAAAAACAAAAAATACCTCCATCCAGGTTCTTGCATATTTGGAAAGAGTACAACAAACTGATTACACTAAAAATATTTCAGCCCTCTAGCTCGTTTTTTGGCCGAGATATAACAGTCCAAACTTGGTGGTTCATGCCGTTTTCTCGCGATACGTTTTTGGGTCATCAACTTCAAAAATTAATATCTCTGTCAAATTTTGAGATATTCTGCTCAAATTTTCACCGTTATTCCTTATATTGCATGTAGTTTATGTAAAAAAATTTCAGAAAAATCCAAAGGGGTGTGATGGCAAATTGTCATTTTACTGGTTGAGTTGACATGGAATGACCCAGCAGATATTCTCGAGGCAAACGGGTAAAAGATTAATTCTGGTTTCAATGATTGAAGCAACAGTGGCATTTGAGGCATTCAGTGCTGTTTCTATTGTGTGATACTGTAGCATATTGTATTGTATCGCATTGCATATGGTCAGAGGAGAGTTGTTATCCTGACACAGCTCTGTGTAAGGCACTGACATTCAGTGAGACAGCTGGAACATATTACCTGCCTTTCAGCGTTTGGAAGCCAAGTTATTTGAGATACATTGACTTGTTGACTACATGGCAGGGTTTCTGTTGTCACATTTGTGCTTGGACTGAGATCCAGGGAGCAATCTGGACAATCTGGTGCTGGATAGTATGATTAAATGGGTATTAATTATACATAGTGATCATCCTTACAGATTTTCAACAGACGTGAATGCTGATTCTTCCTTCTACTAAGATATGTGCATATTTATTTACAGTGTTGGCCTGCATAAATGTACTGACTTTGAATGTGTATAACTCAGCCAAATTTGGTAATTTATTTACACTTCATGCGTCAAATTAAAGATATTTCACTTTAGTATTAAGATTCAAACACATGTGTTATTGTATATTTGGCCTGTGGGATGCAGATCATGACACGAAATCATTGGGTTTTTTCAGTAAACTATAGCTAGTAGAAAAATCTTGACAATTTTAACGGTAACTGCGCAAATAATAAAACCTGTATACTGTGCATAGCCACAATTTTGTACTGCATAGCAGAATAACTTACAAATTAATTAAAAGATAGTCTGTTGCTGTCTTTTCTGATCAAATGAATTTTCATTATGTCTCCCACGTGCTTCAACAGCAGCAGCTATTTGACGAAACCACTGGTCATTTGCAACGTCAATAAACTGCTAAGTGCTGCTGTCTGATATCTGACCAGCAGTTAATGATGACCTTTTCGAGATGTTGAATGAACTGTCCATGGACAGAAGATCGGCGACATATTCTGCAGGGGAGATTTGCTTGTACCCTGGTCATTGTCTTGACTGCAAATTAACTCGGACACGAACGATATTAGCGGGCGTGCGTGCCGTGAGTACCGATGCGCGTGGTTACGACTCGGAAGTTCCTGTTTAATCAATTTTTCGTATCAGAAGATTCAGGGAATTTTTATTCCATCCTCTGTGAGGAAACCCTTTAATCATGTTTGAAATGAATTAACTCGCTTATCTGTTCGCAAAATTCAGATCATTATTAACTCGATCATCGCCTGTCAGTGGCACCATATAATTATTGCGTCGCTAATTTAAAAAAAAATATGATAGCTAGAACAGTTTCGACGTTTTTACAAAACTTTTAACTAGTACGAGTTCGTCTTTTTCAAAGTTAATACTCGAGTGATATCCATGTTGACCCTTTAATGATGAGCGTGTACTAAGAGTGACTTGGTTACCAATGCAGCTCATTGTTAAAGTGTGAGACAGAAGTTTTGCTTTTACTCCTACCTGAAATATATGTGTGCATGCGTGAGTGTATGTGTGGTATTGTGTTTGCATTGGTCGAACAAATATGAACTGTCATCTCTGAATAATGTGGACTTTCGACTTGATGTAATGTAATGCATCCTTAGGCAGAAAGTTCGCAGTTTGCAGGAATCTTGAGGCTACAACAGATATGTAGATATGGGAAGGTAGTAGGTAGCTGTATGTGAGAATAACTCGAATGTATGAAAGTGGTGACCTAAGGTTCTCTTCCCAACCATCTTCACTGCAGTCGTAGTTATCAGACTTCATTAAACAGGGATTCTTTTCAAAACCTGCTATAGAAGTAAACAGGGCCTGCATATTATTATTATCGAGGCTGCATGGACTGCATGAGATCAGTAGCGGCGCCAAGGGGCTTGGGGGATAAGCCCCCAAAATAAGGCCATCGGTTTTTTTACATGTAAAAATGAAATATTTCCACGTTTAGCCCCCATAAAAAGCGTGAGATATCCATGAGATTTTGACCAAATAACTAAAGAAAATGGCCGTCAGAAATTTTGGCGGATGAAAATGAAAATTTCTTCGGAATTCAGCCCCCCCAAAACTGAATTCCTGGGGCCGCCACTGCATGAGATTTCAAGCGACCATTCTTCTTTCAAGAATCATATTTGCACCGCCAGTGCTGTATTTGTGAATTGCGATCTGATCAGCATTTTTACAGATCTATGCACTACTGAAGTTCTTACATCTCACGATGCATTGGGCATTTTGCTTAGCTGTTAAAAAAAGCTAACCGAAGGCAAGCACTGTCAGAAGAGCTGTACTGCAGATGGTTGTGCCTTCGTGAGGTTATTATAAGGCGCTATAAAAATGTTCATATACATACATACAGGATGCTCTCACAGTATAGATCTCAATTTGCCATCCACTGCCTTCCTCAGCTCTATCCAGACATTCATGAAGACAATTACTCCCCTCTCCCCTGCCACAGTGGTGGAATTTCACACACAATTATATATAATTTTATATATATTATGTATAATTGTATATAATGTATGCACAACTATAGTACATATTTTGTGGTACTTATTGGTATATATTATATACACTTCATAGTTTTTACCTGCATTGAAATGAATGAACATGACATGCTGACTAATGCATACATGTGCATTGTGCATACATGTGTCTTCACTTCAGTCATCCCACAGTGTTTGGATGAACTCGCATTATTAAATAATACATGTGTTGTCATGAAAATGTCAAATGCAATGCGGACTTCAGACTGAAGTCATACGGATTTATTCCGTGCCTTTGAGAGATGCATAAAGCTGCTTATTAAATGCATTGATTGACACTTGCATACTAATCAAGTACTCTTGTAATTGTCTTTTCTGCTTTTATGATGGATACTGGTCATAGCGGTATTTTCTGCTTCAGTTTTAAGGGTTGAACGAAGACGTGTACTTCAATTATATTATCTGAATTCGTGCAAGTTGCTTGGGTAACTGGGTGTATAGAGAAGACATCTTGCCTTCACCTGAGCAGAATTGCCACCTGTTTGACAAGACGACAAGAGATTCAGCCTAATTGGAAGCCACAGAACTTTCTACTTTTTGATCCAAATGAAGCCGCAGAACTGTCTGCTCATTTTGCTTATATTTCTCATTTCTCTGTCCCATTTTCTGCGCCATTATAAAGACGTGCTCACGCTCATATGACTTTCAGCTCCCATTTTCCCAATGTCTGTGCAATTATAAAAACGTGCATGTATATCCTTTCTTCTCCCATGTTTCCAATTTATCTGCCATTCGAAAACATGACACCTACCTTTCTTCTCCCATGTTTCCAATTTATCTGCCATTCTAAAGCATGACACCTACCTTTCTTCTCCCATGTTTCCAAATTCTCTGCACCATTCTAAAAAGATGACACCTACCTTTCTTCTCCCATTTTCCTGCCGGCACTGCTCTTGTACACTGAGATTGTTTTTCATAACAACTCTGCTTATTAATTGCCTCCAACTCTTTCCTGTTTTTCAATAATAGTGATGAATTACTTAGCAGAGAACTTTGCTCACATTAGCTACAAATGTACCTCCTTGTCTGAAGTAAATATGTACATGCTGTAGCCATTTGAGCAGCTGCTCTCGTATCTGTCAAAATGGACAATTCACATTTGTGTATATCTATAAAGGAGAATGTGTGTATGTGTGTATAATTGTATGTATGCATGTATGTATGTATGAATGTAAGTTTGTGTGTATGTATAATTGTATGTATGAATGTAAGTATGTACATGTATGATTGTATATATATATATACATGTATGTATATTTGTATACAATGGGCAAAGAGGCATTCTTAAAAAGGAAAGAATTGCTTAGAGGAGGGCTAAATAGAAATCTAAAGAAAAGAATGGTCAAAACATTGATATGGAGTGTGACTTTATATGGCGCAGAGACATGGACAATGAGAAAAGAAGATGTGAAGAGGCTGGAAGCTTTTGAAATGTGGGTATGGAGAAAGATGGAGAAAATCAGTTGGACAAAGCACGTTTCAAATGAAGAAGTACTAATGATGGTAGAAGAGAAAAGATCTCTGCTGGACACAATAAAGATAAGACAAAAGAATTGGGTGGGACATTTGCTAAGAGGTGACTCACTGCAGAAAGAAATAATTGAGGGAAGATTGGAGGGAAAGAGGTGCAGAGGAAGGCCTAGGCAAAAACTGCTGGACGGGATGATGGAAGAAGGATACAGAGAATTGAAGGACATGGCACAACAGCGGGAAAAGTGGAAACATTGGACGTTTGGACCTGCCACTTGGCAGAGAACGTAAAGAAGAAGTATATTTGTATGTATTATGTCATGAGTGCATGCTCACAGTTTCGCAGCTATTGATGTGAAATCTTGCACATACATGTATACAGAGGGCCACCAGGAGCACCCAGTGGGGGGGGGGGGGTGATCAATGCCCCTCGCCCTGGGAGTTTGAGTGGGCAAGAACCCAAATTTCACTAACAAAGCCACCCCTTTCCGCATGTTAGTCACACTTTCAGAACTATTCACCAAAAACCTTGCACCTGGACAGAGGTCAACAAGGACCATTTCTCTGCCCTGCCCCACTCTTGACCCTTGGGGCAGGGTGGGGTGATGTCAAGGGTAGGGTGATAACCGAAATTTTCCAAACCCCCTTCACCCTTGGGGCAGGTTGGAATGAAAAACCGAAATTTTACAAACCCCCTTGACCCTTGGGGCAGGTTGGGGTGAAAAACCGAAATTGTCCAACTCTGGGTACCCCAGCCAGTAATCTTTAATTTTAGTTGTGAATGAATTCTTTAATTTTTCTCGCCTAACATAATATTTAGCCATGCATTAGTTAACACATGTATGTCATGGATGATTTATATGCCATTGCTGTTGACATTAATGATATTGGCTATTTAAAGCAGTTCTTCTATGTGGAGTTTTGTGCACGCTACCTATGGTTAGACTGCAAGTTCATGGATCATAAAGTTGACAGATGAAGTTGTTGACACAGAATATTATGAGTCATATTTTAAGTAGGTCTAGAAGTATTACCGACCAGCATCAATTCATTGCATACTTGGCTAGAATGTATACTTACAGACACAAGCATTTTAAATGCACATTCATTCGAATTTGTCTAGTACGGTACTGATTACAAATGCCACATCACTTAATGTCTGATTCTGAATATTAATTTATTGTGATTGGTTGTCAGACAATTGATATCACAGTGTGGTCGCTTGCTGTAGTAGTGCATAGACATTAATATATCTAGATGTTTATGAATAGTGTCATACAATGTGTGTATATATATATAAATAATATATATATATAATATATATATATATAAGTAGTTTGTTATTTTCAGTGCACTGCTCTTTCTGTGTAGTAAGATTGGGTCGACAATAATTGCTGTCTGGCCGCGATAAAGGGTCCTACTGTCCTCGCAGACAGGATATTATTGCCTGAAAAATGCGGTCACCAATTTTCATTGCCTAGTTGCCAACCAGGGTGTATGAGAAAAAACCTTAGCTAAGTGCCTAGGAAATTTCATCTCTAGCAAATTTTACCCGTGTATCGTAATGGCTGTTGTTTGGATTATCCGTGATGACAGCTGATGTTCTGATGAACAAAATAGTGGAGTGTGAAGACTTTATAACAACCGACCACACGTGGTTGATATTAACGCTATGGTTATCTGGCCTTTGTTTGAGTTTTGAGCCGCTTTTCTGAAACGCTTCCTTATGATTCCAAGTATCTTTGCTGATATTATCTGAAATTACGTGATCAGTTTAGCAGCGTTCCATGATCTTCCATGTTATAAAGAATGGGGATTACATTGTCTGCGTCTATTGTTATAAAGAATGGGGATTACATTGTCTGCGTCTATTGTTATAAAGAATGGGGATTACATTGTCTGCGTCTATTGTTATAAAGAATGGGGATTACATTGTCTGCGTCTATTGTTATAAAGAATGGGGATTACATTGTCTGCGTCTATTGTTATAAAGAATGGGGATTACATTGTCTGCGTCTATTGTTATAAAGAATGGGGATTACATTGTCTGCATCTATTGTTATAAAGAATGGGGATTACATTGTCTGCATCTTTTTTTATAAAGAATGGGGATTACATTCAATGTCTGCATCTATTGTTGGACTGAATCGCCTACATTAATTTTGTAGATATTTTTAGAACCATGTGGACCATAGTTGTTTAAAACGTTTTTTTCGTTTTTTATTTGCTCCCAAAAAACGTGGTTTTTTCGTTTGTTATTTTTCCCATCATTTTATTCCGTTTTGTTATTTTTTATGTAACGCTATTTATTTGTTTTCTGTCTCTAATAATCTTCGTTAATTTATTTTTTTCCTAGTTAATTTATTTTTTTCCTGATATTCCTTACGTTTTCAGCCCAATCTCAAGGTTTCAGCTAGCCCAGTCATTATTTAATTGTTTAACGTCATCATTTAAGAGATACATGTAGTAAGTAAACAAGGGTTTTAATTTTAAAATGCAGTTTAACATGTAAAAAGTCAGATTATTTTCCATTTTCGTTTTTTGTCTTTTTTTCCGTTTTTTTTCTTCTCGAATAAAACGACGTTTTTTTCCGTTTTTTATTCCGTTTCCATCGTTTTTTACATCTATGATGTGGACGTTGGGTGTTCCTTCTAAATCCATGCTTTGAAGTTATTTAAAGTATTATTTACACCGCCTTATTGCTTTTAATGGCTTCTTAGTTCTTTATAGTTGGTTGTATTTGTGAAGTCGCTCAAAGTCTGCAAAGAAGTGATGTCCTTTGTAGTTCATTACTCAGAATAGATTGCATTTTTGTTAAATATTGAGATTGAGATGACTTTGAAGTTATAAACTGAACATGGTCGAAATGCTTGAGATCTTTTATTGCGAGAACATTTAAGAGCCAATTGCCACAAGTAATATCGCAATTGATTTTGCTACATGCAGACACTTAAGCACATCTATTTCTAATAGCTGTAGTCAACAATGCTGGACATAGAAGCATTTTAAGGGTGCTATATAAATGTTGTTAATAAATTGACGAATAATCAGTTGCAGTATTATTATTGTTTAAGTGTTTTAAAATTATTTTGCTGGTCAGCCAACATGACTTGTGTGATATAATTCTCGTTGGCATGTTGAGTCAACATTGTTGACTCGGTTGACTAGATCTCTGTCAACTTTTCAAATGCATTCTCTGCTGTTTTACAACCTGTGTACACTCAATGAAAGGATCGAATGTTTTTAGCACTGGACGTATTCAGTTAAATGAAAGCTCTTAACTTTGTGGTTATGGCGGCCACTTTCTTCACCTAATGACTAAATCCATGGTCTGTAAACTGACAGTTCCAAGACAGCATTCAGTTGTGACATGGTTGAATAGACTGACTTAGAACCAGGGTACAAGTATTGAATATTACAAATTTATATAGCACCAGTTCAAGGGATCTGTGATTGGTTGAATTATCCTTCTGTTTGTCTTTCTTTTTGGTTAATTTTATGATCAGTAATAGTAATGATGATGTTTGTTATGTTCATTGCTCTGTACATATTGCTGATTCATGTTGTTTTACTGGTTGTATTATAATTATTGGTTGTCTTACTGGCGCTGTCTTTGCTCTTGTAGTGTTGTTCGGTTTGAGCCATCAGTCTTAGACTTTAACGAACAGTAAGTAAATGTTTTGCAAATATTTGAATGTGTATTAAACATTTCAGTTTGCCTATTTTTATATTTTAAATGGACTGTCTTGAGATTTATCTGCATCTGAGTTGGTATTATAACTCTGTTGGCCGACTCATGTTGGTTGACACATGTTTGAGTAATGTCTGGCAGAAGCTAAAGTGGTGGGAATCTTGATCCACACGTTTTATTTGACAGTGGGGCACACTAATTGTGGTTGTATAGACTGACACAGTAAGCCGTTTATTGACAAAGCATCAAACACGTACAAAAGAGCAGTAATCAGTACAAATTCAATGACTTTCGAGTGATCGGTGCATAAGTCAAAGGGTCAATCCAAAAAGGTCGTATGGACCCGCTGAGGCTGGATTGACCCTTCCTTTCTCAATAACATTTGGCTATTGTAAAAAAAACAGTGCAAAGCACAACATCTTACACATGAAACAAAAGTAAACTGAAATGAAATGACACACAGATTTCAAAACAGTCATTTATACATGCGACTTATAAGTGCATATTTAAATGGCACCTCTTCAAAGCGAGGTGATGGTTGAATGATAATACGTAGATCAGAAGGACATGGGTTCAATACCTGCAAGACTCGTGAGGTTTGCTCAGCCTTCCACTCCCTTGGGGGGGGGGGGTGGAGGGGGCAACTGTATGATGAGCAGTTGCACAGATGTGTGCCTTGCCATATGGTTAGATTGGACTCATGTAGGACTTGTTATCATCTTGTTGCTACTGCATTTTTAAATCTTACTGTCTCCAGTGGCATTCACTTAGCTCCTTTACTTTAACACTGTAGACACTACAAATCACACACTAGTTAATAAAAAGCAGAAGTTGTTGATATTATTGCCTTTGCTTATTTCTGAGAACTTAGATTTTTCAAAACACAAATGAACTGAAGAGAGTAGACCAAGAAATCAGTAGCCTTACGTCTGTTTGAAGAGGAATCAGTGGTAGAACTGCAGTTGAATGAACATTGCTCTGTATTTTTAGACCTGTGGGCATGCCCTTCATGGAGCAAGTGACTGTCCAGAATCTCGATACACAGACAAGTCTACATCTCTTGTCGATATCTGGAAGCACGCTACACTTTCACTGTTCGTTTTTCCAAGACAAGGTAAGGACATCCATCGTATCCTCTCATCTGCTTTTATCTTGATCGCTAATAAGTCGAGCCATATCAAGTACTATTGCTGATCATTATCATGTTTCAAGAGATTTGGTTCAGTTGTTCAAAGAAGAATTGGGTTAATTTCCCATATAGAGGGATCGCAGGACCCACTTTTCAGGTCCCTTGTGCAACCAAAGTGTAACAATAACATGCATGTGTACTGCCTAGTTGCATACTGGTTGATGAATGATGTTTGGACATTTTTTATGTTGAACGTTTTAACTTGTTGTCGAATAAATGATTTGATTTTAATGTTGTCAAGATTTTCTGGTATCAATCTTCAGTTATCAGAACTTTAGGAATGTGTGCATGATAAAGAAAATGGCAGTGACGATTTCCAATGACTTGGATTTTGTTATGATGCAAACTCTGTATTTTGTGTATCCAGACGTAGAATTTTTAGCAACTTTCAAAAGGCCGCGAACTTATTGTTTGGTTAAAATGTGAAGCCTCAAGAGAGGCTGCAGTACATGTAAACATGATGAAAAGGCACACACACACAGGGCAATAGACTTTGTTGCAATAGACTTTCATTCTGTTAGGCATTCGTCATATCACTGTCTCCTCATGCTTTACACAGCCCTACTTTAGCTTTCTCTGCAATTGAAACCTTGACAGTGCATTAGATTTTTAATTTTGCGACAGCATATTTTTAGAGCCAGACAGTGGGATCATGTGACTCAAGTACCGCTAGACCACAGCCCTGCTGCTGGCTTAAAATACGTGGCTGCTGAAGTGTGTGTTTTCATTTAACCTGTGAATCCTTTATGGTTTTGCTGCTTCTTCTGTGTACGAGAGGGCTGTGTTTATATTTCAGTCATGTGAAGTACATGTATGTCAGCCTCTCTTTATGCCTTTGATCCAAATCTGGTCATCAGTATGATTAATTATCGTGGTATAGAACTCATCTTTCGTTCTCTTTTGGTGGTCTCGAGTGTCAGACTATAATTCTTCTCACATGAAACGTTCAAATTGGTTTGTTCCTGTATGATATATATTTCTAATCAAAATCTAGTTCAATGACTTTCATATCCTTCTTGTCATCTTGCCTGAAACATAATAGTCAAAAGTTGCTGCAAGTGAAATTGCATTGAAGGATATGATGATCCATTGCACGGAGTGATTAATTTTGGTGTAAGAACGCGTTGGTTGGCGTTGGGGTTTCTCTTTTGATGTTCATCGTATCTTTCTCTTGATGTCGTCTGCTGCGTTCTAGCCATTGATGTTTAATGTTCAGTTGAATATATTATCTGTGGTATTATGGTTGTGCTGCTCTGAAATTACCATCAGCTGACTGATAAGGATCTCGATTGATGGCTTAGACATGCCAACCTCATGATGGTGCTTTTGTTTAATTTGTGCTTTACTAATCTGTCAAAAGGAGAATTGCTGGGTGCACTTTGTAGATATAGTTTGATCTGGTCTTTGTGATGATGATGATGATGGTGGTGGTGGTGGTGGTGGTGGTGGTGGTGGTGGTGGTGGTGGTGGTGATGATGGTGGTGGTGATGATGATGATGATGATGATGATGATGATGATGATGATGATGATGATGATGATGATGAGAGTTTTCTGCCTATACAAGGACTCCTATATTCAATCCCATCCAGACCTCCTTGGTTTATACCACCAAGGGACAAGATGAGTGAAATGGTTTCTGGTTCCTTTCAATCCTCGCTGAAGTTGGGGGCGAGCAACTTGTCCAGGGCCGCTGTGCTTTGGCTACACGCAAATTGGAGCCTGTGACCCTACGGTTATAAGGCACAGATGGTACATCTACATCACCATGTACTACTTTGTTAAACGTAAGAATTGAGGTTTGATCTGTAAAGAGAAATCAATGGTATTGTTGAAATGGTTATAGGTTGAGGCTGGCCAATGACAGTGAATATGATGGATGGATGTTTTGACCGAGTTTTCATCTCTCATGCTTTTGACTTGCTCTATTTTGAGCGGTATTGCATTTTGTCGGGCATGGTATTTCAGGCTGTATTTTCTTCGCTTGTTTGTTTACAGTATTGTGCAAAATGCAGTAAACATGCTTTGTAAGGTCCAGGTTTTTATTAATATTTTGAGATATGTGGCAGTTTAGTTTGAGCTGCAATGTTTTGAGCCATTCTGTTTTGAGCCATTCTGTTTTGAGCCATTCTGTTTTGAGCCATTCTGCGTGCATTCATGGCTGCTTTAGACCGTTTAGACCCATTGGCCGTATTGTTGTAGTTACTTATTTTGTAATCTCTGCTGCTTTCGGCCACCATAGTGCGATAGTAAATATTGTCTGTGTCCCATTTGATTGAATATTGTGTTGCTGTTGCAGTTACTTTGAGTGGTTGCTATGTTCTGGACCTATGTTAAAACTATGGACATGTTAGGCTAGCACTGTAGCCCATATTAGCTGGGGTTGGGTCGTGATTGCTTCTGAGTAGCTGGTCTTTAAGTGGCACTATATAAATATCTGAAATGAAATAATAGTAATATTTCAGTGCTGGTACCGTAATAGTTCCTATCATCAGCAGCACCATGTATGGATATGGATAATTGTTTAACTTATGTCGAGAGTGGGTCTTAAGTGGGTCTGTCTACCCATAAGGTCTGAAAGGTTGGTAATGATACGGATCATCATCATCATTATAATTGCGATCAGCATTGTTGTCATCATTAGCATTGTCCTCAGTACCGTCGGTATTCCAGATCCGGTTGCAGTTGAGTCCTATTGTTGTGGTTGGTCTCTGTGTTATTTATCTTGGCTATATGTAGTCATTTGGTCGGTCGCTGCTTTGTCGGTGAAAGAGAGAGTATCAGTGTTTTTTATAACATCATGCAGACGTAATCAATACGGCCTGAGTTAGGCCGACCGAGAAGGAGAGGGGGGACGAGTTTGACTTTGCTGGTGATGCTCCAATGAGCATTTGCTAGGCAGTGGCCTGGCTTTGTCTGGCTGATTTATTTGGTCTGCTGGTGGTGGTGGTGTGCCTGTGCTGCTGCTGGTTCTGCCCTGGAACAGGTCAGGACAGGTCGGTTGCTAGAGTCGTCGTCGTTGTCTTCTAAGTAGAATCGAGAATTGTTGTGCTGCTGCTTCAGTTGCTGGTATCCATCATACATACCTACAGACATAAATTGTGTTTCTTATTTCTTCAAACTGGCACACCCACGTGTGATTACAGGTCGCAGTATGAACCGATGAATACAAACTTGCTGAACATTACACCATTTCAGATTTTTTGCAGAACTTTTCTTGGAACGGACTTACCAAGCGCCTGCTCCGAGACCCGTATTCCCAGTTTGCCCAGACTTTCGGCACCCTGGCCTGATACTTGCTTGAAAATGATCTACCCCCCCCCCCCAATCCCCAATTAAAAAATGCTCAACATCTCTGATTGACGGAGACTTAGACTAACATGACTATAGCAGTAAATTTGACAAATGACCGCAAATGATTGGAAATCATGTAATGACTGACATAAGGAACTAATGATGGAAACGATCATTTTACATAAATCCGGTTGCTAAGCATTTGTTGGAGTCGTTTTTATGGCACCTGTGGTCGTCTTAAATTGGCTAAATATGTTGTGTGGGCTGTGTGTGGGGTTTAGGGCTTCACTCTTTCTTTTGCCACCCTGGACACTGCACTGTTAGTTTTGCCTTTTAATGCAAATAGTGAATGTTGATGCATAAACTGCTGTACTACAGTTTTCAAGATGGCATAGGGTGCAGCCCGTTTGTGTAAAGAAATAGTTTATTATTATCAGGGCATAGCTCTTTGAGTTTTATTTGGAGTCACTACGGTGCAAAGTTGTCTGGGTGTGTGTCAACATTTAGTGCAGTGCCACACGAGTACTTTTGTGGATTTTGACCAAGTAAAGTACACGACTACTCGTCACTTGGTAATAGAATAAATATTGCCACTTTCCAATGCACCTATTTTGAATAGAACAAGTAAGGTGGTTTCTGTTGCCTTCCTCACAGACAAATTGAGACAATTTTGTGATTTATCAACTTGCCCAGGGTTGCTACTCAATGGTTCTAAGTGGAATCAAACTTGCAACCCTCTGGTTTAGGCACCTTTTTCACGACATGACTGCATTTTTAATACAGCTCCATAGAAAGCTTCTGTTCTTATTATTAGTATTACTTCCAAAAGCCCGGAAAGCAGAGAATGATTTTGGCGAAACCTAAGCCGGCTTGAAAGAGCCGTGGAAAGAGGATTGTGATGATTTTGGTTGGTCTGAGTAAAGCCAAAAGCAAGATCTGGAATGCGAGGAATGACGAAGTTTGGCTAAACACAGGAAGATCACTGGAAGATGTCGGGATATATTTGCAGCAACTTGCTTTCCAGACCTGAAGTGCATACTCGCTTGATTTTGTTTGTTATTAAAGAGAGAATCAGAGGTTTTGTAATTCCAGGCTGCTTTATCTTTAAAATCACGTGTATGCAACGGTAACTGCACTTTCATAAGTTCGTTTGTATCTGATTTTAAGCGATTTTGACTCTTCTCTGCAAATGTCGTCTATGTTTCTGTGGTCACTTTCCAAAACGAAACAAACTTGATGACGGGCTTTATTAGAATAAATAAACCATCATTTTGTCTTCTGTATTTGACAGGAAACATTATGCAGAAAATAATGGGATGTGAAGTATATATCATGATGCATTGTTGTATTATTGAGCGTCTCTGGGGGCTCCTTAAAGATGCACTGTATGGACATGTGTGATTATGATTTGTATTCTTCTCTTTGTCTCTGAGGAATGTTGTTACACGGTTTTAATATATATCTATAATTATATATATACATATGTATATAATATTATATATGTATGTATAAAGCATGTATATATATATATATGTATGTATATGGTGTTCATTTGTTTACATCTTGTGCATATTAATGTAACTCTGTTCTTTTAGAGAGCATGAAAATATAAGTTTCCATGTGTATTGAACATCTGAGTTTGTCATGAATTACTATTCAGTTGTCTGAACGTTGTTGTTGTTGTCTTTCAGTTGGTTCCTCCGTTAGGCAACACGACGTTCGAGGTTGTCTTTCTTGCCAGGCAAGTTGGCAACGTAGAAAACACCCTTTATATCCACTCGTCAAAGGGTTCGTTTAAGTACCAGGTATGTCGTTGTCATTTCTCAAATTATTGATCTGCTTTTAATTAATTCCCTCAATTGTATGCTGTGAACCATTGAAGTTTGGTTATGTTACTTGTGCTCAGGTTTACACTTGGCATGTACATGTACACGTAGAAGGCATGGAAAAGTTTGAAAATGTAAACCATGAATAGCATTTTCGCTTTCTAAGTTCTGAGTTATGCTATTTGAAAATCACTTGTGTTTCATATTCTTGTGTGAATAGATGATCTTGCACAAAATTTAAATGGTGATTCTTGTACATGGCATGTTAGGACTCTGCTATACAGAGTATGTTCCTTTGTCTGTTAACACATTGACCACCTACACGCCATGTTAAATGACTGACTGAAGTACGAGTTAACTTGTACTTTGTGGTCAACGTGTTAATCTCTTGGCTAAGCTATACTAGTGAGTTACTTCTAGTTATTGGAAAGAGAAACCCTCTTCTGATTCATTTCTGTTGGTCCCCTATAGAAGTTCCCAGGTTAGGTTGGATTAGATGTTAATTTGGTTTGTTAAATTGTATGAACAGGTGTTTGGAGTGGGAATACAGAATCCGTACAGAATACGGCCATTCCTAGGGGCCAAGGTGCCGGTTAACAGCAGCTTTTCTCCGCTCATACGTATGTACAACCCACATGGATCTGTCCTTCAGGTAATCTTTCTTGCTCGTGTAATCACTCTAAAACTGCTGGTCTTTGTAATACCTTCTGAATATAATGTTTTTCTTTGACACGTTATTTGACATGGTTTGTGAGTTTAGCAATATACAACTAGCTGATGCTGATGTGTGAGTTCTAGTTGTATTGCATTACATTAGGCCTAAAAAAAATGTTGTGTTTCCGGTAACAGAGCTAAAAAAATTTGGGTAGGTAGGTCGGAAAATATTTTTATTTTGGTAAAATATTTTTATACTGTGATTATCCGAAAAATTATACTTTACGGCTTTTTTTGTACACGCTGCAACAAAGTACGTGTTCTGAGCAAGTATAAACCGCCTATTTACCGACTGTCTGCACCCAAAACTGCTCTAGAAAGCAGTCCTATTAATTTCATTGTTGGTGACGTCTTTTTTGTTATGTCAATACAAATGTTAAAAAAAGATTTTTAAGAAAAAATTAATTTTGTTATAAAAAAAAATTTTTTTAATAAAATTTTTTTTTTAATAAACTTTTTTTACAAAATTATTTGAGTCGCGGCAATAAAAGAGGGTCGGTCGGGTTACCGGAAACACAACATTTTTTTACGCCTTATATCTGTAGTGCAGAGACTAAACACTAAGAAAAATTGTCAAATTAGCGACCTTAATTAGCGGAAACCTTTAAAAATCCTTTAAAGTAGAGAGCCAGGGTAAGGGATATCAGATAAAAACGTCTACTTTCTGGGGTTATTACTGAAACATTTTTACTGAATTCAAAACTGTCCTTTTTTACCGCGCTAGAGTCAAGACTGCTTCTGAGTAGTCCTCTTGAAGAAGCGCTATATAAATTCTTGAATGAATGAACGTAAAAAAGAAAATTGAGGAAAATAATAACAGACAGTAAATAAATAAATGTTATGGTCAAAATATTAAATTAAAAAAACACACACAGAAAAAATGAGACGTAAGGTAAAAAATGGGATTTTTCTGAGAAGAATAAGAAACGGAAATAAATTTGTTACAACTACAGAATGGACCGAAGGACATACGGAGTTAGTTAGGCAAACGGTTATTTGCGATTTATTCCAAGTTACACACAGTTTGATTTACATGCTAAATTACGATGGCTTCGTGTTGATATTTTTTTTACTGTATTTGATTATTCTCATATTTGAAGTCTGCCACTGAATACCTCTTGGAGTAGATTTTCACTTGTTTTCAATAAATTCTAAGCTTCCTATAGATTATAAAATTTGTTGAAAACTTTTCTCCTGTAGGTTGAAGAAATATACACGAGTGGCGGTGATCTACACCTGGAATTGCCGAGTGGGGAGAGGGAAGCATCAAAAGATCTCTGGGTGAGCATCAGGTTTTTTGTGACAGAACTGAGACTGTTCAGTTCTTCTTCTTCAGGCTTAAAGAGGCGCTATATAAATTCTTTGAATGATAAATGATTTCATGAATACCGGTAACTAGCTGCTGCAATCCAGACCACTGCGGAAAAGGCTCGATTCTGCATTGTGTAGATCATAAAACGGAAGCAGAACTACCCTGGCATTCTTTACAAAGTTTGTGTGTTTAAGCGTACTGTATTGACAGAACATGGATATTATGTGGATCAGAAGATCTTTGACCTGGTTAGAACCACTGCAAATTATCTTGAACACTCTTTTTAAAACTATATTGCAGATTTCACTGAGAATGAATGGCTTTTTGATATTTTTTATTTAACGTTTGAAATGTTTGTGGATGCATTTGAGTTGTTTTTTAATGCAGGAGATTCCTCCTTTTGAGACGAAGTCTATAATGAAGGCGAGTTTCTTAGGAAGAATCGAACACAACCACACGGCTTTCATTCGTATAAAAACCAACAAAGACAACAAGCAGGAGCTGCTCATTCTACCCGTTGAAGTCGAAGTCACGTCAGGTGAATTTTCACAGCATCTCCATTCATTTTACTTTTATCTCCATTCATTTTACTTTTTATCTCCATTCATTTTACTTTTTATCTCTATTCATTTTACTTTTTTATCTCCATTCATTTTACTTTTTTATCTCCATTCATTTTACTTTTTTTTATCTCCATTCATTTTACTTCATCTTTGCTTAGTTTTGGAGGCATCTAAATTAGCTAGCATCGAAAATAGAACTTTGATTGTTGATAGGTGATCTTTTTCATTCTATTGGCAGGTATTTCTAGCTGTAGTTGTGCATAAACTGCAATGGTACAGACGAGAGACATTGTATGAACTTTTATTGTTTGCCGTTAGATAAGAGTGGGATTGTTGTCTTTGGGTTATTTTTAAATATACGTGATTGCTTTTTGTCACTGTGGAGATGATGCTGGCAAGCACTGTGAAGTTAAGTAACGTTGAGTGCACTTAGAACTGCTCTGCACTGCACTGTTGAATGCTTTTGCTACTTGGCGAGTGACAGTCCGCTGAATAGAGCTATCCATCTGTTAAAAATCAACGTGCAAGTGTTTGTGATGCTAGTCCACTTGCTGTATTCAATAACTGTTCGATGTGAATGTGTGTATGTATAATATGGAGTGGCAGAGGTTTTCAGCTGTGTAACTGACGTGTAAGTTGATGGGTTGAAAAAGGTTACCAGGCTGTGGTGCCAGATATATTGGAAAGGTATTCCAATGGCAATCACCCATCTAAGTACTGACTGGGTGTGATGGAGCTTAACTGTACTTCTGTACTTCCCAGCATCATATCAACAATGCCAAGTGGCATCTCTTGGGGCAAGATTTCTCTGGTGCAGAGGATTTATGTGAAATTACCCGTGAAGAGAAAAAATTCTGCTTTCGCTTTGCAGTACAGTGTTTGATGCTGTGTTGATCCGATCATGTGTATTTTAATGTACTTGGATGCTGCTGCTGTGGCTAAATTGGTTTTGACTCTGATGAAAGCAGCGTTATGATGCCTGTGCATTCGTCTAGTTTTGGAGTACTTGGAGAATCAGATCCTGAACCTAAAGAAAATACTAACTTATTAGATTAATAATAATATAATATTAAATAATTTTAATATAATACTGATTGATTCAATATTGATCAGCCTTTTTGAGGTATTATTAGGGTTTCTTCATCTTGGTTTGATTGTTTAATTTTCCTAATTTAACAATGAGAGTATATTAAATTAATTAATTTTTATTAGGATTAATTTCCTAATTGTTTGGTGTGTGTGTGTATTGCTGTAGCACCTGGAATATACTCACCACTGGAGATGTTAGATTTTGGGATTCTTCGAACGTTAGATGAGCCGAGCACGCTTCGGGTCAGTCTTGTCAACTCCGGTTCAAAAGCGATTCAGATCGCAGTAAGTCCGCTCGAAAAATTTCTCTCATATTGCATTGTGTGTGTTGGTCACTAACTTTGATTTGCGCCGTTATCTGCTCATCTCAGCCCCAAACTGTATTTTTTCTAAGGAATTTTCTCAGGAATGCTATGTTTACTGATTTTTTGGGCCATCAGTGTTGAAGATCGGCCGGTGGTATGAATTACTGGTTTGCCGCTTTCCTTACCTTCTCGGATGATCTGATTGTGGAACGTAATCCATGAAACCCTAAACCAATAGTGTCTGATTGTTTTCATCGGTCATATTTTGCCTACAATACAAATGGTCGCATAAACTTGTGTATTGCTTGATTTTCCGACTTGGTCATGCAGAATGTTAAATTGTTGAAAATCATTTGCCGATGTTTTGTGGCAGTGTTTTTGATGGTGATCCTAACTGGATTTGGTTGTTTCTGATTTTTCTTGCGCTAGAACATCACTGTACAACCACCAAACAGTGCCGTTCATATCGATTTCCGACCAACGCAAGTGAAGCCGGACGTTCTACATCCAACGTCTGTAGCCCTTATTTCATTTACAGGCATGTATGAAAACTATGCAATGTATTCGTTTATTGTGCACAAACAGGTTGGCCAACCCACAACCTGGTGAATTGAGACAGACTTGTAAACTAAAGTGAAAGAACGTGACAGGGAGCAATCAGTTATTGGGTTTAATTATTGTGCTTTGTGCTTAGTAAAGTGTCGGCTTTCTGTAAAGTAACATTTTTGTGGTGTTACCTCTACACTTTTTCAGTCTGCAACTATTATTTTGAAGTGACTAGTTGAGCATTTTCTGCTGCCTGTAATTTAAATAGATGTACTGTGACCTACTTTAATATAAAAACTAATACGGGCATCGTGCGGCAAACATAAAGAGACAGAAGGTTGTAAGAGAGGAGTGAAATGGTAACAAATAAGACATTGCACCTGGAAAGGATAGTTCATCAATGGCCAGGTGAACAGGCATTAAGGAACAGGCATTGTCTCAGACTAAATGGGATCGTGCAGCGTATTAATTGCTCGTTAAAATTAATGAGGACAGTACTGAATAGCAAGCAGTGAGAATGAAGACTTACTGGAATCATCTAATTGATGAATGTCAACGACCTTCGTTGAAAAAAATGATTAGAAATTTTCATGAATGAGGTAATGACCGAAGTTAATGGAGGCTGAAGGGCTTAGAATTGCTGAAGTTGATTGTTACACTGCGTAGCTGATTAGCAAGCACTACGACTTTAGTTTCCATGTCACTCCTCCATTTCAAAGACATTTTTGACAGATGGTTAACATTTTAGCCGTGAGCTGTAGCACTTTCCCTGTCTCATTTAGTGCATGAAAGTGTCACATGAAAGTATGCTTTCATTGTTAAAGTGTTGAAGTCACAGGAACAACATGAAATAATTGAGTTAAATATCATGCTCTGATTTAGTTAAATATTTCTTTTTTATAAACAGCATCTCGAGCAATTTTGTCGAAGCAGTGGACCGGTAAAATCATCATTAAATCAAAAAATGCGCAGTACAAGCTCACGATTCCATACCAAGCTCATGTTCTACATGGGTAAGTGGAGCAGAATTGAGTCTATTTCTTTCATGTGTATAAATTCCAACGCTGTTGACATCTAGTTTTAAATAGCATTCAGATTGAATAAAGTATGGTGTATGGAAGGTCATTATTCTTTAATTAATTTTTTTAAACTGTGATATTGCTGCTCTGTTATGTGCCCCTTTTGCTAAAAGATATGTGCAGTGTTGTTTTATCATGAACTGGTTTTTCATTGGTGACACCGAAAATGTCAGCAGATAAATATTTGTGAACATATGCAGCAATGTTTTTATATAATAATCCTCTGTGGTAATGAAATGCAAGGGTGTGTTGTCAAATAAGTCCTGCTGAGCATGATTAACTGTTTTAAATTTTTGAGAAATGTAGCCAGTATACTTCTTATAAAATTATACTGGAAGTACGAATTTGGAAGATTTTCTGCGTTGTATATAAAATATTTTTATTTGCGTTTATCTCTAAGCAATTCTTCAGGTGTTTTTTAGGTTTTGAATTGAAGTGGATGAAATATGAAAATATATCTGTTACAATGCAATCTGTGTTATTTTCCTTAATAAGGTTTCAAACCATATCTAACGCAGTAGCCTTTTCGTTTACAGGTCGCTTGTCTATGACCGAAACAAAACGATGTTTTACACTGGAGAATCGCGGAGCGTGAATGTTACGCATGATTTCTTTATCACGAATACCTTTAACTTCACAGTAGTCATCTACAACATCTCACTCCACCCTGTCATCAAGTCATCATTCACTGTAAGTTAGAGCATCTGCAATGCACCTTCCGTGACCATGATTTCTCGTGTGCTGTGGTAATGGTTGAGGATTTACCAATTAGCATTTGATGCATATTAGCATTACAAGGTAGCAAGAGCCAAAATGTAATGTTGAGTGAAAGCGAGAGTTTCTTGTGATCTTGTTTAATGTCTTTTAGATCTTAATTGATTTACTTTACTTTGCGGAACTGTGATTTTTTCTTAAGGTTTTTAATTTATAAGCTGCATTTCAAATCCTGCAATTTGTTGTCATTTTGTAAATGGGAGCGAACTGTATGTATGTCTGTATAATAATTGTATATGGCCATTTGTATAGTGCCAATCATGAGCTTATCGAAGGCACTTCACTGTATGTAATTAATTGTCCATTGGATAGAAGTCATCAATTGGTTATTTGCTGCTTTGAGCTGTACTTCAGAGATTGGTTCGTTCTGCCACCTGTCATAGAATGATGCAAGATTGTATTTTACAAAGTGAAAAGTTGTTAAAATTTTGTTTGAAGAAACCTGCCATTCTGCAGATTTCAAAATATGAACAATGGGGGAAACTAGGCTGTCATGGTGATTGTAATGTGTGTGTTTGTTGTGTTTGTCTTCGTTTAGATTTCAAATTTCAGTCGGCCGTGTCTGATTGGGCCTCAGCAGACATTGCCCATCTTTAATCTTACATTCCATCCCAACAGCTCAATGTTACACTTCACATCCGAGATCTATCTACACACGAACACGTCTGTCTTCAAGATTCCGGTGCACATTTACAATGGACGACTGAAGGTAAACACGTGCATTGTGCAACCTGTAGAACAGTTTGCATTGCTGCTTCTTATATGGGTTCCTTGCAGGGTTTTGTGAAATGGTAGTATTAATCGTGGGATTTTCTGTTATTTTTTGTGTTTTCAGATCAAATGCCATTAGCATATCCTGTAGTTTTAACCATGACATGGTTTTTTCATTATTTGTTATTTGGTTTTTTAATTATTGACTTGCTTTTAAGTAGTGTTAGTAATTTTGTTTTTATTCACTTTATGTTAAACAGATTATTCTTATGCAGTGTGTTGAATTATTTACAATTGTTGTTTTTTGCATTCTGTTTCTCTGTTTACTTTTACTTTCACTTTTTCAACATGTGATCTGATTTTGTTCTTGATTGGATAGATGTTCATTACATTCTAACTCATGTCAACATCACATATCAAACAAGCAATCATTAAGTACAAACGTATCCATAAATAGGCAACAGCTTAAATAGGATTGAGAACGGGCTTTCCAGTATGCAACTGCTTACTTTGATAGGCCTCAATTGTTTAAATTTAAATTTAAGCTTATAAGGTATTATGTTAAACAGAAAATGAGAGTATTTTAACAAAACTACCTCCTAAATTTGATAATTGATGTTAGTCCTACAATTCAGGATATATTCATTGTTTGATTCACATGCATTTTGTTGTATTGTATATGTTTTGTTTATCATTATGTGTCTGTTGTTATATTCGTAATACAATGGTATTAATAATATTCCGACAGGTCATTCATCATCGTCCAGAGATATTCAAAGGTCAACTGGACTTTGGAACGATGGCGGTCATGGAAAAGCGAACGATGAATTTCACGCTGAGAAACGATAATCCTGTAGATGTGAGTTGGTCGGATAATAATTATTTCACCTGACAAATTCTTTTGCTGTTCTTCACAAAGACGAACAATTTAATTTAGATGCATTCTTAATGTTCGGTATTGGCATTTTACGGCAGTTTGTTTAAGAATAAATAATTGATTACTGTTATTAAACTTTCTCAAGGTTAAATTTGTTAAAAAGCAAATATCAGTTGTGCAGAAATGTCTTAATTTAATTCAATATCCTGCCATAATATGATGAAAAATTTTGTTGAATTTTTTAATTTTATTTTGTTTCTGAAGATTTGTTGACGGATGTTCACTGCTTTTCCTTTACAGATAATAGTATCAAAATTTTACTCGAACATGGAGCGAACGCTGGTTTCGCTGTTGGGTGTTGAGAGGGGAAATGGAACGACACTGAGCAGGACCTACAATACGTCCAAAGCAGACTCCGTTCCGGTCAGTACAGTCATCGTCGTATTTGTCATAATTTTACAGATCGTACTAGCTTTGTCGGATCTCCATTTGGAAAGGGGTAATGATGACTTCAAATGTTAATAGAGTTTGTTTACCTGCTATCGAAACATTATCAGTAATACACACTGAATAGACACTAGACTATTCATCACTGTGGTTTCAAACCTTTTCAGAGCAAGGCGCACATTGCTATATGTATAAGTCTTTTTTTTGTTGGCTTATGGCCTTGATTTAATTTATTTTGTACCAATTCCATTCATTGAATTGCAAAGTTGTGACTATTTCTACCCTGCTTTCAGCATTAAAAAGTAATTATGTCAGTACTCAGTAATATTAATAAGCAATTTTTTACATTTTGGCCCATTCTGGCATCCAGCCACAGCACCCAGTTTGGAAAATGCTAATTGTATCACAATACAGGGATGATGATGATGATGAGTGTGTATGATTGTTATCACAACTAATAAGAATAGCTGATTAAGTGCCTTGTGTGAGAGGAAAATTGTCCTCTTGTGGCTGTTTACAGTGTTTAGATTCCAGTTGTACAATGCATGGTTTATATGTTTGAGGCTGTTTATGTTATGATTTTTCTGATCTGTTTGCTTTGTCTGCAGCTGATTCTAAAGCCTTACCACATGGCAGTATTCAGTGTTGAGCTGACTGCTCCAGACCATGAAGGCACCTTCTCAGCTGAAGTCATTATCGATACACAGTTTGAGGTAGGTGCTTTTGTTTCATGGACTATTGTCTGCTAGGAGATTAGACAATGGAAGCTGTACAGCTAGGAATTAGGTGTCTTGCTGTGTAAGTGTAATGGTTTTTAATTTGACCAGCTGCAGATTGAGATGGTCTAAAAAAGCATTGTTAAGTGGCCAGGTAACCTTGTGAAGATCTTTTGAGGTTGTACATAAATGATAGCCACGCAAGAGCTGCCACTTGCATATGTGTGTACACAATACATCATGGTAGTATTCAGTGTTAATGGTGACAGTAGTGACTTACACTTGTATTCAGGTATACGCACGCGCTTGCACACATGCACACACATACACACATGATTGCCATTCATTCTAGTAGACAGTCGTAAATGCTAAGTACTACTGCTGGCTGCAATGGTCTAACTCTATGTACGCCAGCTTTACTTGTTATGAATCTTGATTTTGTAATTTATCGATTTAGAGCGTTTCAGAGATCATCATGGATTATGTGCTGTTGTTGTGAAATGACATGCTGGTGTTCAGCAAACGTGGCTTGCTGCTATTTTAGACGTCTTGTCTTGATTTTTGTAGCACTTGTACATGCCAATGACATTGTTGACGGCCACTGGAAGTCTGCACCTAATTCCAGATAGACTGGTGCTAAGTAAATGCTTTCCAGTGAGTAACATCTAGAACTTTCTATCATTTCTATGTTACTGACCTCACCATGTAGAGACATATGTTGCTGTGCTGTGAAATACCACATATCTTATTGTAAATGAATATGAGACTGTGATGTAATGTAATTAGTTATTTATATAGCACCGCTCGCAGCCATGGCCATTTGAATATGTATATTTAAAAAATGAAATAAATAGGGATGCAGATTTTACTACGATATAGGGTGTTATAGGAAAAATAATGTTACGTGCGTTCTCAGTTGATGCTTTCTGTTTGTTGCACGTTTCTCAAGGCCTATCCTGCTGTTTAGTTTAGTATGTGAGGCGCCCTTGTAACCATCTGCTGTGTTACGGCGCCATAGAAATTGTCATTGTTATCATTATTATTATTATTTATTATTGTGTTTAGGGTAAAGTGTCGTCACTTGATGTACGAGTAGGCAGCACGTTTCCTCATCAGCTCAAACTCAGAGACATCATGTTCACGCCGAACGACACGCGATTCTATTACATACCGTCGAAGGACAAGCATGCTGTCTTGTCACCCGACCAAGAAACTGTGGTATGATTAACCCTTTAATGACCAGTGTGTACTAAAATGCATGGAAAATATATGTAGCTGGTCGTTAAAGAGTTAAGACTGTAGACCATTTAAAGTGGTGGAAATGCCAGAGACCCAGTTTCACACTGCTGTATTTTTGTGATCTTGGAAAGAAATGAAACTGTATGATGTGCTACATAGTATGAGTAGAATGTATGGTGTTTGTTAATACCACAGAATTGAGTTCTGCTGTGGAAGATTCTGGAAGTGAGGACCTGCAAGTGTAGTGCAGTTGATACATTAGAACCTTTTTTTAAATACTGGAAATGAGGACCTGCAAGTGTAGTGCAGTTGATACATTAGAACCTTTTTTCATTGTAAAATTCAATCGTAAATTTATATAGCACCACTTTCCATAATAACTCCTCAGAGGTGATCTTGACCTCCAACTTTAAACCACGATCGAAAAGAATGGTCTTCAAATACTTTGTGGAAATGGGGCTGAAGAAAGACCATGCAGTGAACAGTTGAGCTTAAATTCAGATAGCTGAGCAGTTGGTATAAATTTAAATAATACGTTATGCTGTTCAGTAAATTGTGTTTTTCATAAGCTAGCAATCAGTTTTATTATGGCAGAGCATAGACATGTGTGATAATTGTTTTGTTATCTAACTCTCTTTTGCAATTGATATTTTTCAGATCGGTCACGTTTATTTTGACCCTCGAAGAGAATGCAAAGACGATTGTTACGTCACGCTGCCAACTCATATACCAGGTGGGATCGCTCTCCAAAAGATTGTTCGTAGCCACAGTAATTCATATTAAACGGTTTCAGCACTGCTCACTAGTCATCCTGTGATGTATGTGCATTTATAATTCACTTCTAGTGTGTATGCATCCAATTTAAAATCCTTGCTCTGGTCCTCAAATTCAAACTGGGTCATGTGCCGAAATATCTCATTGATCTCATTCGTTCTTCTCTTTCTGCATTTTCTCATCGAATTCTTCGTTCTCTGGGCAGGGCTGACTTGTTTGTCCCACAAGCTAGGACCACTATCACTCAAACTTGATCCTTGACCATCATTGTGCCCTCCTTATGGAATTCCCTTTCCTCCACTCTGTGTGGGGGGGCTCTTCTTTCTGAGTTGCCACATAGATCTTTCTCTTCTTAAGATCTATTTATTGCCTTGGGGTACTCGCACTGGGAGTGCTACTGAATAGCCATGGCTGTAAGCAGCGTTATAGAAGTTGTTGATTACATTACATTTCTGATGTTGAATCTCATTGATAGTCTGGATGGCCAGCATTGTGGGATGTCAAACTTATGAGTTGAGCACAATGTTGTTTGTTTCAGCGGGACATACGTGGCTGCTGGGGTCAGCGCTAGACAAAGAGGTCACCGATACCGACCAATATCTGTTCACGCGGTTCAGGCAAAAGTGGGACTATCTGGAAACAAGTCAGACGTCAATGTAGGTGCTGCATAAATTTTTGTTCATTTACAATGTCAGAAAACATATAGTATATATGTAGAATGAAGGTGTGTTTTATGGGAATATTTTAGATTCTATATTTCTGCAAACCTTTGGCAATTGCAAGTGATGTGTTATTGGTAGTAGTCATTTGCAGACACAAAATTTTTGTCTGTGATGTACAGTTACTATATAGGTAATCAGTTTTGTTGACCTACTTAGTTGAAAACACACCATTTAAGATTATTTATCAACAAAAAGTTACAAATAATTTGTATGACACCAAAAGTACATGAATTTTGAATAACTTTTTTGTTCTCCATGTAAGCCAGGAGGAAATAAATGCAGATGAAGCTTTATTTTTACCATAAAACAAGAATTAAGTGAGAGAGTATATTAATGGAGATAGACTTAATAATGAAAGTTGGGCTTAAAACGGACATCATAAATAAAAAACAAGATTTTGCTAAACATAAATGTTGGTATTGATTTTTCTCTTATGTTGCCCGATTGTTTTCTTTCAGCGTAAATGTTACGCTGCAGCTGGACACGAATCAGGTCCGAGGCTTTTTATTTCCAGCGCAGGCGCATCTCCATTATCCGTCGTTAGTGAAAAGACCGAAGATAAAATTTCACCTAACGCAGATCGGCAACACTTCAGTAAGCTTCTAATGTCTGATTGTTCTGTATATTTTTTGTAAAAAAATTCTGTTGAAAAGTCATTTCGTCTAACTCTTGTGTTGCTTAGTGGCTTTTGAATTTCTGTATTTTGTTGCATGTCAGGTGGGTGGAGTGGGGAAGTCAGGTGGGTGGAGTGGGGGAATGCATATCAGAAGAAATGGTTTTGTGGGGGGAAACTAGTTTGGATTTTGAACAAATCGGAATGGGAACATCTGGTCAGTAGTCATCTTGTCAATCTGAAATATTTTGTGTTTTTCATACAAAACTGTTTGCCTCTTCATAAGAACTTGCATCTTTGAAATTAGGCTGATAGTTTCCTATTTTTCAGCCAGAAGGTCGTGATGGCTATTTGATGATAATTTACTGTACTCATTTTGAAATAAGAAATTATTTCATACTCAATGTGAAAATAATTTTCTACAGAATTAGTGGAAGGGTACAATTTCTGCACTGATAATAATTTTATGAGCTGTGTGAAATTCATTTTAGGTCTGTGAGTTTCTGTTGGAGAATCCAACCGACATACCAGCTGTCGTCCATATTGTTCCCGTAGCACTCTATCCAAATGCTCAGACGTTAATCGACACCATCAGTCCTTTCCTGCTGCCAGACATCGCACACGATTATCTAGATCTGGACGACACAGAGATGTTCTCTCTGCGCATCCTCGCGGATAGCAGCAGCAGCAGCAGCCAGAATTCTAGTCCAGTTGGCAGTGGCGTCTCTCTAGCGGCAATGCGACGGGTTGCTGAAAGCTCGCTCGGTCTGCGTCCGCACAGAAACACCGTAGCGTTTGTCCTTCCTAGCAGGACGAAGATTCCGATCGAAGTGACATTTCAACCACGGGACGACATCGCTAGAACGTCACTTTTTATCATTAGGTAAGCTGAGAGTAAGTTTTCGCTCTTCAGTAGTTTTTTGGTGCCATTTGTTTTGTATAATACTAATAATAATAATAACAATGACAATTTCTATGGCGCCGTAACACATTCATGCATGCCGTTACAAGGGCACCTCACATACTAAACTAACTGTATAAGGATAATAGTCCGCAAAATCTAATTATGTTGGTAAATTGAAAACCTGAAAGTATGCCGGATAAGTAGATTAGTTTGTTCTGCGTGTCGTGTATGAGGTCATGTGACTGCGTGTGTCTTTCAGGAACAACCTGACGATCATTGAGACGGTCGTTGTTCAGGGTCAGGGTGGCTTGGGAGAATTGCGGTTCAGCAACAGGAAACCAGGATCACAGAAACCACTGACGTTTGAGATGACTGACAAGCACCTCAAAAACTGTGATAGTAAGGATTTTTTTCCTCTTTTAATATTTAGCATTTGTAAGAAGCCAATCGTGTATACTCTGCCAGCATAAATATTACATGAATTTATTTTGATAGAAGCTGTTTTTTGTCTGCGTCTTTTGTAAAAGAAAGGCGATCTGCCTAATGCCTACATTGTGACTTACTGTGCATTGATTTTCGTAGAATGTGCTTAGAATATTTCTGCTAAGTCTTCCGATATGATGCAAACTATCTCACATGCCTGTTACCAGTTTGATATAGTGATGACCAGCGATTGGCTACATTTGAGGCTATACTTGTTCTTTTATAGTGAAAACTGAATCAGTTAAATACTGCTGAGCATTGATTATCGCTTGTACAAAAGCTTAACAATCTAGGGAAGTGAATATATGATTCTTCGATGGTTCTGCAGTGATCTGCACTGATGTTGAATTAACTTTCAGAGAAGACGCACAGCAAGAACGTTCATCCGAACTTTACCGTGAAGAGAACATTTACGATGCGAAACACGGGGCAGCTGCCTCTCTATCTGCACGGATTCCACATCGGGAATTCTCCGTGCGAAGGATACGGATTTAAGATTCTTGACTGTTCGGAGCTCGAACTTCCACCAAACGCCAGCCATAAAGTTGACATTGCGTAAGCATGAGAAGATTCTTGTGGCTGTTGTTGTGGTGTCTGTTATTAATTCATTCATTCATTCATTCTATGGACTTATATAGCACCCCATCAAGAAATCTACTCCCAGCCCAGCCATGGCATAAGAATTAAGAGATTTTTAAACAGAGTTTGTTTGGTCAGATGTAATAAATGCAGCTTTGAAGGGAAGTCATTCCAGATGGACGACCCTACAACTGAGAAAGCTCAGCTTCCTCAGCAGCCATGTGTCATGTGTATGCTGTGATAAACTAAAGAAATATTATTAATCATGACTTGACTTTTTACTCTAATAAGAATCAAAGCTTTAGTGATGGATTGCATACAAAGACCATTGTGAAGCCATACTTCGTTTGTAACTTGTCAGCCGCGTTTGAATCTTATTTGTGTAGGGCTTATTATTTTCATCAGATGGTAGATCCTAACATATCTAAAAATTTATAAAGCACCTTGTTCAGTATGGACTACTCGGAGGTTCATGTAATCTATCACTATCTTACATTCCCACCTTACATTGTACATTTCATTTACTGGTCTTTTTTTCTGTTTTACAGATTTACGCCAGATTTTACCATGTCAAGAATCCGCCAGATACTGACACTACACACGAGTCTCGGTGCCCCCGTTAACTATTCTCTTCAGGCAACAATACCAACGCACATGTTGACGCAGTGTGCGTCCGCTCTTCCCCGCCCTCACTGGGAACCGGTCCTTTACTACTCGATGGTCCTCGCGATGGGCTTTCTCTTAATCTGCGTCATAGTGGCAGCGTACTTTGAGGCGGACCGCCTGTTCACGGCCGACGTCATGAAGCGACGGTCGGAACTGAACCAGATGTCGTTCGACAAGACCAAGGTTTTTGATCTGAAAGCCATCGCTAACTTCAAGCTGCCCAACGACCCGTCGGGGAAACTCTCATCCAACCTCTACATGTCAAGGCGGTTGCCGGTTTCGACGTCGGCTGGCACGATCAACGGTCACGGTCACATGGAGACGGGTAAGACGGTGCCGGTCGGACCGCATCCGCCGCATCGGAGGGAGTCGTGGTTTTCGAGAGTTCTGTGTAAACTCCCGTTATTCTGGCTGAGCTCCTCAGGTTCGACGGTGACGACGACGGTGGTCACCGTGAAGCAGACGTCGCCGCCTGACGTCGGCAAGGACCAGGGAAGCGCAGACGCGGCTAAAGGTATCGGTGCGTTGAATTCGGTCTCCGCCTCCTCCTCCTCCGCCGCCTCCTCGTCGAACGACAGAACGAATGGAAAGGTTGGTCTGATACGGAGGCTGGCGAAATACCTGGCCGACTCGTGCACAGGGCGGGCCGTGTTTCGACGAATCTACAAGGCCATCATTCCGAAGCGACTGACGACGAAGACGACCAAGTCAGCAGCATCCGCAACAGGCAGCGACCGGACCAAAGATCTCAGTGTGGCCGCTGCTGCGGCTGATCTAGACCCCAACAGCGAACCAAACCAACCGGCACCAGCTGTGGCAGCCAGCTCTACGCAGAAGAAGAGTGCAGAACAGCAGGACCATTCGAAGCGACTGCTCGAGGTGAAACCATTGGCTTCCAACAACAAAGAGAAGATCAGCGCTGGACCACCGTCATCAACCAATTCCACGGCAGCCGTCACCACCGCTACTCAGGGACTGATAGACGAGTCACCTGCCAGCAAGAAGGAAGGTAAGAAACGTAACGCAGTGATGAAGGAAGGTAAGAAAGGTAACGCAGTGATACCGAATATATCTGTGAATGCGTGGCTGGCTAGGTGATTGGAGGTTATTCTAAGATGTGTTGGAGAATAAGTCTGCTCTAATCTGCTTTAATTTGGAAACTTCGGTTCCAATGAAGAATTTTTTTGACTTTTTCTGCTATTTTTAGTTTTACTTGTTTGTAGTTTTTTCTGGTGTTGACTGCCATAGCACGTTATTGTTGATTTTAAATATTATGAAATCAGAAGCTTGTGGACTAAGATGTCAGCCATGAGCGAGATTTCATTTATTGGAAAGTGTTTTTAGCAGCAGCTCTCTCTAAGTCTGTTAGCATTTATCAATTGCTAATTAAGCTAAAGTTCTGAAAATGAAATAGAGCCCTGATCCTGTACCTCAATTGGTCCCTCTTTTTGCAATGCGATGTCTCTTACGCACTCGCTAGCTCTATCTGATCAGTAACCCCTTCTCCTCCATTGCTTTTCTCAAACGTACATCTTGTCTCATAACTTTGCACACACAGGGAGTGCCTCTGAATGGTTCGTCTGACTAGATGTGCTTTGTAAATGTCTGAATACAATACAATACAAGCTTTTTTCACTGAACAGCAATGTACGAGTTATGCGATCAGGATTGCCTAGATATCAACTGGTTTTCAGTTTGAAACTCGCAACAGTGACATATAAGTGTGACAGCTGTGTTGGCATGTTTATTGTTTATACTTCAAGTTTTTTATAATGATTTTTATTTTTGTTCAGCACCAAAAAATCAGAAACCAAGAAAAGCGAAGGCGTCTGAGCTGAAGCGAGCGAACAAGAAACATCTCGAGAATGAAAAGACCGACAAAGACGACTCGTCGTCAACAACAACGGAGACATCGAGCATCGAAGCAGACGAGAAGGTTCGGTTGTTCGCGTTTAAAATAGGAATTACTGAATAAAATAGTGACAGTGGATGTGGTGATGTTGAAATACAACAGGTTTGTTTTTCTGGTTGCGTGCATGGACTTTTGGTCTCCGCAATTTACCAATTGGGCAATCATTTGCTTTTTGAGGTCGGTCTCTAAAATAGCTTATATGTACTTCTTCCTCTGCAATTACTTATTGCTTTCTTCTGGAAAACTTGCAGAGTACAATCAGCCCAAGAAGCCAGGAGAATGTTGAACTGTCAAAGACAAAGAAGACACGCTCCAAAGTTCGCCGAAAGGAAAGCACCAAATCTGCTCTTCCGGAAGATCCAGTGGCACCGATGATCTTAGCACCTAGCGTAGCGGACGACTTTCTTGCAACATCAAAGGCCAGCGGCAAAGCAAATCGAAAGACAAAAGCCAGTCAGCATCGCAGCAGTAGCCCAACTACAGCAAAACCCAGGTGATGAACATACTAAGAATGAATTATGTGAATATTTTTTTACCCGAGGTATCTATGATCCCTAAGGTGTCAGATATTAATAAGCAATTTTTACTCTGGAGTAAACCGTGAACTGTCAAAGTCAAAGAAGACACGCTCTACCCATGTAGATAGAGTTCCGCAAAATTATAACGGACATTTTCTGAAACTTGCTATATCAAAATGAGCTATATGAACTTGATGCATGGATTATTTTAAACTTTAAATATCAGTTTATTGTAAAAAATTTAAATAATCTCTTGCTATTATACTGTAAGGTAGTTGTATCCATTGTAGTAAATATGGAGTTGTGTTTTATCAGTTCTGTGGAGCCGCCGTCATCGTACGTTATGAAGCGAGATGAGGCAGCATCAAAGGAAAACAAACCGAAGCAGGTCTGTCTACCGCTGCTGACTACAATGGAATTGCCGAGCCCACCTGCGTCGTCAGCGAACCGCAAGAAAGCCAGCAAGAGCAAGAGTCCTGGTGAGACCTATCGTGCTATGATGTATTCGTGTTAGTGGCATGAGTTTCATTTACCGATTTGTCTTGTTTAATTTTAACCGTGTGTTGCCTGCGTAGTCAAGTAAAGGTGTGTGTTGTAGTTGCATATATATATTTGGCCAATGTAGCATCGTGTTGGTATATTCAGAGCATACTGAGCAAATTGACGTGTACTTGCACTGCTCACAGTACACTCATGTTGTTCCGGTTTATACTTGGGAATATACTAGGTAAAGTATAAAGTGATTGATTGATTGATTGATTGAACTGAGAATGTACCTCATCTAGTCCACTTATGGCTGTTAATGTTTGCCCAACTTCTAAACTTTGCAAGGAGATCATTATCAAATTGCAGTTGTAATGTAATGTAATGTATTACAAGTATCTTAGCGTGTGCCTTTTTTGTTCAGAGCATAATTAGCATGTGTGTAGTATACTCTTAGCATATACTCAAATTTGATTTGATTTTCTGTGAACTCAGAGTACTGTATTGATTATTGTGTATTTGGAATGCATAGTATTCTGATTATACGCTCAGTTTGTTATTGAAGTAGTACCAGTATGTTTAGTTTATGCGAAAAGAATTGGAGATACCACTGCTGTATAACAGAGACTTCAACTTAACTAGTATGATACAGATAGTTATATTCATTGAGGAATTAGCAACAATGTTGTGTTCTTTTCGATCTATTGTAATGTGCTACCTATTTGTTTTGTTGTAATTTGCATGGCTGCATGAGTTTTGTGTTTGTTATAATTAGAAAATTAGGGAAGTTGTGAGTGCAGAGTTTTTGTGACTATGTGTTTTAGCTATATGACTGATTTCCTAGTTACAAAGATTTATTTATATTCTTAAAAATTCTTATTTAGCTTATTTTTAAATTCAGCACTAACTATATGTTTTAGTTTTTATGTTTTCATATTGCAGACATTTGTGTTTGATGAAATGTGTGTTGATTTGATATATTAAGTTAAATTAATATTCTGTTTGCTGTTCATTTTGGTATTACAGTTTTATGCATGGCAGATTATGCAAGTAACTTAAATCTTAAACTGCATTTTTAAGCCACTTTCAAATTTTAAGACACTGGAATTTAGTTTTTGCAATACTGAAATTGCATAACTTTTATAAATAGGTACCTACTTTAAGTTTTTAAATTTACTATATATATATGAATTAACGTAGAAATTTTATGGTCTGTGTGCCATTTAATAGATGTGTATTTATTGAATCATTTGTGTGAGACAATACGAAAATTGTCTCACACAACAATAATTTAAGAATCTGATAGTTTTAAAATTTTCAGCCACATAATTATACGAAAGATTATTAGTTTGTTAAGGTATTTACCATAGTTGATGAGCTTTCAGATAGCTGGTTACTGGGATTCTAGCTAAAACTGAGCTATCTTAAGACACTGGAATTTAGTTAATGAATACTGAAATTTCATAACTTTTATAAATAGGTACCTACATTAAGTTTTTTTATTTAGTATATATGAATTAACGTTGAAATTTTATGGTCTATGTGCCATTTAACAAACCTATTTACCTATTACCTATTTATAAAAGTTATGAAATTTCTCATATATCGATCATGTCCAGGTTGTGGCCAAGTGTGTGAGTCGAACAGGTGCCAGAAGAGGGGGCCTTCTCCTTCATCTGCCTCTCTCAGTCTCTGGGACATGCCACGGCAGGGATGTGATGAGCATGGTCAGAAAAATTGCTTCTGTTTTTTTCTTTTGAGTTTTCATTCGTTTATTGTGTTCTTTGCCGATTTGTTGTGCACTCTCAAATCAGATGACTAATTTCCGTCTCACGCGTTTGATGACTGACTAATAATTAATGTGTGCAGTGTGTTTAATCTTTTCGCATTTCTATTTTAATTATCTGGATTTTTTGTCTGTTCTTAATAGTTATTATTTTAGCATATGTACACGAATGTGTTTGATGTGCTGACAGACATGTTATTTATAAGCTATGCACTCGTGTGTAGGTTTGTTCCTGTATAGGTACAGTATGTACATATGTATGCATGTTCCATTGTATACAGATATAATTGCGAATGTTACTATATCACCTTTAATTATCTAACGAAAGTGCTGCCGTCACCTAACTAAATGTTTTTAGAGTCATTAAGAACTAAAGCTAATTAATAAGTGAAAAATGCTCAGATAAGTTTTTTGAGTTGCTACAGATGACCTCCTACCAAATCAGACATCTGTTGGTAGATTCCCATCAACTGTAGCAAAGTGTTTGGAGTTCATGAATTGTGCAGAATTTGAACATCGTATCTAAAAGTTTCTAGAGTCCCTCTCGCAGCATTGACTATTTGGAAGTGCTTTCAGCACAGAAGCTCCAGGGAAAAGAAGCGTTGTGAGAGAGCGAGAGGATGCGGGGAAGAGTTCAGACATGAGCTTAGCCCATAAAAGACGGGGAATGCCTTTCCATGTGGAGGGACCTATCACAGAAAATGCTCAGCTCTGAGTCAAGGCACACAGAACACGAAAGACAAAGAGGTTAAGATGGTCGGTAGAGCGCAAGGAGCGAATACAGATGCAGCTGAGAGAGGCTTATGCATGTTGGAGCGACATTTGAAGAGAGTTGCAACATACGACTCCACAGTCATCATTTGTATTGTATTGTATTGTATTGTATTTAAACATTTATAAAGCGCCTCTAGTAGGGTGAACCGTTCAGAGGCGCTCCCAGTGCGCAAGGCCCCGCGAGAAGAAACAAGTTTTGAGAAGAGACAAAGCAGAAGAGAGACTACCAGAGAGAAGTGTAGAGCGAACAGAAGGAAGAAGGGCATTCCAAAGAGAAGGACCAATTGAGACAAATGATCGAGACTGAGCCATAGCAGTTCTAGAACGAGGAACCAAGAGGTCAAATCTGTTGGATGAACGAAGTGGACGGTGGGAGGAAGCCGAGTGAGGACGAAGTAAAACATTAGTCAGATATTTTGGAACAAGACCCCGTTGAGCCTTAATGATCAGAGTGAGGATCTTAAATTGTGTGCGAGCACGGAGAGGAAGCCAGTGTAGTTCATGAAACATAAAGGCAGATATGTGAGAGTACTTGGGAAGGCGGGCAATCAATTTGTAGGTGGTAGAAGACACTGCATCTAGTTCTTTTATGCATACCTCAGCCACCGTAGCATAATAATAATAATAATAATAATAATAATAATAACAATGACGATTTCTATGGCACCGTAACACAGCCATGCCATTACAAGGGCGCCTCACATACTAAACTAGCATCTGTGGACATTCCTCACTGCTGGCAATTGTCTTTAGAGCATCACTGAATGAGAACCATATTATGCACCACCAGTCCTTGGATATGTAATTATGTGTGTGTGTGTATGGTGGTTGCAGATGCCCTGAGTGAGTTGTCTGCGCAGACGGATGTATTCGCGAAGACGCACAGCATACCAGTCGTCATGAGTAAGGCGTCGCTGCTGCTGCACGATCCACTCCTCAGCTCGCCTCCGATCCATTCGTCGAGCTACAGCAGCATCGTCAGTAACAACGGAAAGGTTGGCGGCGATCATCAGCTGCCGCCACTGACGGTTGTGAGCATGGCGCCGATGAGACCGGGTCCGGAGACAGGACTGCTTGCCACTGGTGGAAGCAATTCGGAGCACCTGGTCATCAACAGCTGCCAGTCGAGTGGTCTGATGACAATGTCTGGTGAGTTCAGTGTTTTCCCCTCCCCCTCCAGTGTGTTTTCTTTTGTTTAAAAGCAACTGTCTGGATATCTCTTCAATCAATCAATTAATCAATTATTTATTTATGTAACCAATCAATAATTTTAAAGTTTATAAATTTGCAAATCACATTGTCAGTGGGGAAGGCCACATGGATAGACCCTGAAGGGACAAGTGAGCCCGCTAAATATGAACACCTACGGTATGTTCAAGTAATACAGAAAGATGCAACAGCCGATAATAATTGCTGCTACGTCAGACAGTGAATTACAATTACTTAAAAAGATTTTGTTAAGTTAGATACTTTATATGCTTAACTAAATGTAATAGCACATGACAGATGACTGTGACCAGTTTAACTACAGAATTATTATGGCACATTGTTATTTTAATGGCTCTTGCCAAACTGCCATTATTCCAAATGCCAACTTCCCTGCCACAGGTGTCTTGGCAGAATGCCATAAGAACCATAGCTGTTCTCTTCCCATTCCTCTCGTTCTTGATTAGTTTTCACCATAGATCGACTCCTTTTCAGAGTCAGTTAGAACTGTGTAAAGAGGGTTTTCTATCAACCTGCCTTTACGATTTCTTCATTAAACTTTTGGTGTTGACTAATGCAGCAACGCTATCCTTAATTGATATAAATGGCATAGAGTTATGTTTCTCAGAATTGTTCCGTATGCTGTTATTCACGTTGGAATTGTTTCTGGTGCAAGGTACGATGCCGCCGAGACAAGCGTCGAGCCGTCCAGTGGCTGCTGTCGGAGCCACGGTCAGAAGACCATGGACTGGCGGTTTTAGCCACAGCCAGTCACTGCCAGAGGAGCTGACAGCTGGCTCTTGCCAGTCGGGTCTGGCTGAGATGGATATGTCGATGGCCACTGGAAACCGTTTGTACTATGAAGACCCGGCCATTCTCGCTGGCTTTAGTGGACTTGGCACACCAACCCAGAGTTACATGCAACCTGATGGTGAGTCAGTGTGCTCTGCTTATCACAATCTTTGATGAGATGTGACTTGTTTCCAAAGATATTTGAGCCGACTCAGATATGACAATCGTTGCAACCTAATATTCAAGGTTGTTGCCTTGTAAGATTCCAGCCGTGGTACTGCAATCGGTACAGATGTGTGTGGTACTGCAATCGGTACAGTTGTGTGATACAGTTTTGTAAAGGACCAGAATGAATGTGGCTACATCGTTTCCCTGACTTCTGTTGTTCAATCCACTGGGTTGTTTGGTCATTTTACTTTTTTTATCCACCATGTGTGCAAGTTACACTGCAAAGATAGGTAGTGTCAGTTCTTATTGTATTTCTAAAATCTTTGGTGCAGTTAGATATCAAAAACTCTTAATGATGTAGGCTACGGTGCCAATGCTAACGTGCATTAGACGACCTTTGTTTTGACCTCTCTCTATCCACACAATGACTTGCACCTAGTGTCCTAGACAACTGTATTTGAGTTTATCCCTCTTAACCATCGTATAATTGACGCTAGGTTGTAGTGACTGCCTTCCACTTACCGCACATAGATTTGATTGTGGGCCATTGAAAGACTGCTGACACATTGGGTAATGGTAGTCGATATATGTGACCCGCTGGGAGAAAAGGTACCGTAAGTCAATCCCACTTACGATACCTTTTCTCCCAGCGGGTCACATATGCTTGTGTTGTCTGTTGTGTTGCAAAATGAAATGTTATTCTGCTTGCTGATAGGTTATGATCCTTATGGCTATGTTCAGCCGATGATGACAAATCCATTGGACCACCAGGTGACTCTCATGCAGAGACTGCAAGCTGAACGTCGCAAGAGAGTGTTCGAGTATGAGATGCAGAAGCAGAGAGAAGCAGGTATATAAGCATTTATATCAAATCACATTCTCACGATTAACCCTTTGCCTGTTCATTTTTCCCGTTAAGCCTGTGTTTTCAGTGGATATTCTTGGGGCGAACTGGTAAAGGGTTAACGAAACTGCCCTTGTAACTTCCCGCTGCCCTCCCAAACGTCAGCAGATGGCATTGGTTGAAATTAGCAGTAAGACGGGATGGGCGCCTTGCTTGGATGATAAACAGTTAAATTCAACTCCTTGTAACAGCTGGTGTGGTGATCATTCGTTCATTGTAATCATACTGCAGTGTGTCAGTTTGAAATTGAACAAAGATTATTACAAAGGTCGCTGGTGTTAAACTATGGACTTTTAAGTCTTTTCCAGCGAGGAAGCAATGAGGATTATGTCAGATTGCATCCTATGCTGACAAGGAACTTAGGAGGAAACTCTGAAGTCTGTTGTTACTGACATTCTCCTAGGAATGTTCATTGTTAATCATACAATTATTGCTATTTTAGATGACTTGATCTGTCGTGATTTGACTAGTAAATATATTTTCCCATATGTAAGTTGATGCTTCTCTGTTTCAGGAGCTGAATGGCCTGGCTTTGATCTGCCAATGTCGATACCCACACCGGAGCCAACTTTCTGGGAGCCGATGGTTTCCCCAACCAATCCATGGGGTCCTCCTCTGCCATCATCCACCCTTGGAGTCCGACCCTCTGGAAGTCAGGCTGGCATGTGGAACCTGGGTGCTCCTCCATCCACTGACTCCATGGGATGGATTGGCGGTGGTAATATCTGGAGCAGTCCAGAGCTGGAGACCAAGTTGACTCCACCCGTCGGTTCGACTGACGTGGGAGACGAGATGATGATGCACTCTGGCTCTTCAGCATCGGGTGGTGGAGGCGCGGCTGGACCACATCCCATCTTTGATCCATTCAACACCCTGGAGATCAGAACGGGGAGCATCTGGAACCCAACGAGCACCGAGTCGAGCATGGCCGGCTGGGGCTTCGGAGCGAGCAAGCCCGGCGATAACAGCAACATGAAGTAGAGGAACGGGGGAAGAAGCGAAAGATGTAGCGATGATTCGAACTGATTCTAAAACTCTGTCTGTCAAGTAACAAAAAAAGATCTCAGCACTGAAAAAATGAACAACTCAAATAATAACCCAGTGAATTTTTTTATGTTTTTTAAATTTTTATTCTGGTTGCTACTGTCCGCAGTTAAACTGAAGTTACCAGTTCAGACTTTTGCACATGTTCTCTATCAGATATTAATGTCGACAATATTCCAAGTCAGCCAATCACTTTTAATAAAATAATTGCAATATATATATTAAAACAGATGCAGATTGAAAGAACGAAGCCTGTAACCATGGCTAAATAGAGTTTTTGGTTAAAGACTTGCTTATTCATTTATTTTATACTGGCAATAAATCACTTTGTTGCTAATTTTAGTTTCAGTTTTGACGTAAATCAATATATTAGTCCTGCCATTTTTTTTATTTCTGCAGAACCTAATCAAAATTGTTTAGCAAACATTGTCATACATAACTTCTATGCTTGAGTTCTTACTGAAATAACATTTTCTAATAAATTCGACCATAGTAATAGTAATACCAATCAGCTGTATTCAATGGCTGACAATAAACTGCATAAAACACCGGCTGAAATCCCAGGATGTCAGCACGAGAAAATGTTTGCTTAACCTTTTAATGCCGAGATGGTATTAAATGGTATGGGAAATCCTATACCCTCCGGCATTAAAGGGTTAAACGTATCAATGATGGATCGTTCGGTTTCTGGGTTTTTTAATGGAAGCTGAACTACGGCAGTGATGCTTCTGATGCTGGTTTTGTTCAGAACAGTTTCTGTGATGCCGTTGTTATCTATGTCTTCTTCTTCTTCACAGGAAGAACTGGTTTTGTGATTATATATCGTTTCGTTTGTTGACGTATTTTCTAGTGAAATATATCAAAAGTTAACTTTTCTAATTGAGTGTTGAAGGATGGTTTTTTGTTTTTTCGTTCCCTGTTTTTCAAGGTGACTCTTCATGAGCGCAGTTGAAACTAAATTTATCGTTGTTGTGCTAGATTCACTGTATGCTGGTTACAGCATAAAGTCTATCTAGTGATGCAGACTTTGTTCATGGCATTTTCTAACTTATTTGATTTGCAACTGCTTGGGGTTTTAAAATGCTCTTTTGAATTTTAATCTTTATACCGTTATATCTAGTTTCTCTGTTACCTATTTATATATACAATTATACATATATTTATGTATGTATTGTATATATATAATTAGGAGAGATAACCAACACAGAGTTTCTCAAAACGCTTTCTTTATTAACAACTAAATTCGCTTCTCAAAACACTATTACCGTACCGTTTTACTGCAAAAGTAGAAAAATTGAAATTAGAAAACATTGATAAAGTAAAATTATAAAACATCGATCAAGTTATTGTTCTGTTATTATTCAGTGTTTACTGATCTTACCACATAATGCTGAATTTTATTTTGCAACGAGTAAGAGGTGGTCTCGTGTGTACATCGTGCTTGATCTAAGCTGGGTGATTACTTGTGTTCAGCTGTTTCTGTAACTTGTAGCAAATGTTCATTTGGTCTTCTGCCTTTCAAGTTCAACAAATTCTAACACTTTAAAGTGCTAAATAGCTTTATTTTTCTGGTATTTGTCAAGACACAATAGCACATTTTCTGTCCATTTTTGTGTATAAAAATGAAAGGAAGTTAAAGTACAAGTAGGGGGAAAACAAGCTTCTTGAGCTGGGTTATCTGTTGGTTCAATATCACCCAACTTTTGGGGGGTAAATGAAGCCTGGAATCTGTAAGCTTTTGCTGATGTACTGTTAAGCACAGACGACTGTATTGATTAGTTTTGTAGGAAACTGTTGGTTGTCTATACATACCTAAGGGTTGATACACGTTGATGCAGTTGTGTAGCAAATGTAAATCTAGCAAAAGGTGGCAGTGATATTATATCCTGGCTGTTGGTAGTGTTTTGGATAGCATAACTATGCTAAATTGAAATATGGAACATTTGTTTTATTACTACAAGCATAGCTTGTTGGCATCAATGCATACTTAATTTTGTGCAGTTTCTTATGATTTACGGAAAAACTCTATATCACACTATTTGTAAGATATTTTGTTGTTGAAGCGCAAAAATTCTGGCATGACAGCTTCAGGGATATGAGACAGTGTTATCTTGTGGTCTGGTGTAATATTTTAAAACTGATGTTACATTCTAGATCTCCACGAGGATTGGTTGCCTGTGTTAAAGCCTTTCTTTATACTGAATACGTGCTTTGACTCGTTTGAAACTAGATCTGTTTTGGTTCTTACTGTTTTCATCTGTACAGATCGAATGCTCATTGTATTTCTGCAGTTTGACCAGATTCTGGTTAAGATTTCAGTCACTCAATGTTGGCACATTGTCTTTGTTTTGGGCATTGTTCTCTTCTGTTGTATTTTTTGTTTTGTTCTGATGTTACGTACTTTGCAGAATCTGTTCTGAACAAACAGCGTTTCTTGACAGACAGAGTTGAGGCGATCGGTTTTTCTTTTTTATGTGTGCTGTGCGCTATTACTCCTTTCGAAATCTGATTGACATGTAGCTCGAGTATTGTACGAGTGACTGTGTTTGCGTGCGTGTGTTCGAATGTTTATACGTTGTAGCTGAATCTTACTTTTCAATTTTTACATGGATACAAATTTATCCTCGGTTATTGTTTGAACGTTCTGTGGATGAATTAAAAAACATCCAGCTACACAAATTCTTTGAGTAATTGTTGATTAAAGTTCTTGAGTTGTTCAAGGCATTTTTTATTTGATCCATTGAATAAGTTTTTCCACACATAAGTTTTAAGTTGTTCAGTAGGCATTTTGTCTGTATATGAACCTCTTAACGCTTTCAGGGTATCACAGACTGTAATTGGCAAACGTGAAATGCCAGTTTGGATGCTCTTCAAGCAGCTAAACAATGCTCTTGCTAAGTTGTAATTTAAGCGGCTCTGTTTCGTTGGTTACAACATGTCTCAGGCTTTCCATGGACCAGCAGCCATTCAACATATTTATTTCAGGTGCCGATACATTTGAAGTTCTGTCTTGCTTTTTGATGAATTCACTTTTATCATAGAGATCTAGCTTTTAGTCATGAAAACAGCTGCTTTTGGTTTTAGTAATTTAATATTTAGTCCGTTGACTGATTTTAGATATGTAGCGGCTGTAACCACAGATGATGTGGTTGGAATGTTATCTGTTTGTGCGAAATTTCAAAAGTATCTGAAATCGAGCTTTCTTTTAATTTAAAATTCATGCGTCAACCGAACAACAGACATTGTTCTATTTTCAGTTCAAACTTTAAAAGGCGTGTATGATAGAACGTTGAAAATAATGTTAGTGTTTTGTGTTAGCGTATTCTTTTACATGGAATTTCGTGTGGGTTCTTGTTTCAGCTGCAGTTCTTGATATATATGGAGTCAGCTATAGAACGTGTGCTGAGGTGTGGACGAGTGTTTAACGGGGCAGTTCATCGTTGCTGTTTTTCATTTCAAATGACGTTTATTACCAATGCTTCTTGAAAAATCGTCGAGGCAGGGAAGTACATTCAGTGCGTGCGGTCGGCTGACATATGGCTGTGGTGTTTGTGCGTTTGTCACATCGTCTCGGCCGTGCGTTGTAGCCGTTGTGCGTTGTTGACCCGTCGTTGTCATCGTGGTTCTTACTGCGTATGACTGATATACCGGATATGTCATCGGAAATCAATAAAGTACAACAAATGTTTGCATTAAAAATGCGTGTTCATTCGTTCTGTTTTCAACAGTAATAAATTATATATCAATTTTTGGCCCCAATTATTCGCCCGCCCCATTTGTACACCCATATATCGTAGCATTTGATCTTCGTGCATGAAAAATATGGAAGTATGCTTACTTTACGGAATAGTTGTAGCTTAATTGCCAGTAGTTTTATATTGCACTATTAATTATGGTCAAAGGTTCCAAACTTTCCATGCTAATCGATATGTCAATTATTTTTTTATTGCTGCCAATCAGCCGTACCGCAAGTAGTCCTAATATGAATTTCATTGTGGTGAATGTTAAAGGAAGGAATCGATAGTTCCGCTAATAAAGAACATGTCGTGTAGACCTAGATCTACAACATGAATCAGATTGATATAATATGTGGATGAGATCATTATTTGTTGTTCCTACTAGCATATGGTGGCTGCACATTCCCTTTTAAACAGCTATGTGTTGTGGAATATATGAGCAGAGGGAGTTTTTCCTATGTCATGAATCATGGTGCAACGGATTTTATGAAGAGGCAAGCGAGTTTTTCAGGGTGAGTAGCGTCCATATGTAATAGAGTCTGACCCCCCCCCCCCATGCTGTCCTCCATCAGCGTTTCTATGGACTTTGTTTGCCTCAGATGAAACCGGCCAACATCCTGAATTCTGCAAATCCTCCGTTCATTCACCAGCGTTGTCACTATTCAAGTCTCCATCGTCAATTCGTCATCATCATCATCGTCTGCTTTCGACTTGTCAATCAAGTGATTAAATTGCTTCGGCACAGAGGTCTTGCAAAGCTAAAACGAAAATCTACAGCTTTAATTGCTTATTAATTAAAACTGACAAGTAGGCTAGCCTACGGTAGGCTAAGTACCAGCATTGAGTAAGAAAGCCTACTAAGATGGTATAGTAACAAACGATTGATTAAGTTTAGCAGAAGTTGAATTTACATGTCGGCATGCAAGGCGGCAGTCTAGATCTGTCCGCTTGCTCATTTTATAATAATATTCATTTATTCATTCAATCTGACAAACCGCAGAATGATTAGCCTACAGGTACAGGTCAAAGCCGTACAGGTTATACGAAATACGGCCCACTAGGCCTATAGCACGACATGGCCTAAGTACTGGATCACTCTTGGTTCGGCCAAGACAGAAGTGGGAGGGCTATCTTATTTTCAGCAGAATCAAGCAACACAACAGAAAGCGCCATTGGCAGCTAACAGAAAATTCAAATAAATTTTTGCCCTGAGCAAGGCTTGAACCCGGGTCGCGTGGATGACTCTCAGTTTATCGACCAGCGCTCTCTCAACTGAGCTACGGACCCACCCCAAACAGCTAAATGTTTGGGGTGGGTCCCACCCCAAACATTTTAAAACCGCCTTAAGGAGTTGACGGCCGAGGCAACCTTTTCTTTGCAATGGACCAGCTAGGCTAGAGAGCATCGGCTCTATGATCATGAAGCGATTATAAATAATATTATGTTGGCCTAAGACCAGTTAAAAATACGGGAAATAAAAAATATTATTAAAGTCCTATAATTTTATGTGTAGTGAAATCCATGGTGAAATCGGAAGTGAATTTATCTCTATGACTAGACTCTTGTGGCTTGTTCTTCCTTTAGCTTCCGGTGACAAAAATTATTAACTTATCCTTTAAATGGACGATATTAACAGTTTATTTGGAAGTTGTTTAATGTTGTGAGAGTTACAGATGTTTGTTAAAATAAAAAGAAACAATTGAACTAGGTAAGAATTAGTGTCAGCATCGGCAATTATGAACGTTTTACGGGGTTGCCGAACGTTATGATAGTAAAAAAGGATAATTGCACAACTGTGAATTCGATCTCGCTAAGCTTTTGTAATAAATTAGGCTTGCGGTTGTTGACAAGTGTTTAAAGGAATGCATTTGTTGAATACAGTTACAAAATCAATGGAGAAAAACAGGTACAGTATACCTATTAGGATAACATCGTGTACGAACTGTTTAGTTTACTTCGTGCTGTCGTCGGTTTTATAAGAATTTTCCATATTGTGTAATGATCAGTCTGTTTAATTTGTTTACAGTTTGTTTCAGTAGTCAATCCTTAAATATTAATGTTTTGTTTGGCTGTTTTTGTTAATGTGTTCGCTGTAGCAAATTTGTCAGATGAACTGCTTTTCATGCTGTTATTCTTAGCCTACATGTTTACGCTGGCGCGTGCATAGATGCAGCATTAGGTCGCGTCCTCGTTTGTTCAGAACATAATACGCACGTATGACATGTTTACCCAAACAAGAATAAGAAGCATGAACAAATTGTGTATATGGAAGATATGGAGGTTGATCTGTTTACGCTGTGAGAGGTCGCCTTTGTGACCTTCCTGTAGAAAGTTCTGTTTAGCACCAATGTTAATAACTCCTGGGTTTCGCATACTAACAAAGATTGTTTTCCACCGGCCGCATCCCATAATGCAGTGCCCTCAGTAAGTAAGTGATGATCATGAATTTTTATAGGATCAAATATCATACCGTGTTAGTTAATGTGCTAATGCATTTTCTCATCATTTCAGCTTCCGTTTTAGCAGGGGTTGTTTTCAACAATCAACCTCAATTTGAGCAAGAATTAGCTTCATCAATCAAACTTATATATACATAAGAAAAATTATTTTCATCAATCCAACTTAGAACTTTTTAAGAATGGTTATTTTCATCAATCCGACACATATTTAAGGAGAAATATTTTCATCTATCCAACTTGGCTTTAAGAAAATTATTTCATCAATCCAACATAAATATTTCAGAATAATTATTTTCATCAATCCAACATAAATATTTCAGAATAATTATTTTCATCAATCCAACATAAATATTTCAGAATAATTATTTTCATCAATCCAACATAAATATTTCAGAATAATTATTTTCATCAATCCAACATAAATATTTCAGAATAATTATTTTCATCAATCCAACATAAATATTTCAGAATAATTATTTTCATCAATCCAGCTTCTATTGTACCAAATATAATTTGCAGATTCTTAAAAGCCAATTTTGCCTAATATATTGTAATGCAAACAAATTTGTGTTAAAAATACTGAAATGATAAATTACTCTTTTATAATCTTTTTGAAGACTTTCACTGTTTGCCTAATGTGATAAAACTTCGTAATTTCTTCAAATTCGTGCTCAATACTTTCTTATTGGGCGCATTGTATAATGGGATATGGCTGGTAGGTAGCAGAGCCTTATATGAGTGAAGTTTGGATGGCCATATTGTTTATACACCCAGGCACTCAGTCTTCGCGATTGCGGTACATACTGATTCAGGTGTGCTGAATCTCCTGATCCTGTGCTTTTCAAGTGGAATAAACAAAATGGTAGTTAATAGAAATTTATTAATTGCGATATTTGTCAAAATCTTATTATGAGTAATTGGCAAGTTTTGCAGCACTTGATTTCATCCAATGTATTGAACTACTTACCACCTGATGGTCACATTTTCTTACCCTGTGTATTTCATAGCTTTACTCTGTTGACCATGCCTGTTCTTGTTGCATGTTGATATGTAGCGAAGTAGCATATGCTGTTCAAAATCTTATTATTGCAGAATTCTAAACAGCAGAAAGATATACCCTAAAACCATCCATCACTATACAATATTTATACATCCTGTAAAGTTTGTTTCAATGCTATATTCTATAGAACCTATTGAGTTCATTTATTTTACTGCTACTAATTGATTTACTTACGGTTATAAATACAATTAAATATTTTACAAATGAACCTCAGTAACTTGTTAGACATGTTACTGTTCATGGTAGCAGGTGTTGCTTTTTGAATGTAGTCAGTTTTATGTTGACCTGCTGTATACTGAAAGGAATAGTAAGGTGAGATGTACTTCAGTCTTTTAGAACAACCCGTTGCTCTCATTATTCAATGGATGCTGGCTGGTATCTTGGCCAGTGTTAATAATGTTTGTATAACAGGTATTTCCTTTATGCTTATAGTTGTGAATTTGATGCAGTAAATCTGTAATGTGGAATTAGCTTTTCAGGTGTCTGTATGTACCTTTTGAAATAACCTTGAGCGAATTATTTTTCCAGAGATGTTATTTAGTTTATATGGAAAGTTTTTAACTCAAATGAAAGAGTGACAAAACCATTGTGGCTTTATTGCTGGTGGTTGAACTTCTGAACCCTTCACTGGCCTTCAGGTATTCAGTCATAGTGATGTTCTGTACATTGACCTGGTTGCTGTGCACAGTTGGTTAATGGATTGAGCATTGGACATGTGCAGGATAGAAAAATTTGATGGTTGACTATTGACAATTAGTTTTCAATGTTATGTGTATAGATTTGCAGACAGAGGTGCGGAAATGAGTTCTTCCAGGCGTGTGGAGGAAAGGCCAGTTATAAATGATGTGGTATTTTCTTTTTCAAAGGTAAATAATCACGATTTGCCTTTTATCTAAAACAATTCACAATATAAAACATTAATTCATGTTTTTGTGGTGCTAACTAGATTAGAAAATTTATATCACACAAAGTTCGAATTTCTCATGGTGGAACAAAGGACAGTGGCCATGCCATATCTTACCATTTCTGGTAAACATCAATGGATCCAACGCATGATGTGGATAATGGATATCTGAGACTAGTGCATTGCAGAGCTTGATTTTACAGTATATATGCTGTTAACAAATTCTTCTTTTTGATGACAGAAACATGCTCACACGGAGAACCTGCTCAGTGGCCTTTATTTACCTATTATTTCTTCACTTGCGTGATACAGCCATCTGTTTTCAGCTTGCCTAGTCTGTGGTTCAGCAGATGTAGGTTTGTGCAGCCTGAGAGGACTTCATGTGACAGTTATGGACAGGCTCTTCATTCACAGTCTATGTCTACCATCAAGCAGTGTATAATTTGCTCGTTAAGTGGCTTTGCATATGCAAATCGGTTTTCACTGTACATACCAATCATAGGTGTCTGTGTTCAACCTATAGTATTTTGCATTTGTATAATATTAATATTAATAAGTCCTGTCGGGCAGCACAGACCTAAATCTGTTGATTTTGAGATTTAAAAGTCATGCCATTGAATGGATTATTCTGCAAGAAAAGCTTTAATTGATGAAGTTAATTGCATTAGTTTTCTTCATCCTGGCTGTATTTATAAGTAGATAAGTAAGTGAAATTTTAGTCTCTGGAGGTGAAGATAGAGGTTTACAAGAGGCTATGTATCTATCTCTGGATGGTTGCAACATGACCAAATTCTGTAAGTGTTTTAGTGCATGTCATAAATTATAGGGTTTAGTCGTGATGATAGATTTATTAACATTGTCATTAACGCTTGTGATTCAGGTGTCAGAGGAAAATCTCAGACATCTGAAGGAGACAATGACGGTTGAGGATATTTTTAGGGTAAGTTCATAGTTTCTTAAATGATCTAGACATTGGTGATAGTTTGCCAACTCTAAGCTCTCGTCGTGGCTCAGTTTGCTGTCTAGAACTTGCCTTTCAAGATCGAAAACTAGTTTGCTCGGATGTTTCTAACATGATGCCATTTATTACTTCCATTTTTGGTGGTTAGATATGATATTTTAATGATATGATATTTTAATGGTTGTTGAAAGTTTTTGAAGCTCTTTGTGTTACGCTATTTAATTGAAGAAATATTTATTTAATCTAACAATTGTAAAAATCCTTATAAATATTGTTCATAGGTGTGAAATATTTCTGAACAATCTTCAGCTTACCTGCAAGCCATGAATAATGAGACATAGTGATGTAAAATTATGTATTATTCATAAAGAGAGAGAGACCAGAAGAGGTCACTTGGATCAGTGAATATTGAGAGTAGAACAGTCTGTGATGTTTGAATGTCTGAATGATTTATAAAAAGATCTCTGAGGAGTATTTTAAGTTCAACTTGTTGCATACTTCATCGTTGTAAGTCTAGTTTTATTTTTATTTTCAGGAAGTAACTGTTAAACCACTCACTCCACTTCATGACAGAACTGCTTATTCCCCGCGAGATATAGTAGGAAGTTTTTGCTTTCTTTAAATGAATTAAATATGAGTTTAGAAATTTACTAAAGAGCTGCTTTGGCTTCCATTCACTTTTAGTACAGGTACATGCTCAGTGTTAAGGTGGTGTATATATTATCTTGGCTTAGGTCATACAGAAGTTGTTATGGTCCTATTTTTGTGTGTGAAATGGTGTGCATGGTTTCATTGAAACAACCTTATTCAAACTCTAAATAAAGAGTGCTGTTAAATAATGCTGTTTATTCAAATTATTTATGACTCCTTCTTTAGGCACCTGTGATTTGAATTATGATGTTTGCTTAATACATTACAACCATGGAGTAATTGGAGTTTACCATTTTGACATTTGCACATCTGATATCAATAGTCTAGGTTATATAGTGCCAGCTTTTCCATGTATCGGTGTGCATTGCAAACTTACTTTACTTTCTGTATTTTGACGTTTCATTGTCTTCAAGCGGTGTTTGAATATCGACCCATTGGATAAAATTTCTTTGTTGCGCTTAAGAATCAAGTGTTCTATATAAAAGTTCTCAATGAAGTAGTGCTATTGGAATGATTAAATGTGACTGCATTCCCGCTGCATGTAGAACACCTAGCATAGTGCTACCGGTGTTTCAGTATTTCTGTTTCTGACATAAAGCGCTTTTGCTCTTGTAGGTAACACCTTCACCGAGCAACCGATCTCTGTCTGATGACGTCGATGGTTGTGAGAGCGATAAGGCGGACAGCATGAGCACAGATGATGACGAACAATCGTCAGCTGATTCAAGTGAATCAGATTCAAGCGGTTCGGCGTCAAGCTCAGCTGAAAGCGACGATGGATCGGACTGTGACCCGCCGAACAGTCCTCTTCCAGACAGATGGCTGCTCGAAAATCATGCTCAGCCGAGAGCCACTGCACCGAACTCGGTTTGCTCAAGGACTGTGAGCCCTCACGACGAGGAGGGCAGGACAACAACATCTGACGTTGGACTAAGACTTAAATTAACCCTTCCAAAATGTTCAAATTCCAATTCGCAACCTCCCTACTTAACGGACAGCACAGGCGCCGCTGCTAACGAACGTTTTAACCCTATGCCAACGCAACCGGTGGTGCCTAACAAATCGACAAAGCAGCGGCAAGACAAGTTGCCTGCTAACTTGCCAGTGCCTTCGATTGTCTCCACTGCAGCTTCTGGTGCTGCAGCAGGCGCTGATGCGGTGCCAGGCACCGGCGCCGCAACAACAACTGTGCCGCAGAAAAAAGCGCCGCCATCTCCCAGAACTCTTGCGAAACTGACGGGTTTGGATTTTAAACCGTTGCCAAACATAAGCATTGGAAAGAAAAAGGGACAAGCGAGCGATGGTAATTCGAAAGCCGCCAGTAAACATCAGCGGACGGAGGACAGACGACGAGGGTTGAGCGCTCTGCAAAGAGCTTATTCACCGTACGTTAAATTTATTCGCCGTAGGTTTAGCTTATTCACCGTAGGTTTAGCTTATTCACCGTAGGTTAATCTTATTCACCGTACGTTAAATTTATTCGCCGTAGGTTTAGCTTATTCACCGTAGGTTTAGCTTATTCACCGTAGGTTTAGCTTATTCACCGTACGTTAAGCTTATTCATCGTAGGTTAAGCTTATTCACCGTAGGTTAAGCTTATTCACCGTAGGTTTAGCTTATTCACCGTTGGTTTAGCTTATTCACCGTAGGTTTAGCTTATTCTCCGCTCGTTAAATTTCATCTGGTGTTGGTACCTGTAGTGGTTTCTTAGATGTTGCCTACACAGTATACTGCCGCATTTCTTCTGTCTTGCATAATTAATTAATCCAGTTTGGTCAGACAGTGTGCAAGTGTTATGAATATCAATCCAAATTAGTGTTAGCTTTGTAACAGTGCCCCTCATCATGCGTTAGTGTGGGACATGATAGCCATTGGGTAAAACACTCGGCTTGTTACAAGGACAGTATAGTTCAAACGTTACAAGGACAGTATAGTTCAAACGTTACAAGGACAGTATAGTTCAAACGTTACAAGGACAGTATGGTTTAAACGTTACAAGGACAGTTTGGTTCAAACGTTACAAGGACAGTATGGTTCAAACGTTACAAGGAGAGTATGGTTCAAACGTTACAAGGACTGTTGTGGGTTCAAGCTTATCTGGGGCATATACTGAGTAGAGACCATATTAATGTGAAAATATTTTAGTGCCAATTACTGAATACGGACCATGAAGACATTTTAGCACAAGTTCTTAAGTATATTTGTTTTGTATCTGTCAGGACTCTGAAGTGTCACTGCTGTAATGAGCTTCTGGCATACATCCATGGCTAATTACGAATGAGCTTGCAGCTTGCCTAGTAACTTTATATCCGTAAAATTCCGAGCCACAATTGTAGTAATTTTGTTGTATGATAATACAATATGTATTATGTTTGTTTTTCCTTTTGTGTTTTTGGCACAACCTGCCATTAAGTGTTAAGAGTCATCACAAATCATGAAACAAATTTCATTTTATGATGTCAGTGAATTCTATGAAAAATTTATTTGGAGGGGGAAAGCAATCAAGAAACTTGGAGGAAGAGATGATCAAAGAGTAATATACTAAAAGTATTGGACAGACTTTTCTGTATTCAAACGCTAAATAATTCTAGGTGACAAAGTGAATGTTTATATACGAAGGGATGCATGTTTTGCCGCACTGGTTTAAAAAAACCTGCATTTGACATTTGTTTTCAGCGAACGAAGCCGTGAAATCGTGAAACCGAATGTCATTTCCAACGGAGAATCGTTGGAAGATGAGCTGGACGCAACTTCGATGGATTTCGATTCCATCGACTACAACATAACGGAGAGGACGATGTTCAGTGAAGACCCGCTCGGTCTACGCAGAGTCCCTCCGGCGGCTGATTCGGATCTCTTTGGCTCTGATAAGGTCCTGTCATTTAATTCAGCGCAGTCATTTAATTCAGCGCAGTCATTTAATTCAGCGCAGTCATTTAATTCAGCGCAGTCATTTAATTCAGCAGAGTCAATTCATTCATCGCTGAATCTTCGTTGATAAGATTGAGAAACTGTGAAGATTATTGTAGCATTGACATTTAAGTCGGGGCTTTGTTTATTTTAACCATTTACCGACCATAGTGTAGTAAATAGTATGGAATATCCTTCATCCTCGGTCGGTAAAGGGTTAAGATCTGCTCTGTGCTGCAGAATATCAAATAAAAGCACAATAAATTCTTATAAGTAGACTGTTAATAAGCTGTCAAGAAGGTCTGTATTTACACTTAGAACCATTTTCACTGCTTTTCGTGTCTGGTGAATATGCGATAAGTGCTTGGGAATGAGAATTTCTAAAGGTGATTTGTCAATCGATTACCTTCCATTTTGTTTTTGTAAGGCGCCCTTGTAACGTCATGGCTGTGTTACTGCACCATATAAATCGTCGTTATTATTATTATTATTATTACATAGCGCTCAGTATCGTTGGTTTTATGATCTGCAACAGGCGGAGGCGAATGGCGACGCGACTGACGGGAGCACGAAGCGACGTCGCAAAAAGATCGGCGACATCTGGGGCTCGATGGTCTCGCAGTCGGAGGGTCCCACGGAAGATTTTCGCGACCGAGAACCGTTCTCTCGACACGCAGCAATAAAGCCACGAAGAGGCGACTACAGCAGCAGCAGCAGACGAAGGGACTGGAGCAAACCGCCACCATCGGAGGAGAATGGACATTCGAGAGATTCACACGAGCGAGATAGGAGTAGTCATCGAGAACGAGACAGGGAGCGAGACCGAGACAGGTCCCGGGACCGGTCGAGGGATCGGGACCGTGGTCGAGAGAGGGGTAGAGAGAGGGGTCGAGATCGGACTTCGAGACCGGTCATGAAGTCGGTCGACACGCAGACGGTCAACGATCAGGAGGATAAGGAGCGAAGTAACGTCGATAGTACGGACAGCGGTTGCCCGATCAACGGAGGTGCAAACAATACAAAGTGCGTGCAAGTATATTAATTGATTTCTTCAGCCTTATGATGTTTAACCCTTTAATGCCGGAGGGTATAGGATTTCCCATACCATTTTCTACCATCTCAGCATTAAAGGGTTAACACTTTAACAATGGTTTTGTAGTAAAATATATGGAATTTAACGGATCCTGTTTGTCGTTAATTGGCTAAAAATCAGGTAAACCTTGTGACGTGGCTTGTGGGGGTTGAAAATTCCTACATAGGTGTTCCGTTACATATTACACACTGTCCAAAATATTTTGATGTTGAAACTGAAGAATCTGTTTTTGGTTTCATGTTATTCTGCTCTTGAGTCCAAAATACTTGATTCCTAGGAGCCAAAGAATCTCGAGAATTATAATTCTTCAGTTCCAATTGGAAATGTTTTTCTAGTTTGCATGATATTAATGATATCTAGAATTTTTATTTCCTTCCGTGTTTGCTTTGTAACTTTGAGTACACATGTCTGCATTGTAGTGTTCCGCTTGAGCGATCAACCGTGTATGTCACCAGAGCGTCTGAGCTCGAAGGTTTTGCCAAGGAAGTGGTATGGCATTAGTTTTGAATTTCTTCTTAAATATTGTGTCTCTGTATTTTAAATACTATACGATGAGCAGATGAGAGATGACATTGTGGCTGCCATCTTGTTGAATTCTGAGTCAGTTGAGCAATATTACAGAAATACAGAGATATATCTGATTTTGATTAGAGTCTTGAGAAATAAAGTGCAAATGCAAACTCAAGTATGTTGACATCCTTTAACCCTATCGCCCCGAGAAACCGATATTTCGGTTTGTTAGCCATTGAGTGACGGGAACCCAGGAACGAAAGGGTTAAACATGCATATCCCATCCTCTGAGGAATAATGATAGTCTGTGTACACAAAGGAAATGGGACGGAGGTGAAAGTCTCGGCATTTGAGTCTACTGGACATTAGACAAGTAACTTGTAGCTTAGTATTTTCTTTTATGCGGTCGGACAATGGTGATAGGCTATTATTTTATTAAATATGTTTATGTCATGAATGCTTGATTGTCTCTGTCTGGACTGAATACGGTTTCATAGGATGGTAGGTGTATGTGTCAAGTGTGCATACGCTGGTGGGTGCGTAAAAAATTACATGTGGATAGCTAGATACAGGAATTTTTTACATAATTTAATGCACTATATGATCAGAATTATCTGGTACATATTATGCTAAACTGATTGCCCCCCTTTCTGTGTTTGATCAATGTAGACTGACAGTCGGACGAAGATGTTTGTGAGCACGCATTGGTCGATTGTTCTCGTGCAGCAGTCGTTTGCTATGCAGAAAGAGAAATCTGATCCGAAGGCTCTGTCGACAAAACTCAGGTCGCTGGGCAACATGTGCAAAGGCAATGAGGAAGCAATACTGGATGAGATGAGAAAAGATGCTCAGGAGGAGGACAGAACATGGGCCATTCTTCACATTATCACGTATGTACCAGGCTAAACTTGTGTATGTGTAATTGCAGTTTAACGTCATTGTGTGGTAACAAAGACCATTAGCGACGCCCTCCTCTTTTATCCAGGCTTGGGACTGGCAATGGTAGAGTGCGACTAGTGGCAGAGTTCTGTAGCAGGCTAAGATAAGATAAGAATATTCTTTAAAAGACCAATAATATTGCTATCCGCATTTTGTTGTAAAGACATGGTGTAATAAATGTTAAGTTATCTATAAAGCCAAGCAATAGTAAAATGTTTTGAAATAGAACACAAAATCCTATTTAATCCAATGTAGATATGTTTGCTTAGTGACCAAAAGAGTAATTGAGAATATCATTGCTTCATAGCGTTTAAGAAATGTGGTCCTATTAAGGGAAACATGATCAGTTTTAGTGATCCACAAAGACTTGAACCACTCTTGTACATGAATGAAATATATCCTCACAAATAATCACTTGTATAGTACTGCAGACAAGAGTCTGATCAGTTAAGCAAGTTTATCTTCGAATGCACTTTCAAGTTTAGTTCAAGTACAAGTGTTGGATATAATGGATATTTGATGTAAATGTGTGGATTTAACCAGGTCCTCTTTTATAAATGGTTTCAAATTCATAGAATGTCTAGTGCACTTCTAAAATGATTTCTCATAAAGAATGGTTGAATGCTATTTTTGTTCTTTTGATTATCTTTTGTTCTGTTTTGAAATACCAGTTTTTTTTATTATATTCTGCTGAATGCCTTTATTTGTGTGTGTTTTCAGTCTGCAGATTCAGTCGTACTGTTGCTTTCGCCAGTGGTCATCTCGAATTAGGGACATTGAAAAGATGAGAGGCGTCATTGATACTTTTGTGGTAAGTATGCTGTGTCACAGCTTCATCAAGTTTCATTCATTCCTGACATTTAATGAAAAACAAAACAGTTCTTGATAGCAGTGCATAACATTTATGCAGTTGCTTAAAACTCCAAATCGACACCCTGTTGCAAGCGTGCATCACAGAGATGTGATTTGCAGTCTTGGATAGCTGAAATTGATGCTTACCATGTGCTGCTGAGTGACAGGATTCTGCTGTTACATTGCTTCCACTCTTTGACTATTGCATAGTGTGCCTTCTTCTTATGCATTTTATATTCATTGTAGAGTTATCTTTTAAGTAAGAATATTTGCTGCGCAGTATGACTCTAGTTAGATTTCATTTCATTCGGAAGAAAGTGACATCTTACTAGATTGCATTAGATTATTGAGCCGTTACCTGTTACATGCAAATACCTGGCTGCATAATTATGTGCTACTGCACCTTATGAAATGTTATTCATCACAGGTTTAGTGTGTAGAATTGTTGAGCAGAATTTTTTTCTTCTGTATGACGTGTGTTCATGTTTGATAGAATGCACTTCATTGTATGTATGTTTGAGTTGGCTCATTGCATTTCAGAGCTGCATGTGCACTTTTTTATCAGTTTATGATATTCAGATGAATTAGGATGTGACTGACACTGGATTAAATTTGTTTGCTCGCAGGAAAGTAATGAAGTTCGACTGACGCTGACGAAAGATGAAAGTTTCGCGTTCAAAAATTACTTTAATCATATGCACTGGGTTTATCGAAGCCAGAATTATATGGATCGAGCGGACCAGTACATGCAGAAAAGTGGCAGAGGTGAGTGAGTCAGCGCAATGCGGCCTGACTTTTATGGCATGTTTTGATTGAGTTTAACGAGTTTTGCTTGCTTCGTTGACTTATGTGATGGTAACTTTAGTCTTGGTGCCATTCACTTTAAGCTTTCTGTCACACTTACAATATATATGGCCTTGTTTGTCTTCTCATTCTTTATCACTAACTGTAGTGTGTTGTTTTCCCTAAGTTGACTTAGAATGGCATATATGCTTGAGATGCTGTGGTTTTTGTTCTGCAGCTTTATTACATAATACATTAGTGATGTAACTATCTTCTCAAGCCATTTTGCAGTATGTCTTTCGTGTAATAATTGTCAGTTCAGCTTGGGCTCCAAGAGTTGTAAAAAGGAATGGATGTTTTGGGAATGTTATGTTACAATTAGCATTATCGTTGGGATGTTTACTTGAATCTTGCAATATACCCTGCTGTTGTATATAATCCTTTAGCAGTTATGGCCATTTTGTGTCATGCTATAAAAGTCATGTAAATAACTGCTACTTTTTCTTTTGTCATTTCAGTGATGCAGTTCTTCCTGCGTTTAAGACAAGACGTAGGTCATCTGCTTATGAATAGTTCGTTAAATTTTTTCGTGAGGTACGTCTCGGAAGCACTCCAGCGTCTGGGATACCAGCATGTTATCGCTTTATGACCTCTGCATAATAACAATAACAATGACCTTGGTTTGATTATGGAGCTGCGGAATTTTTTACGACTTCTGACCTTAGACTGACCCCCCTATGTTGTCCAGTATTTAAGACGACGTCCACAAAAAGGAAGTAGACAATTTACTTAACTAAATAATACGTAGACAGGACTGGTTGGTCTGTGTATAAAATACATTTAGTATAATGCGTTTAGTATATGGTATTCCCGTGCAAATCTTGTTGTGTGTTTGTGCACGCGGTTATGTTGACGTGTGATTTACTGTGGAACCAAATTGCACTGATTAGAGCCGACGGTTGGTTTACAAAAGTATGATGGTAACGCGACGAATGAAATGATGCCTGTTGTATCCATTTTGGTGAATTAAATTTTTTAATGGATGTTTGTTCATTGAATTGTACATCTGTCTGTCTGTCTTTGTCTGTCTCTCTCTCTCTCTCTCTCTCTCTCTTTCTCTCTCTCTCTCTCCGTACTGGCCTACCAGTTGCCCGACTGAGCTGCCTTGATCGTGTCCGGTAGGGCACCGCCTAATTGACCGCATATCCGAATTCAGCCGCATCGCCTGCTATAGGCTATACGTGACGCAATTAGGCCGTAGCCAAGATTTTTGGGGGGAGGGATTACTCGACCGTGAGCAAGCCTGTCACGAGATAGGGTATCCTCCTATTGTATGCCCCAGATGAGAAGTTGGTAAAAGCCACTTCCGCTGGGGTTTTTTTCAAATTAACTTCTATTGTTTTGCTTTGTTTTTAACATTGTCACTAGGCCTATCAGGCGTAGGCCTATTTATTCCTACAAGCCTATAGCTAACCTTGTTTGCTTTGGAATTAGAACAATTGGAACATTTCGAACGCTTGAGAACGTTTTAGTTGCTAACTAAATTCGAGGGCCTATACGCATTTTTCAATAATTATGCGATGGGGGTTGACCCTCCGGACAGTCTATATTATACCCGGTGTAATCCATCAGGGGGATATATTGGTTCATACTCCCGGATAGTTAGGCCTAAAGGGGTGGTAGAATAGCCAGCGACAATCAACCGATTCAGCTAACTAATGGTAGTAGGCCTAATGGATTTGGAGGAGCGTCGATCATAGGCTTTCATACCGCGGGTTCTGGACGACCGATACATTGCACACTGTACGTAGGACAGTTAGTAGGCTACAATGCCATTCCAGAGCATCGGTTCGCAAATGTGCTAATATGGTACTGTTACAGTCAGGGGCGAATCCAAGGGGGGGGGCCAATCCGGCCATGCCCCCCCCCATTTAAAACTGCCATTTACACTGACGTCTAGCGCTGAATAATTTAATATTTTTAATTTAATTTGGTGGGGTGTTCAAACACCCCCTAGCTACGGCCTTGGCGCGACGTTCTCCACTGGCTTCCCCCTCAAGTAGAGAGTCGACTAGGATTGCTGCTCTAGTCTGACCGTTCTGACGTTGCCTGTTATTATAGGCCTCGCTTCTGCGTACCTTTGTTAGCGCTGTAGCCCTATCCCAATGGTTTTCAAACTGTGGTCCGCGGACCCCTGGGGTCCGCGGCTTGTTGCCAAGGGGTCCGCAGAGCAGGACCAGAAAAACAATTTTAAAAATAGTACATTTGCAATGTTTTCATTATTATCATCTAAAATTATAAAAAAAATAACTGAGCTATAAAACAACTGAGCTATAAAAACATCTTAGCTATCTATGGTTATTACTTACTGATGTGAGTGATGTCTAGCATTGATATGTATTATATTAGCTGGATTGATAACGCTTCGTATAGTGGTCTATGGCCGACGGCGAATCAGTCGCGACTTACACTTAGGGCAGCGTGTGCTTGTTCCTATCTAAACCCATGTTAAATTCATTAACTTTGAAGGCAATTTTCAAGAAATCTGGTCAGTGGCCGCTAAATACAGTTAAGTTGATTGTTTTGTATGTCATTCAACTCAAAAACCCTAAGCTGGTTTTGAACAATTGTGTATCATTGCTGAGAAATTTGTGTTTTAAAGCGAAGTGTTGTGACGCCTATCTTTTAACTATGGTTTGCCGCTAGGAATTCTGGGAGTTTTTCCAGAGAATTCTGGGATTTGCCTCAGAGAATTCTGGGATTTGCTCTAATGAAACATTGGCTTTCCCTAAGTGAGCGATAATCCGAACTTTCATAGGCAATCAGCGTTCCAGTAGTATATACTACATTTCAGTGATGTCTAGTAACAACCTGTTTTGCTCATTAAAGGAATATATAATTATACATAACATTAGTTCCTTCTGGTGCTATTTTGGTGCACGTTAGTGTAATTGTGACGTACCAACAGAGACGCCATTGCTGCAATATTTAAAAAATATATAATATCAATATTTTCAACGTTCTTCGTAACCATGGATAAATTTCTAAAGGGAAAAACTGATCAGAAATCAGAAGATTTTGACGACAAAGACAAATATGATAAAAAAAAAAAAAATCCGCAAGTAGGCCTATGATCCACACTTTCCAAAGTATATTTCATTATGGTTTCTTTGCAGACGGAACAAATTATGATTAACCTCTTTGCGTTATGTCATGAGTGTGCAAACTCTGTCTAATCAGGATTCAATGAAACCCGTGAAATTAAAGCGCCATTTAAGGACAATGCATGCAAATTGCAGATGTGCCCAAGCGACAAAAGTAGCTGTAGGCTTCTTAAAGCAGAAAGGTAAAAATTGCGTTCGCCATGATGTGCAGTAAATGAAAAAGCTCTATGTGAATCGTATTTAGTAGCATTGCGAATAGCACGAGCGAGAAAGCCTCTCACAATTGCGATTGGCCAAATTTATTGCATAGACCCATAGGGGTCCGCCACCTAACCACGACATGCTACGGGGGTCCCCAGCTTTAAAAAGTTTGAAAACCCCTGCGCCTATCCTACCCTATATATATATAGTGCTCACCACTTCCGCTCTTTCGATCGTTCGGTTGAACAAAATCTGTTCTCAATCCCTCTTGCTCTCACCTCTCCTTTGCCGAACCGTGCCATCTCGGTGGTATGCACCCTCGACCTGGAATGACCCCTTAACGCTTCGCTCCCATTCTAGAACTCCTCTGGCATTCCTCTCTCATCTTAAGACAATTTTGCTTTGGTTGGGAGCGCCTCCGTGTAGTTCCCGTTAACTTAAGATGAATGAGAAAGGCTATACAAATTTACTTAATGGATAATGAACGAATGAATTAACCTTAGCTAGAGTTCTCTTCATGTGAATCTTGTCAACATAATCCTAGCCTAGGCCTACATTTAGCCTATCCATAGGCTAGGCTTTTTACTGTAAAGACTTATAGGTCTAGGCCTATATGCGTCTGCAATGTACAATAGGCCTATAGTTAGGCCAATCAAAACGACTTTCATTTTCGTCACAAATTTTATGAAAGCTATAGGAGACCCATATTTGTCTAGCCTATATATTTACAGACTTATAGGCCTTCGGGCCCACGACGGTGAAACGCACGGATTTAGGCCTAATATTTAAAAATATCACTCATCATAATATTATAGTCTCAATAATAATAATTGTACGATCAAAGGTTTAAGAAGAGAACACCGATTAATTAAAGAAAGTCAGCATTTGCAGTGATCATGCATTGTGTTTGAAAGGCACTTCGGTATATAAACGCAACAATAATAACCTTCACTTCATAATACAAACTCCGTTTTCGTACACATCGCCACAATCATCATACACGAAAACGAGTTACCACTTGTCCTACTTTTCCTCCCGTTGATTGGTCCTTCACCAACATTATATTACGTGACGCCAGATCAAGGCGATTTCAGTGGATCGGTGACGTCATATCTGACAGAATATTCTCTATCGACCGATTACTGATCGACTCTTAAATTAATGCGGACAAAACCGGATAAATGCATTATTAGTGCGCAGACGACACGACGACCGCAAGTGCATCCAGGTGGCGCCAGGTGCGGCACTTTTTGTACGAGCAGCGAGATTCTGCGATGGCGCTATAATACGACGAGCTTGACGGTTACTGTCCGCTCTTGCTCTGCAGCGCTCTTCGTCATACGACGTAATACTGACGACTTCGAAGCGCCTGCGATTGCTGCGCCTGATTGGACGACGACGATGATGGATTACAGGAGGAGCAGCACTCGCGTCTGTATTGTGGAAAGCGACACATGTGCAGCTTCGGTATGAGACTGCAGTATTTCGACTCGTCTCGGCAAACTGTTTGAACGAAGTAGTGAAAATTATGAAGAGTAGGTCTGGAACTAAACGTAATGTCTATAATTAATTACTGTTGAGTTTAATCTTGGTCTACATTCGAAGAATTGGATTCACGGATTAGGAGCTCTTAGGCCGATTCACTCCAATCTGTAGGTCTTTCCACTCCTATATAATATAGGCATAATAGCCTATAGGCTAGGCCTAGTGGGTAGCGGTGGTGCAGTGGTGCACGGTTGGTCGAACAACGCTACAAAGCGATTTCGACGACTCAGAGCTGTTCTATGCCTTAACCGATCATTTATATAGTGCCACACACATGGATAGTATCAATCAATGTAATGTAGTAAGCCTAACAGTAGACTGTGCATAATTTTGTTTAGTCAGTGAGTGTCATTCTACAGTAACTGACTGACCTGGTTCTATGCAGACGGGCGTGAAACACGGTTTAACGGTTTCCGGTGTAGGTAGAAGGTCGCACTCCGTCGTTCCAGCTGATTGGTTATTCGATGACCAAACGCATTCAACGATGCGTGACTTCATTCCTCTGCCTCCGCAGCTGATCGAACACTGGCCATCGAAAACAGAAACAAAAGAAAACTGACAATTGATCATGGGCCTATTTGTCTTTTCCCTTATCATATGACCGATAAATATGACAAGTTGACAAAGTGGGTCAGAGTGGAGGCTGGTCCCATCCAGGTGTGGGAGGGTTATGCTACACTGGACACGATCGAATGTGTCCAGCGGTAGTCTGCGTGATTCTGGAGATTCATGCGTGAAATGTTGCCGGGTTTACTCGGCAATACTTGCTAGACTGTCAGTCAGTCGTGTTCACGGTCGGGTAGTTTCAACTGCAGACGGTTAACTTGAGTGAGTGAGTGAGTGAGTGAGTAAGTGAGTGAGTGAGTGAGTGAGTGAGTATGTCTCTGCTAACTATGCTGACTCTGCATCTATTGACTAACCTTCGTCCAGTTGGAAGGCTTCCACATCGCTTGGCAGTTCTCGTGTTCGCATTCCTCCTCGTCGAGTGGCTTGAAATCCTGCGGGCAACCGGAAGGGTCGAGTCGCGATTTGTTGAACGCCTGGCAGTAGGTCGGTCTCTTCCGTGAACCGAACCCAGAACGATAGCACGACTCGTCTGAACACTGTGCAGTTGACACAAACAATTATATATTAAAAATCATAACAGCTTACAATGTCTAGAACTCTTGATAATTATATAATTTAATTAACTCGTCGCTAATCGCATTCTTCCAGATTATTATTTCTTCACGAAAGCTAAAAAAATTCAACTTTGGTCAAGTTTGTACAGTTCTGTAGATTTACTGAATGCAATTAGATCTACTTTTACTTTTTTACGCCTATAGCCTGTATTATGTTCGCCAAAGATGTCCACCTGCGTTTGTAGTGATTATGTCTACCGCAAAGCAGCAGTGAGTGATAGTTTAATGGCTAGTAACCTCCACATAAACAGTTCGGCAATATATGAGCACACTGACTACTGCGGCGTAACTGCGCACAACAGTCGGTGGCAGGATCAGACGGTTCACAGTGAGGCCCGTGAGGGAGAGGACTGGCATGCACCGTCTGTCAAATGCCAAGGTTCGGAAAATAAAGTTGCAAGCACTTTATTACCCTAGACGTCTTCTCGGGGATAGATTGAAAGACTGCTGCTTTCTTCTTTCTCCTCCTCCTCCTCTTCTTCCTCCATCTCCCTCCTCTGACTTTTCCACTTCCTCTTCTTTCGCCTTCTTCTCCTTTCATCATCTTCTTCCTTCTCCTCTCTTGACTTGACCATCTCCTCCTTCTCCTCATCCTCTTCTTTCTCTTGACTTTTACATCTTCTCATCATACTCCTCCTCCTTCTTCTCCTCCTCCTCCTTCTCCTCCTTCTCCTCCTCATCCTTCTCGTTTTACTCTTCCTCTACTTACTCCTCTTCTTCTCTATAGCGTAAGGAAATCCGCTGCACAGCAGAGAAGATAAAAAAGTAGAGTTTCTCAAAATCTCCTTCGCTTCAGGGACAAAAATCCATTTCAGTTCGACATTTTTACCCACGAAGGCCTACGCAGAAATCAGTGGGAGTTGGGAGTTGGAGGGGGCCAACTGGCGTCGAATGAACGAGCAATCGAGCATCGGATAAAACGTCTTTTCGATGCTACTTCAGAAGATCCTGATAAGCAAAATGTCGTCGTCTATCGAGCTCCATGTGAAGTTAGTTAGAGGCATTGCCTACTAGGCTACCACCACCCACCCCAATCGCTTCCAGCCTTAGGTGACATTAACCTGCCATGATTATCAGTGTTCGCCCTCTTGCGGAGAGTAGTTTTTTGCCCGAAAGCCGTGGTCGGTTTGTTGCCAACAAAATGGCTGCGTGAAAGAATAAGGTAACAAGGATCGTCTAGACTCTAGACTCAGCAGAGTGCTTGCTTCCGCTTCAAGTACAGCACACGGACCATTGAAACCATTGAAAGCAGCATCTGCTACATTTAAAGAGATCGCATTTTACCCTGGAGCAAATTACCATTTCCGGTGTACGGTAGCCTACATGTACATGTATTTGACTTATACATTTGCATTGACATCACGCTCGACTTAGAAATACAAAACAGTCTCACTGCCATGACAACAATCTCAGACCAGCGCACTGCACAGAGTTGTGGCGCTACACAAATTTAAGCTTTCTTTTAGTCTTGGGTAGACTTAGCTTTAAGAATAGCTAAATTTTCTGCGACTTTGATTTTAAGTCGCATATGATTTTTTTTATCTCAACAGCAATCACGAATTGCCCCGAGGCATTACAGACGAAATGTTCGATTTCTATATCTCTGTCTGTCTCTGCCTCTGTCTGTACGTCTGTCTGTCTGTCTGTCTGTCTCTCTCTCACTGTCGTCGGTCTGTCTGTCTGCCTGACTCTTTATCTGTATGTCTGTCTCAGTCTCTGCCTGTGTGTTTCTGTCTATGTGTGTGTCTCTTTCTGTGTGTCTCTCTCTCTGCCACTCACTCACTCACTCTGTGTGTTTGCGTCCCGTCTGCTTAGCTGCTCACAATAATGTGTAAAGGCAAAGCAATGTGCAACTTCAACTCAAGACCAACATTCTTCAATTGCTTATTCAAACAGGGCTGCTCTATAATTGTCTTAGAGGACTGATCTCTCAGATGCTGACCTGATCACGATTTCGTTTTTTATCGCCATCTTTTGATGCCTTTGCACCTTAGACATCGGCGCTACAGAAGTTACTACTTCAAAGAGTTATCATAGATCAGTGCATTCATAGATATGTAATGCTTTGACTCTACCTCTTGCCAAGGACCGGCCTCCCACGATGGACACGTCAACGCCGTGCTCTCGAATCCGCAATCCCTCGTCTCGATCGGCTTCGTCAATCCCTTGCGAGCACAGAACGTTTCATCGACGACCAGCGTGTAGCCCTTCTCCATCGTTATCTCACAGGCGATGTCCCTGCTCTGCAGCCCTGACCCTCCGCAGGTCTTGCTGCATGCCGACCACGGATGCGGGTAGAACTGGAGAGGGAGCTTCTTCAGCGAATGGTTGCGCAGCATGTACTTCAGAGAGATGGGGTACTTCTGTTCCTCCTCATCGTCGTTGCTCAGACTTTCGTTGTTGTCTGACCTCGTCAACGATCTTTCCATGTACGGAAGCTTCGTCTGCTGGAGTTTGTGAGCCGTCAGCAGCGAGTGGAAGGACAGCGTCGTGTTGGCCGAGTCTCGTCCGGCCATGCAAGTGAAGACCCCGGCGTCTGTTTCGCGCGAGCTACGGATGCGGAGGATGCCCTTGGGCGAGACCTTGACCCTGCCGCCCTTCCTCGCGATCTCCCTCTCGCCGTGACGCCAGGAGATCAGCGTTTTGTTGAAGCCACGAACCGGGCAGAAGACCTGGACGGTCGTTCCGGGGATGAGGACGGCAGTTCCACCGACGATGAGGATGACCTTCGAAGGCGGTGACTTGAGCTGGACGAACGACGAGACCTCACCGTAGATGATCGGAGACTGTTTGACGGTGGCGTTCGGACATTCGCCCATCTCGCAGATCTGTTTGGTCGGGGGTCGAGACGAGTATTCGGCGCAGATCGTTTCGTTGAGGGTGACGACGTTTGCGAGAGAAAGCTTCTGCTCACAACGAACAGTTCTCGCCTGCTGTCCAGAACCACACGTCACCGAACACTGCACACACAGAACACATCAACACCACATGTCACCGAACACATCACCACATGTCACCGAACACATCACCACATGTCACCGAACACTGCACATAGAACACCACATCATCACCTGATGACCATCAGATGTATCAACACACATCGACTAATAGTTTAATACAGATGGGGCCATCGGTCAAAGTTGTGACTATAGTAGGCCTAGGCTTCTCAAACGATACATATAAAATTATATTATTTATACCATGACCTTCCAAACGGGGACCTTGAGGAAGTGCCCGATGACCGATGTACCATTTAATTTTCTACACATAATTAATTATAATTACATATATATATATATATATATATTAAAAATTGTAAGCTATATGGTGTGTGTATATATATATATATATATATTGTATGCTATACCTCTCTATATATACCATTCAATTTTCTACACATAAATATATATATAATACATATATACGTATTACATATACATATGCATATATTATATACATGCTAATATGATTGTATGCAATAGTTTTAATTCAACCTTCCTCCACCTCAGTTTCCTTAATTTCCCTCAGCTACAGATCTTTGGTTGGTCAATTGTATAATTCCTAAACGATATAATTGGCTTATTCAAAGAAGACAATACCTTTGACCAGCTGTCGACGTTCCAGACGGGTGCACACGGTGCCATGTTGCAGAGGAGAGCCCTCGGTGGCTTCGGTGGCGAGCATCGGTCATCAGGTACTTCCTCAAGGTCACCGTTCGGAAGGTCATAGATGCAGCGGATGACTCGCAGCTGGTGACCTCCTCCACACGTCGCAGAACATGGACCGTGAGGAAAGGCACGCCATCTGACGATCGAAGACAGAACACATTATTATATATCTCAATTATATTATCTCAATATTTCTCGATGTATCTCAATATATCTTAATATGTTATCACAATATATCTCTATGCATCTCAATAATTATATTGTCTCAATATATCTTAATCTCAACGTATTATCTCAAAATATCTCAATATATTATCTCATTATATCTCAATATATTATCTCAATATATCTCAATATATCTCAATATATTATCTCAATATATTATCTCAATACTATCATAGCAATATTTCTCGATGTATCTCAATATATCTTAATATGTTATATCAATACATCTCAATATATTATCTCAATATATCTCAATATATTATCTCAATATATCTCAATATATCTCAATATATCTCGTGCAGGACGAAGCCGATGAGATGAGAAAAGTGATTAAAACGATGACAATGGCGACAACGATGACGATGATGGCGACAACGATGACGATGATGATGACAATGACGATGACGATGACGACGACGACGATGATGATGATGATGTTAGCCATAAACTTTTTTTCAGCCTCACAGTGTCAAGTAAGATTGGTCGTTGACATTGACCTTTACCTAGATACATTTGTTTACAGCTTGCTAAGAAAGACTGTTGCACATCAGCTGCAGGGCTTTGCTCTTCATGGCCACAGTTCAGTTAAGACTCTTAAAGCCAAACAGAGACTTATAAAGACTTATTTAACCAGTTTAGGTAAGAGAAATAGGTTGATAGGCAAAGTCACAAAGCCATCATATATATATATATGTATATTATATATATTATATATATATATATATATATATATATTATATATGACTCGTTCAGGTCGTCATCTCTTGTGAAGAAAGACAGGTAAGAATATATGTGTAGGCCATACACACACATATATATATAATTATATATATGTGTGTATGTATACATATAACAAGTGCTGCTTCATCTAATGACTCTTCATGAAGAGTCATCGAGATCTTCAAGCTAATTAATTAACCTCTTCTCTGCTTACGTGAAATCTCTTGGCCTATAGTTATCAATCGAATCATCATGCTGTGATTTATAGTCTACGTATAATTATATATCTAACACTTATAACATACTTGGCCTCTATCATAATGTGCATGATTCAACAAAGAATCGTGAAGAGAAGCTTCAAACCTCAAATGCCCTTAAAAGCCACATCTTAAATCTCGACGACACCCCCCCCCTTCCACCCGATCAAAGTGTAGCAATTAATTACAACAATCACAACACTCATATAGCATACTACACGGTGCGCCAAAACAGACCCCCCCTAGGTTTTTTGCCACTATCTTGACCAAAAATAAGAATTTCGAAATGAAATTTTACAGTCTTAAAAACAATTCATATCTACACATGCTGACCAGATTTCATCAAAATATTTCAAACAAAACAAAAGTTATACCACTTTTAGGCAGACCACCCACCGTATTTTTTGACGATTCAGAAACGTAACGCAGCAAAAAGTAATAAAACACGACTTTATTAAGTCTCATCTCAGCATAAAAATCATCGAAGACCAGTGCGACAAAATCTTCGTCTATAATTGCCATCGAAGTCATTATTGCCCGCAGATGATGAGGTGTATCCCCCCATGGGTTGCATATAGACGGGGGTTGGTACTTGGTACTTGGTACTTGGTACTGACCTTGGTGGACAACGGTGTTCGTTGCACGACTGAGGAGGTTTGTACGGTTTCTGGATGTGATTGCATTTGTCGTTCTTCACAATTACCCGGTCAGAGATGCGCAGACAGGAAAAGCTGGCATCCTGAGTCCCTACGAAGAAAAAACACAGATGGTTATCAACATATCAGCCTGTTTTATGCAAGGTTGTTTAGTCTGTTGATTAATAATTTCAATTAATGAATGAATAAAATATTAATATCTTAGCAACTCTGCAAAACGAATCTCCGTTTTGTTTCTATGCAATGGCGAAGACAAGCATTCACAGAAACAGATAATTACAAGCTTGGAGAAAAATAAGTTGAACTGAATAATTTTTAAGTGAAACGGAAAATAATCCCAAAGCGAACGATCCATCGGGTAGAACGTGGGTAGCCTACAGACAACAACAACAAGAGCAGATGAAGAGGAAGAGGAGGACGAAGAGGAAGAAAAAGGGGAAATAAGAAGAACAAGTAGAACAAGAAGAAAAAAGGAACAAGAAAAACCAGAAGAACAAGAACAAGAGCAATAACAATAACAAGAAAAAGAACAAGAACGAGAAGAGCAAGAGGAGGAAGAAAAAACGAGGAAGAAGAGAAGAGGAATAGTGTGCCGTATACGAGCAGCCAACGGTTCCGCCAGCAGTGGTTCCAGTTAAAAACACTATATTATAGTTCTACAAAACTACAGAACATAGGCCTACACCGTGGCATCTTGCACCTCACGCTCCAGGACATCTCTGCCGACGGACAGCCAGCCAGACAGACTGTCTGTCTGTCTGGCAGAACACAGCCAGACAGGCAGACAGATAGACGACTTTTAGATTGCTGATCAAAAGCAGATTCAATGACAGCACACGCATACAATAACGCATCGTACACAATAATAATGCTTGTTACTCACAATATACAGGGTGCGCCAAAAAAGATCTCTTTAGGTTTTTGCCGATATCTTGGCCAGAAGTAAGAATTTCGAAATGAAAGTTTACAGTCTTAAAGACAATTCATATTTACAAAAACCTAGGGGGTCTTTTTTTGGCACACCCTGCATATATAATTATATATACACATAATAATTATATACGTGTAGATATAGAAAGAAAATACATATATAAGATATAGACAAACCTCCAGCACAGGATCGGCTGCACGGTCCGTGACCAGTGAGTATATAAGAGTATGATTCCTGTCTCGCTTGTTCGTGACAATCACTCATCGAACAATACTCCGAATCGACCGGCTTCTGACCTTTGATTGACAGACGAACGAACAGTGTACAAGTGCAATTTATGTAGCGCAAGATAATGCTAATGCAATTGATAATTATACTCTCTAGGTTACTTACCATTCGTTGTCAAAGAAGAACATGAAAATAATGCTCTAAAGAAACAGCCAAGTAGGCCTATAATAATGACATATTAATATGTGAATATTTGCTTATGACACAATTATTATGTCTTCACCATTTTGACAACAATTTACAACGTGAAACTCTGTACAAGAACACAATAACAGGATAATTACCACCATGCAGGGACAAACAAAATTACTTGAAAAGGAGAACGAATAGGCTACACATGTAGGCCTAAGTGACGATCCTGAAGCCATAACAGCAGAAGAAGAAACGATTTGGGAAGAGGAGAATGAGAAACAGAGGAGGGGTGATGTTTACATACCGGAACAGCTGCTGTCTGGTAGGTCATGGACCGTTCGCGAGACCTCGTGGAAGACCTGACACTGGACTCTTCGGGTTCGAATCCCGGTGCCACAGACGGCGCTGCACAAACCCCACGACGATACGACAAAACTAGCAAAAGAACACAGTAAGTTCAGTAATTAATTCACACTCAAATCTAAGTAACAGTGATAATAATTAATAATACTGTCTTCTGTTGCATTTATTACCTCATATAACACATGTGTGGGATACGCTTGCGATCAGCTCTCTCTCACTCAACGATCGTACAAATAGGTGTCTTCTTACTTACTTACTTACTTACTTACTTACTTACTTTCTTACTTACATATTCACCCACTCACTCACTTATTTACATATACACTTACTTACTCACAGCCAGCGCGGCTCTCTTAGTAATACTTCATTGAGTGACAAAACTGACAATACAGGGTGTACGAGATTGTAATGCAGAGTAAAATAAATTTGTCATGTGACAAGATCTTCAATCATGCTGACGGATGTTTATGACGCGGAAAAAGACAGAAGTGGCCGGTAACAACATAAATGCGGACGTGAGAATGTGTGTAATACATGATACAGTACACACACACACTGTTATCATAGCCATTTTCCAATGGGAAATAGTTATCCCCAGGTTCGTCCTGTACGATATGGCTCTCCGTCTAAATGCAGAGGTACAGCTTGGTATTAGAATAGGATGTGCATCACTCATGCTACAATCACTGTATGATACAAAGTACGAACACCCTTGTTTATGATCGCAGTCTGTATTTTTCGACGAGTCTGGGTGTGGTTCTAGCGGTGGTGATGGCACTGGGTTGCTGTGTGTGTATTAATGTATGTATGAATATATGTATGTAACTATGTATGTATGTACATGTATGTATGTACGTATGTACGTATGTACGTATGTACGTATGTACGTATGTACGTATGTACGTATGTACGTATGTACGTATGTATGTACGTATGTACGTATGTACGTATGTACGTACGTACGTACGTATGTACGTATGTATGTACGTATGTACGATTGTACGTATGTACGTATGTACGTAAGTACGTAAGTAGGTATTTATGTATGTGCGTATACATGTATGCATAGTCTGAGCACTTAACTCTAGCACCTTTTATAGCTCAGCTAAAGGGCAGACATATAATTATGAAGAGAAGACAGATGTCCTAGGAGTGTAGTTGTGATCAGGGAGGATGTTACATAGTCACTTGGGGATAGCAGTAGGGTTGGTTGAGTCACCTTGGTATGGTCGAGACTTCTCTGTTATCTCCCACTGGACCAGAATTCAGCTCCACACGCTCTCCAGCATGATGATGATCCGTTGGTCGATCCGTGTCTCCGCTTCCTACCATTGGATCCAGCTGATCCATGTGAACGGAGGAGGCGCTGGTAGGAGCAGCGAACTGGATCGTCCTCATCTTTGGAGGGGCCCTGCTCGTCTTCGGAGGGACCTTGGTCGTCTTCGAAGGGGCCTTGGACTTCGGAGGGGCCCTGGTCGGGTGCCTTAGAAAGGACCGACGATGCGGAGTGGAGTTCCGTCGGTTTTGTCTAGGTGTTCGTAAACGACTTCGTTTAGAGCTGTGTTTGTTCTGTGCAGTTTCCCTTCCTCTGTTGACTTTCCTCACATCCTCCTCTTCCTCCTCTTCCTCCTCCTCACTTTCATCCTCTTCTTCTTCCTCCAATCGGTCAGTTAAGTCTACATGACCGCGTCTCAGATCACTCAGCTCGTAGTCGGGTCTTCCTCGCAATTCCATCAGTCGCGATGGATGAGAGGATGCTGGTGCGGCTCCTTCTCCTCCTTCTCCTACTTCTTCTCCTGCGATCGTCTCCCATCCCATCTCTGAAAATGTAGAAAAGGTGAGACTAAGAGCATCGTCATCTCTGTAGTGTCATCGCTATTATCACAATCATCATCATCATCATCATTCGTCGTTGTAATCATCATCATCATCATCATCATCATCATCATCATCATCATCATCATCATCATCATCATCACCATTCACCATCCATCATCATTAAACTCCGTTTGTTCGTTCGCACATTCTTATTTCGTTCTCTAATTCTTTCATTCACCCATTCATTCGTTTGATCTAATATTCATTCATTCATTCATTCACTCATTCATTCATTTATTCTTTCCTTCTTTCTTTCTTTCTTTCTTTCATTCATTCATTCATTCATTCATTAATTCATTCATTAATTCATTCATTCATTCATTCATTCAATCAATGAATGATACCCTTAATGTCCACCATCAATGATGATGCTGCTGCTCACCTCCTCTGCCTCTGCTGCAGCTGATGCCCGAGTGGCATGGCTTCTCCGTGATTGGTTGATCATCTGTTGAGCAGTTGTACGTCGATGGCCGACGACAGACGACCACTCTCTGCTGAATGCCAATCGAACACGTCTTCGAACACTGCACAGAAACAACACAAACGCAATCAGCTCATCACACTGTTGGTTTATGGGGGGGGGGGGTTACAGGGGAAAACGAAGGATGACATGGACACACAGACCAGAGGAAATAGGTAAAGAGACAGAGGATGAAAAGCTGTTTCAGTGTGGCCTACACAAACGGAAAAGGGATAAATGGGCCCAGAGACAACACCGCATGCAGGCAGGCAGGCAGGTAGGCAGATAAAGAGGAGACAAGCATATAATTAGACTTTAAAATGTTTTATTAGTGATGATCACGAGGGCAACAATGAGGACGACGACAGTGAGTAAGATGATGACTGAAAACGATGATGATTGTGATGTTAGTGGTGGTGACGACGACGACGACGACGACGACAACGACGACGACGACGATGACGATGACGATGATGATGTTGATGATGATGATAGTGGTGGTGATGACGATGATAATGGTGGTGATGACGATGATTATGATAGAGAAGAAGAAGATGAGGAGAAGGAGAAAGAAGAGGAGGAGAAGAAGGACTACTCATGTGCCCTGCCTCACTTACATGCGACCATTGTCCTGCTATCCACTGCGGACACTCTGCAGCATTGCAGACTCGGGTGACATCTGGTTTCGTGTCGTCGCGACAAAGTTGCTCGGAGACTCGTTCGAAGCTTCCGTCTGGTAATTGAGCAGCGCAGATGGTCGAGCGATGTTCCACTCCTGCCCCACATGACCTCGTACAGTCCGACCACGACCCTGTTGTCCATCTACAGAGAAAATGACGAACGCAAGCTACTGTAATAGACATTCATGACGAGATCGGTTGAAGGAGAAACAGGTTGAAATGACGTTGAAATGACGTCAAATCGTTCAACAACAGCAGCTGCTGCGGCTATTGAACGCTCTCTGCGCGCGCACACGCATGTACGCACAATCATATATACTATAGTACTATAGATACAGTATACATAAAACACTATGTCACAGTGATGCATCCATTGTGTTAAGTGTCGAGAGACTGGAGGAGGGTTGGGTGGAGGCTGGAGCTAAAGGAGAGTTCTTCTGCTTCTCAGCTCTTATATCTAAGTAACTGAAAAGCTGTTGAGAGTGAGGAAGAACCAAACACACATCGTGAGTTGTCAGTTGCTTCGCGTGAAACATGTTAACAACAGATTGGCTTAGGTAATTTGCAGCATTCTTGCAGTTTGGCAATCTGTAAGATTTTCGACCCCACCCCCCCCCTTCCCAAGCTCCATTTGAGTCGACAACTGACACGCTGGTCACATAATTTATAATGGAGGAAAAGCCGAAAGGAAACTCCATCACTTCTCGCACTTTGGCAATCTCGATAACACGTTTAGTGATTAATTATGTGTGCAACGATTATAATCTTTCATATTATGACATTGCATGCAGTGTCGTTAAAAAAGGTGTTGAAAGTGTTGACAAATATTGATGTGTGTCTAATGCCAGCAACGGACAGACGAAAACCAGTCGACCTAAGACGTTCGCCTGAAGGAACATTAGCGTGGCACTTGACGGATTCATCTGAGTTAAGACAGTTTCGTTGGCATAAATAATAATTAATCGTTCAATAAAGCCGCAGGGACTTATATTTCTCTAGATAAGACTCACAGATCTGCGACTAGATAGACGACTCAATTGAAGTGGTATGAGGAAATTGTAACCAAATCTTTAAACAGAAACCTGGATGAAACGGACATTATTTTATGTTATATTATTATACTATGCAGTAGTTTTTCTACCAGAGGCAAGGATCTGATTGATCACTTGAAAATATCGAGGGTTTAAATCGTGTTGTGTGTTTATGTAATGTTATAGGTCTAAGCATCATAAAAATCAACATATAGCGCTCTTCTGTACGTCGTAAAAGTGTTGCTCGAACACAAAAATATGAAAATATAGTACTAAAAGACAATTGGAATTTCATATCAAGGGTCCTGTGATAAACGAATTTCTCTTTCTTCATAAGCCTTCCATTTTTGATTAACTTTTCGAACTTTCTTCCATACTGTCGTTTATAGCATTGAGTGTATGGGTGCGGTCGGTGTGCCATCTACGTATTTGGATTTATAATAAAACGAATAACAGTAAATGTTGACCATCGTTAATTAAGATCAGAAATGTCATTTAGTCAGAACTCAGAAGCACACTGCGTGCACGGACGCCAGAAGAGTCACCAACGGGGCGCACACCCAGACACGTAGCGCCAGACCAAATGACTTCCGTCGATGTTTGACGGGGGGGGGTCATGTTCAGAGTCTCTGGACGAGGCAATGACGATAGACTGGAATGACGATGGAATTGGAAAATCGGCGATGCCACCGGAAGAAACATCGCAATACTTATTAGTCAGGAGAGGCGATTGCATACCAAAGAAAATAGTTTAACTAGGCTAATGATAGGGTGTTGTGAAACATTGTGGTATACGTACACGTATTGACCGGGGCAGGCTATTCGACAACTTCTGCGCCGTTCTCTTGGTTTCGTTTTGTGGTTACACCTCTGCTCATCGCCGATCACCAACAGCCTCTTCTTCTCTCTGCATATCACTTCCGTTGTCTGAACACCTACGCAGGTGATAAGTACACTGCAGGTGTACAAACTAAATATAACACCGGTTCTTTAATCCCAACATTCTTGCGTTCGTGCGTCAGTCTATGTGTGACTGAATGATTGTAATTATGTACGTATCTATGTGAATCTATCCATCTGTCTCACTAATCATCAAGCTTCACGAGTATATAAATTATAGGCCTACCATTCGTAAACTGGTGTCTGGTCTAGTACCTTGCTCATAAGTGCTGTAATACGCCGAGCAAATTTCTGTCCAGGGTAACGGCCTCTGTTGTCATAGACCCTGGTCAAATAGGACTCATCATCAAACTGACGGAAGGGAATATCTGACGGCAAGGATGGGAAACATAAGTCAATTCATATTCATGCCCCCTTTCTTTCAGAATAAGCCTAAGGGATTGCTCTTCCTTCTCCTTCTTCTTCTCTTTCCCTCCTATTCCTCCGTCTCCACCTTCTCCTCTTCTTCATTTTACCCCTCGCTCTTTTTATTTTTCAAAATTTCAAGTGCACAGTTCCGAAGGGGCAATTGCGTCCATTTGACCAATGTACATTCAAATTGGTTCAGAACTAGGTCAATTTATATCAAGTAAAAGTCAATGGTAATAGAAACAAAAATAACAACAATGATGATGATAATGACGACGAGGACGTCAGGACGATGATGATGATGATGATGATGAATACGCTGATGAAGATGATGATGATGATGATGATGACGATGACGATGACGATGACGATGACGATGACGATGACGATGACGATGACGATGACGATGACGAGGACGATGACGATGACGATGACGATGACGATGACGATGACGAGGACGAGGACGATGACGATGACGATGACGATGACGATGACGATGATGATGATGTGATAATGATGATGATGATCTAACAAAAAATTTGACGATGAATCCATGAAGATGCATGAAGATGACAACGACGAAGAAGATGAAGACGACAAAACGAAGAACAATATAATGAAGAAGATGAAGAAGCAATGTGCAGAGTAGTTACCTACACCACAGGAAACAGAACACGTTGAGAAGTTCGTCTCATGCCATTCAAAGTTTGATGACACCGATGATGATGCTGATGCTGCTGTTGCTGCTGATGCTGATACTGATGCTGATGCTGATGGTTGGCATGACGACCCATCTCCCCCGCAGATTCCGCATCTGTCAACCACCTGCCCGGATCCCAGCTGACCACCACATCCTACAGACTGCATACATATATATATACGTTATATATTATCAGTGGCGGATCCAGAACTGTTTCAAGGGGGGCCAAAATCTTACATCTTGGGCGGGGAAAAGGAGACAATTTTTGAAAGTTCGAAAAATAGTGATCTGTCGTTGAGGAAAAAAAGTACTTTTCATCCGCCAAAAAAGTTGATGACCTTTTCTTTTTTTTAGTCATCTTGCAAATTTTTCGGGAAAATCATATCATTTCATCCGCCAAAAAAGTTGATGACCTTTTTTTAGTCATCCGGCAAATTTTCGGGAAATTCATACCGTTTCATCCGCCAAAAAAGTTGATGACTTTTTTTTAGTCCTCCACTTGAAAACCGAATGGGGGCCACGTTCCATACAATTTTCCGAATAGGGGGGGCCAATATCCATTACACCCATATTCGTATTGCTAATTTCAGACCAAATGGGGGGCACGTCCCATGGCAGTTTTAAATGGGGGACCATGGCCGGATTGGCCCCCTGGATCCGCCCCTGTATATTATATTATATATATTTATATAAGAAGAAGAATCTGTGTTTAATATATATAGTATAATATATATGATATAGCCTACGCATACGATATAATATATCGCATGCGTATTTTACATCTAATTTAATAATGTATAACAGTTAAATCTATCTATCCGTCCATCCATCAATGCATTCGTGCTTTTATTCATACGTACACTCATCTATTCGTTCATCTATCGATACATACATCCTCTCACTCATTCTTCCACCCATTCATCCTTACACCCACCCGTTCTTACATCCACCCATACAAACTTCCATACATTCTGAGCCTGTAGATCTATATGCTCCCGAGCCTTCATTCCGTTCGCTGTGCCGTCAATGACATCAATGAACTAAATTGCGGATAGACGGAAAGAAGCGAAACAGGTGGAAGAAGGTTTAATACAGAAGATCCGACATCTGAATGATGTACGAGTAACAGCTACTTAACCATAATAATTATTGGTATAATACGTGTATGTCTATCAGCATAATGCACACTCATGTTATAACAATAACAATAACATAATTACATAAAATGTTATGTTATTCCACTTTAGACTAGTGCTGTCAGATAGTACGATGACTCTCGTGTTCCTATATGTGTCATTTTCTGCTATTAGATTAATTTGACTTTTGGATTTGGATGAAATTTGTTTCTTTCAAACCGATAATTTCTTTATCTTATTTTAATCAGCAATGTATGTCATTAAGAAATATAGGTGGTGTTGCGCACTAATATTGCAGTTTAATATTTTTTTCGCAAAATGTTTGACAGCACCAAAGCAGAAATGTCCACTCCGTTATCCAACTTTATTATCCATAAATTTTATTGAAAAACTAAAGCAACATCAAATAACTGCATGTTAATCTTAACTCCATTGTATCACTTGTCTAGAATTTCAGTAAACTTGTATTATCAACTCAGTAACACGCTCTGCGGAATTTTTGTAAGCCCAAAAAATTGTCCACTCCGTTACGGTAATTTTACTCAACAATAAAAGTTCCCAAAACTTAGTGGAAATGTTTCAAACACGTATAGTTTTGAATATACATGAATGAAAATGTATTTATATGACAATATAAAACAGTGTAAGAAAATATATGCTAAGATAATTGTAAAACATTCAAGAATTTCAATACACCCAAGAAATGTCCACTCCGTTACCAAATTTTATTTTCCATAAAATGTTTTCGAAAACCTAAGTCATTATCAAATAACTTCATGTTAATCTGATCTTCAATGTACCACTTAGCTAGTATTGTTTTAATAAACTACTCAGTAACATGCAATACGCCATTCTTCTATGCCAAAAGAATCGTCCACTCCGTTACGGCCAATTGTACTCAACAATATATGTTCATAAAACTCAATGGTCATGTTTTACACATGAATAGTTTTGAAAATTCATGAAGGAAAGTAATTCCATCTTAACAAACAAAAGAGTAAGAACATTATATGTGAATATATTTCTATTATCTACCGTAATTCGAATAAATGTCCACTCCGTTGCCTCTAAATGTCCACTCCATTACTATTTCCGAACGTATAAATAGGCATCAAATGTAACGGAGTGGATAGTAACGGTGTGGACAATTTCATAATAAAGCAACACACATTTTATTATTGCGCATGTTTAGGACACCTTTTTTCTACATATCTATTTGGTTCATTAAGGAGATGAAACCTGGTAATTGATGCATATATAAGCATCTTTAATCTCGACTAATTCTCTGTAACGGAGTAGACACCTATTAAACGTATCATTTGCAGGTAACACCTTTTAAAATAAAATATTGCGGTTTAACTTCGAAAAATCGTTATGTAAAGACTAGTATACATAAACAGAGACATGACTAAATGGTTTGACTGATCTGCAGCGTGCCTAGTTGCTGATAATTATGTAGTAGCACACGGATTTATGTGCGGTAACGGAGTGGACGATATTTCATGTGACAGCTAAAAATATTTTTTTCAGCCGTAATAACTATTGTTTCATTGAATGACAAACTTATTAAATGAAAGGCCTTTCAATTTTGTATATGAGGAACATTAAGTTTTGGGAAAGCTATCATTTGTAGTCACAATTTTTTAATGATATTGTGGCGAAAGTGTGAAAAGGACAGTAACGGAGTGGACATTTTGAACAATAAAATGCAACAGATAAAATAAAAGTTGAGGTATATTTTACAAATAGCCGTGAAAACAATAATCTCCTCAATATTAAATTCATAGAAACATCTACATTTATAGTAAATTTTGGCGATTTTGATTTTTAAAATCGTTGTGACAATAAAAATGTCAAATTAATCTAATAGCAGAAAATGACACATATAGCAAGCTGCTGACTAGATCTACATTGTATAGCTTATTTGTCTTTTTATAACCTGCTATAATTTATGTAGGCCCTACGCCAAAATCTATGTTTGCTTGTATGTGCACTTGTTATAGCGCCCCTTCAAGCTATCTCTACTCAGAGGCGCTCCCGATGCAGAGCAGACGCTGCATCGGAGTTTCACGCCGAAGCGCTGAGCAATTGTAAGTGAAGGACTTGCCCAAGGTCCTTACGCGGGGAGGTGGATTCGAACCTCGGACCTTCTGGCTCCAAGGCAACGACGCCACCACTAGACCACCGCGCCCCTATATGTATTATATTAGTGGGTGTGTGCGTGCGTACCTATATATACACGTACGTATACAGCTGACAATTTTTGCATTGCAATCTCCAAACACTTTTGAAAGGATAAGACAAATTATAGAATTTAAAAAACAGGTCGCTGGTGGGGCAAAAACACGAGGCATAGTCTAAAAGAATTTTAAGTGAGACAAATACGAAAACGATAATACGGTGAAGAATAATACATATAGAGGAAAGAAGAAAAAGCAGAGGACAGCTGCCATTGGAATTTCTGATGTCGTCCAACCCCTCCCCACCTCCTGCCCCACCCTCCCACCCTCCCTCCCCTCCCTCCCCTCCCTCCATCCCCATTCCGCTTCTCGTTCAAATGCAGATCATCCAAATTCCAAACCATGTTAAATACCGACGAAAACGTTGTGACTCACGACCTAATAATTCAGTCACGAGGTCAAAAGCACACTGAGAGAAAGACCGAGAGAAAGAAAAGAACACAGACAAATGGAAGACAGACAGGAAGAAAGACAGACAAGAAGAAAGACAGACAGAGAACACAGAGAGAAAGTTAGAAAAAGAATCGAAGAAGCGAATAGAAAGAGAGAGGTAGAAAAGACAGAGAAGAAAACAGAAGAAGAGACACACGGAGAGACCGACAAAGAGAATGACGCAGAGAAAGACACAGAGAAAGACAAGCAGAAATGCAGAGTGTGTTGTGATAGAGATAGAGAGATAGATAGATAGATAGATAGATAGATAGATAGATAGATAGATAGATAGAGAGAGAGAGAGAGAGAGAGAGAGAGAGAGACAGCGACAGAGAGACAGAGACAGAGAGACAGAGACAGACAAATAGAGACAAACAGACAGACAGAGACAGAGACAGACAGAAGACAGACAGATAGAAACATACGCAGAGACAGAGACAGACACAGAGAGACAGAGAGCTAGAGAGGCAAGCCATGCATACAGAATCGAGACATCATCACCTCATCAGCGTCCCTCCCTCTCACATGCCCAACAGCAACATCAACATTATTCCCAAGATTAAACTAATTGATGTTGCGCTATAATCATCAACAACGTCCTCCTCTGACGCCAGTGTTCGCAATAAACGCTTAATAATAAGCTTATCTCCTTATTCAGCCGCTATCTATCTTCAGGCATCGCTAGCTCTCTCCTCCAACATTTTCCCAATTCGATATTCTCTACACATGTATACTGTATAGGCCGCTACAGTGTAATATGTTACCGACTATTTTTATTGCGCATTTCAAGCACCTATCGAAGGCGTTCCTCCTAGCTCTAAATCATGCTGGAGTACTTTAAGAAAGAAAAATTACAGCTGTAAGCCAACAATGTTTGAATGCATGCAGGAACATTCATAACAACAGCAGAGACTCTCTCGCATAGGCGTCTATATAAAACGGTATAACCCGTTGAGCTCACCAGATAATTATAGGACTCCACCTCTCGCTATCTCCCCTCCCACAGGTCTTTCACTCGAAACTGAAAACATTGCTTTTTCTCAGGTCCTATCCTGAATCTTCCTCCCCCCATCAAACACCCTTGCCGTTTCAATCCGAATTACCCGATACATCACCCAACCGTCTGTCTAACTCCTCGCCTGACTCTCCGGACCTTGACCTCTGCCTATTGACTTTGTTTTGACTGAGCGCCTGTGAATTAGCTGGTTCCCGCGACTTAGCTTTTGTGGACGCTGTAGAAGTTTGCGAGTTTACCATAACGATTGTTCAGAGTTTACAGCAGAAGCTTCACATTAATTCTTAGTTAAGATAATTATCAGGAGTTTTTGGTTCAGTGTCCTGTTACAACTACAAGTCAATTATTCTCCTTTCTACGAGGAAAGCGCAATTTTAGTAGTGAATATCAGGGATGAAGAAGATAAAGGTAGCCAATAGTAAACGCGCTCAACCTTTGCCATGCATTCGCGTCTTGAAAATAATAATCATTGTACTGGTCTTGGTATTCTTGCTTCGCTATTGGCATTCCTCCTATTATTAGAAATCTTGCCCTGTAACTAGTATTCCTGCCTTTCGATTCCACTCGAGTATACTACTCTTGCCTGGTTGATTGTGTACTCACATGCATGTCCAATTACCAGTACTATACTGTCTTGCCACAATGGCTCTTTCAGTCTTTCTAGTGGCACTCTTGCCCCTCGGTAAGTAGGCCAACTGTTGCCCTGCCAATGGTACCGCGTCCACTCAACCATCGTCCACCAAACGTGTAAATATTAGATGCAGTATCGCTTCGCTATCTCCTCCTTCTTCTTCGCCTATCCGTGTTTTCTTTAATCTTCCAACAAAGGTTACTCTGTTTTCCACTTTTCCCCGCATACCTGCTGGCATGAGAGGAGAGGAGAGGATCAGGTTTTACTCATGAGTGGTGAAGCTGCAGCCTCTTATAATGCTCTGCACGTATTATTATTGTATCTGCGTGGTCCACATCTCGGCCAGGGTAGGCTATACAGAGACTGAATAATTCCCGATAAAATGCCAGCTGCTTGGCCTCCTGATGGCTTTTCGATAAATTAAACAGAGCCAATAAATATCAGATTAAATAGCAGGCATTGTAAATAATTAAACCAAAATTCTCATAGTCCCACAGCAGCGAGGCCTATGTACATAGGCCTAGGCTACATACGGCAGCAGCGGAGGAGACGCAATCTAAATGCGACGAGCGGAAGCTTTCGTCCAAAGGTGTTTTCAGATTTGAAGACTTCCAGGTGGCGCAGCATAAATCTACTCGGAAGTGGTTGTAACCTCAGCCCCCACCACCACCTCCCCCAAATGGGGCGACCAGACAACCCAATACCAGGGTTTAACATAGGTCGTCGCTGAAAGGTTGTCACTCTCACACCCCTGCTAGCTTAGGCGTCTACAGCTGTATAGCGACTGGTTCAGAACCACCAGCTGTACAGGTCTCTATAATATATCATGGTTGACTTAATCGCGTATTCTGATGCATGGTCCTAGACAACATTTACTGGACAAGAAAGTTTATGCATAAGTAGACCATTGTTTTAGCGGGTCAGTAGGACTATATAAATATAGATATATGCACACAGCCCACGTGTGATTAGAAAAAGTTCTTGATCAAGACCTGTTGGCATGGCAACGGCGGCAGCAGCAGCAGCAGCAGAGCTACAGGATGTATAACCGTATAACTTGGAGGGTTGTGTGGGGTGGTCTCTTGCTGCTCTTTCTTCCGCTCAGTCCTTTTCCATCCATCTATCCATTGTCTTTCTCTTTTTGTTTTCATGGGTTTCCTCTTCCTTTATAGTCCTAATTATGTATTTTATTTCTTCATTCCTTTTTCTTTCTTTCAATATTTTTAATATAATGTCATACCACCATTCTTTATCTGTCCTACCTCATTTCCCTACATTCTCTTTCCTTTCTTCCATTATGTCTCTTTCCTTCATATCCTTACTCTGTCTTCTTTTTCCGCTCCGTTCTTCCATCATTCATATCTTCATGACCTATTTCCTCCCCATCTACTTCCCCCTTTCTATGTTTTACCATAGTTCTCTGCATTTCAATATTTCCCCCACCATCCCTTCCTTTCTTCCTTCTTTTCTTCCTTTACCCTACTTATTTCCTCCTTCCTCTTCTCTGGGAAGCAAAGCCCTAGACCTTCTTATCATATCAAAGCGATATGGACAGCGAGACTTTAGTCACGTGTTCCCACTGCTCCTAAATCATCAACCGCGGTGGCATGCGGAACAGAAGGCAACGCAACAACAGGAATGGAGGCCATAAAGGAGCTTTAATCGCACGGCCCGACGCATTCAAATTCCTTTCCACATGTTCTGCGTATAAGCAAAGGTCATTAGCCCCCCCTGTTCATTCCCAATCTAACCACATTTCTTAATTATCTCCCTTCCATCATTCATCCATCCATCAACGAGTCCAATTCGACGGTCCACTCATTAGGTCAGTCGGTCATTAGGTCTACGACGTGTACTACTCCACGGCTCATCAATCAGTCGTCGACCTCCTACGTAATGGCTTTCGATTTATGGTACTGACTTACATGTTTGTATGTGTAGAGCTGTAGTTGACCGCATTCGTGACAGGCTGTTACAAGGCAAAGCAAGGGCTTAATGCCTGTCGTTAATGCTGCTCTCATGAGAGCCGAGCCTTGAAGTACCAGCAGGCAGACGAAGATTAAGTCAAACTTTAAACTTATAATGAAGGTCTACGTGTAATGAGGTATTTACGACGCGCTGTTTCACATTCTATGCGTGATTATAATATTATAGTCACAAGGTTCACTAACCACAGAATGATGGCTGATTAAATTAAGACCTACATCTTCTAATCACACTCACTCGGCATTCTGTCTTTACAGGGCTTTCAATTTTATTCTGTAATCATAAGATATTCAAACCACACTTTGCTAGACAAAGTAGTTTAACTATAAAATTATATTATGGTTTCGATGGAATCCAACACAACGAACTAAACGCAAGATTCGTGGGAAACAGAAACAACGCCAGGCCCAAAAAGACTGGATATAGTCTATTATGATAGGCGGCCTATAAAAACCCGAACAATAATAAGTAAGTAGACCTAAGTAAAAGTAAGTACATGTAGGGCCTAATAATGACAACTTGGTCTAATGCTAAGGCAACAATGAATTTGACAAGTGACCGATGACAATGGGAATAATTAATCTATTCATAATCCACCAGCGATAATAGCTGACCGGCGATGATGATGATGATGATTATGACGACTATAATGATGATGATGATGATGACGACGACGACGACGATGATGATGACGACGATGATACTGATGATGGTGTTGTTGTTGCTGCAACATGATGAATTCTGCCATTTGTTGCTAACTTAAGACAATATGGTGTCCTGAATCCTGATCCTTAAACAGGTCCCCTACTTTCGCCCTTAAGGCCCAGATATCTGGAACTATATACACTGTGGTGTCAGCCCCCACTCTGCCTCCGACCAGATATAGCCGTCAGTTTTTTCTGTTACAGCGACTGAAAATCTATTGACGCTGCATCGGTATACACGCTAAAGTGTTCTGCTCTCTTTTGTCTGTTTTGGATCAAATGCAGCGGAATAGTTCAAAGTTTGCAACAACCCACACACGAAGGCGAAGACACTTCGGCGGCAACACATCTCAGGAATCCGGCCTCTAAAGAAGTCACTCGTTAGCAGCCATTATTTCTACCATAGCCCCCCATACCCATACCCACCCCCACCGCAGTCCCATCAGTCTTGATCCATTTCGAGATTTATAAAACGCCCAAAATACTATACCAAGTTATGTCGAGAGAAGCGAAACTTTTCACACGCACCGAATTAAAAAAAATCAGTATGCACGTTAGATCAGAAGTTGGTCTTCTACTTTTGAATCTATAAAGACCAACAGTTCTACATAAACGATTAAACGTAAAGGCCTATAATTGAATTGAAATAAATAAATTGAATTAATTGAAATTGTTGGGATTTAAGTAGGCCTATGAGGTAGGAATTCAGCGCATTGTGTCCAAAAACGGAATCAATTTAGTCAATTTATTCGGTAACTATAATAATTATGCAGAAAGAAAACAGAACAATAGACCTACAGACAGGGGCGGACACAGACATTTTCGAAGGGGGTGGGGCGAAAATAGAAAAAATACGTTGGTTTTTGGCCGGAAAATCTGATAACCTTTTTTAGACTAGCTGATGACGTTTTTACTCATGATATCTCTCTCTCTTTCTTTCTCTCTGTCTGTCTGTCTGTCTCTCTGCATTGCTTGAGAGTTATTCAAAATTCGACCATATACTAATCTTTCTCTGTCACTTTTTCCCGCTGCATTGACTAGAAGCCTGTAGGAACTTGATGGGAGGCATGCCCTGTGCAAATTTCTCACCTGGATCCGCCCTGCCCACAGTCTACAGAGGTAGGGCCTACAAGATGGATTAACATGATCTGGTCTCCACCGAAGGCGTCGTGGACCCCCGTTAGTCAGAGCCACCTGGATAGTTGATTGCGCAAGCTATGGATGAAGACATAGGTAAGAGCATCAGGTGGATTTGTGGACTTTTGAACTTGTGGAAGAGCAACTTTTTCATTTCTGCGTAGGCCCTAAAAGGCATGTGAGGATACTGTGAAAGGAGGGGTGGGCAGCATTGATTTTTAAAAGGTCTTCTTTTCATCGTCGTAATATAGACTCTGCCTCCGGGCCTACTTTAGAAGTTGAGAATTAAAATGTCTTATAGTCCTCGAGATCAGTTAAGTGTGGAAAATTTTGACAAACTCTTGCACCATAAAAGACCTGTTTAATTTCTAACGCTCGAGGCGAGTTAAACCACAGTCATTTCCTTTTCTCCAGTAGGCTATAGCTATCCTCTACTTAAGTTTGTTTACTTTTAGTTGACGTGACAACGCCTAAATTAAAAAAAGACTTTAACTGATTTCTAAATCTGGTATTCTAGCTGCACGGTTTATCGTTTAAGTCGTAGCTTTCGCAGTGTTAACTGTTCACTTACTTACTCATACGAGGTGACGTCAGATTGTCTTCAGCGTCTTTGAAAAAGTAAATCGCTTATTTACGGTTGTTTTTTCATGCTGTGTCAGAATCTTGCGGACTTATCTTATCTTCTAGATATTGACCTGATCATGAGTCTTTGTTTTTTGTCGCCCCCTTGTTTAATACCTTGTTTCATAAATCCCGGCGCTATAGAAGTCACAATTACATTCACGTAATGTAACGAGAAGAAATGAGACAATGGCGTCGATGTTCCACGTCGTTCCTTGTTCTAATCGCTCGCATTTTCTTGTTCCACTTCTTACCACACATGTTCCACTGATGCAGACGCCGTTGTCCGTCTGGTTCCTGCAGGACGTTCCGTTCGGAACACTCGCCTCAAGCAGGACGCTTAGTCTCAGTCGGGCGTCGTGGCAGAGTAACGAACAAGGATCCGCGGGGTCGTTGAAGGGAACCCAGGAGGGGGTCCGACCGTCCAGCGGCAGCTTACGGTAGGTGAGGCATTGCCGGAGACGGTAGTCTGATGGCCCATTCGCGGGTTCCGTTCTATCACAGTGCAGCTGTAGAGAGGCAGGCAGAAAAACAAAACAGAAACTCGTCTCAGCTTATCTACTATCATTGTTATTATTATGGTTATTGTACAAAGTTGTATTGTTGGGCCTCGTTTGTGTGTGTATGTAGCCAGTCGGTCATGAGAGAGCGGGATCATATTATTATCTAAAGTAGGGAGTAAGTGTTCGAGAGTGTTGCTTCTAAGTCGGTTACTTTGTCGAGAACAAGTTTCGCATGGACAATAATAATTATTATTATTGTTGCTCTCAATGCCGTAGATTTATGCTTAGTCGTCAAAACCTGGTGTTCAATAAAATGTAGGCCCTATAAAATAATAAATAAATAAATAAATATACAATGACGAGAATGGGATGGATTCTAATTCTCCAGAGAATTTTCTAATCCTGAGGATCGTAATTTTTATGTGTAGCTTAACTTTGTAAACAAAATTAGACAAGTAACCGAAAGTATTATTTGTCACAATATCTATTAGGCCTACAAAAATATGCCGCATGACTTGGGGTATGAACGAAGTTTTAACTTCTGGAGTCTTATAGTCATAGCGAGGGTTGCAACTTGCAGCTGGATCCACACCCGATCGACGCTGTGGCACTGCAACAGCAGAAAGCAATGAGTTCAGGAAAAGCATAATGAGTTAATCGATGATCTCGGAGTTGGCCTTATACCCCCTTGCCTCCTCCCTCCTCCCTTATACCCGGGCGATCGGTCGGCCGATAGAGGAGCGGCCTTAATCAGCCTCCTCCTCCTCTACCACCATCGCCCGCCGTTGCAGACGGTCTTATCTCGGTCGGCCAGGGCCCTGGAGCGCCCGCATCTCTACGCACCACACACTTCCGAACCGTACGAGATTTCGCAGGCACCATAAAAAGCTCTTCCGGCGGCGAAAGAACACGCCTAAGATCTATTGCACATATGTACACCAACACACACACCAACGCACACCAACACACACCAACACACACCGACACACAATAACACCAACACACACCAACACACACCAACACAACACAATAACATACACGCCTACGTGCATCACACCCTTGCAACGCCTGAATATTTCATCGCTCTCATTAAACTAACACGCAGCGGCAGCAGCAGCGGCAGTCCTTAACTTTTTCAACTCAAAGCTAAACTAAAGTCTCGAGCAAACAAGACTTTATGTTCAAGACTCGATTGCAGCTGTTGCTAGGAACTGCAGTCTCCTAAGCACAACAACCAACACCACACGATAGATCGTACCTTCGGTCTCTGTCTGTCTGTCTGTCTGTCTGTCTGTCTGTCTATCTCTCTCTCCCTCTCGCTCGCTGTGTCTTTGCCTCTATATGTCTGTCTGTCTCTGTATGTCTGTATGTCTGTCTCTGTCTTTCTGTGTCTCTGTCTATGTCTGTCTCTCTGTCTCTGTCTGTCTCTCACTGTAACGGCCTGCCCCCACCTCGAAAGAAGCCCACGTGACCTCGGGTCCCACCCTTGGTAATGCTCTTCAGCCTCCCAAGTGGTAGGGGCCCGCCCTAGGATTTCAATCGAGGCGCCGCACTGTTGAAGGGGTTCTCTGCTGTCAGGTAAGACTACAGGTTCAACTAAGTAAGTAAGATCTACGGGATCCATTGATTTCCCTCTGGTAAAGTCGTAGTTTAGGGTTGGGTCTCCCACCTCAGGACGGGGATGTCTCTCATCGGTACCAGGAATGGCTTCGGTCGAGTGGCGACATATGTCTGCGGTTCCCGGTCTGGGAACGACGGCTTCCTCTAATTGAAGACCGTCTGGGTTCGAATCCCCTTCAACAGATTGTGTAAATCCCCAATCCTTAGATGTGGTCAACCCTTCCCTTCTCTTTTCCCTCATTACCTCACCTTCTTCTCGGGAAAGACTACCCCGGTGGTGTTGCTCTTGTAAGTGGCTTATCTCTTGACTAAGGCTCTTGAATTGGGACTCCTGTCGTTCCATGAACATCCCCAGGGTTTCTGAAACGGTTAGTAAGAGTTCCCCAACTTGTTTACCCTTTATTTCTAATTGGTCAAGACGGTCTGGGGTTTCTCCCTTCTCCCCTTCAGTTACGCATTCCTCTAATTCCTCATCAGAGTGATCCTCAGACCTGTTAGGAGTTTCCATTATTCAATGATTTATTAACGTCAGATTTAATTTATTTTAATTAAGCAATTCAACTGAGTATAATGTACAAGCGTTGCTGACAATTAACATCTGTGATCGGGCCTAGATATTGTTCTTCAATAGCTATGCAATATGTCTTTAAAGTCAGCAGAATCTCCGTAAATAATCAACAGGCGTGCACAACCTTAATTCTAGTAATCGCGTTTTATAATTAACAGTCAGGTATAATGAATCACAATTCAGACGGTAGCTTTCAACCGTTATTCTATATCGACTTAGGTTTCAATTCTTATTTTCAGTGAACATTTATTTCCAATTAATTAACTACACGTGGTTTCGGATTCTGTTATGGAGCAATTAGATTAGTTAATACTTTCCTGGAAATTTCCGTGCAATTTGGCCAACACTCGCATTCAAATATGAAAAGAAGATCGGAAGATTTCTTGTCCGAATATTGGAATATATGACAATAAAGATTCACGCAGAATCAGCTGCAAACTGTCCCAAAACCAGTCGCTTAGTCAACGGTATATTCATATTCATGAAATCAGGCAATCAGCCACACATTCAGCATTTTTAGACCCAGAATATACGGAATTTCTGATCTTCCCGAGCCGAGCTCTCACTCCGATGAAAACCTCCAGTCGACTGCGCTTTTCGGCGGTTGCGGCGGTCACGTGATCCGGATCAACCAATCAACGGCTGCCACGCAAAAGCGACCGTCGGAGGCAAACCTCGGCCTCTGATAGGACGGGGAAACTACTGCGATTGGCTACCATAAGAGGACTCAGAAGCCTCGACAGAAGCCTCGAATACAGTAGTCTCCTGTCGTCATGACGACCTTCGCAAAAATATACCATCTATGTGATGGACTAAAAATAGAACCGCGATATCTAATAAAATAATTTGGTAAGTAAGTAAAAGCGGCCTTACAAGGACGTTAAATTGTAGCGGCCTCATAGGACGTTACACACCCCCCCACTTAATCCAATTTTCCACTTAATGGAAAATTTCCAGAACAGGGTCCGAAACCAAACAATATAAACAAGCAATCCTTAACTAACACCTGCTATAACACAAGTTGTACCGACAACTCGGTATGTTCATGCCTAAAATAAATCAAGTTTAGTACCGACAGCCCCGGTACGCTTAGGTGAAAAAGGGTTCATGCCCCTAAAAGAATTATCAAGTCTGAGCTTATAACCATCACGAAACTGACATCAGCAATTTAAGGTTATCACAAAGAATCTCGGTGCTGAATCAAAATTACAGTTAACACAAATTATAATCATCATTCCTAATCCTTCAATTGCGCGGAGCCACTTACTAGGATTAATAAATGTCTTCCAAACACAATATTCCCTGCTCCGGCACCAAACCTTACAATACTATTATATTAACAAATCAGCATGTTACAATTCAATTTACCAGGTTACCAATACTATGAATCAAATGCACATTACACAATAAAAGAAGACTGTATTGCTTTTAATTCTATCCTTACCGATAACCAAGGAGATTTCTGGGAAAACTCTGTTCCTTAGCTCAACATACAATCGCTATCAGCGATGGGCAGTCAATACTTCATTACCCACGTTACACGTTACTCTAGGGCTGAACTATTAAGCAAAGGGTTTTACTGCTTAGCGAAGCATACCCAAGCCACACTAGGACGGATTTCTCCTTGACCTGTGTATAGTCTGTCGACGTCTACCTTACAAGACGGAGCATAACAGAGCAGACCTTCCGGAACTAGCAAAAAAGGATTTACTATTCAGGGAAACATACCCAAGAAGCTAGTACGGATTTCTCCCTGACTTATGCAATAGACTTTCTACGTCCACCTTACAGGACGGAATATAATAGAATAGACCCGTAACGCTGTCTGGACAATTACAACCCACTATTCTACATCTGAACCTGCCTTCACTAACCATCTAGAATTCAAAATAGCCAATAATCTCATCATAGATTATACAATTAATCATGATTATGCACTCACATCTTCTATACTACAAACAAGCACAGCATCCTTGCCCTTCTTCGTGGCAACAAAGAAAACAATGCAAGTAACAAGACAAGTAAAAATCTTAATCTACCCCCATGATTTAACCTAGATCAAGTCTAGAAACAAAATTCATATGTATTTTCATCCGAAGGAACTCAAACCAGGCTTCTCGCCAAAGCCTAAACCGATCGCCATTACGCGATAGTATCTTACTCTAGCTATACGTTACCTATATCTTACGGGGCGAACAATGTTCCTGCGAGGTCTCGCATCGGACATTAATTCTTCCACTTCAGGATTATCTAATCCATTCAAGGTCTCCAAATCTAAAGGACCGACCGGATCTGGGTCTTCTATCTCGTTCCACTCTCCCGGAGGGTCTCCCACAAACAGTTTAAGTTTGTCAATGTAAACCAATTTGGCTTGTGAGCGTGCGGATTTCTGAATCTTAAAGAGGACCGGGCTCAGCTGTTCAATTACCTTATAGGGTCCCGTGTAAAGTTTATTCCACTTATCCTTAATCCCAGGGCGTCTCCTTGGATAAAAGTACCAAACCCATGACCCTATGGGGAACCTAGCGGGTTTCACTCTCATATCATACCGGAAATTCCTGTTGGTGACATGGCGCTGCATAAATCTTCGGGCAATTTCAAAGTTATTTTGCACATTCTCAATTTGATTCACAACAAAATCATCGGTACTAGACAAAGCATTTGCAACTTGGACGTCTCCTAAAACTAAATCAATCGGCATGCACAACTCTCTTGACAGGAACAGCCGGTTAGGAGTGAAACCGGTGCTTTCACTTTCACTTGCTCGATAGGCGGCGAGGACGTAGGGAAGATGCACATCTTCCGAAGTGAAGTCGGTGAGAACAGACGGAATATGTACACCAGCGGAGGGAGGGTTTGCGAAGCCGGGAGAAGGATGCACATCCTCGTTAGAAGGATTCCGGGCTACCACCTTAGGAGAGAGTAGATTCGAAGTGAAGTTCGACGAATCAGAAATTTCCTTCAGGCGTGGAGTTCCGGTTTCTGCACGTTCCGGCTGGCGGGTCCATGGCTTCTCAGAAGTTTTCGAATTCGGTTGCACGACATGGATTTCTTCCTTTCTTCCATGGTCACGAGAAGCTACTATTCTGCGACACAGTCTCACACGTGGCTTGCAATGAACGTCGAATCGGTGACTTCCCGCCAGAATCCAGTTGCGACCGACATGCCAAAGTACATTTTCGTCTTTCATCCAGGAAAGTCCAAGGATCAGTTCAGAGACCTGTTCTGTGACTAGACAGGGAATCTTGAATTCGTGATCGCCGATTTGCAGTTTCAGTATTGTCTCTCCCACAACGCGAATAGCAGACCCGTTAGCAGCTAACAAGGACTGTTCAGATTTCTGCACATCTTTAGGGTCTACTAGCGAAGCAGGACATAATGTCATTTCGCAGCCAGAGTCAAGCAAGGCTAGAAGAGATTTGCCATTCAGTTTCACAGAAAGGTAGGCATCATTTCTACCTTGGACGTGTCTGACATTACCTTCTCGATTCCCGGTGGTTTCTTCGAATTCTTCATCGGCTGGCGACCTCTGTGGACGTGCTGGACAACCGCGAGCCAAATGTCCCGGTTGATTGCATTCATAGCAGCGACGATTGTCCCGTTTCACCCGTGGAAAGTTATTGTCTCTATTTCGGTTCCACTGTTGATTGTTGGTTCCTGTTCCCCAGGGTGGTGACGAACGTTGCGGCTGCCATTGCCGAAACTGACCCTCAGTTGAAGTAGCACTCAACTGGTTCTGGAACATTTCTTTCATCTGTCGGGTCAGCGTCTCTTGCAGCTGGTTGAATCTTTCGTCGAGGGTTGTTTCTACTTCTCTCACCGTTTTGATGCGACCCGGTCGACGGTCGTGGAACCCGGTGGTGTCTTCATCAGCGCGGCGGTAGCCTTCCAACCGGAGAGCGATTTTGTAGGCGCTATCTAACGTGGTTGGTTCCCGCTCTCTTACCTTAAGAGCTAGGTCCTTGTCTGACAGAGCGTCAAGAAAAGCTCGAATAGCAATTGTCTCACTATGCGCGGACGACGGTCCTGGGAAAGCTAAAATCATAAGCTTCCGGATGTCTTGTACCAGTTGACCGAGATCCTCACCCGATTGCTGGCGGCGAGTATTCAGTTTAGTTTGGTACAAGGCTGCTTGGTCTGAACTTCCGTATCGTAGTCGAAGACGGTCGACTAGATCGGTGCAGGTGGTGATGGCTTCCGAGTCGAATTCATGCAGCAGTTGGTCTACCGGTTCTATTAGCGCACACGTCAGTTGGGCCAGTTTCTCTTCCTCAGTCCAACGGTTACTTTTCGAACATACTTCGAACTTCTTAAGGAACACTTCTACCGAGGTCTTACCGTTGTATCGGTCCAGCTTCATTTGCGATGGCATTCTTCTATCTGGAAAGTTTGAATGTTCAGTTAGTAGTTTTCCAGCAGGTTCTTTCCTTTCACGAGCAATAGGTTCAGATCGAGACGGTTCGACAGTGTCCTTTTTCGGTGACAACTCTCGAGCATAAGAGCTGACGATTGTGGGCGGTTTTTCAGGAGCAACACCGCTCCCGAGTATGAACGGATTGGGCAGGTCATCTTGGAGACCACCCGCGACAATCGGTTTCATTGTTGGCCACTGCATTAATTGTTTCGCCAGGGCAACCCGTTCATCGTACGAGGCTGAACCGTAGTAGGGTACGGAGATGGGCTGTACTGTCTCACGAGGTAAGTATTCGTAGCTCTGGGTAACCTGAGTTTTCAGCGACGAAGACATCGTTGACATTATCGGCCGACTCGAAGATGTCGTCAGGGTGGGCATACGAGGAATCGAAGCAGAAGCGAACGCGATCTTTCCTGATTCAGGTTTCATTTCACGTACCTGGACGTCGTGCATACCCACATTCTTCGAAGAGATGATTCGTGGAGGAATTGCAGTTGATCGTCGAAGATTTTCAGCTTCAGTGTTCATGAATTCGTACGACGAGTATGGGAAGGTGGCAGCCCGTGGAGTTACAGATGGCATGAGACGAGGATGTGCATCTCGTGGACCCCAGTCGTACTCTCGTGTGAACGACAAATCCCCATTTGATTTATCTACAACTAACATTCCAGAGTTAGTACATGTTTTCAAACAGTCTTGCCCTATAGCTATCGCATTTGGGTCGAGCACAAATCGATGTAAAGGCCGCATATCAGTTATTTCTGAGTCTTCACTATTATTTTTCAACTGTTCGGTTACATCTTTATTTAACCTGTTTTGTTTCATGCGCAAATACGACTCATAGTCAAAGCTTTCATAAAACGTATTTAAATCTCTATGATAGACAGTTTCATTCCTAACCATTTCGGGTTCTTTTCTGGCCCTTGTATCTTGACTAAGTTGGCCCCGAGCGTTAGCTGTATTTGAACCTAGTTCCAAAACCTCACTTAGTCTAGGACCAAATGTACCTGAGCTTACTTTTACCTTACTTAATCTGGTGTCAATTGTATCTGCACTAGATTGGACCTGAACCTCTGTATCTGACCTTAATTTCAAAACCCCACTAGCTCTGGTACCAATTGTAACGGCCTGCCCCCACCTCGAAAGAAGCCCACGTGACCTCGGGTCCCACCCTTGGTAATGCTCTTCAGCCTCCCAAGTGGTAGGGGCCCGCCCTAGGATTTCAATCGAGGCGCCGCACTGTTGAAGGGGTTCTCTGCTGTCAGGTAAGACTACAGGTTCAACTAAGTAAGTAAGATCTACGGGATCCATTGATTTCCCTCTGGTAAAGTCGTAGTTTAGGGTTGGGTCTCCCACCTCAGGACGGGGATGTCTCTCATCGGTACCAGGAATGGCTTCGGTCGAGTGGCGACATATGTCTGCGGTTCCCGGTCTGGGAACGACGGCTTCCTCTAATTGAAGACCGTCTGGGTTCGAATCCCCTTCAACAGATTGTGTAAATCCCCAATCCTTAGATGTGGTCAACCCTTCCCTTCTCTTTTCCCTCATTACCTCACCTTCTTCTCGGGAAAGACTACCCCGGTGGTGTTGCTCTTGTAAGTGGCTTATCTCTTGACTAAGGCTCTTGAATTGGGACTCCTGTCGTTCCATGAACATCCCCAGGGTTTCTGAAACGGTTAGTAAGAGTTCCCCAACTTGTTTACCCTTTATTTCTAATTGGTCAAGACGGTCTGGGGTTTCTCCCTTCTCCCCTTCAGTTACGCATTCCTCTAATTCCTCATCAGAGTGATCCTCAGACCTGTTAGGAGTTTCCATTATTCAATGATTTATTAACGTCAGATTTAATTTATTTTAATTAAGCAATTCAACTGAGTATAATGTACAAGCGTTGCTGACAATTAACATCTGTGATCGGGCCTAGATATTGTTCTTCAATAGCTATGCAATATGTCTTTAAAGTCAGCAGAATCTCCGTAAATAATCAACAGGCGTGCACAACCTTAATTCTAGTAATCGCGTTTTATAATTAACAGTCAGGTATAATGAATCACAATTCAGACGGTAGCTTTCAACCGTTATTCTATATCGACTTAGGTTTCAATTCTTATTTTCAGTGAACATTTATTTCCAATTAATTAACTACACGTGGTTTCGGATTCTGTTATGGAGCAATTAGATTAGTTAATACTTTCCTGGAAATTTCCGTGCAATTTGGCCAACACTCGCATTCAAATATGAAAAGAAGATCGGAAGATTTCTTGTCCGAATATTGGAATATATGACAATAAAGATTCACGCAGAATCAGCTGCAAACTGTCCCAAAACCAGTCGCTTAGTCAACGGTATATTCATATTCATGAAATCAGGCAATCAGCCACACATTCAGCATTTTTAGACCCAGAATATACGGAATTTCTGATCTTCCCGAGCCGAGCTCTCACTCCGATGAAAACCTCCAGTCGACTGCGCTTTTCGGCGGTTGCGGCGGTCACGTGATCCGGATCAACCAATCAACGGCTGCCACGCAAAAGCGACCGTCGGAGGCAAACCTCGGCCTCTGATAGGACGGGGAAACTACTGCGATTGGCTACCATAAGAGGACTCAGAAGCCTCGACAGAAGCCTCGAATACAGTAGTCTCCTGTCGTCATGACGACCTTCGCAAAAATATACCATCTATGTGATGGACTAAAAATAGAACCGCGATATCTAATAAAATAATTTGGTAAGTAAGTAAAAGCGGCCTTACAAGGACGTTAAATTGTAGCGGCCTCATAGGACGTTACACAACTCTCTGTGTCTCTGTCTCTGTATGTCTGTCTCTGTCTCTGTTTCTTTGTCTCTGTTTGTCTGTTTGTCTGTCTGTCTAGTGTCTGTCTGTCTCCGTCTCTATTCCTCGTCAACTGCATTTTGCTCTTCAAAAGATATCTAATCTCAGCTGATGACTTATATTGCACCGATATTTTGGAGTCAACAAATATATATAACTACAGCGAATATTAACTCGATAGGCTTATAACAAGCCACATGGCTAAAGAAAAAGCCTCCTTTGTGCCATTTTTGTTGAAGCGTCAAATCACAATTATTTTTGCCCAGATTTTCAATGATGAAGAATTACAGATTACCCCAGTAGTTACCCTTACCTGGTGACTTTTTTTATATTAACGGGGAAAAATTTGAGGGTTAAATTTTTTTCTTTTGGTATATGTATCGGTAGTCCAGACCGGGAAAATCTTTTAGGGGTAATTTTTAAAAATTCTTTGATAGGCCTAGCTGTGTCGGTAGTGCATGGCTCGCCAATTCCGATAAGTCGGTCTTGTGCAAAATCCGTTGAAAATCGATTTTCTGACCAAGATTCGGTTCAACCCTGAAACACGACAACTGAAAAATCCTGTTGAGGCCAAGCATCTCAATGGTATACACAGCAGTGACGACAACAGCCTGTAAGAGAATGAGAATGAATGAATGGTCTCATCGAGTCATCATGCAACCATAATAATAATTATGATTATGTCGTCATTGAGAGAATGCCCTTTGCCATCATCGTCGTCGATAATAAGTTATGCTGTATAGCCTACAGACCTCTTTAAATATATATATATAATATATATATGTATATATTTAAATATATAGGTCACGACTGTATATGTATGTATGTATGTATGTATGTATATGTATATATTTAAATATATAGGTCACGACTTGACTGTTGAACAGGTGGTTGTATCATTGTATGCCAATAATAATGCTCGAAGTGACGGTAATTAACAGGTACTTGAATACCTGCAGCGACGATCGCACTCGACCAAAGACTGCAGCAGAAGCGATGACTATATATATATATATATAATATATATCTGTATGTATATATAATTATATATATATACATATATATATATGAGCTAGACTGCAGACTGTTCGCACGGATTAGCATAAGATGTACCGCATATTTTTCATACATTGTGGCTTGTTATTATTATACGAAATGCTAATGCCACGTTGATGATGCGTCGTGTGTTGTGGGTCTGTTCAAGATGACAACGACGACGATGATGATGATGATGACGACGTTGCACTTGAAACTGTCTCATTACGAACCGCAGACGGATTGACTAAACGCCAGGTTCACTTTGTTTTTCAACCCCAATTTACGGACACTGAATTGATGAACGCATATATAATATGCCACCCATGGTAGGCTAAATAGCACGAATGCCCTGGAGGATGGAACCGCTTTCTACAGGAACTTAAAGACGATTATTATATAGAATCTATAGATGAAAGATTCATGACGATGCTGCAAAAAGTGTAGAACTATAGTTCTAAGGATATATCCTTAGGTTCAAGATATGGTATGTATATATATGATGTGTGTGTATGCAAATATGTAGGTATGTAGCCTACGTATGTATATAATATATAATATATGTAGGCCTACGTATGTCTGTGTATTTTTTTATTCCTCAGAATACAGGACCGCTCTATAGCCCAACATCGGGTGTTTGCTGTTACGGGCCTCTCTTCTTCAAATGACCTTCCCTCTTTTTGTCTGCGGGTCTCCCACTCGTCTAGTCTACTCGTTGCATTAATGCAATCAAGTCCATAGTCCACGTATATTATCAGAATAATTGTGACTTTGTTCCGATTAACTTTAGGTGTAATAGTCTTCAGACTGAGTATATAATTACTATCTAGAGACCGCATACAACTGAAGTCGTGATTCGTGAAGGTTGAGGAATTTTTGTGCAAGGACCGCAAAGTCACCGCATGGCTGTATACCATTACCACGGCATGGCTGTATACCATTACCACGGCATGGCTGTATACCATTACCACTGCATAGCTATATAGTGTATACCATTACCACGTCTCTCTTAGATTGCAGGATCGGTTCCACGTTTTGATCAGAATGCACCGGGTGCGCTTTTTTACTGCTTCTCAGCGGTTTCCACCGATCGTCTCCATCTTAATTGATTTAATTTGAGGCGTGGTCGTCGTTCGACTTTGCATCGCAGTCGAACAATAATGCTGCTGATTGTGTAGAGTTACGGAGACTCAGACTCCCAGTCACTTAGAGTCTTAGACCTCCAGTGTGACCGCAGCTGTACGTTCTACATGACGGTATACACTGCCTCATAAAATGTCCCGCACGATAAATGCTTAGTCACTTCCTAAGCAATCGTAATCATAATCGTAAACTCGGAACTTCTACAACGCCCCCAAAAAAGTGTAGTCGGCGGGAACCAGCTTATTCACAGGCGTTCAATCAAAACAAAGTCGATACGCAGTGGGTCAAGATTCGAAGATTAAGGCAGGCGGTTAAACAGACGGTTCTAGGGTGGATGATGTTCAGTGTTGGAACGACCAGGGAAATTGGGGGAAATGGAGGAAACAGGGTAAGGTCTGTGAAAAAGCAATGTTTTAAGTTTAAAGTGAAAAATAAATAATAATAATTATAGTATCACTATTTCAAAATTATTATTATTATCCTTAAAATTGCTATCGGTCCTTAATATATCATTGTTATCACTGTTATTATTATTCAAGGAAATTCCGGAATGCTATAAACTGGCCTAATAGGGAAATGCCTTATTTCTTTTAGTAAGTGGGACCACCCCTGCAGCATGTCTGATTTTGCTTGGCCACCATAAATCTGGTCACTTGCGACCCACCCTTCAGACTATATACAGGATACGAGCCCTTAGACGCCGAGTCGTCTGCTCTGCTGCCTCTGACCAGTGGTCCATCACGTGGTCCATCACGTGGTCCATCACGTGGTCCATCATCACGTGGTCCATCATCACGTGGTCCATCAAGTGGTCCATCACTTCCGTTTAATATAATTATAGATTATAGAAGGAGGCAATTATAATAACATTGTATTGTTTTGACAAATGGACGCAGCAAGACAGCAGGCAAGAGAGGCATCAAGAGGGAGAAGAGAGAAACTGAGAAAGAGAAAATGTGTTAAAGCCCATACGGGTGGGACACCAACTGGCAGATAGAAAGAAACAGAGACAGACAGAGACATACAGAGACAGACAGACAAAGACAAAGACAAAGACAAATACAGAGAGACAGAAAGAAAGACCCGCACAGCCCAGAGTCAGAGGCTCACAGCACCAGGGAGAGATCTACCACACCCCCCCCCCCACCCCACACACCCCCACCAACTCAACAACGCTTTTATCTAAACAAATTCCACCGGCAGAGGGCCGAGATTAACATCTGTGCAGTCGGCCTGCATGCATGTATGTATGCATGCATGGGGCTCGCATGCATGTATTGTATATATCCAGATAGTAGGGAACAGAAAAAAACCTGATCCCACTAGTATACACAAAAACTATGTAAGTGCATAAAAAAGAAGGATTTAGCGTTGTTTTATATACAGCTTTCACCATAGGCGTAGGAGACGGGGGTCCAGGGGGGGGCAAATGCCCCCCCAAATTTCGGGCAAGTCTGATTTTTCGGGCAAGCAGGCCCGGAAAAATAAAAAGTTTTAAAATTTGTTTACTTTTTAAAATTTTTCCGGGTCTTATTGCCCGAAAAATCAGACTTGCCCGAACAAAAAAAGGTCGTCAGACCTTTCGGGCAAAAAGTAACGGGTAATTTCAGCAGATTTCGGCTGGATGACTAAAAAAAGGTCGTAAAAATTTTCGGGCAAACGTAACGGAATTTTTTTTAAAGATTTCGGCCGGATGACAAAAAAATTTTCGGGCAAAAGTCTAACTTTTGCCCCCCCAGCGCTGAAATGTCCCCTACGCCTATGGCTTTCACTGCCTCTCTCACTACGCTTTACTTACACAACGTCGGCCTAGTTTTTTAATTACAGTACGCGTGGCACGCAATTCTCAGGAGTTTCACCCCATGCTGATTGTTAAGAGTGCTTTGGTCAGGACTTGGAGTAACGACCATTGTAGATATACCCCGCTCTTTCTGAGAGCTGGCACTTCCGATTTAAGACCAACTACATGTATACTAGACCTATTGGATCAGTCGCTTTGAAAGGAAAAACTCATCACCGAACTGTATCGAATAACAATAGTGATACCATACGCTCTGTATACATGCTTAAACCATTTTATTTTTTTCATTGTAATTTGTAACATTTCAGAGAATAATCAACAGCGAATGGCAAATATCGATTTCAGATTCGGAAATAATCTCGTGAACCTCTAGATGAACAACGAAACTCTTGTAAAACAACCGATGAAACTGTCATGCACTCATAACCCAGCTATGCGTCATACTATAAGTGACCCAATGGGCTGGCCCCTACATACCGGTACATACCTACATATAATAGGTCTACAGTTATACATGCATGCACACACGCATACATACATGCAACAGCCCCATGCAAAAGCCCCCATGCATGCAGCATCAGCAGCTGAGATGACGAGAGGCAGGTGGCTTCCCCTTCCTCCTCTTCTGCGAAGCCACTGCGACTGATAAGACGACGACCCACTCTTCGTCGTCGCTGCCCCCATTTCCACCCAGAAACCCCGTGCTCTTATCAACCGATTCGCAAGGATTAGGGACCGAGAAATAGAGACAGAGAGAGGCAGGAAAGGAAGGACGGAAGAGAGACAGAGGCAAAGAAAGATACACTGACATTAAATGAGATATAGAGTTACAAAGACCTGGACTGGGAAAGAGAAACTTATGTTCTTACAGTCACGACACAGACCCCAAGAGAGGCGGAGAAGGAGATGGGGCAGGAAGAGGAAAGGAACAGAACCAAGGACACAGCTACACGGGGGGGGGACATAGGTAGAGGGAGATGAAGGAAGAACAGGAGACACATTGGGTGAGGCATCTGATAAGCGAAATATGTAGCTAGACACATACCCGGTATTAGGCTATGTTGGGAACGAAAGCACACGATGTACAGCCTTTGTTAAACACGCAAGCAAATCCAGTGACGAAAAAGAGGAGAAGGACGAGGAGGAGAAGAAGAAGAAAGCTCCCTTCCCTTAAGCCAACGCCATTCCCTTCTCTTAAGCCAGCCCACTCCCTTAGCTTAATCCAACCCACTTTCTTCCCTTAATCTAGCCCACTACTTTTCCTTAAGCCAACCAATTCCATTCCTTTCATTCAACACACTCCCTTCCCTTAAGCCAACTCGAGAGACAGCACTGCAGATGCAGTTATGAAGCGCAAGTTTCACCCGAATTTTAACTCTTCGGAATGTTTGTTCTCCTCTGTCAATGACCCTTGACCAGCACCAGCTGCATGTCCATTGTACCCTCCTCCTCCTCCCATCCTCTCCTCCCTCCTTCTCTCCTCCTCCTCCTCCTCCTTCTTCTTCTCCTCATTCTCCTCCTCTTCCTCCTCCAGCTTCCGGCCTAAAACCGTTATCATCTGAAATCCAAGAATATCTGTAGTCCATGGGTCTTCTTCCACTTGTTTTTCTTTCGTCCATTTTCTTCTTCCTTTGATGTCAATTCTTCTTAAGAGGCAAGATCCGCTTTTCCAGCGTCCTCTTCTTCTTCTTCTTCTTCTTCTTCTTCTTCTTCTTCTTCTTCTTCTTCTTCTTCTTCTTCTTCTTCTTCTTCTTCTTCTTCTTCTTCTTCTTCTTCTTCTTCTTCTTCTTCTTCTTCTTCTTCTTCTTCTTCTTCTTTTTCTTCTTCTTCTTCTTCTTCTTCTTCTTCTTCTTCTTCTTCTTCTTCTTCTTCTTCTTCTTCTTCTTCTTCTTCTTCTTCTTCTTCTTCTTCTTCTTCTTCTTCTTCTTCTTCTTCTTCTTCTTCTTCTTCTTCTTCTTCTTCTTCTTCTTCTTCTTCTTCTTCTTCTTCTTCTTCTTCTTCTTCTTCTTCTTCTTCTTCTTCTTCTTCTTCTTCTTCTTCTTCTTCTTCTTCTTCTTCTTCTTCTTCTTCTTCTTCTTCTTCTTCTTCTTCTTCTTCTTCTTCTTCTTCTTCTTCTTCTTCTTCTTCTTCTTCTTCTTCTTCTTCTTCTTCTTCTTCTTCTTCTTCTTCTTCTTCTTCTTCTTCTTCTTCTTCTGCTCCTCTTCTCAACCAGGTCTACGTGACCAGCTACCCTCTCCCTCTCCCTCTGTTTTCTCTCCCTCTGTTCCCACTTCTGACCGCATATCCACCAGACAGTCATTTCTCCCTCTGTTCCCTCTCCATCTTGCTCCACGCAGTGTCTATCTTCCAACACCTGAGGGGCCAAGTGAATTTGCGCCGGACCCAGCGAGGCCCCGAGGAGGCACCGGCTGACACGGTGCCACTCCTGGCACGAGTCGTCCGCTTCGTCCTTCGACCAATTAGGACGGAAACGGAATCAAAGGACGACCTGAGATGGTGGAACAGCGATAAGCAAACAAACGGAGATAAAAGATGGAAAT